>CM074718.1:450316506-450971506 GCA_037306005.1 Rhinophrynus dorsalis | reverse complement strand
ACCTCTTTATTCAGTGCACCTTGTTTGTGCTTTATACTGAGGTAACTTTATTCAGTACACTTTTTTCCAGGGAATATGCTCTACACAGCTTGATTTGCACCTGGTGCTGTATACTGAGGTACCGGTGCATTTAGCACAGCTTTTTCAGGACCCACTGCCGTATACCAAGATATCTCTATATTCAGAGCAGCATGTTCAGGAGAAGGTTCTGTATAATGAGGTACCTCTATATTCAGTGCAGCTTGTTCAGGACCTGGTGCTGTATAATGAGTTACCTCTATATTCAGCGCAGCTTGGTTTGGAGAGGTGCTGTATACTGAGGGACCTCTATATTCAGCACAGCTTGGTTAGGACCAGGTGCTGTATACCGAGGTACCTCCTATATTCAGCACAGCTTGGTTTGGAGGGGTGCTGTATACTGAGGTACCTCTATATTCAGCAGAGCTTGGTTTGGACCAGGTGCTGTATACAGAGGTACCTCTATATTCAGTGGAGCTTGTTCAGGACTTTTTACTGAGGTGCTCTATATTCAGTACAGCTTGGGTTGGATTGATACTGTATACTGAGGTACCTCTATATTCAGCACAGCTTGGAATGGACCAGGTGCTGTATACTGAGGTATCTCTATATTTAGTGCAGCTTAATTAGGACAGGGTTCTTTATACTGAGGAACCTCTATATTCAGCAATGCTTGTTCAGGACCAGCTGCTGTATACTGAGGTACCTCTTTATCCAGTGCAGCTTGTTCGTGCTTTCTACTGAGGTACCTCTATATTCAGTACACTTTGTTTGAGAGGATTTGCTCTACACATTTTGTTTGGACCTGGTGCTGTATACTGCGGTACCGGTATATTCAGCACACCTTGTTCAGGACCCGGTGCTGTATACTGCGGTACTGGTATATTCAGCGCACCTTGTTCAGGACCTGGTGCTGTATACTGCGGTACCGGTATATTCAGCACACCTTGTTCAGGACCCGGTGCTGTATACTGCGGTACCGGTATATTCAGCACACCTTGTTCAGGACCCGGTGCTGTATACTGCGATACCTGTATATTCAGCACACCTTGTTCAGGACCCGGTGCTGTATACTGCGGTACCGGTATATTCAGCACACCTTGTTCAGGACCCTGTGCTGTATACTGCGGTACCGGTATATTCAGCACACCTTGTTCAGGACCCGGTGCTGTATACTGCGATACCTGTATATTCAGCACACCTTGTTCAGGACCCGGTGCTGTATACTGCGGTACTGGTATATTCAGCACACCTTGTTCAGGACCCGGTGCTGTATACTGCGGTACCGGTATATTCAGCACACCTTGTTCCGGACCCGGTGCTGTATACTGTGGTACCGGTATATTCAGCACACCTTGTTCCGGACCCGGTGCTGTATACTGCGGTACCGGTATATTCAGCACACCTTGTTCCAGACCCGGTGCTGTATACTGCGGTACCGGTATATTCAGCACCCCTAGTTCCGGACCTGGTGCTGTATACTGATAAACCTCTATATTCAGGCCAGCTTGGTCGGGAGCAGGTGCTGTATAATGAGGTACCACTATATTCAGCAAAGCTTGGTTTGGAGGTGCTGTATACTGAGGGACCTCTGTATTCAGCACAGCTTAGTTTGGACCAGGTGCTGTATACAGAGGTGCCTCTATATTCAGCGTAGTTTAGTTTGGACCAGGTGCTGTATACAGAGATGCCTCTATATTCAGCGCAGTTTAGTTTGGACCAGGTGCTGTATACAGAGGTGCCTCTATATTCAGTGCAGTTTAGTTTGGACCAGGTGCTGTATACAGAGGTGCCTCTATATTCAGCGCAGCTTGTTGCTGACCAGCTGCTTTACACTGAGGTACCTCTATATTCAACACAGCTTGGTTTGCAGGGGAGCTGTTTGCTGAAGTACCTCTATATTCAGCACAGCTTGGTTCGGACCAGGTGCTGTATACAGAGGTACCTCTATATTCAGTGGAGCTTGTTCAGGACTTTTTACTGAGGTGCTCTATATTCAGCACAGCTTGGGTTGGATTGATACTGTATACTGAGGTACCTCTATATTCAGCGCAGCTTGGTTTGGAGAGGTGCTGTATACTGAGGTACCTCTATATTCAGCACAGCTTGGTTTGGAGAGGTGCTGTATACTGAGGTACCTCTATATTCAGCACAGCTTGGTTTGGAGAGGTGCTGTATACTGAGGGACCTCTATATTCAGCACAGCTTGGTTAGGACCAGCTGCTTTACACTGAGGTACCTCTATATTCAACACATCTTGGTTTGCAGGGGAGCTGTTTGCTGAAGTACCTCTATATTCAGCACAGCTTGGTTCGGACCAGGTGCTGTATACAGAGGTACCTCTATATTCAGTGGAGCTTGTTCAGGACTTTTTACTGAGGTGCTCTATATTCAGCGCAGCTTGGGTTGGATTGATACTGTATACTGAGGTACCTCTATATTCAGCGCAGCTTGGTTTGGAGAGGTGCTGTATACTGAGGGACCTCTATATTCAGCACAGCTTGGTTAGGACCAGGTGCTGTATACCGAGGTACCTCCTATATTCAGAGCAGCTTGTTCAGGACTGGGTGCCTTACATTGCTGTACCTCTATATTCAGCGCAGCTTGGTTTGGAGAGGTGCTGTATACTGAGGGACCTCTATATTCAGCACAGCTTGGTTAGGACCAGGTGCTGTATACCGAGGTACCTCCTATATTCAGAGCAGCTTGTTCAGGACTGGGTGCCTTACATTGCTGTACCTCTATATTCAGCACAGCTTGGTTTGGAGAGGTGCTGTATACTGAGGGACCTCTATATTCAGCACAGCTTGGTTAGGACCAGGTGCTGTATACCGAGGTACCTCCTATATTCAGAGCAGCTTGTTCAGGACTGGGTGCCTTACATTGCTGTACCTCTATATTCAGCACAGCTTTTTCAAGAAGTTTTGCTGTATACTGCGGTACCTGTATATGCAGCACAGCTTGGTTTGGAGGGGTGCTGTATACTGAGGTACCTCTATATTCAGTACAGCTTGGTTAGGACCAGGTGCTGTATACTGAGGTATCTCTATATTTAGTGCAGCTTAATTAGGACAGGGTGCTTTTTACCGAGGTACCTCTATATTCAGCAATGCTTGTTCAGGACCAGTTGCTGTATACTGAGGTACCTCTTTATTCAGTGCAGCTTGTTCGTGCTTTCTACTGAGGTACCTCTATATTCAGTACACTTTGTTCCAGAGGATTTGCTCTACACATTTTGTTTGGACCTGGTGCTGTATACTGCGGTACCGGTATATTCAGCACACCTTGTTCAGGACCTGGTGCTGTATACTGCGGTACCAGTATATTCAGCGCACCTTGTTCCGGACCCGGTGCTGTATACTGCGGTACCGGTATATTCAGCACACCTTGTTCAGGACCCGGTGCTGTATACTGCGGTACCGGTATATTCAGCACACCTTGTTCAGGACCCGGTGCTGTATACTGCGGTACCGGTATATTCAGCACACCTTGTTCAGGACCCGGTTCTGTATACTGCGGTACCGGTATATTCAGCACACCTTGTTCAGGACCCGGTGCTGTATACTGCGGTACCAGTATATTCAGCGCACCTTGTTCCGGACCCGGTGCTGTATACTGCGGTACCGGTATATTCAGTGGAGCTTGTTCAGGACTTTTTACTGAGGTGCTCTATATTCAGCACAGCTTGGGTTGGATTGATACTGTATACTGAGGTACCTCTATATTCAGCGCAGCTTGGTTTGGAGAGGTGCTGTATACTGAGGGACCTCTATATTCAGCACACCTTGGTTAGGACCAGGTGCTGTATACCGAGGTACCTCCTATATTCAGAGCAGCTTGTTCAGGACTGGGTGCCTTACATTGCTGTACCTCTATATTCAGCACAGCTTTTTCAAGAAGTTTTGCTGTATACTGCCGTACCTGTATATTCAGCACAGCTTGGTTTGGAGGGGTGCTGTATACTGAGATACCTCTATATTCAGTACAGCTTGAGTTGGATTGATACTGTATACTGAGGTACCTCTATATTCAGTACAGCTTGGTTAGGACCAGGTGCTGTATACTGAGGTATCTCTATATTTAGTGCAGCTTAATTAGGACAGGGTGCTTTATACTGAGGTACCTCTATATTCAGCAATGCTTGTTCAGGACCAGCTGCTGTATACTGAGGTACCTCTTTATTCAGTGCAGCTTGTTCGTGCTTTCTACTGAGGTACCTCTATATTCAGTACACTTTGTTTGAGAGGATTTGCTCTACACATTTTGTTTGGACCTGGTGCTGTATACTGCGGTACCGGTATATTCAGCACACCTTGTTCAGGACCTGGTGCTGTATACTGCGGTACCGTAATATTCAGCACACCTTGTTCAGGACCTGGTGCTGTATACTGCGGTACCGGTATATTCAGCACACCTTGTTCAGGACCCGGTGCTGTATACTGCGGTACCGGTATATTCATCACACCTTGTTCAGGACCTGGTGCTGTATATTGCGGTACCGGTATATTCAGCACACCTTGTTCAGGACCTGGTGCTGTATACTGCGGTACCGGTATATTCAGCACACCTTGTTCAGGACCCGGTGCTGTATACTGCGGTACCGGTATATTCAGCACACCTTGTTCAGGACCCGGTGCTGTATACTGCGGTACCGGTATATTCAGCACACCTTGTTCAGGACCCGGTGCTGTATACTGCGGTACCGGTATATTCAGCACACCTTGTTCCGGACCCGGTGCTGTATACTGCGGTACCGGTATATTCAGCACACCTTGTTCCAGACCCGGTGCTGTATACTGCGGTACCGGTATATTCAGCACCCCTAGTTCCGGACCTGGTGCTGTATACTGATAAACCTCTATATTCAGGCCAGCTTGGTCGGGAGCAGGTGCTGTATAATGAGGTACCACTATATTCAGCAAAGCTTGGTTTGGAGGTGCTGTATACTGAGGGACCTCTGTATTCAGCACAGCTTAGTTTGGACCAGGTGCTGTATACAGAGGTGCCTCTATATTCAGTGCAGCTTAGTTTGGACCAGGTGCTGTATACAGAGGTGCCTCTATATTCAGCGCAGCTTGTTCAGGACCAGCTGCTTTACACTGAGGTACCTCTATATTCAACACAGCTTGGTTTGCAGGGGAGCTGTATGCTGAAGTACCTCTATATTCAGCACAGCTTGGTTCGGACCAGGTGCTGTATACAGAGGTACCTCTATATTCAGTGGAGCTTGTTCAGGACTTTTTACTGAGGTGCTCTATATTCAGCACAGCTTGGGTTGGATTGATACTGTATACTGAGGTACCTCTATATTCAGCGCAGCTTGGTTTGGAGAGGTGCTGTATACTGAGGGACCTCTATATTCAGCACAGCTTGGTTAGGACCAGGTGCTGTATACCGAGGTACCTCCTATATTCAGAGCAGCTTGTTCAGGACTGGGTGCCTTACATTGCTGTACCTCTATATTCAGCACAGCTTGGTTTGGAGAAGTGCTGTATACTGAGGGACCTCTATATTCAGCACAGCTTGGTTAGGACCAGGTGCTGTATACCGAGGTACCTCCTATATTCAGAGCAGCTTGTTCAGGACTGGGTGCCTTACATTGCTGTACCTCTATATTCAGCACAGCTTGGGTTGGATTGATACTGTATACTGAGGTACCTCTATATTTAGCACAGCTTGGAATGGACCAGGTTCTGTATACAGAGGTACCTCTATATTCAGTGGAGCTTGTTCAGATCTGGGTGCTTTATACTGAGGTGCTCTATATTCAGCACAGCTTGGGTTGGATTGGTACTGTATACGGAGGTATCTCTATATTCAGCACAGCTTGGTTAGGACCAGGTGCTGTATACAGAGGTACCTCTATATTTGGAGCAGCTTGTTCAGGAACAGGTGCTCTATATTGAGGGTGTTGTATACTGATATACCTCTACATTAAGCACAGCTTGTTCAGGAGCATGTTCTGTATACTGAGATGCCTCTATATTCAGCAGCATGAATAGTTAGCTACCACTATATTCAGCACAGCTTGGTTTGGACCTAAATACTGAGGTACGTCAACATTCAGGACAGGGTGCTGTATACTGAGGTACCTCTTGTATTACTCCAAGCTTGGGTTGGAGGACTGCTGCATACTGAGGTACTTCTATATTTAGCGGAACTTGTTCAGGAGTGGGTGCTGTATACTGAGGTATGTCTATATTCGGGGCAGCTTATTCAGGAGTGGGTGCTGTATACTGAGGTATGTCTATATTCGGGGCAGCTTATTCAGGAGTGGGTGCTGTATACTGAGGTACCTCTAAATTCAGCACAGCTTGTTCAGGACCAGTTACTTTATACTGAGGTTTGTTTATATTCTGTGCAGCTTGTTCCAGAGGATTTGCTGTATACTGAGGTACCTCTATATTAAGCACAGCTTGGTTTGGAAGGGTGCTGTATAGTGAGGGACCTCTATATTCAGTGCAACTTGTTCATGGCCAGGTGCGTTAAACTGAGGTACCCCTATATTCAGAGCAGCTTGTTCAGGACTGAGTGCTGTATACTGAGATACCTCAACATTCAGCACAGCTTGTCAGGGGCAGTTAGTGTACTGAGGTACCACTATATTCAGCACAGCTTGGATTTAAGGGGTGCTGTATACTGAGGTACCTCTAAATTCAGCACAGCTTGTTCAGGACCAGTTACTTTATACTGAGGTTTGTTTATATTCTGTGCAGCTTGTTCCAGAGGATTTGCTGTATACTGAGGTACCTCTATATTAAGCACAGCTTGGTTTGGAAGGGTGCTGTATAGTGAGGTACCTCTATATTCAGAGCAGCTTGTTCAGGTCTGAGTGTTGTATACTGAGATACCTCAACATTCAACACAGCTTGTGCAGGGGCAGTTAGTGTACTGAGGTACCACTATATTCAGCACAGCTTGTTCAGGAGCATGTTCTGTATACTGAGATGCCTCTATAGTCAGCAGCATGTATAGTAAGGTACCACTATATTCAGCACAGCTTGGTTTGTACCTAAATACTGAGGTACGTCAATATTCAGGACAGGGTGCTGTATACTGAGGTACCTCCTATATTACTCCAAGCTTGGGTTGGAGAACTGCTGTAATCTGAGGTACCTCTATATTTATTGGAACTTGTTCAGGAGTGGGTGCTGTATACTGAGGTACCACTAAATTCAGCACAGCTTGTTCAGGACCAGGTGCTGTATACCGAGGTACCTCTATATTAAGTACAGCTTGTTCGGGACAAGGTGCCTTATACTGAGGTTCGTTTATATTCTGTGCAGCTTGTTCCAGAGGATTTGCTGTATACTGAGGTACCTCTATGTTAAGCACAGCTTTGTTTGGAAGGCTGCTGTATAGTGAGGTACCTCTATATTCAGTGCAACTTGTTCATGGCCAGGTGCTTTAAACTGAGGCACCTCTATATTCAGAGCAGCTTGTTCAGGACTGAGCGCTGTATTCTGAGATACCTTTACATTCAGCACAGCTTGTGCAGGGGCAGTTACAGTGTACTGAGGTACCACTATATTCAGCACAGCTTGGATTTAAGGGGTGCTGTATACTGAGGTACCTCTACATTCAGCACAGCTTGTACAGGACGGATTCTGTATACTGAGATACCTCTATATTAAATGCAGTTTTTTCAGGAGCAGGTTCTGTATTAGAATTACCTCTATATTAAGCACACGTTGGTTTGGAGGGGTGAGGAATACTGAGATACCTCTATATTCAGCACACATTGGTTTGGGGGGTGTTGAATACTTAGATACCTCTATATTCTGCGTAGCTTGTTCAGGACTGGGTGCTTTATACTGCGGTACCTCTACATTCAGTACAGCTTGTTGCAGACTATTTGCTGTATACTGAGGTACCTCTATATTCATCACAGCTTGGTTTTGAGGGGTGCTGATTACTGAGATACCTCTATATTCAGCAAAGCTTGGTTAGGACCAGGTGCTGTATACTGAGGTATCCCTATTTTCAGTACAGTTTGATTAGGACAGGGTGCTTTATACTGAAGTGTCTCTATATTCAGTACAGCTTGGGTTGGACTGATAATGTATACTGAGGTACCTCTATATTCATCACAGCTTGGTTCTGAGGGGTGCGGTGAGGTAATCTACATTCAGCACATCTTGTTCAGGACTGGGTGCTGTTTACTGATGTATCACTATATTCAGCACAGCTTGGTTTGCAGCTTGTTCAGGACCCAGTGTTGTATACTGAGATACCTCTATATTAAGTGTAGCTTGTTCAGGAGAGGGTGTAGTATACTGAGGTACCTATTTATTAAATGTAGCTTGTTCAGGAGAGGGTGCTGTATACTAAGGTACCTCTTTATTGAGTTAACTCTATATTCAGCAGAACTAGTTCAGGAGCAGGTGCTGTATACTGATGTATCACTATTCAGGTGCTTTATACAAAGGTCTCTGTATATTCAGCACAGCTTGGTTTGGAGGGGTGCTGTAAGCTGAAGTACATATACATTCAGCGTAGCTTGCTCAGGACTGGGTGCTGTATTCTGAGGTACCTCTATATTAAGCACAGCTTTCTCAGGACCGGATTCTATATTTTGAGATCCCTCTATATTATGCACAGCTTGGTCAGGACGAGGTGCTGTTTACTGAGGTATCCCTATATTCAGCACAGCTTGGATGGGACCACATGCTGTATACTAAGGTGCCTCTATATTCAGCACAGATTTATCTGGACTGGTTGCTGTAAACTGGGGTACCACTATATTCAGCACATCTTGGAGGAGAGTGGGTTCTGTATAATGGGATGCCTCAATATTATGCATAGGTACTGTATCCTGAGGTACCTCTGTATTAACTGCAGCCTGTTAAGAACAGGGTGCTGTATACTGAGGTGCCTTTATATTCAGTACAATTTGAGGTTCGTCTGTATGAAGAGCAGTTTGCTCAGGATCAAGCACTGGAAACAGTGGTACCTCTATCTTAAAAATATCATGGATGAGACTGGAGCTGTACATTGAGATACCTCTATGTTAAGAACAACTTGAATGGGATCGGATGCTATATACTGAGGTACCTCTATATTCAGTACAATTTAATTTTAGACTGGATTCTGCATATTGAAGTTCATCTATATGAAGAGCAGCTTGCTCAAGATCAGGGACTGTACACTGGGGTACCTCCATATTAAACATATCTTGGATGAGATTGGAGGTGCACATTGAGATACCTCTATAGTCATCAAAAACTTGAACAGGATCTGATGCTGTATACTGAGATACCTCTATAGTCAAGTCAGCTCCACTTGGTCAAGATTGGATGGTATATTCTGAGGTAGCTTAATGGTGACTGTGTGCTAAATTCTGAGGTACTTTTATATTCATCACAGCTAGGTCTAGAACAGATACCTGTATACTGGAGCTGGTCAGCATTGGGTAATGTATATTGAGGTACTTCTATATTCAGCACAACTTTGTCAAGTCTGGTGTATGTGTACTGAAGTGCCTCTATATTCTGCACAGCTAGATCTGGATCAGGTACTATGTACTGAGGTACCTCTATATCCAGTAGAGCTTGGTGGGGAACAGATGTTTTATACTAAAGTTTCCTCTATGTTTAGGGCAGCTTGGTCTCTCCCCAGTTGCTGATATTGAGGTACCTCTGTATTCAGCACTGGTGTGTACTGAATGCTGTATTTTGAGGTATCTCTAAATGCAGCTCAGCTTGATCCAGATCAGGTTCTATACATGAAGGTACTCCTATATCAAGCATAGATTAGTCATGATTGTGTGTTGTACACTCCTGTACCTCTATATAAAGATTAGGATTAATTTGCAAAGTTACCTCTAAATTAAGCTCTCTGCTCCTCTGCCAGGCATATGGACCAAGTATTGTTTAATGAGCTGCCTTTAAATCAAGCTTATCAGGTTAGTTATCTTATCTCTGTATACAGCTTGTCCATCATGAGTATGGGTCACGTTGTGTAAAACAAGCTGACTCTAAATTAAGGTTATCAGGTTAATATACCAAGGTATCGCTACATACAGCTGTTCCATCAGGAGAATGGGCCTGGTGCTGTAGAATGAGCTACCCCTATATAATGCTTAACAAGGACTGAACTCTGAAATAGTTATACACAAAGATAAGCTGAAGCGAGTGCTATATAGTGAGGTATATGTAAATATAGTCCACTTGAGCCTGGTCCAGGTTCTGTGTATTGCCTTCATATATGACTGCAATTGGTCAGTATCAGGGCCTATTTATTAATATACTGCTATATACAGCTCAGCTTAGGTGCTACATAGTGTAATACATTTATGTACAATGCAACAGGGGGTGGGTGATGTATTTGACCAATTGGATGCTAGAGAGTTCATCACAATGCTTTTCAAGGAGACAGAGACCCTTCTACAGATAAACAGCTAAGGCAGCTACTGGAACAAGTTCTAAACGTTGAACAATTTCTGTGTACAGCTCAGGACTGTGTTCTGGATGCTATGTGCTGTCTTCCCTCTATATAGAGCTCATTAGGGACTCTAATGAAGCTTGTATGAGGCATGTTTGTGTGAATGGTGCAATATACAGTGCAAAAAAGTAGTTATTGGATGGAGCTTGTCATGAGACATTCAGTATACATAGGGGCTATTGTGTATACATTGTCCCATTGTGTCTTTAGTAAAAAGATAAATATATTTACAGATATTTACAGTAAAAGATTGATATATTTACAGTATAAGATTAGAATGCATACAGTAAAGGGGGCCACTATGTGTACTGAAAATATGCATATAGTACAGAGTTCAGTATGCATAGGATTGCAGTCCATCCAGTAAAATGAAACAGATGAAACTTGAGCCCTAGAATAGATTTAGTTCTTCTGACTACATTAGCCCCAGGGCGTGTATAATATGAGGAGCAGGGTGTGAAATATTTATGTGTGTAATAGTTTGAGGAATGACATGTGAAATATATGGGTGTTAGTGAATGTACATAGTATGACAATTAAGGTGTGTAATATGTGGGTGTTAGTGTATTTGTTAAGAAATTACATTGTATGGTATGTATTTCAATTGTTCTGATGTGTATAAGACCCAAGGAGTGCGAATAGAGAGCATTTCACAACACAAGTTACTGATGTAACACTGCTCAGCCAGATCAGAAGGGAGGTGCCCAGGTAGACTGCAGAGAGGGACAATCTTCAATTAAGATAAGGGAAAAACCTGAAAAACTTGTCAAGGGGGGCAGGGCTTTCATTGTTCTCATAGGAAGAAGACTGTCCCCTTCTGTTATCTGTCTGGTCTATGGACTGCATTCCACATCTGAGAAGAGATGGCTTACACTAGGTAAAAGGGGCAGGAGGAGAAACTTTGCTTTTGAATATCTCTTAAACCATAAAGGTTTGAGAGATAAGACTTATATCATTCTTTTTGTTTTTTTTAATGCCTACAAAATAAAATAAATATAAAATGAAGTATTACTATCCCTTTAGCTTGGATAAACATTTACTTTCAACTGGCGCAGTGTTTAAGGTCTTCTGTAATGTATGTTTAATGTGTGTGCAAGATCATCAGTGTTTAATGTTATTACCATCCTATATAATAATTCGCTAAAATGTGTTTAACAACGCAGTCATACGCGGTAAAGACTGCTGCGCGTGCTGCAGTCATGCGCAGTAGAGCCTGCCCGCTGCTTGGAGCGTCCAGCTCTGTATCAGCCGCAGCATGGGCAGTCTCTACTGCGCATGACTGCCCCGTGACCGGCTGGCAGTGGCACTGTGGCCCATGTAACGGGCTCTTCAACTAGTTTATTTATAAATCACTAACATATTCCACAGTGAAAGCATGTGAAAATGGTGCTAATATTTGACCCTGTCCTAACTCCAACTCTATCTTTTGCAGCAATCCCAGCTAATTCTTAAAACTAATCTCTGACACTAATCCTAGATTCTGTATTCAAAAAGAAAGCAAGACGCAATTCCAGAGCAAACCAACTGTACCACATGGGAGGAATTTAAATTCCCTCTGCTTATAATGGAACTTTTAACCCATTGAATGCTTTGCAATGCGCTGGAGACCTCTATAGCATTCACATAGGTAAAAGGCCCATTTAAATCATTAAAATGTTTCATTTGTCCCCTGTGGTGCAGTTGGTTTGAATTAATATCCCTGATTCCATCTTTGGTTCCCCTTTAATACAAACCCCAACTTTTGCTTTCTCCATAAATCCTGTTTCAACTTTAGCCCTAGCAACATTTATTCAATCATTCCTTCCCCCTTCTCTTTTACTTCTATTCTCAGCTGAAAAAACGGCCCCATCCCTTTTTCCACTTATTTCTTGTGGGCAATCTAATGGACCTGTCACCATTGGTTGTTTGGCTAAAGATTTCCTCCCAGAGTCAATTAGCTTCTCCTGGAATGATAAGAACAATAACAGCTTCAGCACCGATTTCAAAAGTTTTAAATCTGTGATGCAGTCTGAGGGCACCTATATTGCCAGCTCCCAAATCAACGTACCATCAGCCAGCTGGGACAAAGAGGATCCATATTACTGTGAGGCCAAACATGTGGACAGCAGAAAGAGTGTGAAGCTCGTCAAGAGAGGTACAAACCAAAGATTTTTATTTCATTCTATGAACAATTTTTATATCTAGGTTCACAAGGATAGGAAAATATTGGCTAGGAAAGATCTGTCAGATATAATATCCCAAAGAAGACACAAGCAGGGCTGGAAATCTTCACTACTAGTACAACAGTCTGTGACTGGTAAAATGCCAGTAGATGAGTAAGAAATTCTATGGACTAGTAACTTTGTCTGCTGATTAGTAACATTTTCCATTGACTGGTGATATTCAGTTATATTTTTCCAGCCCTGGCCATGACATTACCATAGCCATCAGTCCACCTCCTTCACACACACTGTATAGGTGCAATTCAGTAAGTTAAATAGTGCAATTCTGGAGCAATCCAACTGCACCATAGGAAAGAAATTAAAATACCAATAATTTGAGTATCAGAGGGATACTGGATACCCCTGTGGAACTCAAAGATTTGAACGGGAATTCAAACGCCTTTGGAGCCAGAAAGGTCTCCTGTGTATTGCTTTGACATGCGTTTGAGACTTATCTGCTATTGGGGAGTGAAAAGCAGCATTACAATGATTGCTGCTGATGGTTTACTCCAGAATTGCTCATCTTTAGCTTTTGGAATTGCACCACAAAATGGTTGACACAAGTCACATTTTACATAAAGAAGTGACTATACGGTGCTTCCATTGGCATAACCCTACTCTAGGGGCCATAGTCAGAAAAAAAAGAAGCAATTGTTTAGCAAACCAACTGCAATTTAGTGAATTAAATAAAACACAAAATTTGCCATTAACTTAAATGGTGCTTTTAAACCCTTAAATTGTAGAGAGGTCTCCATAGCATTGCTTTGCAATGCTGTGCAGACTACTTCACCATTCAAGGGGTTAAACATCTCATTTAACTTAATGAGAGTTACTATTTGTCTAGTAAATTTGTTCTAGACTTGCTGATCTTTTGCTTCCTGCACATATCCTGGCATGCATATAGTGCATCAGTCTAATGAATAACTACGAATAATGTATAATGGGCTGCACAGTGTTACAATTCTGGGGCAAACTATCTATATAATGAGGAAAAATGTAAAAAATAAAATTGATTTAAATTAAGCATTTGTCTTCTGAATGCTGGAGAGATCTCAGATGTGTTGGATACCTCTCTAGCATTGAAGGCGTCAAAAAGTCCCATTCAAACCAAAGGGAAGAGAAGGGAAGGGAATGGAGGAGAATTTTTGTCTGTGCACTATGGTTTGCCCCAGAATGGTACCGATTTGCAGTTAGGCATACAGTTCAATATTTTCAGAGCTCCAGTGATACAGAACTGTTGATAATATGTTTTCTTGCACATTATTTATCACACAATTTTGTCATTATATCATTGGCATATTTGTTCATTTTTATGGGAGGTTTTAACCTACACAAAAATCTAAACATGAAATGGGGTCTTATACATTTAAGTATCACAAACACCAAGCAAGCATCTGTAAAAATATATTTATTTTGTACTTGACCTCTAAATACATTCATAAATATGCATAAGCATGTTGCAGGGTCCTGGTTTGAGCCATTGTTTGTTACAGCAAGTTTGACAGGCGTCTCGGAAGTGATAGTGCAGTATTGTCTTTAAAGTGCTAGAAAAAAAGTATATCTGAATAGAAAAATATAGGTTATTGGTCTTAATTGTACTGCTTAGACAAGACCTTAGAGGACTGCCTTATATGAGGGAATAATTGCACTGTCTTAGATGAGGCCTTAATGACCAAATTAGGTGAGATAATACCAGAACTGCCTTAGATGAGGCCTTAATGATCAAATTAGATGAGCTAATACCAGAACTGCTGTAGTTGAGGCCTTAGATGACCAAATTAGATGAGCTAATACCAGAACTGCTGTAGTTGAGGCCTTAGATGACCAAATTAGATGAGCTAATACCAGAACTGCCTTACTTAGATGACCAAATTAGATGAGATAATACCAGAACTGCCTTACTTAGATGACCAAATTAGATGAGATAATACTAGAACTGCCTTAGATGAGGCCTTAATGACCAAATTAGATGAGCTAATACCAGAACTGCTGTAGTTGAGGCCTTAGATGACCAAATTAGATGAGATAATACCAGAACTGCCTTAGATGAGGCCTTAGGTTTCTATTTATGATTAGTTAAAGGACTTATTCTGCAAGCCAAAATAGAGCAAATGTGCAAATCAATGGCATCAAATGTTGCAAATGAACATTTCTAATCATTTAAATTGGGCTTTTTACTCCTTGAATTGTTCCACAATGTGCTGGAGTGTTCTCTGGCATTTAAGGAGTTAAGTCAATGAGAATTTCAGGAATGTTCGCGTGTTTTCCTGAGGTGCATTTGGTCTGCTCCAAAATTGCTCTTCTTTAGCTATTTGACTATAGCTCCAGGAATCTGCAATCGAGTAAGTATTATATACAGATGCTAACTTGTATTTTATGATATTTACTTGTTCATAACCCCATTTCATTTTAGTTTCTAATGTTTATTTGCTTTTTATCAACACAAGAATAATATTACCAAGTGGTGCAAACCAAAGCCAGAGATGTATAGAGAGGAGATGACCCAAAGGGCCTTATCCAGAACTAAACAGGGGCTGATCTGGAGCAAACCAATTACACCAAAGGAAAAATCAAAATCCACATTCAATGGCATTTTCAAACCCTTGAATGTAACTCTTTGAGTGTCTGAATTGCAATGCATTAGATACCTCTCTGCCTTTTAACCCTTTGAGTGCCAGAGGGGTACGCAACGCATTGTTCCGCAATGTGTTGCGTACCCTTCTGACACTCAAAAGGTTAAAGGGTTAGGTAAGCCTTCTCTAGCATTCTAGGAGTTTACCCATTGCCAATGCAATGTTGGATACCCCACTGGCACTCAAAGGGTTAAAAGCCCCATTTCACATAATAGGAATTTGGAATGTGTTTTACTGTCTGTGATGAAATTACTATGCTCTAGAAATGCGTGTCTTTAGCTTTCTGTTCCAGGCCTAATAATTTGGGAAGCATCCCAATGCTTGGTGTGAAACTGTGTTCTCTCTTCCACAGAGACTACTAAGGCCAGCCCTCCAGTTGTCTCTCTCCACCCTCCAATGAAGGAAGAACTAGCACTAAATGCAACTATCAACATTGTGTGCCTCGCAACTGACTTCAGTCCTACACCTATAACTGTAACATGGCTGAAGAATGGCTTAGAAACCAAGGATGGCGTGAAGACTGAGGAAGCAGTTAAAAACAGCCAGAATAGCTTTGATTTAACATCTTATATATCCATCGTTAAGAAAGACTGGGATATAGACAGTATGTACTCATGTGTGGTGGATCATCCAGGCTCTGGTACTTATGAAGTAAAGAATGTGAGCAAGTCCAAAGTGTGTGGTAAGTTCTCATGCTAAACTTTTGTGCCTACCTATATTTAAGTTTGCTTTCATTTGAGTTGGGAGCTCATTTTCATCTGGGTTTTCAAGGTCAATGTCCCAGAACATTTGTTATCTGGTACTACCAGCACAGCAATACAACATTACACACATACATTACAATACATTATACCAGAATGAGGTGAACCGGGGCTGGATTCTATTACAGGTGCTAATGTTATCACTGCTTTTATCTCCAGGTCTCCCCATAGACTTTAGTAGGAAAATATTTGATAAAACGGGTGCTAACATTTATCACTTGCAATGGAATCCAGCCCCTGGGGCCTAATTCATCAAGCTGAAGAGATGCAATTCTACAGCAAACAAATTTTATCACTGGGGAGGAATGAAAACTCCCCCTTGATTTAAATGGGGCTTCCAGCCTCTGGAATGCTTGAGAGGTCTTCAACACCTTTTCAATGCACTGGAGACATCACTAGCATTCAAAGGGGTATTTTCATTTCAGCAATTGGTTTTGTCCAGAAATGTAACTCTTTAGGTTTATTATTAAAGCCCTTGGTACCTTTCTATCTAGAAAATCATTTCTGTTTGAGTCCCACATTACTTAAGGACAGCTAACACGAAAAACAATTAAAGTATTTGTTAAAGCTTAATTTGTTACTAGTTAAGTGTCACCAGTGCCTCCTATGGGTTTAGCAGCACTATAACCCTCATTGCACCAAACTTCTTGCCCAGCTTCTGCAAGAACTGAAGCTGCCTGTGGCAGTCTCATTCTTATTGTCTTTGCAGGGGTGTGTGACATTACAGCAGCAATAATCCAGGGGTGGGGGACGGTACATGTAGGACATCAAGTTTTTAATGTTGCTATTGCCAGAGGTGAGACTAGCAGAGATGTCCTGGGTTTTATATTAAATAGTTTGTAATATTTTCATCTTAGTTGCCTTTAACTTATTGGATGACATAGATGTCCTCATCTCATGTGCGTTAGACATGCTCTATTGAATTCAAATACAAATGCATTACGTGGCAATGTGAGATCAAGTTTTTAATTCTATAATAAAATTGCATATATGTTTATGTACTAAAAAGTACATTGGTCACAAGACAAATGCATTTTTGGTGCTATTTCTTCTATGTGAACATCACTATTATCCTGGTTACATATCCAACCTCTTTGTAGCATGTATACATGGCATAATGTTTAAATGTATACACTTAAAATGACATAAGCTAATAGGGCTGCATTTACAATTCAGGTTCCCTAGGCAACAAATCTTAGGTGCCTCTAGCTCCACCCATGACACCGCCTTCTTTTACATTACTGTCCTACACATTGTACCTCTATATCTGATTTTATAATCAATGTCAGAAAGCTCTCTGCAAACAGATCCAAGTAACTAATTTTCAGTGACATATAAGTATAAAAAAGGTGAACATGAAACAAATAATACAATGTGTAGGCATTGTACATACTAGGCACTTTCAGAAAATCAAAATAAAGGTTACTGTACCTTTACATTAAATGACCAGCACAATGAAATATATAAACTGGCCATGTGAGTATATACATTGGAAAATATATCAATATAGCTTTAGTATGAAATAAATCAGAAGTGGCTTTTTAGTGCACGGACCATGGGTTTCAGTTATCCAAACCTACAACTAAGCATGGCTGGTGTGGCCACTCCCAATTTGGAGCTCTTACCCACTCATCCTAATAGGAAATTCAGTTCTGTATGCAAAGAGAATAATCTGAGACGGCTTTCACCATTTTGTAATTGACATTTACAAACAATACAATCTAGGCAGCTCCTTGATGTTTCCACAGCTGACAAATTCCTCCGTATCATAAGAATTCTTCACTTTCTAATCCATTCTAAGCCATTGAATGCTAAAGACAAGCAATGTAAAATCAGAAGTTATGAAAATGTGATTTAGGATTTTTATATTATATTATCAGTCTTTCTAACAACCACCTTTTTATTTCTCTGCTCAGAACCTCAGAGTCCCTCCACTTCCATTCAAGTGATCACTATACCACCATCCTTTGAGAATATTTATGAGAATAAAAGTGCCAAGCTTACCTGCCTGGTTACTAATATGGTTAGCCTGGATGGACTAAATATCACTTGGTATAAAAAAGGCACCAAAGAGGAAGAACTGTCAACCATAACAGAAGATGGAATATTCCATGATAACAGCACCTACACTGCAAAGGGGATTGCTTCTGTCTGTGCAGACGAATGGATTAAGGATAAGTTTGTGTGTAAAGTGAGACATTCTGAGCTGGCCTCTTCCAAGGAAGGATATCTTTCTAAAGAGAAGGGTAATAATATCAGACAATTTCAAATACTGCTTAGTGATTGGATATTCTCATACATGAGTGGTAAACGTTTTTATAAAAAATAATAAATGCATGTTACAGTGTTTTAAATATGTTAGCAATTGTGCCAACTGGTGTCCAAGACACAAGTGCTTTTTTTTTTTATAATGAGTTCTTATATAGAACTTGAGTCATAGACTATGGCTCTGGTGTCCACAACAGAAATTTTCAGTTTAAAGTTAAAAAATGAGGGTAAAAACAATTAAATGTAAAATGTATCTGCAGCTGAAATACAGTTGTTTTAATCAGGAGGAAAATCCCTATAACTCATATATTGTTCAAAAAAGATGGTGAGCTTCTCCTTTAAGCACAGTGTGATGTGTATCAAGACAACAGTTTGGTAAATGCACTGCAAAACACCTCCTGGGCCATATTCAGGATGATTTAGAGGGACGATTCTGGAGCAAGGCAACTGAACTATAGGGGACAAATGGAAATTCTTATTGATTTAAATAGATATTTTAACCACTAGAATTCTAGAGACCTCTCACAATGCAAAGAGACCTTTCTAGCATAAACCCTTTGAGTGCCAGAGAGGTATCCAGTGTTTTGTGTTGCAATGAGTTGGGTACCTTTCTGGCAGTCAAATGGTCTTAAAAACCTCTTATAAATCAATGAGCATTTTCTGCATTTTCATTTGACCCCAATGATGTAGTTGGTTTCCTCCAGAACTGCTCCTATTTAAATTCTTGAATACAGCTCTAGGTATCAAACAAAAACTCAGTTGAGTCAATGGAGATTTTCAATTTGACACATATAATACAGCAATTTACCAAACTTTTACCTGTTACCAGTTTTATTTAGCAAATCCACACAAATAGTATACCAGTATAGAAGCCAATGTATTAACAGAACTGGATCAATTTTGCGAGCAACTAACCACATCATGGGGACAAATAATAATTCCCCAAAACTCCACTGATTTAAACAAGCCTTTTATTCCCTTGAATGATGGAGAGATGTCAATGTCCAGCACATTGCTTTGAAATGCTATAGGATTTGCTCCAGAATTGCTCCAGTTCACCATAGTACATTAGTCTTAGTACATCAGACTTTCCAAGGCATATTCACCATTAGCATGATGTCCAAACATTAATTGATTTTCTTCTTCTTTCTGCTAACAGGAGAATTGCAGATTCCTTATGTTTATGTGTTCCCTCCACCGCAAGAAGAACTATCTTTGAGACAAAAAGTCACTGTGGCTTGCCTGGCTAAAGGGTTCTTCCCTAAGGAAATATTTGTCAAGTGGCTTCACAAGGATGAGGAAATGGGAAAAACCCAGTTCGTTAATACCAACCCCATAGAGGATACCACTTCCGATGGAAGAAAGACCTTCACCATCATCAGCTTGTTGGAAATAGAAAGCAAGGACTGGCTTAGTGGAGAGTCTTACTCCTGTGTGGTTGGCCATGAATCGTTGCCACTACAACTCACCCAAAAGAGCATTGACAAGTCCTCTGGTAAACCATCTATTGTGAATATGTCCCTCATGTTGTCTGACACCTGTTAGTAACCATCTCCAAAGGACCTGATAACTTCACCTCTTGTTCTTCCCCATGTGGTGTACTGGAGAGGGCAGAGGGAAAAGTGTCACCTTTGTGTTTGTCTGTCTGTTCTTGTACATTATCTGGTATTAACCCTGTTTGCAAACTGAAAAGTAGAAATAAAAATCAATTTATAAAATGCTTGTTTTATGTATGTATAATGTCATGGAATGTCATTGAAATCAATGATGGTCACGAGGTGGCCTGCTCTAGTTAGTTATTTCTTATTGAGATCCCAAAGCACTTAAGGGTTAGAGGAGTATAAATTGCACTGCACACTCCTTTTTTCCTTAAAGGGCTCATTAGCTGTTTATTTGTGTTTCTCAAGCTACCAATCACTTAAACATTATTTATCCTGGGAAAACATTAGATAATAACTGCCCAATGATGATTTTTCCATATTCCAGTGAAACTTTGTGGGCTTATAGGATCAGTAAAGCATAAAGTTGTGTATATATATATATATATATATATATATATATATATATATATATATGTATGTGTATATATATATATATATATATATATATATATATATATATATATATATATATATATATATAAGAATTCCCTGTTGTGTGAAAAAGTTTACTTCCATTGCTGGCAGTTGCTTGATTCAAAGGTTATTACAGTTTAAACTGTCAGGAACTGATACTACTATCTTATTATTTGAGAACTTTAGTCAGGGGCTCATCTCTCCCATACAATGCAATATAATAATTGTATGGACACCAGGTGATCTGTTTGGAAATCAGGGGGCACTACTGCTAACAGTTTAACCCCTTGAGTGCCATAGAGGTATCCAGTGCAATGCTTTGGATGCCTCTCTAGCGCTCAGTGGGTTATATCAAAACAACATGAAGAAGATATAACAATAAGGCATCTGACGGCTGTTGGAGTACCCTTGTCTTACTCAGCAGGAAAAAGTCCTAATTTAAATAATTTATTTTTCATAACAAAGGTTTACTTCTCCTTCAAAAGAAAAATGTACATGCACTCCAGGATTTTTATATTGAAACGTTTCTCACAAACTTCATCTTAACATTCTAGATTCATTCAATGGCTAACTCAAAAAATCCTTTTAATCATAATGATATGAATATACAATGGGGGGGGGGTTCAGTATTGCCCCTTCAGTGTTGTTGGACTACAGTTATCGTCGACCTCAGATGAACAATGGGCAACCAAGGGTGATTTGTAGTCAAACAACAGTAGGAGGGCTATAATTGTTCACCCCTGGCATTTGTATCTGGAACATATAAACTAACATTGCATTCACTTGAAGATATGATTAATGATGTAGTGTTTACATGACATAAGCAGTTGTAGGGATTTGTATAAAAGCCAAATTCTGGAGCCATTCTGGAGCGAATCAACTACACTATAGGGAACAAAGAAACATTTCCAGTGGTTTAAATGGGGCTTTTAACCTTCTGAATTATAGAGAGGTCTCCTACATAAAGAAGAGAAGAAACTCGCAGTGCTAGCACACCATAACATATACATATAATATATAAATTCTAAATATGTACCCAAGTGACTAATGTATGGAGAACAGCAAGGAGTAAGCGGATTCTCCAGGCCCCCAAATTAGGCAAAAACATAAAGCACAAGCCAAAACAGAAAAAACACACCTCCACACAAATAACCCAAATGTGAACCCTGTATAAAGCATACATCATACCTGCGTCAATACATTTACAAAGAATGAGAATTTTGTAGCATTAATGAGCCAACGTATGTATAAGCTCGCTTACCTGGCCAAGGTACCCATTTCAAGACAGTCCTGTCTAATAAACATTACCATCCCTATCTAAGTTTAAAAAATGCCAAGGAAGAATTCTTGTTAGGAAACACACATGATGTAAAAGCACCTGGTTAAAAACATGAATAACATTTCTAATATCTTTATTATAGGACTAACCTGCTTTCAAACAATGTTTGCTTGCAGTAAGTGGGTGGAGACCCAAAAAGACCAGAGCAACATCAGTCTCCTTTATAGGTTTTTTGCACCAACCACTACAAGTCACATGGGATTTATATATATTACATTGATAGCAAATGGACATAGGCCAAGCAAGCTAAACAAAAGGGTACAGGCTATGCCTTTAAAAACCTATTTCCAAATGATAACAAAGGTGCAGATTTAAACTTTAAAGGAGAAAATTCACAGCATAAAAACTTTTTTGCATGGGCTTTAACTAATAAAACTATATTAGCACTGGCTTTTTTGTTTTAAATTTAGATACCTACTACTGAAGATATCAAGACTGAAAATTGGGCACTACCACACTCTGAGGCACCCTGTATGTGCAGCAGCCCGGCTGCCCCAGGAAGTGTGTTCATGCTTCCCTTCATGGTGGCATTTATGTGGACTATGGTTACAGCAAGCAATGTTTACCATGCTTCTGAGCAGAGCTTGCTGTAACGATAGCCCACATAAATGCCACCACGAAGGTAAGCGTGAACACGCTCCCTGGGGCAGCTGGGAGGGAGGTGGCAAGTCCGTCAGTGTGCTGCCACACATACAGGGTGCCTCAGAACGTGGTAGTGCCCAGTTTTCAGTCTTTATATCTTCAATAGTTGGTATCTAAATATTAGAAAAAACCCAAAGCTAATACAGTTTTATCAGTTAAAGCCCATGCACAAATGTTTTTATGATGTGAAAGTTCCCCTTTAAGTGTATTTCATATTATATAATTTACAGCAGTGAATGTGAAATGAAATAAGATATGATAGTAAAGCAGCCAGAATGAGGCCTCCAACATATCTCAAAGTATTCAAAAGGTTAAAAAGACCATTTCAATCAATAGGATTTTTAGGATAGTTTATTTTTCTTCTGTGGTGCTGCTGGTTTGCCCCAGAATTGTTTCACATTGATTTTACATAAAACCCATAGAATAGACCAATGTATCGTCCAAAAATTCCCTGGTGTCTCAGCAGAGTGAATAGGAACTTTTTTCATTTTAATCATCTGTCTGGCATTAGAGCAAAATAATTAATAGGTTAGACATGAAAGGCTGTAAATAGTTAGCACTGTGGCATGCTGAGAATTGAAAACTGTCATTTACTTTACATATCAAGTAGCTTCACTCGGCATCAGTAGATACTCTTTCATTGAGTCTTGAAATCTAATACTGAGCTTGTGTTTCTATTAAAGAGAAAGGCAATCATATCTCCTTTGGTTGCACAAGCTTGCAATGAAAAACAGTTTATTAAAGGGATAGTAATACTTAAAATGTAAAAAAAAATATGTTGTAGGGTTAATCCCCCCGAGTAAAACAAGAGTACACCCACTGCTGAAAGGTGTTTCATTCAAAAGTTAGTAATTTTCAAAGTTGAATTTTTTTATGTGCAATATCACAGTGGCCTGAAATTGTACAGTGGCGCTGTTGCTACACCATCCTATGGAGATTTATGGTCCCGGGACCAGAGCTGTCCATGGGATCGTGTAGTAACAGTGCCACTGTACAATTTCAGGCCACTGTGATATTGCACATAAAAAAATTCAACTTTGAAAATTACTAACTTTTGAATGAAACACCTTTCAGCAGTTGGAAAACTCTTGTTTTACTCAGGGGGATAAACCCTACAACATATTTTATTTTTACATTTTAAGTATTACTATCCCTTTAAGTATAAGGCTGAATGATGCTAGCCCACTTCATACTCTGCTCTAAGAGATCTATATATATTTTATCCATGATATGTTATCATGTCTATTACAGACACAAGTACTGGAAGTAACGAACTGCAATGGCAGTGCCTGTTCGCATGTTTAAATCGAGGTTTTCTGCCTCCTGTGCCAAATAAATAATTGTATATGTGCTCTCTGGGAATGTAGTAGTATATTTTAGGTATTTACAGTGGTCGACACAAAGAAACAACTTAAAATAAGGTTAGGGAACGATTCAATAATATATAAAAAAGCAAGCATGTTCCATAAGCATGTAAATAAAAATTAAAACAGGTTTTACCATTTGGATAATAGAGATGCTTCACAATGCATTGGAGACATCTCTACAATCCAGGAATTTATATGAACTCAAATGACACAGCTTTCACATTGTAAGTAGTAGCCTGGATCTATTGTCTTTGGTACAGCTTGAGCTGCAGATACAGAATGAGACAGAATATTCAGCCAGCAGCATTTATTTATATCTCTGTATGGGGGAAGGGGGTTTCTTAACCCTTTAAGGATTAGAAAGGTGTACAACACATCATGAAGCAATGCATTGCACATTCATCCTGTCCAATACATTGGACACTTCCCTGGCACTTTCAGGGTTAAATCCCTTCACCTTAGTTAGCAAATGTCCTTATAGCTCAAAAATATGAATATCCCTAAATTCTGACACACTTGCACAAAAAATTTGGGGCAATTCTGGGGCAAACCAACTGCACCATAAAGGACGTGTTCAGAATTCCCAAATCAATATTCTGAAGACTTCTCCAGCATTCATTGGGTTAAAATCCCCAATGAGTCATTTGTGTGTTCCCTATGGTGCAGATGGTTTGCCTTTGAAATAAATGTCAAGTGAAGAACACTGATGGCATTAAAAGGGCAGTAACACCTACAAATTAAAAGGGAAGACAACCATTTAAATTTCATGTACTCCTAACTATTTAAATCAACGGGAATTTTTAGTTCTCCTCTGTAGAGCAAATGTAACTCCTCCACTTGTCTTTTAAACATACAGCCCTAAGTACTGGCAGTAGTAGTAACAGCAATGGTAAGATACAGGAAGAGATTTGTAAAGTAATTTGCACATTGCTGGGCTATATGCAGAAAGAAAATGAGCAAATCTGTAGCAAACCAACTGCACCATATGTAATATGACCACATCACCATCGTGCAGGACTGCACAGGGACCAGTGCAAATGCAGTGTGTGTACATGCTTTTATCCAGATTTAAAGTGGTATTCTGGTCTAATTAACAATACAATATACATTTATATAATTTCACTTCTGTTTTTAATAAATTGAATGCTAGAAACATTTTCAACAAATTTTGATTGCATTGAATGCAGTTGAAAACGTAGGGATATGCACTAAGCAGTAATGTTTGTCTACAGGGACAGCAAACACTCCTGTTCTAATGATTTCCATGGAGCTGCTCTTAAGACTCTTGGCTAATAAAGAGTCACTGGAATGGAGTATATGAATCAGCCAGTGCTGGGATGTTAACGTAAAAATTACGTGTTTGCATTTTGCATTATGTACGTGTGCATATGATTGCTTTACTGCATACCTGCTCACAATCCATTATTGTTACATTTTTAATGAGAGGAAGCCCCACACACCTCCATTAAAAGTATGAGCAGGAAAATGGACTAATGTCACACCAATTTGCTATGAGCATTATAGCTTTAAACAAAGACTAAAGGAACCCCCTGAAGCAAACATGCACTTCCCCACTGCCTTCCACTTGATGTATGTGGTGCGATGAAGGCAATTTTGCTACATAAGTAGCTTAGTAGCCCGGCATTATGAAGGTGTAGCACTATGCAGAAATCACTTCCAGCAACTATTTTTGAGCAGAATCATATAGTACATCCACAATGTTATCTAGAAATACGAGTGGAAGTTTTGTATCTGTTATCAAAGCTTAGCATGTATTTTCATTTAGTCCTGAGAATTTTAACTCATTGGATGGTTTGAAATGCTTTGGAGACTACTCTAGCATTCAAGTGGTTAAATCAATGTGAATGTTTATTTGCTCCCTCGTGCAGTTGGTTTGCCCCAGAACTGTTCCACATTAGTTTTTACACATATGTCCCTTAGTACTGATAGGAAATACAATTAAAAAATAGATCTGTCATGTAAAAATATGCAGTTACATAATAATCTAAAAGCATTAAACATGCCTTAGATGTGACTCATATTCAGTCATCTCTTTAGAACAGGGCTGGGTTGGGGACAATGGGATTTGTAGTCTCCAACAACTAAAGAGACCAAGGTTGCCTATCTCTGGTATAGAACAGTGATTCTCAGGTCCAGTCTTCAGGTCACACTAACAGACTGGGTTTTCAGGATATCCATAAAAATAACTGAACCACTGATTAATCACCTGTAGTAAACTTTTAAGAAAAGTTGACCTGTTAGTGTGCCCCAAGAACTAATGTTGAGAAACACTGGTCTAGAATATATGGTTTTTGCATGCCTAAGTGGTGGTACAAAGAAGTGATAAAGAAGCAATAACTTCTACTGATCATCTCTGCAGTTCCTATGTAATTCTGTAGAGGCTAAGTACTAATGTCTCCACATTCAGTGAGCTTATAGCATAGGCTACATACAATAACATTGGAGAACATCTCTCCTCTTTGCCTCGTCTTTATCCCACCTTAGTGCATCTCCCTCCTAGACATGAATCATACTTTCCACATCACGTGGACTACACATAGATGAGAAGCACATAATATCATCATAGCACATCGTATAGACTGGTACAGAAAGGAAACAATCACAGTGTCATTCAAAAAGTTAAAGACGAACAATTCTAGAGCAAACTAAGTACCACATAGAGGACATATAAAAATGCTGCTGTATTTAAACAGGTCTTTTAGCTAAGCTGAGCAGACCTTCCCTTTAACTGGGGACACATTGGAAATAAGCATATTTCAGGACTACACTATGTCCCTGTAACTAGCAGGGCCATGATTTTTAGCTAGCTAGCTCATGCTAAGTCAGTGACCCGCTAGCTCTTTTCAAGTATTACATAAGTCCAGAAGAGCAATACACCATTACATACCACCAGCATAACAAAATACCGTTACGTGCTACCAGCACGGCCATGGACCATTAAAGACTTAAGTCAGCAGTAGTCAATTCTTGGACCTCCCCTGTTGGGGACTACAACTCCCATATTCCTCAACCAGCTTTGTTATCCCCAACAGCTGGAGGTCTAACAACTGGCTGCCCTTGGTAGTGGCAATGCTGGATATAGACTTATGGGGCTCAGGTAGTGGGTCTCATGTTTGTAATGCAAATGCTACAACAAGCAATCTAATATCGCTGCTGATCTTCCTAATGGTAGTAGCGCAGTTGGACAGAATTACAGCCAACTAAAATGCATTAGGTTAGACAACAAAAGGGCCTTTTGGAGACCTTCAGTGAGCAGACATGGAGGTCCTGTGCTCCTATTTGAAACAATCATGTCTGCCTCCATGGGTGTGGCATCCAAGACTGATTAAAGATGTTACCTCTTGAGCAATGTAGTAAGGGAAAATTAATAGGGGCTATTAGGGCTTTCTACCCATTGCAAGATAAGAGGTGTTAGCCCTCTTTTAAATGGTATGTTGACACATTCACAAATATAATGCAAAAGATTCTATATCTTGTTTAAACGTAGCCAACTGGGTGTTAAAGTCTTCTAAAATAAAAATATAAAACATTGCATTTGTTGCTTTTGAACAGGCTAGGGGTAGCTTGTACTCCTCATTTTCAATTGTGGAACCAGTGTTCTGCGGCAGGGATATTCAGTGCCGCAGGGATATTCAATATTTGGCTCTCCCAATTACAACTCCCATTATCCCAACTAGCCAATGTCTGGGAGGCGTAGCCACCAACAGAGTGAGGTCCAAAAATGAACCATCCCTGCTCTATTGTATAAGGTGCAGCGGGAATTTAGCATTTGGTTTATACCAGAAAGCAGCTACCTCAAGACTAACTAAATCAACTTTCATATACATTTCTAACAAGGGACAGAGATGTTCATATAATTATCTGTGAATATTAAAGTGGACCTGTCATCTTAAGATGAATTATTTCAAAGATAATCTAAAACTGCCATTTGTTTTAGAAATTCACCTTTATTATTGGTGGCACAGTGGGGCATTTTATACTAATTAGTGTCTGTGCAAGGTCAACATTACCTCACACTTTGCTGTGAATGAATGTAGCCAGAGCACACACACCTTGAGCATGTCTGCACAGAGACTGGTAAGTCTGGCATAAAGCAGAACAAATTAGTATATTGTGCATGGAGTTAACATGCAATTCCACATTGTGCCACCAAAACATAAATGTTAATTTCTACCTAAAGCACGTTCTTCGACCAACACTGCAATGCAATGGATAACTCAAATGGTGCACTCTTTCATATTTGAGAAATGAATACGTTATTGTTATTGCTCCTTTAAGAATTACAAGACTCTGAAAAGGAGACATTTGAAGACATACGGTACTTGTCACCGTTCACTTTATTAAAACCTAGTTAAATAAAATAACATCACTATTAAAACATATATAAAAATGTAAAGATAATTAGATACATATGTTAACATCTTTGTTGCTAGAGACATATTCAGTGCAGTCCTGCACAATTTGGGCATCAGTGCATTGCTGCACAATGGTTTGGAGATGTCTTTAGCAAGAATGGGGTTAATTTGCAAGCAGATCTGATAACAAACCTCAAAGTTGTCTAGGTTTGTCTTACCCATGCCTGTTTGTCTGTCCATGTTGTTCATTTTCTCTTGTATTCCAGTTGGGCATTATTATACACTAAGAAGAAAGTGAGCCGTTTGGGAGCAAACTAACTAGCTGTGGGGAAAAAATAAAATCTCCCTAAATTCATAGATATTTAAATTGGACTTTTTAATCCCTTGAATGCTTGAAAGGTCTCCAATATTGAACGGATTAAAGAGGAATTATACCCCAATAATAAGTGACTCAATTTGCTTATCAGAAAGACTTCCCTAGATACTTGTTCTTCCAACAACAGTCAGTTGATTCAATCTATGGTTTTTATATGCACTTGATCCCTGTTTTAGTTTACTGCTGGTTGTTTCAGTCTACCATCTTATTAAGACGATTGTTCCTTACAATTCATTCAAGTCTACTGAAGCCCATTCTTTATTGTAAGGTGTGATTTAGCAGTAGACTTCAATAAAGACTACTATTTCTCAGTTGGTCAGTGCGCCAACTATAGAAACCTCAGGGTTGCAGGTTCTAGTCCTGGCAATGTCATCTCAGCCTTTCACCCAATGGAATGAATACCCAGGGAATACTTGAAAATGAGAGTCAATCTTAATGTATTCTTTCTTGTAAAACACTTTCACACAAACAAAAAAATAGATAGATAGATAGATAGATAGATAGATAGATAGATAGATAGATAGAGAAAGAGATACATGACTGCTGTATAAAGAGCAGCTATATAGGTAATTTGATGTTTAAAAAAAATAAGAGACACTTATTTCTAGGTTTTAGTTCCCCTTTAATTCCTAAGTAATTTTTATTTATCCCCTATGATACCACTGGTTTGCCCATGAACTAATGTAGTTTTTTTTAGTACATCAGCCCAGTGTTTCAAAACAGTTAGGGTCACATATTTTCACCAACCGTTCTAATTCTACCCATCTGCTCTCTGTCTCCCCTGCAGTTCGATTCTTCTATATATATGATGAAGAGGAGATTGACAACGTTTGGACTACTGCATCTACCTTCATAGTGCTCTTCCTTCTAAGTCTCTTCTACAGTGCCACAGTCACTCTGTTCAAGGTAGGGTGAGATATGTGGAAATGATAGAGAAAAAGGTATGAGAGTAAAATCTAAGAATCAAAGCTCCATAAAGAGTTTCCATTATCCCACTTTTCTGACTTTACCAGGGATTATCCAATCCAGTGGGCTTTCTTGGGCTTATGAATCAGTGCAAACACTTAGTAAATGAGGTACAAATTATTTGCTCTATATTGGTCTTCTGTAAAGCTAAAGTGGAGCAACAGAGGGGCAAACAATTGCACTATAGGGGCCAGGTACAAAATCCCCAATTTTCCATTGATTTGAATGGGGCTTTTTAACTACCTGAATGCTACAGAAGCAATGTAATGGAGACCTTTCTTGCAATCAAGCAGTTAAAAGCAATGATCAATGGGAATATTTATTTCTCCCCTACATGTACCAGGGGGCTGCAAACCTTATTCCAAGCAATGGGTTGCGCACCCCTCTGGCACTTGTATGGTTAGCCCATACATTCTATAGATTTTGCCATCTCTGGCTAAAGACTAATGGTCAGTGCATGAAAATGAACTAGTACTGGTTGACAGGGATTGACAGTTGGGATGGGGAGCAGTGTGGAATGTTAGTATATGGCAGGCATGACAGCCAGTCTTCTCTAATGTGCATAAACTGACACATACATAAAATAAATATCTCATAAATTATTGTTTTAAATGCAAAATATAGCTATCTTAAATATAGGGGCTTTGGAAGCTCGTTTAAATCACCTATTTTTTTACAAAGTGACAGGTCTACTTTAATTGGCATGTAGTATTTAGTAAATCTATCCACGTTAGGTTTTTTGGGTAGCAAAACATTCTTTTTATATGCTCCCCTATTAGGACATTTTTTATTGATGCCTGTTTTGCTTCTCAATTAATAGAAATAATAGTTTTTGGCTTCTCATTTAGTCTGTATTTTTACAATACTTATCAGCCTCATAAATTACTATTTGTGTTTCATTGTTTTAACTACTGCTGTACTTATTTCATGTGTTGTCTGCCAGCTGGCACTTTAAAATTTGAGTGGTCGATTGTACTTTGAGTGCGATTGATTACATGCTTATTTGATAAAGTTAGAGTAAAGCACACCAAACAATACAATTATTCAGGTCTGGGTTAGACCAAAACCCAAAAAAGCTCTTGTTCTCTGCCTGCTGGAGATTCACTTTGGATCACTTTACTCTTACTATAGATCAAATACTCGGTTATGTATTACCATCTATTAAATTCTATCACATTAATATAACCCTATGAGTTCATGAAAGCTACAGTGTTTCCTTTCTAATACCATATACTGTATGGTCAGTGGAATATACAGTAAGTGTATGGTAGTGTGACTTCCATACATAACATAGAAACATAACATAGCTGAGGAGGATGAAAAAGATGCAGCCATCAAGTTCAGCATTTGTCCAATCACCCTTGTTGATCCAGAGGAAGGCAAACAAATCCCTATTGAAACCATTTAAAGGGAGTCTATCACCCCTACAAAAGTTAGGCTTATTATGTAGAATTAATATAGATAATGTTGAAAACGTTATTGATTTTTTTTTTTTTAAAATGCTATTTGGGTTAAAACGATAGCTTATAGATTGCCCTGCATCCTACTTCTGCATACACGTCTGTTGCTGCACTGCCCCTGCTCCCTTCCCACTCCCCAGCCTCTTCCGATGACAGAGGCTGTCTGTCTGTAAACTGGAGTGATCTCATTGGCTAGATATCGATCTCTGCCAATGAGATCGCTCCAGCTTACAGACAGAAGCCTCTGTCATTGGAGGAGGCTGGCTAGTGGGAAGGGAGTAGGGGCAGTGTGGTAATATGCGGCAACGGACATGTATGCGGAAGTAGGGTGCAGGGCACTCTATAAGCTATCTTTTTAACCCAAAAAGTGGTTTTTGTTTTGTTTTTTTTAAATCAATAACGTTTTCAGCATTATCTATATATACTCTACATAATAAGCATAACTTTTGTAGAGGTGATAGATCCTCTTTAAAATGAAGTCCGTAGTGGGTAAAACATTCCTTCCTGTCTCCATAGAGCAGTCACGTATCCCTTTGGATCAACTTTCTATATGCACAGAAATAAACTAAAGTAATACTCAATATTGTTCTACTATAGAAAAGTATCCAATATGTTTTTGAAAGCATCTACAGTCTCTGCATACACTGTCTCCTGAAGCAAAGAATTCCAAATCTTTATTTCCCTGATTTAAAAAAAAAAATCCCTTTCTTTAAGTTAAAACTTATTTCTGCTAAGTTTATTAGATGACCCTCTTGTTATTGCTCAGCTTGCATCTACACCCCATTTTATACAGGGTAATAACATCGTACACTGATTAAAAGTGTATTGTCTATCAGTACCCCTATATTTTTCTCTGACAAGGATTCCCCAAATAGTTTCCCACTTAGTTTATAAGTAGCATGCTTGTTTCTGCAACCCACATGCATAATCTTACATTTATTGACAATAAGTACAAACATCACCAAGCTCTCCCACTGACAGTGTAAGTATAAAATCACCCAAAAAGGTATAAGTGTATGTGTGTGTGTGTGTGTGTGTATATATATATATATATATATATATATATATATATATATATATATATATATATATATATATATAGTGTTAGTACCAGGTCGGTTATCAGGGATTGGCATTAACCCCCAAAATCCAAAATGTCACCAAATATATATTTACTAGTGTAAAAGCCCATGTAAATGGGCCAAAGTCCAGGTGATGTTAACCCTTTGAGTGCCAGAGGGGTATGCAACGCATTGCAAAGCAATGAGTTGCGTACCCCTCTGGCACTCAAAGGGTCAAGAGGCCAGTCCTGCTCTGCGTCCTGCCGCCGACGCAGTCATGCACTGTAGCGACTGCCCAAAAGCACAGAATGCTCCCAGCACAGAACTCCCAGCAATCCTACACTTGCCAGCATTTAGTGCTCCCAGCATTCCGTGCTCCCAGCATTCTGTGCGTTTGGGCAGTCTCTACTGCGCTGGACAGCTTCTGACAAACATCCTAGCAAATTATTATATAGGATATTGAGAGAAAAAAGATTGTAAAATTACAAAGCGCTCCTGCGATTCAATAAAATATGGCAGACTATAGCAGTGTATGTTGCATAAATCTATATGCAATATCAAGAACTATAAATATAATTATAAAAATACAGCAATAGATGAACTCCAAAAAGGTTCAGTCTATACAAGTCAATACAGGAAAACAGATAGATGAATAAAAAGTCTTTTTCTCATAAAAATATGAAAATGATGATGAAATGGAGATAAAAAATGATGATGAAGATGAAAGATGGTAATGGAAATGATGAATAAAAGATTTCAGCTTCTCTCTAGTATATGCAGCAGATGAGAGTTGTAAGAGTGGCCTTGTCCACTTGTGAGAAAGAATTGTACCTGTAGCAACTCAATAACAGCGCAAAATAACAAAAGAGAGGAGAAAGACACCTGATCTAAGTGTAGAAATTTATTAAAAAAGACAATGAATGAAAATAAGAGGTATTACACTAACATTTGCCCTTCTTGGGCTTTGTGCACTTCAAAGGATCTTTCTCCCGTTAGCCGGCGTGTTGTGTATTCCTAAGCTCCTATCCGTGTCACCTGGTCCTTGGTTCTAGGAAACTCAATCTTTGAGCCGATGTAGAGGGCACATATAAATGGCAGCAATCTGGATGAAATAATGTAATCTTTCAGATGTTTGGAAACAATGTAGCTGCAATGTTTATAGATGTTTACACTGTTGCAAGTTCAGTGCCTCGTGCACGGTTTTCTTCTAGGACGCGGCGGCGACTCAGTCCATCGTGGAGCCGCGGGATACTCAGGGAGAGGGTGGAGCGAAGAATAACCACAGGGGGCATGGAGAAAGTCCCGTTGTCTGCTGAATACACAGACTGGCCCGAACGTTTTAGCAGACTGCTTTCTTCTTCCTAGAAGAAAACCGTGCACGAGGCACTGAACTTGCAACAGTGTAAACATCTATAAACATTGCAGCTACATTGTTTCCAAACATCGGAAAGATTACATTATTTCATCCAGATTGCTGCCATTTATATGTGCCCTCTACATCGGCTCAAAGATTGAGTTTCCTAGGACCAAGGACCAGGTGACACGGATAGGAACTTAGGAAAACACAGCACAACATAGCGTGCTTTGAAGTTCTTCCACGTCACCCTCTATCTAGGAGTACTGCAGCTTAGATGAGTAGGGACCTACCTATTCCTGGGAGTTACTACTGAATCGGTATTAACTCCAGCACTACCTCTTGAGGGTAATATAATATCCAGATTTATTAAAAAATATAGGCTATATCTTGTCAAAACATAAAAATACTTCTACAGTAGAATCTGTAATTAATATTAAAACAAAACAATGCTTATCTATAATATACTATAGGTACTCGAAAAAACGCCCAATGCATTTCCCAGCTTAAAGCTGCTTCTTCAGGGACAGTGGGAGAAGATATATAAGGTACTACAAGGGAATTTTAAGCGTTTTTTGGTTCCAAATAATATTCACTTTTAAAACAGTTTACACTTAGAGTGTTTGCACCCTCTCTCTTTTTGTATTTTTTTATATATTGAGTGGAGAATCTGTGCTGGGGTTTCATTGGAGAATGGCAGCAATGAGGGGTGGATTCTATATTGGACAATCTCTGTGTCAGTAAAAGGTGCCATTTAGTTTATTGTCTATTTGTATTGAATATTGAGGCATTAGCACCCAGAGAAGTTAGTGATTTTGTATGATTCTTAATTGCATGACAAATTCTTCCTTTCCACCTTATCTCCTAAGAAGACATTGGGGGTTATGCATTAAGGTGTGATAAAGAGGGGATGACTTATCCAGTGATATCACTTCTCCAATTCCTATGTTATTCAATGGCGCCTATGCACTAAAAATGTCTCCAACTTTGGAGAACTTAGTGAATAGGCTTCACAGAATAACATTGGAACTGGAGAAGTGATATCACCACAGAAGTTATCTCCACTTTATCACCACTTTATTATGTCTTAGTGAATCTCCCCATTTCTTTGAGGAGTTTTGAGTCCTGCAAAATGTATCATGTCTAACACCATGTAAATTATATCCAGTACTAATTATATGAACTTTTGAGGAACCAGCTGAAGCATTATAGGCCCATATTTATAAAAGCAAAGTGGTGCAATTCACATAAAAGGCAAATAATCATTCACATTATTGTAAATTTAATATTCAAGGGGTTTAAAAGCCCTCTTTTAATCATTGGGAATATTAATTCCTGCTTTCCCCCTGACATGGTGCTGTTTTTCGTAGAACTGCACTCTTTTTTTAAACTTTGCTATAGTGCCCTTTAGGGTTTCTGCCCAGATTAAGGTACATGGGAGTTTATCATTCAGTTATGTTATGTTTCTTTAACTCTCCTTGCAGCAGGCAAATCATGATTCACCAGCTGTTTTTTGGACTACAGTACCCATAATCCTCAGCAAGCCTTTGTTCCACCGAGGATGATGGCAGTTGTAGTCCAGCAGCAGGCAGTTAATGAAGTACAATGCTGTGACGTTTCATTTCTTGATATCATCTGATGGATTAGTAACTGTTTGATTCTCTGTCTATTCATTCCAGGTAAAATAACACCTTGGCAGCATGAATCCCATGTTATATACTAGAAGAGCCTTCCTGGTCCATACTGTCAAATTGTGCTGGGCAGTACCTATAATGATCTGCTTTGTAAATACCTGTTGGTTTATCTCTGCTGTATAATAACAATCATTGTAGTTAATGATATATTTTTTTTTTTGCTTGCTGTAAAGGTGTATGGATCGTTCGTAATGAGTGAAAATAAAGATATGTTATATTAACATGATTTGATGTGGTTGTCATTATTTTTAAACTACCACTGAATGATTGTACTTATGAGAGTTGAATGCAAATTGGAGATTATGGTTGAGAGATATTCGTGAATGGGTTCCTGGCCGTGCAAAAGAAATTGTTCCATTGGGGCAAATGTACTAAGGTGACCTGGAGTAATTCTAGGGCAAACCAACTGCACCATAGGGAAGAAACAAAAATTTCCATTGATTTAAAATGGGCACTTAACCCCTTGAATGCTAGAGAGGTTTTCAACATATTGCGGAGCAATGTGTTGATACCTTTTTAGCATTAAGGGGTTAAAATACACTTTTAACTCACTGAGAATTTGAGGAACTTTGATGATCCCCTATGGAGAAGCTAGTTAACCCCCAATTTTTCCAGTGCTTCTTACATCAGCCGCATTGTCTTTCTGTCTCATGTTTGTCTGTAAGACCTTAAACACTGCTTCAGATAAGGAAACTTAGACTGGTAGAGTTGGTCATTATTATAATGATACTATGCAATTTTACCCTCTGAGTGCAAGAGAGGTATCCAACAAATTACGCTGTGATGCATCTCTGGCACTCAAAGGGTTAAATCAGTTTTCATATCTCCTCATATCTGGAGACTTGATAGCAATGTTTAAAGTGTAATCCCATTAGACATCAACTAAGTAGGCACATTTAGAGCTTGTAATATGCAGGTAGATTGAAATAAGAACCATAGCCTATATGTATTATGGGTTAAGTTGAATTCTTGGATTAATGAGAGAATGAAGTACTTTAGGAGACTGGGGTTATTCTCTAATAAGGTAATTTTTTAATGCCTCCCAGCTGTTCCAGTGAGGCAGTGGACCAGACATCACTGTAAATGAGGAGATTACCCACTGATAATAACGCTGGCAATTCTCTTCCTCAAGGGTCTGCCAGGTATAAATAACAGATGCCTTTTACTTATCTATGTAAGATAATTCTCAAGACATTTCCAGAATATAAAGAAGAGCAGTATTTATGAGAATGTGTGCTAATTTATTTTTAAAGTGAATATATTTTTTCTTTCTTTTCAGAAGAAAAACCTGGTGGTGAACTTTACCCACTGCTCCCATGCTGTGCACAGATCCAGGGCAAGCAAAAGATCTCTATTGGCTGCCTTCTTTCAAATGTATTTACACCAGTAACAAAGTTTATATGGCATCCAGAAGATAAAAAAAATGAAGAAAAATATTTTACTGCATCATCTACTGACAACAGTGCATACACGCAGAGCAGTCACCTGACCATCTCTTCCAGTGACTGGGAAAAGAACACTTTTACCTGCTCTGCCGGTGACAAGAAAAAGATGCTGAGTAAAGGTATGTTTAGTAAAATGGAAGCTGTTTTCCAGAAAGTGGGTTGAACTTAAGTCTAATAATATGATTTGACTATACTGCTGTCATTCAGACATGCAAATTCTAATTCAGTCCTCAGAGGTGTAACTACAGGGGTGCATTTGTGAAGGGGCTCTGCAACAAACGATACATATCAGCTCTGCACTATACTTTGAATCCTTAACTCTTTGTGTGCGAGCAAAGTGCTGAACACTTGTGAAGCAATGCGTTCAGCACTTCTCTGGCATTCAAAGGGTTAAATTCAGACCAGTTTACTATCTTGGTCGGTGGTTGCTCACATCCTAATACATGGCTGCTGCTACCAATTATTTAGATGAGAATACGTCAGTGAGCCGTTCCATTTCTTAATTAACCCTTTGAGCACCAGAAAAGGTGTCCAATTCATTTCAAAGCAATACAGTCAACATTTTGCTGGTTCTAAAAGGTTAACTGACAGCATATGGGTCATGAACCCTGATGTAGCAGCTCACAGTACTGCAAACAAATTGGTATTCCCCTCTCCCTGCTCTGGAATGTTTACCATCTGAGTGCCAGAGGGGTATATACTGGATACCCCTCTGGCACTCTAAAGGTTATGTATTACCTGTGTCGTGGTCCATGTTTTCCAAAAGGTAGATTAGGCAACTCCCAAAAGCTCCAAGTTTTAAGGGGCACCTCAGCTGTGCTAGCCATCCCCACATTCTGAATTGTGGATGTGGCCACAGCAATCTCAATGTCCCTACACTAGGTTTATACCTCTTTACAAGATATTATTTAACCTGAATGCTAAATTAATTAAAACGCATTGTGTTAAAGCAGTTTTTTGGCTTTGCTTGTTACAGACCAAGGGTATTTTCTGTGCCAGGAAATAGTGGATGGGTCTGGAGGTGGAGCCATGTCAGGGGCAGGGGTGTGGCCATGGGTGGAGCTAAGAGCACCTAGAGTCCCATGCCTAGGTGCATTTGGGATGTAAAACCATCCCTGTCAGTGTCAGCACACATTTAAACTTTCTCCAGCCCACCTCAGATTTCATGCCAGGGCCAAGTAAGTTCTAGCTGTTAACTTGTCTGTACTCCAGAGTCAAATCAACTGTCTGATTTCTCCTCGTAACAAAATATTCTGTATAATTAATACATAGGTCCATATGCACAAAGGCATGGAACAGTTCCTCTACACCACAGGAGCAAATAAAAAAACTCTCATTGATTGAAATGGGGCTTTTAACCATTTGAATGTTAAAGAGGTTTCCAGTTCATCACAAAACAATGTGTTGGAGACCTCTCTAGCCTTCAAGGGGTAAATAAATGGGAATTTGAGGGGTTGGTTTTGTTCCCTTTGGTTTGCCTCATTGCTCATCTCTTCATACATATGGTCTTTAGATTTTAAGATGAAAATTGGTTTTATGTTTTCTTTCAGATAAACGCATGAAACATATAAAAATAGGAAAAGTTTTCTGTAACAATATAACTTTTCTCATTCTTTCTTTCTAGGTTCAGTTTGCAAGAACACAGAACCAATGTATCCCAATGTGCAGATCTTTATATCTTCCTGTGATGACAACACTGAACCAAATATTGTCTCCTTGGTTTGTCTGGTATCCAACTTCAGGTCTGATCAGGCTACCTTGTCCTGGCATAAGAATGGAATTCGCCAGTATACTGAATTCAGCCCTGTGAAGGACAAAATGGGATTTTTCGTGGGAAAGAGCATGCTGAATGTCACCAGAGAGAGCTGGAATAAGGAAGACACGTACACATGTCGTGTGGACCACGAAGAAATGGTCTTCCTTCAGAATACCAGCAAATGTATAGGTAAGGCAGCAGTTGACTAAAAATCTATATTTAACACTTTGAGTGCCAGATGGGTAAGCCACAAATTGCAAATAAATGCGTTGCATATCCTTCTGGCACTCATAGGGTTAACAGTAAAGTGGACGAATTCTAGGCTAGAACAACTGCAGCATAGGTGGAAAATACAATTCCAAAAATGTTATTGATTTAAATGGGTATTTTAACCCTTTAAATGTTAGAGATGTTTCCATCATATTACTCTGCTATGCATTGGAGACCTCTCACTACAAGTTTCCCATTTAAATAAATGAGACTTTTTACAGTAGTTCACTTCTACAGTGTAGCTGCTATTCTCTACAGTTCTTCCACTTTTCTTCTGAACCTATGTCACTATGTTACATTCATGTTTGGCTGACCTGAGAGGATCATAAACTGATATTTATGTATACAAAAGACTATAGAGTGGCATGGATGACACCCGGGGAAGTGAAAAGTATGTGGAATAAGTGTTGAGTTATGTAACACTGCAGAGCTTTATTAATCTGGTAACTTAATTACACACTTGACCCAATGGCTAGGATTTATTACAGTGGAGTTGTTACTTTATACAAATTAACAAATATGTGATTTTGATAGGGCTTTTGAAAGCATCTATATTTTGTTAGCAAGAAAGGTAGCCAGTGTTTGTTTCAATAAATAATTTATTTGATATTTAGCTCCATCAATGTCAGTTTCTACAAATGAGTTAGTACTTACTTGTAGGATGGAGCAGTTGGGATGGGGAGCAGTGTAGCAGTGCCTGACAGAATTGCATTAACTGACAAATAAATAAAGCTAATTTCCTGCACAGTTTGCTGATTAGTTGTAAGGCCAGACTTATAAATAGCTGTGTTATTAACTCCTTAATGACTGGTGACATACCAGGACTGTCAAGACGGTCATGGCATTAAGGATCAGTGATGTCCTGGCATGTCATGAAATGTCATGATCACAGTGTGCCTACATGGCGCTCTGTGATCACTCTGCAGGCTGAACAAAAGTGTGTTGGTCCTCCAGTGCACCACACCCACAGATAGCACGGTCCTTAAGGGGTTAAAATGCAATGTCTTATGGTGATGGGTCCAATTTAAACATCAACATCTTTTAAAACCACCGGATCTGCCCATTTAGCATTCATGGCAGGATTCTGACTGATCTTAACACCCTATCATGATTCTTCTTATATTCTATTTTCACAGCATGTCCTTGCAGTTTCATGAAACCTGTTGTGAACCTGGTAATGCCAACTAATGAAGATTTACTCAATAACCAAGGCAAAATGATTTGTTTGATCTTTGGTATCAACTTGGACATTAGCCACATATTTTTCAAAGTTGACGGGCAGGAAAAAAAAGGAAAAAGTGACCCAGCACCAGATAATGAAAATAAGAACAACATAAATATCACTTATAAGCTCACTCTTCAGGAATGGGAGTCAATAAATAAAGTGACTTGTGGGGTCAAACAGCCATGCTCTGACTCTTATACTGAAAAAGAAATAAAAATAGGTAAGTATCATCTACCTTATACCGAGGACACATACAGTCTCTTGTCTGTTAAGGCTGCTGTACTAATGACATCCCAACTTTAACCCTTTGAGTGTGGGATCCAGTGGTGGGTGGCCCTAGAGAACCACTTTCTTTCTTTTGTTTCTTTTTTGAGTAATGCATTCTGGGATGGCAGTGCATTGTGCAGCCGCATTGCCATCCCAGAATTCCATGACATGCCAGGACCATCACCTGTCCTTAATGCAAGTCCACCAATGACGGTCCTGGCACGTCATCTGTTGTAAGGGTTTAAAGAAAAACTAACACCTCCTAATAATAACACTACCTACCTTTGGATTTTGCTCTTGTGTCCTCGTTCAACGGATAACAGTCAACAGATCTGGATGTCATTTCCACTCAGGTGGACATGGCAGTTGCTGGTGATTTATTTCCTTTTTTGTCTCACACTGAAGCAGACAAAGTACATGAGGCTATTTAACCATTTAGGGACCAGAGCAGTAAGCAATGTACTGTGAATCAATGCGTTGCACACTCTCTGTCCCATAAAGGGTTAGTATTACCATGTTCATTGAACAGAATCTGAAATTCTGAGATCCTGCTAGCATGAATATGATATCCAAAATTGACAGAATATGTTATATATTGAACCAAGAAGTCCATAGTAAAGGGAGAGATTATTATTAGGAGTTGTTAGTTCAAATGTATCCTTAAATGTACATTAACTCCATGTTTCACAATGGTCTCATGATCATGTACCGATCATACCACATACAAGCGCAAACCTATGGTTTTCAAAAAACATTAAAATCAGTGTACAATAATAGTCTGTAGGATTTGTACTGATAATATATGTGCAGTAAGGGCACTTTTAAAACAGACATTCACTGATATGTAGAAAAAATATTCACATTTACAAACTAACTGGCACAGGGCACCAGGAAAACAAATCTGCCCCTGATCTGGCGACTCCCAGTTTACTGTAACAAGATACCCCACAATCGGCAGATGAAGTTTCCTTGTCAATGAGCCCTTCTCTTTTATGCTCACCTTCAGCATACTCAGCATTGACCGGCAGAGTTTTGCCATTGTGGGTATATTTAAGATGGAGCACTGTGGACGCAAGCTCAAAAATAGGCTGAAGGTCCTGAAGAAAGGGCTGGTGCACCCTGAAATGCAATCAATATGCTTTTAACTTGTTTATTTTCAGTTGCTTTAAATATATATTAAATATTATTTCATCTGTCTTCAACTTCTGACCATGGAGTATCTTCCATTCCAGTAAATGTGTAGATTTTTGTGAAGAAAAGTCAGCATTGTATTAAAGACTTGGAGGAGAATATTATGTTTAATCTTTCTTCACTACTCCAGTAGCATCAAATGAAAGGAGTATATCATACACAGAAAAAACGTTAACAGTTTAAGCATGCTGTAATGCCTACCCCGCACAAGCACCCGAAAGGAACTCTCACCAAGAACCCCCCTCCTACCAACCCGGGGAGTAGATGAAGATCATATGATAGCTAGAGGCTGGGGAGCGGCGCTGGGGCGCAATGCTAGCGGGCGGTGGTTGCCTAGAGGGAGTTGTGCTGCAGCCGAGGCTGTGTAGAGTTGCTAGCCGCAAAGCTAGATTAGCCCCCTTCAGTTGAGCCAAAGGGGACCCTCGATAACCGCCCCTAGACAAACTATACTACCCTATCCCCAGGGAGAAACACTAACACTCCAACAGGAACCAGTACTCACTCAGGTAGCAGGTGGAAGGCAGAGAGAGCTACTAGGCACAGGAACGAGGACAGACAGCCAAGGTGACACAGGGAACCCTTGACCACGGAGCAGGCAGGAGAGAAGTCAGGATCCAAGCCAGGTCATACACGAAGCAGTCAGGAACATCAAAAGGAACCGCAGGCAGAAGAGGAGTCAGGAACGGACCGGGTCATACACAGGAGATCTGGAGGGCACAGGAACAAGACAGCCAGGGGTCATATAGGCTAATCTTAAAAAACACAGACCCAGGAACAGAAATCACAAGGCAGTCTAGCCAGGACAGGGCTGCGCTGGACAAGCTAAGCAGGGCAGAGCAGAGCAGAGAAGGACTGAGCAGAGCTGAGCAGAGCAGGACACAGGAACAGCACTGAGACGCTATACAAACGCTTCCCAGTGCAGAACTTACCCCAATATGAGGCTACCGGACCGGAAAGGGCAAGGCTGGGCTGTAGGCAAAACACGAGGCGCGCATGCGCCCGAACAGGGAGAGAGAGACCAGAGAGAGAGGACGGCGCGTCATCACAACCCGCCGCACAAGACGGCGAGACCCGGAACAAGCGGCACCCAATGGAGGTATGACACATGCTAATGCAAGCCCTCAGAACATCCTCCACCAAGACTGTATAAAACGTTGGTCATATATTCTAACTTCCTCTTTCTTTGCTGTTGATTCCATGAACTTGAATCCATACATAATCCAACAGAATAAGTTATCTGTAAAGGTTATCATGCCAGCTGTCACAAAAATATCAACCTAATTGAAAAACAATACATGATAGGGATGGTATAACATAGGAGGGATAATATCCACCTCCATGTCCTTGATGAAGTTAGGAAAATCTATTAATTTTATTTCAAAACCGGAGGCTTCATATTATGCTAGTTTAAAGGTGATCAATAACAGTAATAGATGTGGAATAAGTTAAAAATAAAAGGATTTAAAAGTGGATTTCCTGCAGCTTTGAGGCTATCCTCATGATGGCCTCCAGATAAAAATTATCTAGAAGCCATAGCACCTCTGGAGGAATGAACTCCAAAAAGGGAACTATCAATGCCCACCGAATGCATGATCCATCATGCCCAACGCACTAATCTCGCTGTTGAGAGAGGAAGATGGGGTTTCTGAAATGAAATTAATAGTTGATTTAGAGTGGGATATCTAGGTTTAAAGGTAACTGACTCATAGGTTTGAAGACAGAGAACTACACAAAGCAAGGGGAGTTATGGAAAGGCTGGATAGAAAATTTATCTAGAGAAAGATTGTGTTCTTCTAGAAATGGAGAATTTTACTCCATCTGAAACATAAGATCTAACACTAATTTCTAAAGCTCGGACATACTACACTCAGTGAAACAACATAAGGCACAATAACATCATGAGTTTTGCCAGGATTCAAGGAAGCGAAGCACAGTAGTCACATTCCAAAGATAGATTAGACCACCTACCGCCAGAGGGTATCCTTTTGATATTTTGCCCACTAATGGGCACATTAAAAAGACGCATTAAAAATGTTGCGTGGGTGAAAAAACACGGCTTTCAGATGTCGCAGGCTTAAGTATCGAGACATCAAAATGTCGCCCTCATAAATGTCGAGTAGTTCAATAAAGATGCGCAGCAGTGCAAGTAGCTGGTGTCTGGCATGCACAGAGGGAGAAACGGGACTCCCCCGCATTGCAAAACACCAGTATATTCAGAGTACTGCAGTGTAAATGTTCCAGTACACCCAGTAATATTGCCTCTGTACTCTCAGTAATATTGCCATAAAACACCCAGTAACACTGTCCCAGTGCAAACTGTAACTCAGCCCCAATACAAGCAGTTACACTGTCCCATTTCACCCTATGACAATGCCCTGGTCCCACACACTTAGCCTTGGAGGATTGGACAGTCCCTACCTTCTTCCTGAGACAGACCTGTAGTTGAAGTTTACCTTTCCAGAGCCATGTAGTATATAGAGTGACTCCATGGCAATGGACAGGTAAGCGGGTTTGCTATGAAACAAATGGGAGACGTAACAACAAAAAACAAAAATGCAGACAGAGCATCATTGGATCTAATTGTAGTGAATTTTAATACTTAAATGGTTAATACATATTGAATAAAGAGATATAAAAGTAGATCAAAAAACAATCTTAAATAAATGAAAGCAACTAAAAATAGGAGTAAACTATGATAAAAAGATATGAGTCAAAGACATATATACTTGTATCTATAAGGTATATAGGTGAATAGAGAAACTTATCCAGATAGAATAAAATAGCAATCGTCAGTTGGTGACAAATACAAATTATATCTGGATGATAATTCATTCTATATTATATACCTCAGATGGCAGTAAGCTGGCAGATGCGGGTCTCAGGTCCGCCGCTCTTTCTCCTCTCAGTGCAAGACAAGCAGAAGACTGAGAGGCAGACCTGAGAGGGGACTGAGAGCTGCCTGGGATGTGGATGAGTGATCTCAGTCTCCTCTCAGGTCTGCCCCTCAGCCTTCTGTTTGTCTTGTGGTGGGTGTAGACTGAGCAGCAGACCTGTTAGCCCATCTTACTACCATCAGAAGTATGTGATATAGAACGGATTATCTTCCAGATATTATTTTTATTTGTCACCAACTACCGATTACTATTTTATGCTATCTGGATAAGTTCATCTATTCACCTACATACCTTATAGATACAGGTATATGTCTTTGACGCATATGTTTTTATTGTAATTTACTCCTATTTTTATTTATTTAATTTTTTTATCTGCTTTTATGTCTGTTTATTCATTATGTATTAACCATTTATGTATTAAAATTTACTAGACTTAGATCCAGTGATGAACTGTCTTCTTTTTTGTTTTTGTCGATACATGTCTCCCGTGGGGGTTTCATAGCACACACGCTTACCTGTTCATCAATATGGAGTCCATCGACATGGCACTGGACAGGTAAACTTCAACTAAAGGACCATCTCAGGGAGAAGGTAGGGACTGTGCTATGGGTCTTTAATCCCACCGCCCAAGTCTCCCTCACACAGGTACACACGGCTCTCTGCCCAGTCAGGAGGAGGGAGCACATGGCTTTCTGTACAGGGTAAGTAGCTCTGCACCATGGGACTGGGACATTGTCATAGGGTGCAATGGGACCGTGTTACTGCGTGTATTGGAGCTGAGGTATGGTTTGCACTGGAACAGGGTTACTGGTAGTTATGTGGCAATATTACTGAGAGTACTAGGGCAATATTACTGGGTATACTGGATCATGTACACTATAGTACTCAGAGGGGGAGATTCACTAAGCGGTGATAAAGAGGTGATGAAGATATGATAAAGTGGAGATGACTTCTTCAGTTTATCACTTCTCCAAGTCCTATGTTATTCTATGGAACCAGTGCACTAATATTTCATCAACTTAGGAGATCTTAGTGCATAGACTCTATAGCATAACATGAGAAGTGATATCTCTGGACAAGTTATCGCCACTTTATCACTGTTTAGCGAATCTCCCCCAGAGTCTACTGGTACTGTGCAATTACAGGGGTATCATAAATCTTACTTATAGTAGGTGTTGGGCACTATGCTTATTTTTGGCAGCCCAGTCAAGTTGTTTTCTGATCTATAATTCTATGTATCTTGCCACATGATCTCTTGGGATCCACTTGGAGGATCTGGGACATTTAATCCCATCAGGGTCAAATAAGGGTTGGCCTTGTTCATGTAAAAATGTTTTAGGTAGAAAGAATGGTTTTCTTTATGACCTTATCTTTGGGCTTTCTATAAACTCAAACTCAGAGGTGTCATAGGTTCTTCAGATTCTATGGAATTATCCTCAGTAGAGGATAATAAGCAAAAGGAATCAGGTTTTGGACAAATCTTGTTTGTTTCTCCAGAACAGGTTAGTCAGAAGAAATATTAGAATGATAATATGGGTCCTCAATATGATGGGATTTTATATCATGTATTGGTATTTTAGTTTTGGAGCTAAAAACAACAGTCAATGATCTAACAAGGTTTTCTGACATTTCATTCATGGAATTAGAAATTGCATTAGTTACTGATTTGTTAAATGTAGCATCCATTAATGACTGAATATGTTCATCAGACATTGTCATTAAAGGTACATTACTACCATTCTGATATTCTGAGCTGCTAGAATGGGAATCTTTGGACATAAAATGGAGAGGAATATGTTTGTATTTGTGAGGAGGCAGTGTAGTGGGGGTAAGAAATGTTCTTCTTATATGACATCTTAAGGGGAGAATTTAAATAATATTAAAATTGGCTCTGAGGTAGAATAATTACTTCAGAGGGGAGACATAAAAACATTATCTTTCTAGATGTGAGAAAAATTAGAAACTAAATTAAAGCATTGGAAATATCTGAGCTCCGGTGTGTAAAACGGTATGGAGGAGAAGAAAATACAACACCTTCATCTGTAGAGTAAGTCTGACAGAAAAAACGCTTTGAAATAGTGATCACAAAGTTCTGAGTTTTCCCTTAACAAATATGACCATTAGGTCATCCCTTGAAGGGTAACGAGCATGCGCTGGGGACACATTGTGACAGGACTAGATGTGCCGACAGACAGAGAAAGAATGTCTACTGGCAAGATAATGAAGGTAAGTATCCTGGAAAGGTATTACAGTGTGCCTGGACATCCCTCTGCCAGCTGCCCTGTGCTTGTCACTGCACTGTCTGGTGTTGCAAGTTCAGGCGCGCATTGCTGTCTCTGAACGCAGCACTCATTTATACGCATATCCTATTTTGAATAATTGATTGCCCGTCTCTATGTAGGCCTATATCTACTTCCCAGGGTGCTAGCGTTATTGGCCCTTACGTGGTGTACTTGTGATTACTAGTTATGTTTGTTCCTCATTGTGACCCTGGTTTGGCTTCTCTTCTCGCACCTTGTATGACCCCAGCTTGCCTGACCATCCACTCCGGTTCTACCTGTGGCTCTAGTATTACCGCTCGCTCCGTGTTGACCCCGGCTTGTCTGACTACCCACTCCAGTACGGCCTGTGGTTCTGGCTGACTAACTCACTCCGTGTATGACCCCGGCTTGTCTGACCATCCACTCCAGTTCTGCCTGTGGCTCTAGTATTTTCGCATGCTCCGTGTTGACCCTGGCTTGTCTGACTACCCACTCTGGCACAAACTGTGGCTCTGGCTGACTAACTCGCTCCGTGCATGTCCCCAGCTTGTCTGACTTCCATTCCGGTCCTGAACTGTGACACTGGCTGTATAATCACTCCCTACCATAGTAGAGGTTGGGCTATTCTCATTGCGGTACTGTGGCTGAGCTTCCTCCACTTCGATTGCCACTAGTTTCTGGTGGTATCACACGGTATTCCTCTGATCCTTGGGCTCCTGTTCCAGTGAGAGATAGAACCTTAGGCCGGTTGCCACTTACAGGCCTCTGCTCAGTGTCAGTCTGTGTAGTGGACTGTAGCTTGTCATTATATATATTTTGGGGATATTACTAGGAATTACACTTGTATCTTTAATAAAGGTGGTTTTATATTACATATCTTGTGTCTGACCTTCATTCTGTTACCGTGACAAAAGCAAACGGTTATAAAAGAGGGTACATTAAACAGAAAAATGAACTGAAAAGGAAAAGGGAGTTAACCTATGTAAAAGATATTCATACACATACGAAGAGAAAGTCATAGACAACAAATTTTATTTACTCTGATACACCGTAATTGTAAGAAGCAAAGAAAGAGGAATATACAACCAGCAGTTTATACACTCTACTGGAAGGAGGTTGGTGGAGGGTGTTCTGAGGGATGGGATTAGCATGTTTAAACTGTTAATGGTTTTTCTCTGTATGTTAAACACGTTTCATTTGCTTCTACTGGAGTAGTAAAAAGATATTCCCCTCTGCTCTTGCAATAAAATTAGATGTCAATTGATCAGTGGTAGTTTTATTAAATATGAGCAGAATACTGTATTTATTAGAAGATGATCACCACCCTGCATGTTGTTTCTTCTAGAATGTGTACTGTGTTTATGCATCCAAAAGCCATTAGTTGGACTGCATAGGCCTGTAACCCTCCAGCATTTGTTGGACTACAAATCCAATAAACCTAATTTAATCCAACAACAGCTGGAGTAAGGCCACAGGTTGCCCATTCATTGCTTAAAATATATAAATATATATAGGATTGTTCAATGTAATTTTATATAATGCATAGATTCTTTTGCAATGTCTGTACTGGTCACTTGACTGGATGGATCGCAATAAGGGACAATATTGTGTGTATCAGTATAAGGAAAATCCTGTTCTCTTGACAAAGGGAGGCATGGTTTACCTGATGCTGACACAATATTGTCCCTCGTTGGGATCCATCTGGACCAGCTTTTGGATCTCGGTGAACTCTGAATGATGGAATGGGATGGGGGGGGGGTACTTTTTACTCAATGTAAAAGAACATTACAAAGGTACAGGCATTTCAAAAGATACTGTGCTTTATAAAAAAAAATTACATTGAACAATCCTATGTATATTTATATTTTGACATTACTATTCCTTTAAACATATGAACAGTAGCCTAACAATGTATCAATATTGGACTGTCTCTGATCTGATGTGAACAAAACAAGTACAAGGAGGGGTTTATGGACCACTGTAAACCCCATTTCAGTTTGCCATTTGCATTACTATTCTAAGCTAAAATAATATAATGCTTATTTATGGGGGAAAATCTGAACTTTTCCATATAGTGTGGTAGGGTAGTAAAATAAAACTGATCCTTTAAAGTATTACTGAGCTATGTAGAGGCCAAGATTTGTGAAATATCAGATTGGCCCTTTATGCATAAAATAAGGGATGAATAGACATTTTTCTCTCATTTCTAATTTTCTGTTATATGCTTAGGGACATATACACAAAGAAAGTAGAGCAAACCAACTTCACCAAAGGGGACATGGCTCAAAGGGGTCTTAAACTGATTGAGAATGAGGCTAGCAGTGTTGGAGGGAGAAGGATTGGGCTAGCAGGAGTCTGAAGGAGAGGGAGAAAGTGGGAGAAAGCAGGTTACCTGACGGATGAGTGCGCCTGACTGGTACATGTTGAGATTGACATCTGAAGCTAAATGAACCTACTTTTTATTTTGCAGTTTTCTTATGGGTTAAATAAGTGAACATAATGCAGAAAAAAAACACCTGTTTCACATGACTGAGGTCTCATGAAACAGCTTGTTTCACGCAAAAATTAAATTACTGAATGGTTTCTCTTATCTTCATTCTGAGGTAAATGGAGCTCCGTGCAAGAGAACAGAGCAGTCCCTTACTGAGCTAAGGCAGATTTCGTACAAATCCCCTTACTTCTGTTTCTTTGACTAACGCACAAGTATTATAAAAGGCCATAATAACCCACACATTATACTAATACCAACAGACAGATTCACTTTCTCTTCTTGTTTGTATCAGAGATGGGCTTTTGAGGACTAGTTTGTATCATCCCTGGCCACCCAACAGCTAACCATGAAAGATGGGAGTTGTAATTCTCAACAGTTGCAGGGCCCCAGGTTGCCAAACCCTGGCCTACACACAAACAGCAGTGATTAATATATTTATCTATCAATTTAATAAACATTAACACTTATTAACATATTTTTCAATCAACAGAGCAAAAGAAAACCTCTGGTGAGTTAAAGGAACCATTCATATCTGTATCTAAACTAAGCCTTGGAGACTTTCAAGAAGAGAAAATAGTCACTCTTATCTGTAAGGTCACTGATTTCTACCCTGAACATATTAGCATCCAGTGGGAAAGTAAAAGTGAGAGCCTGAAGTCTGCTAATTACATCAACAGCCCAGTGACTTGTAAGGAGAAGGATTGTTCAGTCCTCAGTATGCTAAGGATTGCAGCAGAAGAGGACATACAAACCTATAAGTGTGTTATCCGTCACAGGAGCATTAAAGGGACTGATCATATGAAATCCGCACAAGTATCAGGTAGGTTGTGAAATCTCGTAACTGTCATTTGCCATTGCCTGTGTCTGATTTTTTTTTTTCTTCAAATAAAATGTCAGTTTAGCAATTTCATGTCCTATTTATCTAGGCCATGGGATGTCAGTTGTTGGACTTTTAACTGTTGGGGGTTACAACTCCCATCATCCCCAACAGCTGGTTGGGGATGTTTGGCATTTCATTTTCCTACAGCTGGAGGTCAAACAGTTGATTACTCTTGATCTAGTGAGTGAGATGTTTTTAAAGAAGTACATATGTCTTGAAAAATATAATTAATACCTGGCAAAGAGGCCTACTATCAAAATATTGTTTCTTGGCCTTTGCAATTGATAGTAATTTGATAGTTACAAAGCTTATGAAAAAAACCTTCAAACAGTACACAATCTGCATTCTGTTGACCCTTAGGAAGTCTAACAGAATTCCACAGAAACCACTGAAAATGTAGCCCAAATGGGGAGAATAATTTCTGACTGCAAAATTGCATTCAACATTTTAACTGTGATGAAAATATTATAATTCTGCATATTATATTTTTTTCTTTTTTATTTTTTGCTAAACATATCTAATCTATATTTCAATGCAACCTACTTTATTAACCCTTTGAGTGCAAGAGGGGTAAGGAATGCATGCATTCCGTACCCCTCTGGCACTCAGAGGGTTAACTCTTGAGGAGTGTGCAATGCATTTCTTCATAATGTGTTGTGCACACCTCTGGTCTTCAAGGGGTTAAGAATTTACATGTCCTCACTGCTTTTATTGCTGTAGTGTATATGACTAATGGTTACACTACTACAGATGGCTTGACTAAAAGACAGATAGTAATGGGAGATTACAACAGACCATGGTAGAAAATCCTGAGTCAGGGCAGAAGGATAGCAATAGCAGATTTCTCAGAAATTAGAAATGGTCATGGAAAGTGGAAGAAAAGAATGGTACGTGTAGAACTTAGCAAGGGTTGTGGCAGGTAGAAAACACAACTTAGCACAGGTTGGCGCACGTAACAGACAACAGTGATGGTAGTTGACCTTGACAAGTGTCATACATAGAATACAAAAAGGATATCAAAGGCTTTCTAGAATGCAAGCCAGTGAGACACTTTGAAGATGCACTGTAGAGCAAGATCAGAGTACTGTACAATCTAACAGAGGGGCCACAATCTGTAAAAACAGCAAAATACAACAGTTGTATGCAAGAAAATATATCTGACTACAAAATGTGTAAATCCATATCTCAGGTGGGGTATAGAGGCATACAAAATTACTGCTCCTGTCAGCTAAAAACAAGTAATTATGGCTACAGTGTGCACAAGAACACTGACATTGGACACTTATGAAGTTGTGCTTTGGGTATTGCAGAACTAGTGTGTGGTGACAGTGGCATGAATTAATTGACCAATCATGCCAGCTTGAAGGACACAAGAAATGAGAGTTCATCATACACCACTGTGTAGAAGGAAACCTGGTCAGCAAGTACAATTAAAATGTAATATTTTATTGTAGCACATTTACAAAGAGCGTGGATCCAGATAGCTTCACATTTTGTGACCATGTCATTTAAACATGCTTCAACAAAATATCAAACAAAGAAAGTTTAAAAAAGCAAAAGTTGGAGAGAAACACAGAATGCTGTGATTAAGCACATGAGATATACAAATGTTAATCCATGCTACAGAGAATCAGTTGCTAACTAGAGAAAATGGGGAAAAAGCATGAGAGGGAGTGCAAAAGAGGGAATTAAAGGGCATTAAAGGGAGAGCATGTAAAAGAGCACATGTAAGGGAGCGTACTCAAGAGATCACACACAAAAAGAGAAACAACAAGAGATAATGCACAAAACGGAGTGCACATAAGAGTAAGAGCAAATGCAACAGAGTGCACATATGCAAGAAAGTATGCAAGAGACAGCACATGAGAGAGATTACATTCCATAGAGCAGGCATCTGTGGTCCTCTTCTTGCAAGCCGCATGCGGCCCTTTCCAACTCCATCTGAGGGTCCAGAGCTTAAGAAGCTATATAAACAGAAAATGAGGTAAGTAGTTTTAGGTTTAATAAGAACATGCCTGTGGATGGCAAGTGCTGTGTAGATAACGGTCGCATGACCACTCAACCTTGCTTTGAATTGGCTCCTGATATGAGACGGGTTCAATTTTCCAGTGGGGCAGCATGTATTAGCCAGGGAGAAAATTACTTCTACAATTAATTTTTTTAACCCATTGGTTGCAAGAGGAGTCTCCAAAAGATATCTCCAAGAGGATGTAGTCAGGCATTCACTATCTTCACTATCTGGTGGAATGAAAGGGTGTACAAGTCTGATGGGGCCCAGTATCCCAGGCAGTCCTCTTCCACTGCATCCTCTGCAGCCATCTTAACAGAAAGAGGGAATTTTATGTACCTATCAAATCCTTTTTATTCAGGTCTCCATTGGTATCACACCAAGAGAGACAGCTGCCTCCCTAGTTTGGATAGGTAAAAAACATAAAAGGATCCCTATCTCCAGTTTTGAACAAGCTAGACCAATAAACTACAGGTATAAATTAATTTATTTCTGGCAAAACTGAACAGCATAAAGGAGGGAAATCTGTGTGCTACTTAAGGAGAAGCAAAGGAAAAGGACTTGACAGGTAAGATAAAAACTGCCCTCTTTTGTCCATATCTGCTTGGTAGCACACAAAGAGAGAAAAAGCCAAACCAAGATAGAGTGGGTCACAAAACTTATTCTAAAATGTTTTGACCGAAGGCAGACTTCCCTGCTGCTTGAAGGTCCAGGTGATAGTGTTTGGTGAAGGCATGGACATTTTTCCAGCTAGTAGCCCTAAATATGTGATCTGCAGAAGCTTGATCCTTCTCAGCCCATGAAGTGAAAAAGCCCTGGTGAATGAGTTTTGTTCCTGCCAGAAGAATGGATCACCGTTGCTTGCTTTATATGCCTCCTCAATCACTGAACAAAGCCGTCTAGCAACAGTAGAATTGGATGCTTTCCAATCCAATGGACAGCCGAAGAAATTAAAAAAAGGACAGGAGAATTTCTGAACTTCCTGGATATAGATTTTTAGGCATCTTTTCCCATCTAGTCTCTCCTCTTCTGACTAAGCATCTTGAAACAGAACAGGAAGAAACAACTATTGACTCTTATGGAAGGAGGAAGTCACATTAGGTATAAACTATGGAGGAATCTTGAGAATTACTGATTCCAGTATGAACTGTAAGTAAGGAACCGGAAAGGACAGAGCCAGAACTCACAGATGTAACTTCCATGAGAAGGGCTGTCTTGAGGGATAGATTCAAGAGTTTCAAAGGGTTCAAATAACAAGGCCTTTAGTACCAGATCCAGATCCCAAGGACCAACAGAAAGGATTGCTCTAAGCCTAAGGAGAAAGATTGATATCAGAAACCTTCTTACCTCAGGACGATTTGCCAAAGACTGCCCTAGAAAGCTTTGTAAGGTTAATGCTCCATTAAATGGATCCATAATGCATATACCACTCCAGTCTAAGAAGAAGCTTCCAAAACTGATGTGGAATTTGCAAGACACAGCAGGATGGCATCCTTTTGCTTCATCTGATCTGAGAGTGTCAGTTATGCCTAGTGTTATTTTAACAAGTTGGCCTAATAATGTTCAGTTCTAATCATCAGTGGATGAATGTTGTATTTCAAGTGTAGACTAGCCTTAGTTTGTGAACTACATACTTTTCATGGTGGATGGTTCTCACTGTGGGTAACCATATAACTATATAATTCTGAAATACTGGTGTACAGATAAAATTGTGTAAAGTATGTGTGTTACATATGTATCAGTCCTGGCAACCATAACTTGGATATTTGCACCCCAACTTTTTATAGTCTACATAGGTAAACTGTATGGTGGACTTTGGGCTGAATCCTATCACTCCTTCAGGTACTGATCTTGGAAATGGGATATCCCTTCAGCTTCCGGTGTAACACAAAATAAGGTGTTCCCTTTTTTGTGCAGTGATTACTATACTATACGTCCAGTAAATTTCTCTTTTTACCTTACTTGTTATCTTCTTTGGTTTGCCAAGAGAAGATTGATGAGAGACTATATAACTCCAGCACTGACTCATGGAAAGGTGACAGTAAACATTTTCAAGTTTAGGACTGAGGCACATCCTGATTATCAGCAGATGATCAGTACTCAAAAGCTGTTCCTCAGTTCCTTACTTGTGTTTTCTCCTGTAATACAACACCCTCATGTCTGCTGTGTTTCTCTCCCTCCAACTCTGCATTTCCAATCATTTTCTGCTCAACACACAGCTGCCTCCTCTATTTTTTTGTTTTAAAACTTATTTTTTGTATTTGTGTAAATAATTAGGATTGGAAATAATTTTGGTGGCGTTAATATAATGTTTATATCAAAAATTAGACTAGTAATGTTTTTATTGTTGATGCCAATTGTTTCATCATTATAGCATATCATGACGTTAATTTGAATAGAAACATTAACATCAGTTCTACATACAGAGCTGGATGTTTTTTCTCTGCAGAAGGATTTAGATAAACTGAGTGAATGGGCAGAAAAGTGGCAGATGACATTTAATGTAGATAAATGTAAGATCATGTATTTGGGCTGTAGAAATAAACTCGCTGCATATACTCTAAATGGGAAACAGCTTGCGGAATCCTCATTAGAGAAAGATTTAGGGGTAATGATGGACAATAGACTTCACAGCATTGTACAGAGTCACTCAGCTGCTGCAAAAACAAATAGGGTACTATCCTGCATAAAAAGAGGTGTAGATGCAAGGGCTGCTAATATTATCCTACCTGTGAATAAATCCTTGGTTAGGCCTCATCTAGACTATGGAGTACAATTTTGGGCACCAGTTCTTATAAAAGACATTGTTGAACTAGAAAAGATGCAGAGATGTGTAACAAAACTGATAAAGGGATTGGAGGATCTGAGTTATAAAGAGAGACTAGCCAAACTGGGTTTGTTTACATTAGAGAAAAGACATCTAAGGGGTTAATGATTACCATTTACAAATACATTCAAGGTCAATACAAAGAACTATCCCATTAATTATTTACGCAAAGAGCTGAGCTAAGAACAAGAGGTCATTCATTAAGACTAGAGGAAAGGCGTTTTGACTAAAACAAAGGCAGGGATTCTTTACAGTAAGGGTGGTAAAGATATGGAATTCTTTGCCTCGGGATGTTGTACTTGCAGATAATGCAACTGCTTTCAAAAAAGCAATGGATGCCTATCTTGCACAGATGGCTTCAAAGCAGATAGGATGTTGATCCAGGGAACTATCTAACTGCATATTTTTTTTTACCTAATTGGGGCCAAATTGGAAATGGCTCCAGAGGGCTTTTTTTGTCTTTCTCTGGATCAACAGGGGTGTTTTTGGCAATGGCTGGACTTGATGGACGCATGTCTTTTTTCAGTCTCATCAACTTTGTTACTATGTTAGTGGGATTTTATTGGGTCTAGTAAAACAAACAAAGTTAATGTAACTATGAATTATCAGTTTAGCTTTTTGTTGAGTTGTTTTGCAAATCTTATATGCCAGCCAGAGTTTGATGTTACATACTTATGAATCTGTTATTATATTTCTACTTATAGTAGAAGCAAGCATAGATATTAGGGGTCCAATTCAATTGCCCCCGTTATAATGTCCGGTAGGGCAAAAATGGATAATGACCCGTACACACCCTGTGGCCAAACATCCTCTGTGTGTTTTAAGTTCCCTAAACCCAGGCTAAATAGTAAGAAGTAATAGGAACATCAAAGGAAAAGGGATAACACTCTGTGCTTGACACACTGTCAAGCACTGAGTGTGAGCTCAACTCACAGTCGCCCACCTAAACACTAACCCTACATTACCCCCAAACAAAAAAGTACAATAATACTAGCCCTAACACTATCCTAACACCCAGAGCTATATAAAACTTACTTGTCATCCACTGTCTGTCTTCTGTCATCTTCTATCTTCCATCTTCTTCTTTCTCTTAATCTTCTGTCTTCTTATCTTCTGTCTTCTCTTCTTCTTCTGAGTCCCAAAGATGTCCCTGAAAAGAAAAATAAAAGTCAACATTTAATTTGCTTTCCAAAAGTATGATTCAAAGTTATTCAGTCAGTAACCCTTTGAGTGCCAGAGGGTATACAATGCACTGCAAAGCAATGCATACCTCTTTGGCACTCAAAGGGTTAAATATGTGCAGGAAGTCCAATATGAACAAATATTGTATTTGTCCATTTAGAAAAAAAGTTTTGTAATACATTTTGCTAAAGATTGTATTGTAGTCCAAATACGAAAAGTATATTCTGGCAGTCCAAATATATAAGTTGATGAGGCAGTGAAAGGGTTAAAATACACTTTCGCCTCTGCCACTGTAACCTGCGGTGGGGGCAGGAATGCAACCCCCCCTTGTTACCTCTTGGGCCATTGCCCGAGCCTTTCTGAAGAAAATTTTAACTGAGACTGGCTTTTACATGGCCAGTCTCTGTTCAAAATTGTCCCCAGCATTCCATTGGCTGGGATGTGTGCTTATGCACCTCCCAGCCAATCAGCTCCTAGCAGGTTTCGTCATCCCCCGCTAGGAGCTGACAATACAATCTTTAGCAAATTGGATTAGAAAATGTTTTTTTTCCAAATGGACAAATAAAACATTTGTTGGTAGTAGACTTCCTGCACAGAGCAATGTTTTGCATACCACTCTGACACTCAAAGGGTTAATGACTGCGTAACTTTGAATCATACTTTTGGAAAGCAAATTTAATGCTGACTTTTATTCTTCTTTTCAGGGACATCTTTGGGACACAGAAGAAGAAGAGAAGACAGAAGATAAAGAGAAAAAAGAAGATGGAAGATAGAAGACGACAGAAGAAGAATGACAGTAGCTGACCAGTGTATTGAAGATGCCGCTGGGCATTACAGGATTACAGGTAGGTGTATATTTTCCGGAGATGTTGTTAGCTTAGTCGAATTAACCCTGTGAGTGCCACCTCACTGGCACTCATAGGGTTAACCACTTACCGCCTGAGGACGTACATGTACGCCCCGAGCGGATGTCCCAGGTGAACAGAGGACGTACATGTACGTCCTGGAAGTCATTTAAACAAATGGCGAAAAATGCTCGTCGGGCGTTAAGTGCCGGCCGCGTGCAATCACGGCCGGTCACTAAGGGGTTAATTCAAATAACATTTCACACATTTTCTGAGTACTTTGGATGTTTTGATATGCAATACATCCAATGGCGCTTGCATGACACATGGCTTGACACACAAGGGTATACCCAGAGAAGTTTGTTCTAATGACCAATAACACACTGAACACAATAACACCCCAGTACTAGCAATAAGCAGTAATATTTAATAAACACAATAATATTATAAGATGAAGAATACACTGTATATTATCAAATATATTCTAACTAAACACATAACAATAGGCTAACTATACAATTGCTTACTACAGTGCAAATAAAACAAAATATGCAACAATTATGGCAGAAACACCATACCTTGGTTATTGGGGTGGTTTCCTAGAAATATAGTATAAAAAAGAGCAGAAAGTGATACAGTTTTATACTTAGCTATCCTGGGAAAATCTTACGAGGACGGTGTAGCAGGAAAGGATGCAGGCAAGGAGAACTGGTTGAATGGCGCAATTGTCAGAACAGTGACACCAGGCGGGACGGAACCCGCAGGAGAGGGAGTGCTAGGGAGCGCGGAGTGGGTTGCGTTGGATGTCAGTACAAGTACCGTGCTGCGGCCTAGGCCGGGTAAAGGTGCCAGCCGCAAGGCTGGATGACAAACCCCAGAGGAGCTGGAAGTGAGCCCTGGATGGTACCCTACTGACAACACCTACTCTCCTGCGGGGGAGAGTGAATGCTTGAGAGCGAGGAGTGGGGAGCGGAGATAGAGAGCGGGGACCAGAAGGCTGAAACTCTCCTAGGAGTAAGAAACTAAGAGTAATGTACTTAGAGTAACTGACCTGTCCAGAGAGAACAGCAGTAAGTGTCCTAGAGCTGGATCGGCTGGACCAGGAGTTAGGTATGATGTAAGAGCAAGAAGTACTCCAGAGGTAGTAGTCTAGGCAGGCCAGGTCATACACGGATGAGGCTTAGAGGTTCCCAAGGAGGCAGGCAGAGAGAGTAGTCAAGGCAGGCCAGGTCATGCATGGATGAGGCTTACAGGTTCCAAGGAGTCAGGCAGAGAGAGTAGTCAAGGCAGGCCAGGTCATACACAGATGAGGCTTTCACATTTCCAAGGAGACTGGCAGAGAGAGAGTAGTCAAGGCAGGCCAGGTCATGCACGGATGAGGCTTACAGGTTCCCAAGGAGGCAGGCAGAGAGAGTAGTCAAGGCAGGCCAGGTCATGCACGGATTAGGCTTACAGGTTCCCAAGGAGTCAGGCAGAGAGAGTAGTCAAGGCAGGCCAGGTCATACATGGATGAGGCTTTCACATTTCCAAAGAGATTGGCAGAGAGAGAGTAGTGAAGGCAGGCTAGGTCATACACAGATCAGGCAACTGGAACACTATCACAGTGCACCAGTGCCTGTCCGGAGCTTGAAAAAATAGGCGCCACTGGATGACGTCACAACACACGTGACGCGCCATCGGCAGAACCCGGAAGAGAACCGGAACAGCGGTAAGCCCCGCACAGCACCCAGAACAGGAGCGAGGGTGACAGCAATGCACTCGGCTGCGGCAACTGGAGAAGGCCAGGTGTCAAAAAATTAATCTTAGGCTCTGGCTTCTGGAAAGAATCTCCCCAGCTCTCCTAGGCCCACTTTACCTGCCCTGAACAGCCCCTCTTCCCTTCCCCCTAGCAACAAAAGAGAGAAAGTGAACTGGTCTATTCTGGTCTTCTCTGTTTTTTTGCCTGTAAAAATAGACAAAGAAACCAGAAAAGGATTTGTAAAATGGTTACCTGGTAGTCTGTAACCTAGTGTGTTTTAGGACATAGGAACATAAAAATAGGCACAAATATAGTCACAAAAATATTGCAATGTTAAACCATGTTATAGACGCAGTTTTGGAGCACAATTGCCGCAACTTTATCTGTGTCCATAACAGGGGACAATTAAATTACGCCCTAAGTGTGCTATGCATTAAATATTATAGTGTAATTCAATTTCACATGAAAATGCCTTGTTTTATATGGTTCACATGTAACATTTTATTTATCAGTGTCACCATTCAAACCATAGATTTCATAATATAAGCAATTAAAAAAAATGTATTTAAACATTTCTTGGGTCTCTCTCTCTCTGTCCCCCTGGTTACTTCAAATTCTTCTCTGAGTCTCTCCATGCCACCCTCTCCACAGCTTTCAGACATTGTGAGGTTTTATGTCATGTAATTAGGTCACTGTTATAGATTGAATACATTATGATTATAAAAAATACTGAAGAGGAAAAGTATGTAGTGACATATAGTAACATACATAGTAACATAGTTGAAGAGGTGAAAAAAGACATGCGTCCATCAAGTCCAGCCCATGCCAAATCACCCCTGTTGATCCAGAAGAAGGCAAAAAACAATTGAAGCCATTTCCAATTAAGCACCAAGTGGGTAAAAAAAATCCTTCCTGACTCCAAATGTCAGTCAGATAGTTCCCTGGATTAACAACCTATCTGCTTTGAAGCCAAATGTCATAGTCTCAATATTGTTCTGTGCTAGATAGGTATCCATTACTTTTTTAAAGCAGATAAGGTATCTGCAAGCACAACATCCCTTGGCAAAGAATTCCATAGCTTTACCGCCCTTAGTGTAAATAATCTCGCCCAATGCTCTGGATACCTCTCTGGCACTAAAAAACTATAATAAAAAATGTCAACTATAGGTGTAAAATTATTGGGGTTTTTTTGTAGCTATTTTGCAATATGAATACCATTTACAAATATATTGAAGGTCAGTACAAAGAACTCTCCAATTTATTTACTCAAAGTGCTGAGCTAAGAAAGAGAGGTCATCCATTAAGACTAGAGGAAAGGTGCTTTCAACTAAAACAAAGGCAGGGATTTTTTACACTAAGGGAGGTACAGCTATGGAATTATCACGGTGCCCGTGCTCCTGATCTGACGGCAACATTATTATTCTGCCTCATTTCAATGCCATCCTCTTATTGGCCTGGTATTCTTGCTCCACCCAGGGCTTGCCTTTATATACTCTGTCATGTCTATACCAAGGTGCCCTTTCGTGGTGTACCCGTTCCTGACGTTTGTTACTAAGTTGCTGTTATCGTGTATGACCTGACCTGCCTGATGACGTTCCTGCGCTTCCTGTGTTGCTGTTCCATTGCTGATTGATCTGGCTGAGAACCCGCTCGGTTACCGACTGATCTGGCTGAGGACCCGCTCCATTACCGACAGATCTGGCTGAGAACCCGCTCTGTTGCTGACTGATCTGGCTGAGAACCTGCTCCGTTGCTTACTGATCTGGCTGAGGACCTGCTCCGTTACCGACTGATCTGGCTGAGGACCCGCTCCATTACCGACTGATCTGGCTGAAGAACCTGCTCAGTTGCTGACTGATCTGGCTGAGAACCCTCTCCTTTGCTGAGTGATCTGGCTGTGTACCCACTCCGTTGCTGACCTATCTGGCTGTTGAGCCTGTTCCATTGCTACTGACCTGGCTGTTCTGTTACGCTTGTGGCCATCCCTGGCTGAGCACCCGCTCCGTTGCCATCCGTGCATGGCTGTACCACTCTGTTGTCCTTGTCTGTCCAGAGTTACAAGCAGGGGATTCCCAGTTGCCTTGTCTGTTGTGCGTCACGTGGAGCTATTCTTATCTTGTCAATCATAGGCTTGGCATTCGTGCTATAGCTGCTCACTCTAACCGCCCCTGGCGGTGTGCACACGCGAAGTACCAGTACAGTGCTAATTAAGTGCTGACTAAGTTACTCAGAACTATCTGTGTCTTCCTTTGCACTATAGCTGGGCTCACTCCCTGTGGGAGTTGCAGTATATCTCTGGGCGTTTCTAGTTAATCCGTTCAGTGCCTACACTGTCTAGGCTGGTCCAGTGCTCCTTGTCTGTTGCAGTAGCTTGGGCTAAGGGCCAGCACTTGCATTACATCACACTCGTTAGTGTGAGGAGACACTGAGCGTCATTCCTTGTCACAGTAGCCTTTGGGCTTAAGAGCCAGATGTTGCATTACATCACACTCGTTGTGTGAGGGGACACTTGTGGCCTTCCTGTTATCTGCCCTCTATCCACTCCTAGCATTCTAGGGTTTTCCAATTGTAAGTGGTTGCCTCGGTCTTCCTGGGACCCCTGTCCCTTGGTCAGTATTGCCTTGTTGCCTACTGGGTTCAGTGCCACCCAGGTGTCTGGGTTTCGTGCCAGTTACCACCTCCAGGACTACCTGTCATCTATAGTCCGGATGTCAGCCCTGGGTCGAGTAGCCTGATTAACCCTAGTCCTCTAGGGTGAGGTTGCCTGTCCTTATGTGACTCCAGTCCTCAGAGTCCCAGCACAGTACTATTTGATACCAGTTGCTGCCTCATCGACTTGCTATATATCTGGGTCCTGACAGTACGAAAGGGCCAATGACCTCAGACAATTCTGGCGAAGGTAGTTTGGTAAATATCCATTGGAGAATGGATATGTATGAACAACGTCTTGATCAGCTGTCAGTGGCAGTGCAAACTATTCTGGAGCGGACCGCACACTTGGACAGACCTGCTCAATCCTCGGTGGCCACCCCAGTTCAGGCACCAACAGTTCAAACCTCCAATGTCAATCTGCAGTGTAAAGGGCTATCTGCTACTGTACCATTATCGCTAAGATACGATGGAGAACCTACTCTATGTAGGGGTTTCCTCAATCAGCTAGAAATTTTTCTCGTACTAGCTCCTCAAGCTTTTCCTACGGAGAGAAGCAAAATTGGTTTATGATCTCGCTGTTGACTGGCAGGGCCTTAGCCTGGGCAAACCCGATTTGGGAAACGGCTAAGCCCATTACTACCAATTTTTGTGATTTCGTGAGGGCCTTTCGTAGTGTGTTTGAAATCCCTGGGCGCAATATCTCGTCTGCTAAACAAATTATGAGTATCCGACAGGGCAATCGTACAGTTGCGGATTACTCGATTGAATTTCGCACCTTGGCAGCCGAGTTGGGATGGAATGATGAGGCCCTTGTAGCTGCATTCGCACAAGGTCTCAGTGACCGTATCAAAGAAGAAATAGCAGCCTGGGAATTACCTGACACCCTGGACAAATTTATTGAATTTGTAAATTTGATCAATACGTGGATCAGGGAACAAACACAAAATATGGACCGCAAACCTAGGTCTCCTACAGGGAAGTGGCAAAAAATATTCTCCCACCCTTGCCTCTCTCTCCTCCCACGCCTCCTGGGCATGTCGAAACAGCTGAACCTATGCAGGTGGGCTAACAAGACTAACAAGGGAGGAACGGTCATTTCACCGAAAGAATGGCCTGTGTCTCTACTGTGGGAGAGGAGGTCATTTGTTGCGCAATTGTCCGACTTGGCCTGGAAACACACGCACCTAGCTTCCTTAGGGGACAGGTCCTACGTGGTGTTCAGCAGTCCCCAGAGGTTGTTCCTTCCAAACCTGTGGTTGATGTGATAATTTCCTGCCCCGGCCTCTCCGTTACGGCATCTGCTCTGATAGATTCTGGAGCAGCAGGATATTTTATGGACCAGGAGTTTGCTGCATTACACAATATCCCGCTGGTTGTGCTGGACAACCCTATGCAAATTGAGGCCATTGATGGGCGGCCTTTGGTGCCTCCCCAGGTCACCCATGAAACCGCTCTCCGTGCAGACTGGAGCATTGCACTTCGAGACCCTGTCATTTCAAATTATCCAGTCACCACATTATGCGGTCATTCTGGGGTTACCATGGCTACAGACGCATAATCCCAGAATTGATTGGGTCTCCTGCAAGATTTTGGCCTGGTCTGAGCACTGTATAGATCATTGTATACAACAACCTACTAGGATTTTGTGTACCTCTCCCTCCCTACCTCCTGAATACCAGTCTTTCAGCAACGTTTTCAGCAAGGGAGATTCTAGCACGTTGCCACTGCACCGGGCGTATGACTGTGCCATTGATATTGCGCCTGGCGCTGTTCCTCTCAGGGGCAGAACTTATCCGATCTCCTGTAAAGAGAATCAGGTGATGGAGGAATATATCACTGATGCTTTGGAACGTGGCATCATTTGCAGATCATCCTCGTCCGCAGGGGCTGGATTTTTTTTTTGTCAAGAAGAAATCTGGGGAACTAAGGCCATTTATTGATTATCGAGGCCTCAATAAGCTAATGGTCAAAAGTGCCTACCCGATTCCACTCATCACCGAGTTGTTTGACCGTCATAAGTGCGCGACCATTTTCACCAAATTGGATCTGAGAGCTGCATATAATATCATTCACATCAAAGAAGGTGATGAGTGGAAAACCGCTTTCAATACTCGCAGTGGGCACTACGAATATCTGGTAATGCCATTCGGGTTGCGCAATGCCCAGCGGTATTTCAAGAACTAATTAACAATGTTCTCCGTGATTTGTTGAAGTCCTGTGTAGTAGTCTACCTAGACTATATTTTAATTTATTCTCCCAATTTGGATGCTCATCGTATTCATGTAACTACAGTACTTCAGAGACTAAGGGAGAATAAATTGTTTTGTAAACCCGACAAATGCGAGTTTCATAAAACCATGGTACCCTTCCTGGGATATGTCATTTCTAAACAGGGCATTTCCATGGATAAGGAAAAGCTGTCGGCTGGTCTACATTGGCCAAGTCCCAAAGGCCTCAAAGCCATTCAAAGGTTTCTTGGCTTTGCCAGTTATTATCGTAAATTTATCAGTGACTTTTCCAGAATTGTCAAGCCTCTCACAGACCTGACACATAAGGGGGCCAAGGCTTCGGAGTGGTCAAAGGAGGCCGAGGAGGCCTTCGAGGCACTTAAAGCTGAGTTTGCTTCTGCACCAGTCCTGTCCCATCCCAAAGCTGCACTACCTTATATACTGGAGGTAGATGCGCCTGACACTGGAGTGGAGGTGGGCTTTCTCAGAGGTCTGGTTCTGGTCAAGCACTCAAGCCGTGTGGATTCTTTTAAAAAAAGCTGACTAAGGCGCAATCGGTATACGAGATCGGTGACTGTAAACTGTTTGCAATTATCCTTGCGTTATGTGAGTGGCGTCACTTGTTGGAGGGCACCAGGGCACCTATTCTCGTTTTGACCGACCACAAAAATTTATTGTACTTATCAGAGGCCAAGATGATTGTCTCCAAGACAAGCTAGATGAGCTCTCTTCCTCTCTCGCTTCAACTTTGTTGTATCCTATTTGCCCGGCTCCAAAAATGTACGAGCGGACGCGCTGTCCAGGCAGCATGGGCCTGAATTAGAATCTGATGAGCAACCAGTACCTATTATTCCCCAAGATCGCATCCTGGCTACCTTGCGGACTAGCATCACTTCTCCTCTGGACCAGGAGATCTTGGCAACTTAAGCTGAATCTCCCCCGGAAAAGCCCATGGGCAAATGTTTTGTGGCTGAACCTTTTCGGACTAGACTTCTTGACACCTACCACGCTTTGCGAGCAGCAGGTCATGTGGGCAGAGATCAATTAGTCTGATCATTGTCTCGTATTTTCTGGTGACCAACCCTGAGGGCTGATTGCTCTAACTTTACTGCACCTTGTGCTGTGTGTGCTCATTCTAAATCACCCAAGCATCTGCCAGTGGGCCTCCTGCAGCCCGTTCCTAACAGCGATCGTCCATGGTCACATGTATCACTTGATTTTTTGGGTGAATTACCCGCCGCGAAGGGCTACACGTATATCCTGATGGTTGTAGACAGATTTTCGAAAATGGCCTATTTCGTGCCCCTGCCTGGTCTGCCTTCTGCGAAAGAGCTGGCGGTAGTATTCGCCTGAGAGGTATACAGACTCCATGGAGTACCCCAGGTGCTGGTATCAGACCGGGGCAGTCAGTTTATATCCAGATTTTGGAGGGCATTCTACTGTCAAATGGGCATTCAACTGTCATATTCGTCTGCGTACCACCCACAGACTAATGGAGCTGCTGAATGCTCTAATCAAGGGCTCGAACAATTTATTCGTTGCTTTGTATCCAACTACCATGATTACTGGGCTGAGTTGTTACCGTGGGCAGAGTTCGCTAGAAACTGTGCTATTAATACTTCATCTGGAAGCTCCCCCTTTCTTGTCAATTACGGGTACCAACCATTTCAGGCACAGCAGATGCCAGCCATTGATGAACACCTCCGACAACTTCACTCCACGTGGGCACAAGTGCAAACCTCGTTATGTGAATCCTTCCAACATTATAGGCATCATGCCAACAACAGGAGGTTGCCGGCTCCTGTTTTTCAGGTTGGGGACCGTGTGTGGCTTTCCTCCAGAAATTTGAACTTGCAGACTCCTTGTAACAAATTTGCCTCACGGTTTGTTGGCCTATTCAAAGTCCTCCGGCGGGTCAATCCTGTTTCCTATGCTTTGGAATTCCCCGCAAACATGCGTATTCACAATGTCTTTCATGTATCTCTACTCAAACCTCTTGTTTGTAACCGCTATACTTCTGCTTCGGTGGTGCCGGGCCCGGTACGCATTCAAAACCATGATGAGTATGAGGTTCAAAGTATTGTAGACTCATGCAGGATGCATGGGCAACTCCAGTACCTGGTTCATTGGAAGGGCTACGGCCAAGAGGAACGTTCATGGGTCAAGCATGCAGATATTCATGCACCGTTATTGTTGCGTCAGTTCCATGCCAAGTTCCCCTCTAAGCCTGGTCCTCCTCCGCGGGGAGGGGGTGTAACAGTTTTATGGACACTCAGACACGTTAGGTTTAGGTTAAAATGCAATTTTATTAAAGAATCACTGTACAGAATAACCCACACGGGTCCAGTAGGTATGAAGACAGAGCTCTACTGACACAGGTCAGGTTACAGTTATAAGTACCCACACAGGTCCAGTATATACAATACACAATACAATACTGACACCGGTCAGCCACAGATCGTGTGAATCCAAACTTAGAAAGATAATTGTGGTTACTATTAGGACGGGAGGACAGATAGGCCCTAATAGTGCAATGGCCCTTAGTATACTCTCTGCGCAGAGAATGACACAATGGCGACTAAGGCCACGAAAGCAACAGAGGCCCTGGACAAGTGGTAGACTACCGGAGCTGCCAACGGAGGACTGCCACTGAGGCACGGAATAACTCCAATCAGGAACTGTAATAACTGTACCCAACGTGCCAGGCACCGACCCACAAGGGGTTAACAAACGCTCACACCTGCCAGAGTTGACTGCCAGAATGGATAACGCCTGAGGCGCCCAAGATAACCCAACCTCAGTGTGGGCAGTATAGGTCAAGCGTACCGTGGTGCTACCGAATGGTGCTATGAGCACCGGATGAATAATGAGGCACAATACTGGTCGGGTAACAGTACAAGGCTGCCAGAGCAGTAACGGAGGCAACAACGGATCTGTCCGTAGACAGAGAGATTGGAGACAGGCCCTTAATCGGATACCAGATGGAACAGTAAGCAGGCCTGGGTTGGCACCCAGAACAGGAGCAACAACCAGGCTGGGTCAGTACACAGAGCAGGAACGTCAGCCAGGCCGGGTTGGTACACAGAGCAGGAACGTCAGCCAGGCCGGGTCGGTACACAGAGCAGGAATGTCAGCCAATCCGAGTCTGTACACAGAGCAGGAATGTCAGCCAGGCCAGGTCGGTACACAGAGCAGGAATGTCAGCCAATCCGAGTCTGTACACAGAGCAGGAACGTCAGCCAGGCCGGGTCAGTACTCAGAGCAGGAACGTCATCCAATCCGAGTTGGTACACAGAGCAGGAACGTCAGCCAGTCCGGTTCGGTAAACAGGGCAGGAACAATACAGGCAGAGTAGTCAGGTAGTCCGGGTCATACTCGGGAAACACACGAATACTGGAGACATCGCTTAGTAACGGGAACACCACGAAAGGGCAAAGCTGAAATGACAGAGCCCAGTATATAAGATTTATCACTGGGCGGACCAACACCACGTTAGCCAATAAAACTGAATCAGGAAGAAGCAATGTCAAAATGTCACCAGTAATAACACGGGCACCGTGATAGGGGGTCGTTGAGAGGGGGGTACTATCACGGTGCCCGTGCTCCTGATCCGACGGCTACATTATTATTCTGCCTCATTTTAATGCCTTCCTCTTATTGGCCTGGTATTCTTGCTCCACCCAGGGCTTGCCTTTATATACCCAGTCATGTCTATACCAAGGCCCCCTTTCGTGGGGTACCTGTTCCTGACGTTTGTTACTAAGTTGCTGTTATCGTGTATGACCTGGCCTGCCTGATGACATTCCTGTGCTTCCTGTGTTGCTGTTCCATTGCTGATTGATCTAGCTGAGAACCCGCTCTGTTGCTGACTGATCTGGCTGAGTACCCGCTCTGTTGCTGACTGATCTGACTGAGAACCCGCTCCGTTGCTGACTGATCTGGCCGTGTTCCCACTCCGTTGCTGACCTATCTGGCTGTTAAGCCTCTTCCATTGCTACTGACCTGGCTGTGCTTCCGTTATGCTTGTGGCCATCCCTGGCTGAGCACCCGCTCCGTTGCCATCCGTGCATGGCTGTACCACTCCGTTGTCATTGTCTGGCCAGCATTACAAGCAGCGGATTCCCAGTTGCCTTGTCTGTTGTGCGTCACGTGGCACTATTCTTATCTTGTCGACTGTAGGCTTGGCATTAGTGCTATAGCTGCTTACTCTAACCGCCTCTGGCGGTGTGCACATGCAAAGTACCGTTACAGTGCTAATTAAGTGCTGACTGAGTTACTCAGATCTATCTGTGTCTTCCTCTGCACTATAGCTGGGCTCACTCCCTGTGGGAGTTGCAGTATATCTCTGGGCGTTTCTAGTTAATCCGTTCAGTGCCTAGACTGTCTAGGCTGGGCCAGTGCTCCTTCTCTGTTGCAGTAGCTTGGGCTAAGGGCCAGCAGTTGCGTTACATCACACTCGTTAGTGTGAGGAGACACTGAGCGTCATTCCTTGTCACAGTAGCCTTTGGGCTTAAGAGCCAGCAGTTGCATTACATCACACTCGTTGTTTGAGGGGACACTTGTGGCCTTCCTGTTATCTGCCCTCTATCTACTCCTAGCGTTCAAGGGTTTGCCAATTGTAAGTGGTTGCCTTGGTCTTCCTGGGACCCCTGCCCTTGGTCAGTATTGCCTTGTTGCCTACTGGGTTCAGTGCCACCCAGGTGTCTGGGTTTCGTGCCAGTTACCACCTCCAGGACTACCTGTCATCTATAGTCCGGATGTCAGCCCTGGGTCGAGTAGCCTGATTAACCCTAGTCCTCTAGGGTGAGGTTGCCTGTCCTTATGTGTCTCCAGTCCTCAGAGTCCCAGCACAGTACTATTTTATACCAGTCGCTGCCTCAACGACTTGCTATGTATCTGGGTCCTGATTTCCATTGCTATATATTTATTGTTTTGTACTGTGGTCCTGTGGCCTAATTCCTTGTATGCACTTTATCCTAATAAAGTCATTTTAACCTTACCGGTCTGGTCTGAGTTTTCATCAAAAACCGTAACAGGAATTCTTAGTAGTGTGGTAAAGAGGTGATAAAGTGGAGATGACTTCTCTGATATCATTTCTCCAACTCTTATGTTATTCTATGGAGCCAAGATTTCACCAGCTTTGGAGATCCTAGTGCATAGGTGTCACACTACTAGGCATACAACTAGTAAATCCCTAGCACCATTATATGATGAGGAGAAGTTAGGCACCTCCAACAAGAGTTGGTAGAGTGAAGGCTTGAGTGTGGCACTGTCACAGGACACCAGGATAATAAATCACACAATACAGGTACAGGTAAATTCAACCAGTTTATTAAGAGAAATCATACATGAGCAAAACACTTCCCCAACCTTCCCAGGGCAGGCGTGAGGACAGTACACAGTCCATTACCCAGGAGCTGGCATTGAGCGACCACCTATTACCACAGACCTCAGTAGCAGCAAGCCTATGGTTCTACAGAGCGGAACTTGCGTAAACCTAGGAATCCAAGTACTAGGAGCGAGATTGGTATCACAGTGCAAGTAATCGCCACAGAGGTGTTTGGCTAGTCTGAGGATTCACAGAGCGAGGACAGCCAGAGCGATACCTGGAAGGAGACTAACCCTGTGGCTCATGGAGTGAAAGGCAGCAGCAGCAATACCAGGGAGGTATGGATAACTCATAGGCTGTAAGGAGAGAGAGAAGTAATGCCAGCGAGACAAGGTGGAAAGTCAGACAGTACCGGGGTCAAGCACGGAGAGAGGTTAATAAGACAAAGCCACAGGTCAAAACTGGATCATATAGTCAGCCAAAGCCATAGAATACACAGAGCAGAAAGTCAGCCAGAAACTGGGTCATATCGATACGAGTAGTCAGACAAGGCCTAGGTCATACAAGGAGCAGTTAGTCAGACAGAGCCACTTGTCAAGACCGGAGCAGATAGTCAGACAAAGCCAAGGATCGAACACGGAGGATAATCGGAAGCCAAGAAAGGGTCAAACGAGAGCAAACTAGCAATGCACAGGTACACCACTAAAGGACAACTAAGCCCAGTATTCCCTCTGTATATAAGGCCAAAGGAGAAGGCGGGACCAAATCGGCCAATAGTGCTGAAGGCTACAAAACGGCGAGCATGATGTCAGTGATGTTCGCTTGCAACAGAGAGGCCATACAAGTCGGCAGCAGCCGGCCACACCGCTGGTCATCCGCTCCAGAGAACAGGAAAGGTGCACACACCAGGCAAGCCATAAATCATGGGCACCGTGATAGGCGCTAGACTTCGGCTCTTGCTGACGTAGGCCCCCTGTGATGGGTTGTGCTGCAGCCTGGGTCGTGTAAAGTTGCTGGCTGTGAAGCCAGATGACCCCCTCCAGTTAAGCCAAAGAAGGCCCAGGATAACTCACCACAGCAAGGTCTAACATAACCAACATCAGGGACGATAATTCCAAAGAGTAAATGAGTAGGAGACTCACCAACAGTAGAAGCAAGCAGTCCAGGTAAAGGCAGGGTCAGCAACAGACTGGCAGCAAGGTATCCAAATCAGCAGGAAGGAGAATGGTCTGGGACAGGAAGGATCAGCAACAAACTGGCAGCAAGGTATCAAAATCAGCCGACTGGAGAATGGTCTATGACAGGCAGGTTCAGCAACAAACAGGCAGTAGGGTATCTTAATCAGCAGACAGGAGAATGGTCTGGGAAAGGAAAGATCAGCAACAAACTGGCAACAGAGGTATACAATACAGCAAGAAAGAGAAGGGTCAGAGACTGCTTGGGTCGGCAACAGGCTGGATAAAGAATACTAAGCACAGGTTCAGGGTACAGGGAGTAGCAACAGGGACCAGCTAAGATACTGAATGCTATAATAATGCACCGGAGAGACGAGCACTCATCCTATTTAAAGGCCCAAGCCAGCAGTTTGGCTCCAGAGCGAGGCTGTAAGCATTTCAGCAGCTAAGGGAACCATAGTGTCCCCAACGACCATAGAGAAGCTCCGCAATGCTGCGAAACACCGGGCAGGTGTGACAATAGGCTCTAAAGAATAACATAGGAACTGGAGAAGTGATATCACTGTGTGTTGGATACCTCTCTGTCACTCAAAGGGTTAACTATTTAGAAATAATGTTACATTGACTATTTAGAATAAAACATTTTGATTCTTGAAATTCAGCAAAAACAAATGGAATGTTTTATTATTGTTATGACTGCTTATTTGTATTGCTCAAACAATTTCTGAGTCTAAGGGCTAGATTTAAAGGCAGTCGTTAGTAAAAAAAAAATCACTAACGGGTGCGTTAAGTGTCATGTAGCAATTCAAAGATCCGTCTAAAGGAAAGCTAACAGAAGTTTCAGAATCCTAATGGCCGATACACTTACGTGCATTGAGATGCATGGAACAACATTCCCCAGAGCCATTCAAAGGCTTGCGGTACTGTTAACGGCTGGAAAAAAAAACACACCTAACGGCAAAAAGTTAAGACCCACTTTTCTTAGACGTTAGACACTTAACTGGCAAAACAAAACACCTGTTACATAGGAAAATACACAAAATGCTTACCGCACAAGCATGTAAATGGAAAAATTAACCCGTGCAATGCCAAAACAACACAAAAATATGGACAGACAACACAAATCACTCCACACACAACAACAAGCAACACCACAGGGACAAGGACCCCCCAAAAAACAACAACACAACATGGCACGGAACAATGAGGGTTATCACACAAAGCGGACACCTGCAAATACAAACTCACCTGTGCAACATCAACACGCGACCTGCACCCCACAACCACACACCCGCAAATGGCACACACATAACAAGCACAACACACTACTTCTTATAACACACACACACCTGCAAACACTTACCTGGACAAAAACAACTCTCCATTGGTCAGCACTCACCTCATCACCACACCTACACAACGCCCTAGCAAGTACTTAAAGGGACAACTCACCACACTCACTTGTGGCTTGTTTTCCACTCAGGGAGGGAGAGAGAGATAGAGAGAGATAGAGAGCTCAATCAGTATGTTGGGTTACATTGTTGCGAAGACTGCGGAGAAGGCGTGCAAGGAAGAGAGTTAGGGAACACCAGCAACCCCCAGGCATGCCTGATCAACAGCCTTTACCTGTTGCAAGTGAGGAGGCTCTGGCTCAGCAGCCACACAGGAGTCCATCCCCACCTGGAGGACAGAACCTGCCTGCAGATGCACAGCTGCAGCAACAGGATGCTCCACAGCAACAGGATGCTCCACAGCAGCAGAGGATGTATAGATGACCACCATTGATCGCTACAGGTTGAGGCCTGACAACATCGTTGCCTTGTATGAGGTCATCAAAGATCAGGTGGATCCCATCTACATCCACAACCATGCCTTAACCGGCCTTCAAAAACTACTGTGTGCCATACACTTCATGGCAAGTGGGGCCTTCCAGTCCACTGAGGGTAACGCATCTGGCATGTCACAGGCCACATTCTCCAGGGTGCTGGCCCAGGTCCTGCCAGCCCTCAAAAGCAAGGCCAGTAGCTATATACATTTCTCCACCACCGACATGGACTGGATACATATCAAGCAGGCCTTTTACGCAAGGGGAGGCATGCCCAGGATCATGGGTGCTATAGATTGTACCCATGTCCGTATTAAAGCCCCAGCACATGATGCACAGCTATTTATCAACAGGAAGAACTTGCACTCCATCAACGTGCAGATGGTGTGTGACAGCAACATGAGGATTATGAATGTCTGTGCAAAGTATCCTGGCAGCTCACATGATTCATACATTCTCTAAAACTCCTCAGTCCACAGAGATTTTGAGAATGGAACTTTTTAGAGGGGGATGGATTTTGGATGAGTTCACCATACAAAATCACACCACATCCACAGGCATACACACAACGCTGCTCATCATTCACCTGACCCACAGCTAGTATGTCCACCACACAAAACATAATTCACACAACATGTGCTCCCTGTCTCACCATGTCACTCACATTATACAGGTGATGCTGGCTATGGATGCAAGTCCTAGCTACTGACCTCTGTGGCCAATCCCTAAACACATGCCCAGGAAAGGTACAACCAGGCTCATGCCAGAACGAGGAATGCAATTGAGCGGACCTTTGGCCTCCTCAAGTCAAGATTCCGATGTCTGGACCACTCTGGGGGAGCACTGCAGTATGCACCTGCAAAGGTGTTCGACATAATTGTGGCGTGCGCAATACTGCACAACATCGCAGTGGACACCAGGCTGCTGGATCACATCCAGGACCCCCCCCATACCTGAAGTGCCCATGGACATCAGCCATGTGGAGGAGACCTTGAGAGGGGCGCAGATCAGAGACACGTTCATCACGGAACACTTCACCTGTGAGTATAATACAGGCATTCAAACAATCCATGCAAGTCCCCCATCAGCCCTGTGACACTAACCACACCGCACATTATGTTCTGTCTCACCCCACAGGAACATTGACACAGCACTGCACTGGCAGCAGCATGGCCCCAAACATCAACCATACCATGGACGTGGCAAATTGTGCGTGTGGATTCAAAAACCATCCTCCATTCCACTCTCCACGTTGACATACAGACCCCAAGGATATCACGCACACCCCCAGGAGAAACATTGTACAAAATATAACCCATGTTCATCACCTTACAGGGCTTGATTGACAGCAACTAACTGGATATGCCATGATCATAGCCTGAGCAACCATGCTAGCCCAGTAGTGAAAGAGTATTATCTAATGCTATGCATTGGATAATACTCCGGCACATCAGGGGTTAAAGGGCCATTGGACTCAATATGGGACCTGTACTGTGCTAGAGCTGAGAAGAGCAGCAGAGGGGTGGATGTACAGAGGTATTGTCACACAACGTAGAGGTCATGAAACGTAGATCAGATTACCAGGGACTCCATGCTGACCTGTGAGGGTGCAGACATATGTGCCCCCGACATGAATACACAATTGATGTGTGTATACATGTCAGGGGCACATATCCATAGGGCTGGTGCACATGTCCTTAGATCTCCACATAATTGGTTACAGATGAGTACACAACACATTGTTAAGCAATGGTTTGTGTACTCACCTGTAATTAAGAAAATTGAGGGGATAAAAAAAGTCAAAATTGTTGTTGCTTGATGATCAGTTCAGGTCTACTGCTCCAAATCCTGTCCTCTTGTCCCACAGGCATCCATAACATGATCCATCCTTGAACTGAAGATCTTCCATGTGACTGGACTGATGTCTTGACAACACCTTCATGAAGATCACTCCTTGCTGTTTCTGGTGATGTTGTTGGTGATGCAATGTTTGACCTGAAGTTCACACAAACCTCTACTGGAGCATTCTCATATAGACACAGAAAACACAAATTCTCGAGTGTTATAACCTGTACAATTAGGATGCTCATCTACAGAGTTGTCAAACCTTGTGGACAACACATGAGCAGGGCAGCAGTGTTACTAAAGTAGTACAATTTAGTTTCAAAGTACATTTAGTGTTCTCATACAAGTGTTCAATGCATATAGGCAATACACACAGAAAACACATGTACGTTCTAATGTACTTTGAGACACAATAAAGATGAACCATCACTATTCAATCTGTGTCTGTATGAGGATATATTTGATTACACATTTGTCAATGCGTAACCACACCCAGGATAGAGTATCCCCCATACATGTAAAGGCATCACCCACATCACAGGAGTCCACCACTTGTTTGCCAGTGAGTGGACTCTGTGATGTATCCATGCAAACAGATGATGGTGCCAGTGATACACTAATGTGTTGTGGGAGTGACAAAGAGTTGATACAGGGGACATACTTCCACAGTGAATTCCTGTCCACAGTATCTGTGTTGCTCAGTATAATCAATGTTCTGAGATTTTGCTCCACTTTGACATATCTCAGTACATGGGCTACATCAACGAACAACCAGACTAAGTGGACATGTGTTATCACTGGTGAAGTCTGTTACACCCTTAGTGAAACAACAACTCAACTTACTCGAGACCCCGATGCTCACCCCAGGATATCAATGTGTGTGCTACACATTGAAATCCTAGGTTAAAAACATTGGCTTCCCCAGTAAGTCCGTTGCACAATGAGTGTTTGAATCCAAGACAACATTGATGCATGTCCCATTTATCTGTCCTGCTTGTTATGTCCCCGCTAAGTCACATAGCTGTTTGTTTGGTTATCCCATTAACCCTCTGAGTGCCACAGTGGTCCCCAACGCATTTCTTTGCAATGCGTTGCCTACCACTCTGGCACTCAAAGGGTTAAACACAACATATGATGTAGATGAATGTTCAATGTTGTACCATTTGTTGTGCTAAGGGGTATGTTTTGTTGTTCATATTCAACACACAACACCGCCATATAACACAGTAGTGTAATATGGCTCCAGGGATGTATTTCCAGTTGAATTTGTACAACTGTGTGTGTGTGTGAACCCATGTTGTAGCATCCCACATACATTTCACCCAGGCGGAGGTTGTGTTCACTACATTGTATGGCAATGCATTGGAGACAACCCTGCCACCTAATCAATAACTGAAGACACAGCCAATTATACATCAAATCAGCAAATCCAAAAAAAAGGTTTCTTTATTGAGGGTGAAGTTAACAGGTTGGGCCTTTCATTTTTTCCTTTTTTGGGGGGGGCCTTAGCCTGGGTGCCAGAGGTGGATGCCCTTGTTGATCGCCTGGTCACCCTCTGCCCCCTAGGTGTGGCTTCAGGGGTAACACTGGAGGGGGTGGTGGTTGCAGTAGACCCCTCCATGGAACGCAAGTTCTCCCTCTCCATCCTCTGGTTCTCCCTGTGGTTGATCTCCCTCAACTCCACAAGTACCTGTGTCAACATGTCCATTAGACCAGTCCTGAGCTGGTGGATTTGTGTGTTCCCCCTGGCCACCTCCGACTCCAGGGCTTGGATTCTGGTCTCCAATCGGGCTATGTTCCTCCTGGATTGCCTCCTGCTCCTGGTGATGTTTCCATCTGTGCTCCTGCTCGACCGGAGTAGTCTCCTCTGAAGGGCCATACACTCCGCCTCCATCCCTGTGAGGCGTGCAGTGCTGGAGGTGGATGTGCCCGGTGTCCCTGGTGCTGCTGTTTCCTCTGCTGCTGGAGATGCTGTTTCCTCTGCTGCTGGAGGTGCTGCTTCCCCTGCTGCTGGAGGTGCTGTTTCCTATGCTGCTGGAGTGCTCTTTCCTCTGCTCCTGCTGGAGGTGCTGTGGCTGCTGTGACAGCTGTTGGAGTAGCTGGTGCAGATGATGGGCATATGCCCACCACATCAAGTGACTCTGAGCTGCCCAATGATGTGTGTGCTGGTGGAGGTGTGAATATGTCCCTGGGTAGGGGGCGCTGAGGCTCACCAATCAGGCCCAGGTGTGGGTAGTCCAGTGGCCAAGGGTCATATGGTGGCCACTGATAGGTACTTGGACCCCACCTGGGATCATACCTTGGGGCATGCTGTGGAGCCATCCAGGAGGGTGTGTTGATCTGTGAGGCATATGGCCCATATTGGGTGGTGGCCACTGTCCCTGGCAGCCATTGCCTCCCTGGAGGTGGTGGTGCTGCTGCTGGAGGGTAGTGGCTGTTGAAGGTGACTGGATACGTCCACCTCTCCTCCTGTTGCATCCAGCCACTGTACTGGGGCGGTGCAGCTTGAAGGGGTGCAGCCTGTGGTGGTCCAGCTTGAAGGGGTGCAGCCTGTTGTGGTCCAGATTGAAGGGATGCAGCCTGTGGTGGTGCAGAAGGTGGTGGTGCAGCCTGTGTTGGAGGGGATGGGGATGGTGGGTATGGTGACAACCGGCTGGTCCCCTCCTCTGTGTACTCCTCATTGGGGGGGTGACATAGCCTTCTCCACTGTCTCCCTCTGGTCTTGAGGGCCGTAAGCTGTGTGGAGAAATAAGATGTTGTGATTAGTGACCTTAGCCATATGTTTGTTGAGACAGTTATACTTTGATATGTGGTGAATAAAAATGTGTGTTTGGGTTAATCCCCCTGGGTAAACAAGGGTACTCCCACTGCTGAAAGGTGTTGTTTGGGTTATTACGGGTGAAGATTTCATTTTGAGGTGCAATATCACAGTGGCCCGAAATAGTACAGTGGGGCTGTTGCAACACCCTCCCATGTAGATATCTGGTCCCTGTACCAGAGCTGTCCATATAATTGTGTAGTAACAGCACCACTGTATAATTTCAGGCCACTGGGATATTGCCCCTGACGTATCCATGTCTGAGCTGTGATACCTTTTGAATCAACACACCTTTCAGCAGTAGGAATACCATTGTTTAACTCGGGGGGGAATCCAACAACATATATTTGTCTTCACAACTTGTAGGGATGGCTATCCCTCCAGGGGGATGGCAAAGGTTAAGTCCACCTTGATGTCATATTGTAGACATTGTGAAAACAGATGTTGTTCGCTGTTAGTCCTATCCCTCCTACCCTCATGGTTATACAGATATTGCTCTATGTGACAGATGTAGATTTCAGTCATTTGTCCACACGAGGGCTCTTCAGCAGAGCCAAAAGCGCCCCATTTAGAGAACAATACTTAATTGGAATGGTGTACAGAGTGTGCATGGTTTGCAAGCACACTTTGTGGACCATTCCAAAGAGGTATTTATCTTGAAATGTTGCGACTTTGGCTCTGCTGAAGAGCCTCCGTGTGGTCAAATGACAGATATCTCCACCTGTCACATAAAGCTATATCTGTATAACCATGAGTGTTGGAGGGATAGGACTTAGATCGAGACACATCTTTTTACGATGCCAAGGATATTACATCATGGTGACATTACCCATTGCTATCCCATTACAGTCACACACAAGTAGAAATGGTCATATATGTATGTGGATATGTACCCTTCATATGGATACAGTAATATCCTTCCAAGATGTGAAGCCAGAGAGCAGTTCAGTAGGTGTGATTGCCTTACTGGCTATATATGTGCACCCATCCAACAATACATTGGATTGATATGATGGATATAAACATACCTCGTATATCCCATCTACATAGAGTGTGATATACTATGTATGTGTATTTGGATGGTAGCAATGTAGGTTGATTTGTGATGGGTGCACATATCTGGCCAGTAAGGCAATCATATCCAGTGAACTGTTCTCTGTGTTCACATCATGTTGGGACATATTTAGAAACATTTGAATCCTAAGGGCAACAATCAAGCCAGTAGTGAGGGATATCTTTGATTGAGGCCTGTTTTTCTCTGTGTATGAGCCCATCCATCCTTGTGTGTGAGGCAACCGTACTCAATCCTAGATATCCATCAGTCATGGCCTGTTGGTGACCAAGGTACAATGGTCGCTATTTGTTTCCCATGTGTATCCTGCAAACAGCGGCTGGTGTACCATCCATCCATGGCATCAGCACCCCTGTGGATCAATGTGGGAATCAGATGTGGGATATGTCATTTCAAGTAAATGATTGCAGCCACAACACCAAGGCCTACTTCATCCACCTTTAATTCTGTGGAATAGTTTTCGGCCTGTGTGTTGCACATACAAGCAGTTATTCTCTAGGACACTGTGATGTGCGACCTGATCCACCCTTTTTGTGATTCAGTAAGCGGTGATGTTGAACTGATGAAGTGAACATGATGGTGACTTCTCCAGTGATCTCCTTTCCCCATTTCCAGTGTTTTCCATGGAGTCTGTACAATGGGATCCTATGAACTTGATTCTTGTTTTGGCATATTCTCCATAGACTAACACTGGTATTGGTGAAGTGAGGGTGTGTGAGGGTTACTTTGTCTCCACCATATCTTTGTCAACGCTTAGTGAATGTCCCCTGTGTAGCATGTGATTGTTGGCCTATTGACTTGTTCGTTGTCTGGTTAACCCTTTGAGTCCCAGAGGGGTTGCCAAAGCATTGTTGATCGATGCATTGATGATCCCTCTAGCACTCAAGGGGTTAGGTGCTGACTTCCCTGTGGGGACATGGGTGACACTGTGTGTGAACAGTGATGATATATAACAGACGACATTTTGAACATCACGGTTTGTGTATTGTGTGTGATGAGCACAGCGACGGGAGGGTTGAAGTAGGACTTTGACAGGTTTGTCCCAAGTTGGACCTTGACATTTGTCCTGGTGTTGTGTCCTGTTTTTAACCCTCAGGTGCAGTTGTATGGATGAGTGATGGGCATGTGTTGAGGTGTGACTGTGTGTGCAGCTGGTGTTGGTTGATGTAGTGTGTTGTTATGTAGTGTTGCACTTACCAGTACTGTGGAGGCTCCTCTCATCCCCAGTGTCAGCTCCTCCAACAACCCCCTCGATCATGGTCGGGGACATGGTCTGCCGCACCATCTCCTCCCACCCGCAGAAGGTGATGGGGACAGATGGGCCACCTCCGGTGCCTTGGGCTTGCTTGGCCATGTCAGACAGCTCGTTCTTGACCACCCTCTGGCAGTCACCCCATCTCTTCTTCACAGACTCCACGTCCCGCCTGCATGGAGCCACCGTGTTCACCCGGCTGCAGATCTGGTTCCAGGCTGCCTTCCTCCTTGCTGACAGGCCAGGGACCTTCGCCGTCTGGTGGAGAACACTCTGTCTCTCCAGGGCAGCTTCCACGAGAGCCGTGTTCTCCTCCTCTGTGTATTTTGGATCCCTGATCCTGCCTTCATCAGCTCCGGCATTGTAGGATTCTGAGCCGGAGTGTCCTGCCTGGTCTGACCCTGACTGTGTGGGGTGCTCCCCAGCAACTACCCCTCATCCCACTGCAGGTTCTGTCCCTGTCCTGCGTGTGCCTGCTCTTGTTGGCCTGGTCCCCCTCCGCCCCGCGGATCTCCCTCTCCAACCCCTGCTCTGCTCAGGGACACCCTCCTGACCTTTCTCCTCTTCCACTACTCTCCCCATCCCTCTCTCCTGTCCTCCTCTCCTCTCCATCACTCACCCACTCACACCCAGGCACTCCCACAGGCCCTCACAGACACACTCGATCCACTCACTCTCTGTCACACACTTTCACTCACAGATTCACACTGTCAAAATAAAATGTAAAATGTGTAAGGTGTTATAAAATAAAAGGACTATGTGTATCTATGTGTATGTGTGTATGTAATATGTGCAACAGTGTAATATGGGTATAGTAAGTGCACCTCTCTCCAAACTCCAAACTCAAAAATCTCCTTCTACCTCCAATGAACACTCCTGTCTCCCTCTCTCTGATCACTATCCTCCGCTCCTGGGTCCTGATATCTAGCTCTGAAGAACTCGATAACAGACAGTGTGTGACGGTTATTTATTGGGTATATATAGGTGTATTTGAAGTTTTTTGATACATTGGGGCTTTGTGATTGGCTGTGTGTTTGAATTTGTTTTTGCATCAATCAGGGTTGCTAGACAACGGCAGCCGTTATGTTACATGTTGTTTTGAGCGATGTTATCATGTGATTTGGTCACCCGTTGTGCATTAACATGAGCGACAACGGGTTTTGTGATAGCTATTCTCGTAGAGTACCTATTGAATCTGCCGTAACTCATGTATTATTTGCGAGCGATGTGCCTTTTTCACTTAGTGGCTGGTTTAACGTGAGCCTTTAAATCTAGCCCTAAGTCTCTTATCCAGGGTCACATGGCACATTGGTGTGCAGTCAGCGCCAGCTTAGGGTACCATTTTTTCAATGAAAAATTTGATAACAAGTATATTTATAAAAAATTCTTATGCATCATTTATTAGTTTTTGTCATTCCGATTGTGAAATATAACAATAACTATATACGTATTTATTTGTGTCCTTCAATATGCTCTTAACCCTTTGTGTGCCAGAGCAAAACAATGCATTCCGTACCCCTCTGGCATTCAAAGGGTTAACAAATGACAAAATATGTAAGGTGTACAAAAAAATGATGGTCTGCATGTTAGGGGTGCCTTGAGCAGAAAAGACTTTGAATCACTGTTGTAAGTAGTGTCACTGGAATATATATTTATAGATTTAACATCAAAGCATAAATGCTTTGCATATACCAGAAAAAGATAACTGTTAAAGGGGAACTTTCACCCCCAAGACAATTTGTTATGTGATGAATCTAGTAAAATGGTATGTAGATTGGCGTTTGTTTATTTTTTTTAAGTACATACTTTCTTAGATATTTGCTATACAATTTAGAAGAGATGTAGGCACATTCTGTGGCACAGGATGATGTCGGCACAGTTCTTCTGGACTTTCGCAGTGCTCAAATTCTCCTCCTCCTGCCCTTTTACACTCCTTGCTTCTAGCTTCTCCTCCCCTTCTCTTTCCTCTCCTCTTCACTTTCTTTGCTCTGTTTTACACTGCCTCGAGGTGAGTTAAATAGCTTATATGCCAGCAACATAGGGTGGCAAGTTGTAATTGCTTCATATGATATGTTGTATTGCTGATGAGGACCTAGGTCCTCTGTTTCCTCTTTCATGTCTGTCTTTTATTATTCATGAATAAAGCTTTTGAGAGACATACAAACATAGAGGGTTAAAGAAGCCCACCAAAAGAAAGGTCAACAAAGCAAAGCTTATTAATGAGGCACACAGACCAGTAAAATACAAAAATGAAAAAAATACATTTTATTTATACTCCACAAAAATACAAAAACCTTAAGAATAAAATCATCTAAAAACAGCAAAAGGAGAGTGTCTAAATAGACCATGGTGCTAGGTAAGACATATCATAATGTGAATACAATCCCACATAATATTGGTGGGGAAAATAATGTATCCAAAGGTTATTGCCACAAGCTTCCCATCTAATAATACGCTAAATCCCATATAATATGAACCAATGCCTGAATCCTATATCAGAAGTGAAAAAAATATTAAAGTGATAAACAATAATCAAAAAAACAAATAAATGCAAAATCTTAGTGCCAATACTTCTCTAAGTAAATGAAAACAGCGAATGCGATGGGAGAAAGCACCAACACTCATCCTACTCTTACTTGAAAACAAGGCCAACTCGTGTTGTCATGATTTTAAGAGGTGATTTGGAAATTATTATGTATTCGTTGAGTTAAGGTAGTGTTAATTGCAGCTATAGTGGCAGTTTTCGATGCATATATTAGTGACTTATTCAGCACTTATCAGTGACATTCTGAGGTCAGTTAACATTTATCAGACTCTACTTCATATTTTTATAGTTTTTTATTTAAAGAAAGCAAAAGAAGCCTGAGTGACTTACTCAGTAAACTGGAATGCAACCTTCAGTTAACAGTTTTGGTTAAATCCATATAGGTAAATGTAGCCCAACACACCCTGAAAAACATTGTGCCTTTAACTTTTGAGGATAAAAACTCTTTTTTTTTATAAAGCAGTATTATTTCCCTTGTTTCCTCTTAGTGATATGCAGGAAACCCTCTGTCCTCCCCCCCATTCTTTTAAATCTGGGGGAAAGAAAATTCTTCTCTGCATTACAGAGGGTCACAACCCCAAAAAAATTAAATAAATGCTGGAAGGTTAAGGGCAGAAGTCTAAGCTTCTCCTTCAGTAATACAGATTACAGGTCCAATGGCACATTCAGCACAATTTGCATATCGAACATAAGCAAAGAAGACTGGACCAAAGGAATTTTCTCCACCCGTGAAGTCATACACAGTTCCACCTACAAATAAAACTAGGAAGAACATTGATGCTCAAGGTAAGAACTTTATGGAATCTCTTTTTTTTATCTTTATAACACCCTGCAATACTCTGTAAGGGAGGAAATACAACATCCCCAATTAGCCAATGGCTGGTTGGCTGGTTAAGGATGATGGGAATCGTAGTCCCCAACAACTGTAGGTCCAACTATTGACCTCTCCTGTTGTAATGTTTGTTATCTTCTTGCAATGAATAGGTTTTAGAAGAATTCACAAAGAAAGTGATTAAGATTGTTTACAGTAAGCACCAATTGCTTTCTATTGATTTTATTTCTAGGTCCATGAATTAGAATTATTTAAAAATAATACAAAATTAGTTTGGATTAAAAAAATCTAGATCATTACAAAATGAAAATAGTGGGGTTAGTAAATTCATAAACAATCCTAATGCTGTTATATACAGTGTGTCTTTCGGTAAACCCAATTAAACTATAATCCATGAGGTGTCTAGTCATCTCAGATCTTTTGCCTGTCCATACTTAGTAGTTTATGGTATTAAAGCATCTGTGGGATTTATGGTAAATAACACCATGCCAGCAAAATTAGTTCTATGCAATGCAGTTTTGTAATATAACAGTTATTACAGGAATAAAACTATATGATTATTAGTTTTTTGTGTGAAGTCCCTTTTTGTACCTAAACCCCAGATCTTAAATCCAGACAACATTGATATGATTGGTGAAAGCCTTTTACCCAGCAGATCTTTTTGTGACATGGTAGATCAGTAACATTTCAATCCACCAGAACATTCCTGAAAACAGTGAAATCAGCTGTGACCACAAGAGAATGCATTGCTCAACCATATGTCAACTGTTCATCCTCAAGACTGTGTGACTGAAAGGAACCACTTATGTCTGTCAGATCAGGTGTCCCATTCCTCTTCAGACATATTCATAACAACATACATCATTGCTCCTATTGGTAACGGCACTATAGTCATATTTACGACCCTTTCATCTGTAATAAAAATGTTGTATACAGGATGATGTTCAGGATAGTTATGTTATTACATGATAACTGGGTTACTCAATATTCTTCTACAGGATAAAATTTAAAATGTTTTTTGGTAACAAAACAATAAAAAGTAGTGTGAGATCATCCTGCTTTAAGACATTTTCTGATAAAATAATATAAAAGTGGTAGGAGAAGAGGGTCTCCATGTTTCAGAGATTCAGAAGACAAATTGCTGCCTGTAGCTTAAAGAAATATAATAAATCATCTGCATTTTAGCTTCAGGAAGGGGCAACAGGTGTTTTGGAAGATAAGCTTGAATGTTATGTTTTTGTTGTTTTTCAGAACACTTCCCTGTTATACACCAGGCTGACATATTTAAACCTTCTTTCAAGGATCTCTTCCTTTATAAAACTGTAAATCTTTCATGCAGAACTGACAATGTCAATGCTACTATAACATGGATTTTAGATGGGAAGCCAAGACTACAAAAAGGTAAACAGGAGTACATAACCCATGACAACATCACCTGGATGCAAAGCGCAATAACCATCACCCTGGAAGAGTGGAATACTACTTCCAACTTTACCTGCAAAGTGCAACCTTCTGAAGACATCCTGTCAAATAATTTGTTCTTTTTAAGGACACCAAGTAAGTTCCCAGAACAAAGACCAGTTTGTATTGGTAGTACAGTTTATGGGGAGTTTATTATGTTATATATTTATGAATTAATTAATATTTCCTAAATCAAGCAACTAATGTGCTTCATTTGACTGGCTGCAAAATGAGGACCAATCAGAATAGGTTCTCCAAAACTCTGAATAAGCCTATTTTAAAATCATTTTCTTCCAGTAATACATTTAAAAATGTTTTAATTCATTTTAATTTTTATAACACCAGGAAAAATGAAACCTCCAGTAGTTCATTTACTGCCACCTACTTCAGAGAGCGTGATCTCAGAAAGTCAGCTTACTTTGCTTTGTTTGGCTAAGGGTTTTTACCCAGCAGAAATCTTTGTGACCTGGAAGGCTGATGACAACACAATCCAGCTGGATGTTCCTGACCCCACTGAAATCAGATGTAATCACCAATCCCAGCAATGCTCATTTGTCAGTGAACTATCCGTGAAAAATGACACATGGCACAATAGAACAATCTTCACATGTTTAGTGGCTCATATCTCATCAGAAGACTACATAAGAAGAAACATTAGTGCTCCAATTGGTAATATCACAAATAATAATGTTACAAACTATAATGTAAGCATGCTGCTAAACCTTTTGTATGCATTTGATCCTAAGAACAACACTCATTATGTAATGAAGTATATGTGTTGAGGCTGATAATGATTAATAAGTTGTTTAGAAAGATAACAGGCACAAAAAAAGATGGATGCTAGGCCTCCTAAACAGAGCATTCTCTCATAAGGATTGTTGTTAAAATATAGATTGTAAACTATGCTGCTGATTCTTATTTTAAGTGCAGTTATAACTTACAGTCCTGGATGTACAGGTTGTACACCTCAAGCATTTTTCTCCACCTTCAGCAATGCCTGAAGCTCTGAAACTTCCACTGGCAGCCTCATTTCTATTGGTTGTGCAGGCAGGAGCGTGACATCACAGCTTTTAGCAGGAATAATCAACCGCCTTTCAACTATTCAGAGCATTAGAATGGCATCCTGTACACGGAGGACTGTAAGTGTTAAATGCCTTTACTTCTAGATGTGGGAGTAGCGGTAATTAAAAAAATTCAGATTAAACACGTTTTGTTTTATTTTTTATTTTGGCTGAACTCTAATTAAAATTTGAATACCTATCGTGTGCAGATTGTATCTATATGGATAAATATCTTAATGCACAAACATCCTATATAATAATTCCCTAAAACGTGTGTAATGACGAAATCATGTGCAGTAGAGACTGCTGCACGTGCTGCAGTCATGCGCAGTAGAGACTGCCCGCGCCGCGGCTGTAGGCAGTCTCTACTACGTATGACTGCCCCACGACCGGCAAGCAGTGGCAATGTGGCCCGTGTAACTGGCTCTTCAACTAGTTTTCCTATAAACACAGGGCTGGTGCAAGGATTTTTGCCACCCTAGGCAAAACCTAATTTTGCCCCCCTTGGCTCCGCCCCTTGTGTCCTACCCCTTTATGCCCACCCTGTATGTGTTTAAGTGTCAGTTTGTGTGTGTGTGTTCTCTATATGTGTATGTGTGTGTGTGTGTGTCAGTATGTGTTCCCTGTATGTATATAAGTGTGTCAGTTTGTGTTCTCTATATGTATATAAGTGTGTCAGTGTGTGTGAGTCTCTGTAAGGATATCAGTGTGTATGTGTGTGTGCTTTTCTATATGTGTGTCAGAGTGTATCTTCTCTATAAGTGACTCTCCCCCCCTTTGAATCTCTCCCCTTCTTGACTGTTGATCCCCCCCTTTGACTCTCTCTCTCCCCAGTCTGACTCTTGATCCCCCTCTTGACTGTTGATCCCCCCTTCGACTCTCTCCCCCGTCTGACTTTTGATCCCCCTCTTGACTGTTGATCCCCCTTTGACACTTTCTTCCCCCGTCTGACTCTTTATCCCCTCTTGACCCTCCTTCCACTTACTCTTCCCGGTGCACGTCTCCTCTATCTCTCTTGAGAATAAATATTGACCAGTGCTTCCCGCTGCACCTCTCTCCCAGTGAGTATGTTTCGGTGCCCTCCCTTGGCTGGCTATTTTTTTAATGTAGCACAGCAATGTCCTTTCTCTCTCCCCCTCCGCTCCTTCAATCCTGGTCCAGGATAAAAGTGGTAGGAGAAGAGGGTCTCCATGTTTCAGAGATTCAGAAGACAAATTGCTGCCTGTAGCTTAAAGAAATATAATAAATCATCTGCATTTTAGCTTCAGGAAGGGGCAACAGGTGTTTTGGAAGATAAGCTTGAATGTTATGTTTTTGTTGTTTTTCAGAACACTTCCCTGTTATACACCAGGCTGACATATTTAAACCTTCTTTCAAGGATCTCTTCCTTTATAAAACTGCAAATCTTTCATGCAGAACTGACAATGTCAATGCTACTATAACATGGATTTTAGATGGGAAGCCAAGACTACAAAAAGGTAAACAGGAGTACATAACCCATGACAACATCACCTGGATGCAAAGCGCAAAAACCATCACCCTGGAAGAGTGGAATACTACTTCCAACTTTACCTGCAAAGTGCAACCTTCTGAAGACATCCTGTCAAATAATTTGTTCTTTTTAAGGACACCAAGTAAGTTCCCAGAACAAAGACCAGTTTGTATTGGTAGTACAGTTTATGGGGAGTTTATTATGTTATATATTTATGAATTAATTAATATTTCCTAAATCAAGCAACTAATGTGCTTCATTTGACTGGCTGCAAAATGAGGACCAATCAGAATAGGTTCTCCAAAACTCTGAATAAGCCTATTTTAAAATCATTTTCTTCCAGTAATACATTTAAAAATGTTTTAATTCATTTTAATTTTTATAACACCAGGAAAAATGAAACCTCCAGTAGTTCATTTACTGCCACCTACTTCAGAGAGCGTGATCTCAGAAAGTCAGCTTACTTTGCTTTGTTTGGCTAAGGGTTTTTACCCAGCAGAAATCTTTGTGACCTGGAAGGCTGATGACAACACAATCCAGCTGGATGTTCCTGACCCCACTGAAATCAGATGTAATCACCAATCCCAGCAATGCTCATTTGTCAGTGAACTATCCGTGAAAAATGACACATGGCACAATAGAACAATCTTCACATGTTTAGTGGCTCATATCTCATCAGAAGACTACATAAGAAGAAACATTAGTGCTCCAATTGGTAATATCACAAATAATAATGTTACAAACTATAATGTAAGCATGCTGCTAAACCTTTTGTATGCATTTGATCCTAAGAACAACACTCATTATGTAATGAAGTATATGTGTTGAGGCTGATAATGATTAATAAGTTGTTTAGAAAGATAACAGGCACAAAAAAAGATGGATGCTAGGCCTCCTAAACAGAGCATTCTCTCATAAGGATTGTTGTTAAAATATAGATTGTAAACTATGCTGCTGATTCTTATTTTAAGTGCAGTTATAACTTACAGTCCTGGATGTACAGGTTGTACACCTCAAGCATTTTTCTCCACCTTCAGCAATGCCTGAAGCTCTGAAACTTCCACTGGCAGCCTCATTTCTATTGGTTGTGCAGGCAGGAGTGTGACATCACAGCTTTTAGAAGGAATAATCAACTGCCTTTCAACTATTCAGAGCATTAGAATGGCATCCTGTACACGGAGGACTGTAAGTGTTAAATGCCTTTACTTCTAGATGTGGGAGTAGCGGTAATTAAAAAAATTCAGATTAAACACGTTTTGTTTTATTTTTTTATTTTGGCTGAACTCTAATTAAAATTTGAATACCTATCGTGTGCAGATTGTATCTATATGGATATATATCTTAATGCACAAACATCCTATATAATAATTCCCTAAAATGTGTGTAATGACGAAGTCATATGAAGTAGAGACTGCTGCACGTGCTGCAGTCATGCGCAGTAGAGACTGCCCGCGCCGCGACTGTAGGCAGTCTCTACTACGCATGACTGCCCCACGACCGGCAAGCAGTGGCAATGTGGCCCGTGTAACTGGCTCTTCAACTAGTTTTCCTATAAACACAGGGCTGGTGCAAGGATTTTTGCCACCCTAGGCAAAACCTAATTTTGCCCCCCTTGGCTCCGCCCCTTGTGTCCTACCCCTTTATGCCCGCCCTGTATGTGTTTAAGTGTCAGTGTTTTTGAGTGTTCCCTACATGTGTATAAGTGTCAGTTTGTGTGAGTGTTCTCTATATGTGTATGTGTGTGTGTCAGTATGTGTTCCCTGTATGTATATAAGTGTGTCAGTTTGTGTTCTCTATATGTATATAAGTGTGTCAGTGTGTGTGAGTCTCTGTAAGGATATCAGTGTGTATGTGTGTGTGCTTTTCTATATGTGTGTCAGAGTGTATGTTCTCTATAAGTGACTCTCCCCCCCTTTGACTGTCTCCCCTTCTTGACTGTTGATCCCCCCTTTGACTCTCTCTCTCTCCCCCATCTGACTCTTGATCCCCCTCTTGACTGTTGATCCCCCCTTTGACTCTCTCCCCCGTCTGACTTTTGATCCCCCTCTTGACTGTTGATCCCCCTTTGACACTTTCTTCCCCCGTCTGACTCTTTATCCCCTCTTGACCCTCCTTCCACTTACTCTTCCCGGTGCACGTCTCCTCTATCTCTCTCGAGAATAAATATTGACCAGTGCTTCCCGCTGCACCTCTCTCTCTCCCAGTGAGTATGTTTCGGTGCCCTCCCTTGGCTGGCTATTTTTTTAATGTAGCACAGCAATGTCCTTTCTCTCTCCCCCTCCACTCCTTCAATCCTGGTCCAGGATTGAAGGAGTGGAGGGGGAGAGAGAAACGGGCATCGCTGTGCTACATTAAAAAATTAGCCAGCCAAGGGAGGGCACCGAAACATGCTTTTTTTTTTCAGACGGGCAGTCTAACATTTTCTGGGCTCCCTCCCCCCGCTATGCCACAGACTTGGGCAGTAAGTTGTGAGCGGAGGGGGTGGGATGGGCCCCGATGCGCCCCCAGAGAATGTGTGCCCTAGGCCGGCGTCTACCTCGTCTATAGGTGGCGCCGGCCCTGAATAAACACCTAATTGTACCTTAGCTCACAACATATTTTTTGTGAATATGTCTTCATCAAAAGATCATAAGAGTTCAGCAACATCCAAATAATAGCAAGATTTTATCCTGTGTATGATAATTTCCTGTGCTTGAATTAACTGGTATCATCCATCATGCCTACCTTTAAAATGGATATTGTAATCCAGACTTGAAAGAGGTGTGCACATTCACATAATCTCATAGAAAAATACAAATGATCATTAACTAGATTCCCATCTTTACTACATTCAATTTCCATCCTTAATTACTCAACAACATACTATAGAATTAGTTACAGATTGGGTGAATATTGTGACATTTCCAAGATGTAATTTTTCCAGCTATCTTTCTATAGTTTAAGGTACCTTTAACAATGAAGGAAGCAATCTATTTCTGTGTTATATTGTTTTAACCTTTCACAGAAGTCAATTCCAAGTTGCTTGTCTCCAATTGTCTTAGTTCAAAAGCTTTAAAATAGTTAAATGATAATGAAAGTAGTGTATGTATTTTAGCTCAGTTGAAAACATTTTTACAAACTATTGCAGTCTGCAACAATGTGTTACCCTGGGATATGCATCAGAAACTGAGAAGACACTGTACCGTATGTAAAAAGAAGAACAATTCTGGGATAAACCAGTACCAGCACCATAGGGAACATATAAAAATTCTTATTGAGAATTTAACCCTTTAAATGTTAGAGATGTCTCCAATGCATTATCTGTTTGCAGATGATACAAAAAATCTGCAGCAGGGTTGACACTCGAGGAGGAATAAATCAAATCCATAGTGATTTTGGATTACTGGAAATTGGAGTAATAGTCATGACCATTTCACATTTGAAGAAAAGATAAGCCATGCCATTTAGGAAAAAAGATATTCACCCGCATCTAATGGCGCTTTATGTGTCTTTTTACACCAGGCTAGCGTGGACAAATTTTTCCAGAGGGAGACGCTATAGGATTACAGAAATTTTAAATTTTTATGCCTTCGACTGTATTTATATGTTTGGAAGCCGTATACATTCCTGCTTAAATCTTGCAAGAAAAATGGCACCCATTGGTATGAGTTGACATACTATACAGGGTTTGAGAAGAACACAACTATGCCAGCTGCAATCTATTTTTTCACATATTAATTTCTGTGCTAAAATGGTTGTAACTACTTCAAAATGAAGGAAAGGTACACAAAACATATCATTTTGGAAAGCAGACAACTAGTCACATCTCATGAGGAGTCACTCACATTTCTAGCCTTAGCCTGGTATTACCAAATGTTTCCTGAATATGGTGCTATAGGAAAAAGACACATTTTGTTTGCACTTCAATCACTTTTAAAATCATTTAACACCTAGTGTATCCAGTACCTAATGCCAGTCTGTGAAAAATGGTGCCCTTTTGATATGGGTTCCAGGAGCATGGCTAGTATAACAAGTTTGGGGAAGCAGGCAGTGCATGTGTGGTTCTGTGACTAACAGTGGAATAGGGTGGGGTGTCAAAATTTGAATGTTTGGTTTTGTGGCTACAAGTGGGAGAAGTTTGGGGAAGCAGACAGTCTGTGAATGGTTCTATGGCTTCCAAAGGGGAACACGGCTGTCAGACAGTGTAAGGGGGGGATCTGTGACTACCAATAGGCAGTGTATCTAGGTTAGGGGAGTATGGGATCAGACAGTTTATGTGGACATCTGTGATTACCAGTGAATGTGAAACCAGGCAGCGTCAAACAGTATATGTGGGTATTTGTGATGACCAGTGGGCAGTGGAACAAGACTGGGTATCATCCAGTTTATGTGGAGACAGCTCATTTCCAGGGGTCAGTGGAGTCAGGCTGTGGGTCAGAAACTGTATGTGGGGATCTGTGACTACTATGCTGGGTGTCCGACAGTGTATGTAGGGATCTTTTTCTTCCAGTGGGCAGTGAAACCAGCTTCGAGATCTGCAATAATTTCTACGCCCCACCCTGCTGTTGTTCCCCAAGACTGTCCCTCTTTAGCTTGGAGAATAAAGCCCTGAAGTTCTATTTTGTCCACTAGCATTACTAGCATACAGTGCTATTGTTATCTATCTGCTGCAAAGATCTGCTGAAAAATGTAAGAAGGAAAGTTAGCGATGTTACAACCTATACAGCAATGTGCAGAAGAAAATATTTGCAAATCATGACACAAGTTTCAACATTTCTAATGTATATATCCCCATTTAGGTCAATGTGTTCAAATGCAAAAGAGTATCAATTCAAGGGCAAACCAACAAATACACTTTCCCAAAATCCCCGTTGTTTTAAATGTGACTTTTAACCCCTTGGATGCTGGAGAGGTTTTTATTTAAATGGAAATTGGAATTTATGTGTGTTCCCAGTGGTGCTGTTGGTTTGCTCCAGAGTGGTGTATCTTTTACCACTTAGAGGGCCATATGTTCTAAAGAATAGTGTAGGAATTCTGGGGCAAACCATTTGCACTATAGGGGAGAAGTAAAAATTCCTATTTAAATCAATGTGAATTTTTAGAATTTTTAGTTTTCCCCATAGTACAAATGGCTTGCCCCAGAACTCCTGTACTTTTGTTTTGAACATACAGACTTAAATAGTGATGATTTCAGTATCTATATAGATATTTCCTGACTGAGAGCTGTCTGATACAATGCTTTATATTACACTGGAGACATCTCTAGCATTCAAGGAATTAACCTCTCAAGGACCAGAAGGGCTGTGCTCCCCACTTTTCCTTAAATAATTATTCTGGTTTAGTAATCTTTCATAGGGTTTACTTGTCCTGGCTACACTAGGGATTACAATAAGACAAGAGAAAAATATACAGCTGGAGTCACAAAATACGTAGAATGTAAAAGAAAAAAAAATATATATATATATGTGTGTGTATGCGAAGGGGGTTTAACCCCTTAACGACCCTTGAAGGTCGTGGCACGCCATGGGTTGTTTTGCGTTAAGGACTCATGAGGTGCCAGGACTGTCATGGAATTCCGGGATCCCCGCGCAGCTGCACGCCGTTCAGGGAGCCTGGAACTGGATGCCGCAAAAAAAAAAAAAAAAAAAAGATCCATGGTCCTTAAGTGGTGGCCGCATGTGTGATCAGACGTCCTTAAGGAGTTAAGCACTCACTCCTTCATGTTGTTGAATGCCCAGGTGCATAATCCCATAGAAATATTATGGACATAGAATAATGAAGGCAGCAACATCAGTGGGTCTTTAATCAGAAAATATACTTTATTGGGATGTTGGTCTCATAACAGCATCAATGTTTTGGTCACATACAGATATTTCCCATGACCATGTCTGTATGTGACTGAAATGTCAACCAATTTATACCATCATCACAATAAAGCATATTATAATAAAGTGTATATATATATATATATATATATAATTCCAGTCCAGGTTTTGGTAAGCACACCCAAAGTAAAAAAACACATTTAAACTTGCTGAAGTGCAACCAATTTTGACCAAAATAGCTAAAAGCAAATACACAAAATATTGGTGCACATCCAAATTTTCATCACTATTAACCCTTTACTCTGTGGCATTGTGCCTGCATATCACTACTTTAATAAAGATGAGGATTTAGTTGCATTATATGGCCATAGAATGCTAAGCTTGCCACCAACGCCAAGGTACCTCATTTTGGCAAGTACCTAACCTTAATATGCTTTGTCTTATGAGCTGAATCTCTCCTACTTTAGGCATTAACTAACCTTAATTTACTTTATCCTGAGAGCTGAGTCTTGGTCAGCTTTACTCATTAATGGAGAGAGACTCTCTGACAGGCATTATATAGTGTCCTAGAGACAATGAACATTGCACCTGGGGTGGGAGGGGTGCTTAAACCAATAGAAGCTGGTCAAAACTTCCAAAAGTACAATTCCAGTCCAGGTTTTGGTAAGCACACCCAAAGAAAAAAAACACATTTAAACTTGCTGGAGTGCAACCAATTTTGTTTTGGTCACATACAGATATTTCTCACGACCACACATTATATATATATATATATATATATATATATATATATATATATATATATATATATATATATATATATATATATATATACCCTGTACATCATGCTAGCATCTGGAAAAATTCTTTGTTTTTTGAGTCCGAAAATATAGTCTTCCACATGCTGCATGGAAGGTTCCATTGTTGCCTTTTGCAGTGCTCGATGACTCCCATTACCATAGCAATCTTGATAGGGGGTGTTTGAAATGATAGTGCTGTACTGTCTGTAAACAACTGGAAATAAGGTACAAGCCTTTCTGAAAACATGAGTGGTGGGAACTATTCTCAATAAATGTATAGCCTTAGCTTTTATACATTAACGCAAATGGTACAACCACAAATAATCATACAAATTTAGGATAGTATTTTAGGGACCTAACTTAAAATAAATTTTTAGAACCCTCTGATTGCCACAGAGATATCCAACGTATTGCATTGCAATGCATCATATCTCTCTGGAAAAAGTTCACTTTTAAGTATTAGTATTCCTTTATAGCTATTTCCGAGGAAGTATTTATAAGCAATGCAACAAAATGACTGCAGGCAGGTCAAGAATCTTGATTCTGTTCTTATTATGTGAATGATTGGCATACTGTTTCTGTGTTTACTCTATACAGGGGGTACTCAAGGGTGCTCAGTATTGGCACCTTTTTTAAATGAGAAATAAATTATACTATGTAATGCTTTTCTCCAAATCTAAAAAATATATATTACTGACATCTTTTTCCCCAGAACAATATACCTGATTCTATGCAGTGCTAAGCACTGCTGGTATTGCACAGTGTGACTATGTGATCGGATGTGATGTCACCACCAAGCAGCTCCTCTGGCATCCACTCACATACACTCACGTCATCTCATCTCACTGGAAGACACTTGCATATTTGCATATTATGGCAATGTGAGCAGATGCTGAGTTCTCACATCTAGTTCAAACAATGTGGTGATCTCTTGAGCTATGGGGATCGAGAATGAATGGTTGACAACTCTGATTATGATCTGTGTGCTCTCCATGTCCCTATCTCCTCCACCAGTTCTTATCAATATCCAATGGTAAAATAAAGGCAGGGAAGAGAGGAAAGAAAACTACACAGACTGAGAAAACACCATTCTTTGAGTGTGAGTGTGACTGGTTTTAGTGGGTCTGTGTGACATGAATTCACAGCCCCACAGTGATACTGGCACTCTGTACTATATTGGTTTACTCTAATATACTGTCCCTCTCACAGCTCTCTCCATCATAAGCCAAGATTATTCTAGTTTCTAGCTAGCCAGCATCACAGAGAATATATATACATATATATATAGAGAGAGAGAGAGATTGGATGGATTGTTGATGTGTTAGAGGCAGTGCAGTTTGGTGTACACAACATATTTTGTAGGAAGCTTGTGAGTGGTATCCATAGCATTGATTTGCAATGCAATGTATTGCTTACCTCACTGGCACTCAAAGGTTTGAGTGGGTGCTGCTGTTCCTGGTGCTGATGTCTCCCTGCATCCTCTCTCCTTCCTTACCCAACACATTGATACCTTTACACCAGGATGAGATGCTAATGATCACAGTCATTCTCCCACCTCCTCTTGCACCCCTAATACTTAGTGCTAGTGTTGAGCGAGCACCACGATGCTCGGGTGCTCGGGTGCTCTGACCGAGCACCCCCTGAGGCTCGAGTGCTCGGCCGAGCACCCGAGCCCCATTGGAATGAATGGGGCAACACCAGGCACCCCCTGCTCTGATGAGGGGAGGGTGCCTGGTCAATGCCCCCTTCATCTCCGCTATGCCCCCTTCATCTCAGAATGCCCCCTTCAGCTCCGCAATGTCCCCCTTCAGCTCCGCTATGCCCCTCTTCCACAATGTGCCCCTTCATCTCCGCTATGCCCCTCTTCCACAATGTGCCCCTTCATCTCCGCTATGCCCCTCTTCCACAATGTCCCCCTTCATCTCCTCTATGGCATAGAGGAGATGAAGGGGGACATTGTGGAAGAGGGGCATAGCGGAGATGAAGGGGCACATTGTGGAAGAGGGGCATAGCGGAGATGAAGGGGCACATTGTGGAAGACGGGCATAGCGGAGATGAAGGGGGACATTGTGGAAGAGGGGCATAGAGTCTATGCCCCTCTTCCACAATGTCCCCCTTCATCTCCGCAATGCCCCCTTCATCTCCGCAATGCCCCCGTACCTCCAGTCCCTGGTGGTCCAGCGGAGCTTCTTCGGATCTGTGCCTCTTCCGGCACAGATCCCCGCCACCCGAACATGTCGGGCGAGCACATGGTGGTACTCGACGAGTACCGCCATGTGCCGAGCAGAGCGATGCTCGAGCCGATCCGAGCATCGGCCGAGCACGCTCGCTCATCACTACTTAGTGCATATGGCGATGTGTGTCTTCTCACCAATGTGTTGTGCTCACCACCCCCTTGGACTCTTATGTATTGAATGATGGCACAAAGACAAAAGTCATTATAGAAATTAGAATTTTCTGGTCATAAAGAAGTAAGTGGAGTTATTATAGGATGTGTTAGTTCTCACTTAATATAATTTCAAGATGGCTAACAATATCCTGTTCTATTTGCAGACAAACCATCTCCTTCTGAAACACCATGTGTATATCATGATGATGGAGAGGAGGAACTAAGTGAGGTGGAAGAGGCCAGCAATGTATGGACCACTGCATCCACTTTCATTGCTCTGTTTTTGTTTACACTGATCTACAGCAGCTTTGTTACTTTTATTAAGGTAATGTAGGAGTGAAGTGCAACAGTGATTCCTTACCAAATCAGGCACTGGAATCAATGTGTTAGTCCCTATGCATGCCTAACATCAATCTACTAAGCTAGATACGCCCCATATCCTTCTCTTAATGCTTTTTTCATCAAGTGGAGGGAAATGGGGCAGTTTATGGGCATTTTGGGGTGTTCTTTTCCTCTACATTTTATTTAGCTTTTTGTATTAAACAAGGAATAGAGGAAATGACATATCCAATGCATTGTGTTGCAATATGTTGGATACATCCATATCACACAAAGGGTTATTGGCATTTCCCTGCAATATTATCGAGCAGGCATAAGGGATTCACTGGAATTAGAGTACTGACAATGATGTAGATTGTCTACCATTATGCATTACAGGAGTCATCATGTTTTGGAGTGCATACACTGGGGGTTAAAATGGTGAATTAGTACATTAGCCCCACTGAGAGGCTTCTTCCTGTGTACTGTCTATGTCATGTTGCTGCGCTTGGATCTGTCCATGTCATGTGATAAAGTGTAATTCAAGACTTGGGCCATATATGTAAAGACATAAGAGAAACAGTACCAGAGCACCCCAAATGCATCATAAGGAATAGATAACAATACCTCAAACTGCTATTAACTAAATGTGATTTTTAACAATCTGAATGCTTTCCAGGAAGTTGGAGATGCATTTTAATGGTTAAAACTCCAATTTAACTCAATGGAACTTTTATTTGTCCACAATAGTGCAATTGCTTTATCTCAGATTTGCTTCACTTTAGGGGGTATGTACTAATATGTTTTCACTGTAATAGATTCTGGTTCCTTAGTGCTACACCAGCCTAATGCCTAATTACTAAGATACTTACATTGAAAGTGGTCTACCGTCTTTCGCTTACACCAAGGGGAGGGCAGCAGGGAAATGTATGGGCATTTTGGGGTGTTCCTTTTCTCAAAGCCTTGTTTAATTAACCCTTTGAGTGTCAGAGAGGTATCCAGTGCATTGTGTTGCAATGCGCTGGATACCTCTCTGGCACTCCAAGGGTTAATAATATGTACCAAAAAATCTGAGGAAAGTAGTGCAGCTCTACTCTTTTTACCTGCCCGTGCACTAAAGGATGCTTTCCAAGCTTCTTGGCTTTCCCGTCTTAACAATGGCAGAGTGTGTGCAATGGTATGCACTAAAGAGGTCATACGCTCTATGATCATCTATATCCAATGCCCCTTCCTAAAAGCACCTTAATATAAAATGAAGAAATATGTATATTTGAAAAAGGCTGCTAATATACCAAAAACCTTCCACCCAAAGTAAAAAAAAAACTAAACTATAAATCCTATATTATAATTTGCTAGGATGTTTGTCAGAAGCCGTCATGCACAGTAGAGATGGCTGAGCGCACTGTAAGTCATGCACAGTACAGACTGCCCACGCCATGGCTGATATGGAGCAGGGCGCTCCGAATTCAGACCAGAGTCCTCTCTGCATTGCTTGTAATGTACAATATGTAGGTAAGACAAAGAGAACACTACGTGAATGAGTTAGGGAACATATAAGCAATATCAGATGTGGTGAGCTTAGAATGAGAGTATCACAACATTTTTGTCAAATGCATGACTTTAACTCAAAACATTTCAGAGTTATGGGTATAGAATGGGCCAAGGTACCTTTAAGAGGAGGTGACAGAGATAGATTGTTATCACAAAGAGAGGTTTTTTGGATTTTTACTCTTGCTACTAGAAAACCTCAAGGTTTAAACAAAGAATTTGACATATCATACTTTGTTTAACTTTGCATCAGTTTTTTCTTTGCATTAATTCTAATTGCTCATGTTATTACTTATCAGTCTTGGTTACTTTGTGTCTTTTTCTTTTATTTCCTATTTTTGTTTTTATTTGAGAATTTCAATTTCATTCATATTGTGTGCAAATATACCATGACTTTGTCGAGGATTATAGACGCAATGATTCTCTCTCATGATTGTTATACATTGTTATACGACTCACTTAGTGTTATTGGACTTGGATGTGAGGGAGTTAATTCTCCTTTCCATTCATGTCCATCTAATTAAAGAGTGGAGTAATTTCCTATATAAAGCCATGGAGTATTATGGTATTATGGTTGTTTATGTCTATGATTAAGCACGTATGTGCGAAACGCGTGAAACATCCAGTTCCATGTGGTGTCTGTTTTGAACTCTTCTAATAAATGCTGGATTTAACCTCTTCACGCTTAGTGCAGCGTTTCTTCTTTTGCTACGTTGAGATTCAAGGATTGGGACTCCTGTCTGCACCGTTGATTTGATGTTTTAGTGTTGAGTTCTGTCGTAGCATCTGATCATATAACCAATATATACCTTTCATCAGCGTGGTGCCATTAATTACCTTGATAAGGTGCCCACGGTCTGAATTCGTAGAGCCCTGCTCTGTATCTCAGCTATTTTATAGTCTCTCTAGGTATATGTAAAGCACTAGTACAAACAATACCAATACCAATGGGTATAGGGAATATTGTAATTTGATTACTCCATTATTGAAGACTTATAAAGGAAGATATAATCATAGCACCAACAATTAGGTTACACAAACATTATAATCAGGCACTCTCTAATTGCTCTTTCACAGAGGTGACAGAACTGTAGTAGCAGGTTGCTACAGTTCTGTCATCTGTCCTGTAAACTCTCCTTACATTCGACTACCGACTACGGATTCTGATTCAAGAGGGCTATGGCCCACGTGGGTGCCTTTTAAATATTATTGGATAGCTCCTAAGTGGATTGGCCATTCATTGGAGGTTGCAATGAGCATAACATCCTCTATCACTGATTGTGTGAAATGTTACCAACTGCCCCACATGCTACCCTGCAGACCTTTCTTGTCAACAGTCCCACATGCTACCATGCAGAGTTCCCTCTGCTAATGCATTTCTGTTACTCATGTTGTAAAGTCACTGTACCCCTGTATTCAACTAACGATTCCAATTTGGGAGGGGGGGCGGGTTGGCTGACAGCCAGCTCACGTGAGTGTAGTCCTGATATTAATGGCTGGCTCCAAAGAGGGTTGGCAATTTATTGGCAGTTGCATTGAGCACCTCAGCTTCAATCATCACTTGTGAAAGGTTGCCAACAGCCCCATCAGTTACCAAACATACCTTCCTTGCTGTATCTTTACTGGGTTCCTGCATGATTGCAATAAAAATGCTAATTTCTGGATTTGATGCATTCACATGTGCCAGTAGTCACCCATGTGAATTGTACCTTAGCCCAGTATTGTACTTTTAAAAATGGGTGACATCACCAATGAAACATCACTGCATTGGTGTTTCCAGTATAAAGGGGCCTGAAAATTCCATGCTCTATACGATTACAGGCTAAAATAGGTGCTGGAATTATTTGTTGTGTGCTTTTCCTGCGTGATGACTATGCTTTAAGCTATCTATTATGTAGTGGTTTGTACTCTGTTGAAATTGAAGACCTTTAATTGTTAGAAATTAATACAAACATAGGAATATAAAATACACTACACATGGTTTATAATTTCTGGGCAATCTGTATGTATTAGCACAGGAATGCTTTTTTTTTTCATCTACACCAAAAATTCTCAGATTTACACTGCTCGCACCAAGGAAAAGGGCGTGTTGAAGCTTATGGGAGTTTCATGGTGTTCTCACATTGTTTAATGACATATACTAACAAGGCACAGAGAAAACTGGCTTAAAATGAATCCATTCTCCTGATCATGCTATATGAGCAGAGTTCAGGACTTGCTCATTGTACAGTCCTAGCAATATTAGAGTGTATACTCTGTTATGTACTAAAACAATCTTACACGCTTATACAATACCCCTAATACAAGAGCGTCATTTTTAGGCTACCATGTAAGAGCAGAAAATTAGATGCACTGGAGAAGGGGTGCTTTTCTAAGGGGAAAGGTACCCGGTACCCTGATTGTGTAATGGTGTAATGCCTTGCTGTTGGTTGTGGTGGTGCATTACTCTGTTGGACTTGTAATACCAGGTATAAAAGGAACTAAGTCATCATCCTAGCAGGGCCTGGCTAAAAATCAGCTCTGTGCTGAAAGATTTGTACATTCCTTCCTATGAATCCTAAGCAGAGACAAAGCAAACTGTTATATTGGCACACTAGGTGGATAACGCTTCTGGGTAGTTGTCTCTAAATGTATGTATTAGATCAGTGTTTCTCAACTCCAGTCCTCAGGACCCACTAACAGGCCAGCACTTAGGGATTTCTCTGGTAGAGCACAGGTGTGGTGATCAGAGGCTCATTCACATTGATTAACTCACCTGTACTCTAACAAGGAAATCATCAAATCCTGGCCTGTTAGTGGGTCCTGAGGACAGGAGTTGAGAAACACTGTATTAGGAGGACATTTATAAAAGCAAACAAGTTATTCTGGAGTAAATCAACTGCATGACAGGGGACAAATACAAGTTTCTTTTAACCTTTTGAGTGCCAGAGTGGTACGGAATGCATTGCAAAGCACTCAAAGGGTTAAATGAAATTGGACTTGTATCCCCTTGATTGCTTCCGAGGCCTCCAATACATTTTGAAGCAATGCATTGTAGAGCTCTCTAGCATTCAAGGGGTTAAAAAGCTCTATTCAAGCTTAGGGGGATTTAGGAAATTGTATTTCAACCCTGTGGTGAAGTCGGTTTACGCTACAAAACTCCACTTTGTTTTATAAATATGGGCCAATTATTCAACAAGATAAAGAGGTGTGGCTCTGGGACAAACTATTTGCACCATGAGGAACAAATACAAATTACCCAAATCTGCATTGATTTAAAAAGTAATTTTAACCCCTTGAATGCTATAGAGGTCTCCAACATATTGCTTTGTAGTGCATTGGAGATCTTTGTAGAATTCAGATGGTTAACAGCCCCATTTAAATCAATAAGAATTTTAATTTGTCCCCCCCATGTTGCAGTTGGTTTCTTCCAGAATTGTACTGGAGTTATTCTGGAGTAAACCAACTGCAACATAGGGGACAAATAAAAATTACTAGATTGCCATGCAATTGAATAGAGCTTTTTAACCCCTTGAATGCCAGAAAGGTCTCCAATGCATTTCTTTGATACTAGAATTCTAAACAATGTGTTCAATAAATATTTAACTTTAATATTTAATTTTAGTATCAAATAATAAAAATAGCTAGCTTAGGGTATATTATATTTAAATTACATTTAACCCCCTTCTTTTTTCTTGGTGATCATGTCCTTGTAAATACAAATTAGTTTAAAAAAATTCAACATTTCCATCTATCATGATATTTCCATTTAACATTTTTAAAAATGCCATCTCTCAATGGACATGGAAGCTGATCTAGTTGGAAAAACCTCAGATTCCCTTTGATTTAAAGGGAGATTTTAACTCATTTATCACTAGAAAGTCTCCAGTGAAATACAATGGAGACGTCCCTAGCATTCAAGAAGTTAAAATCCTCATTTAATTCAATAAAAATATTTATTAGTTCATAATGGTATGGATGATTTGCCCAGGAATTGCTCCAGTCTTCTTAATACATAGCCTCTATCTATGAACTATTCTTAAGTACATTTAAAGGCGATCTAACACCTACTAATAACTCCCCTCTTACATTACTATGGTCAGAAAATCCTAATGACCCCTATGAATTTTGCAGTTGTGCTTTTGTTCAAGAGATATTGGGGGGTTATGTACTAAGGTGTGATGAATGAATGAATAAATGAATATGTTTATATAGCGTCACAAGTGTACGCAGCGCTTTACAATTTAAGGGTTTAAACAATACAGGGTTACAGGTGCTTTGTAGAGTGAAACATTGGGTCCCTGCCTGAAAGCTTACAATCTAAATTGGTAATGGGAGACATACAGAGTACATAAGGGTCTAGTGCTGATAAAGAGGAGATACAGTGGAGATGACTTCTCCAGTGCTATCACCTCTCTAGTCCCTATGTTATTATATTTAGCCTATGCATTAAGGTCTCCCAAGTTGGGAAAATCTTAGTGTATAGGCTCCATAGAATAACATAGGAATTGGAGAAGTGATATCACTGGAGAAGTTATTTCCACTTTATCACCTCTTTATCACATCTTAGTGCCTCTCACCCATCATCTTTAATCAGTCCTGAATGCCATGTCATGCAGGTAGACATAACAACTGCTAGCAGGACCACAAGACACAAACTGTCCACTGCAAATGGGAATCTTAACCCTTTATGGATTTATAGACTACTTCTATGTAAAAGAACAAAAAAAGAAAAAAGTACAGGGCAAGCAGCAGTCATGTCTGCCTCAATGGGCATTTCATCCAGGACTGAGAGAAGATGCTATCTCTTGAACAAAGGCACAAGGGCAAAATTCAAAGGGGCCTCTAGGATTTCCTAGCCATTGTAGTAAGCAGGTGGCTGTTATAAGGAGGTATCACTTCTTGTTTTCTTCTTTCCTAATTTGTCTAAAATGTTTATGTTCATTTAAATTTGGCAGAATTCTTCCAATATTATTGAGTAATACTTGTATTTAAATCTCCTGATTTATTTATTTTGTATTTTTCTTTTTTAGGTGAAGTAAATATCAAGGAAGATAATGTAATATATCCTTATATTACCCAATCTACGTATCCAGATAACAGTATCCAGCATCCTTATTCCTGGCTCCTAAATGTGTTGTGTGCAGCTACCAAAGTGATGCTGATGTATTAAGAGAGTGGTTCAAAACTGGAGCAAACCAAGTGCACCATGGGGAACAAATAAAACTTCTCAAAATGCTCATTGATTTAATCCACTGAATGCCAGAGAGCTAGCCAACACATTGATACCTCACTGGCACGCAGATGGTTAAATGGGGCTTTTAAATGGGGCTTTTAACTACTTACTGCATTGGTTACTTCTCTAGCATGCAAGGGGTTAACCCTTTGAGTGCCAGTGGGGTGTGCAATGCATGCCACTCAAAGAGTTAAAAGCTAAGTTTAAATCAATGAACATGTTTATTTGTCCCACATAGTTCAGTTGGTTTGTCCAGAATTGCACCACTTTTACTTAATACATCAACCCTGATACTGTGTCTCATCTAGAGCAGACTAAAGGAATGAAAACATGTGAAGCAGAACAATCAGTTCAGTCTATAGATGTGCAGAGATAAGCATGAGCAGTGAATTTAATCCATTGAGGATGAGAGTGGTGCACAATGCATGGCCATCTCTCTGCTCTACATTGAGTTAAAATTATCCATGACCTGAAGATAGACAGAACATGGATGTACCCCAGATTAGGCAATTAATCCAAAATGAGAATCCAGGGGGGCCAGTGACTGGTGCAGTCACTGCCCCCCCCCCCCGGATTGTCATTTTGGTTACATTGAATTTACATTATCTAAGTTCATGAATGCTAGGACACCTCCAAGCACTTTGGTTCATAGTGCTTTGGAGAACTCTCTGGCATTCGAGGGGTTAAAGAAAAAGTTTGTCCAACACAATAAATTAGGTTTAATTAACTTTGAGCATGTTTAGCCTCTCCGGTCACCATTGTTTGCAAGTGTGCTGATCTAAAGCCTCTGTACTTATATGATGAGACACTTGGGTTGATGTAATAAGTAAAGTAGTGTCATTCATGGGGGGAAGCCAACTTTTCCATAGGGAACAAATGCAAAGTCCCATTGATTTGAATGGTATTTTAAAGCAACATTAAAGCAACAAGCATTAAAAATGCAATGAGTTGGAGTCTAGTAAATGAGCCTCACTGACTGTTGATGTATTGAGCAAATGGCACAATTACGGAGTAAAGTAAATGCACTATAAGAGAAAAAATAAACAATTCCAAAATTCCCTATTGATTCCATTGGGACTTTTAATCTCCTGAACTCTACAGAAGTCTCCAATGTATTGTGAGGATGACCTCGTTAGTATTCAGTGGCTTAAAATACTCTTTTAAAGTGGAACAGTCACTTTTTAAGAACTAGATCATTGTGAAAAAGCTTTCAAAATCCCCTATACTTAAGACAGTCAATTTTTTAATTCAGACAATAGATTATGAGATATTTAGATTTATATATTAATCAGTTTATGCAACTGAGCTCGTACTGGCCAGTAGGAAGTGACAGTTCGGAAGGGGAGCAGTATGGAATGTTAATATCTGTCGGCATGTCTCCCAGTTTGTATTAACTGACCAATAAATAAAGCTAAATATCTCCTGAAATATTGTTTTACATAACAAAATCTAACATAAATGTATGTATATAAATCTTGACCAAAATCACCTATTAGTTACAGTGAAAGTACCACTTGGGGATTTTTAAAAAAATGTACAATTTTATTTAAAAAAAAAATGCAAGGGAATTATAACTAATTTCTGTCAAATTTGACTTGCATTGCTCTTGAATCAGTGATGTATTCTGGAAAAGAATATTCAAGACTCCATATTGTAATTTTCACAAGAATCACAAAATTATTTCAATTCCAATGAGCAATGTAGAAATCATACATTTTAAATAATTAAACTTAACTTACCTTTTGAGATATAGATATATATATATATATATATATATATATATATATATATATATATATTCCATTTCCATCTTTGTAGAAAATATCTTACAAAACAATGCCACTTCCATTCAGAACTAGTAAAAAAGTTTATTGGTATCTGTTACAAATTAACCTAAAATGTTGATCGCCACTGTGAATTTAGTATCGCTAGTCCATATTATTTGTACCTGTTGCAGGGTATAGGATAGGAGAGCACTGATTAATCATATAACATGTGGTATCACATGGATCCTTGCATGCTGGATGGTCTCATACATATGTAATATTGTTTTGCTTTTAAAAACTGCCTACATAAATGTACATATCTAGACATTCATATCAGAAACACACCTAGAACATCACAAAAAGGGCCCTATGGTCAAAAGAAAGGTGGATGAGTTCTGGCACAAACCATCTGCACTACAGGGGAGAACAAAAAAATTCCAAAACTCCCATCAATTTAAATGGGGATTTTACCCCTATGATTAACATCACCATTTAAACCAAAGGGGATTTTTAATTCTCCCCTATAGTACAAATGGTTTGCCCTAGAACTGTTCCACTTTTCTTTTGAAAAAAAGCCCATAATATATCCAATACCTTCATAAAAAAAATTAATTAACTCCTTGAAGACCAGAAGGATGTGCAGCGCATTGATCCACAATATGTTGTACACCCCTCTTGTCCAGAAGGAGTAAATAATTTGGCGCTTTGTTCCTGTTGTCCTTTCTTAAGTAAGAGGTGCTGATAAGACTTGCCGCTCTATAAACACCATTGTAATATCACTTAGTACTGACATTAGTGCCTGGTGCCAGTTATGAATCCATGGACATGGAGAGATTCTGGAACAATATCATGAATGTTACTTATGCATTGTTCCTATATATCATTGCTTTCTATGGAAATTACAGTATAATTGCTTCAAAATAAAACATTTTTTTCAAATAAGGGATATGTTCATTTCTCAGATCAGTATGAGCTGTTTCTCAATCACGATTTAATGCAGGTGTGTTGCTAGATCTGTCTGAGAGGTCTCATGCTTAACTCCTTAAGTATTAGTGAGGCGCCACTGCCAGGACTGCCATGAGTGTCCATTCATTAAAGGCATGTCATGTCATGACTTTTTTAAATAAAGCTCTCCTGCAGGCACACTGTGATCATGCAGGGGAAACGTAGTCAGTTTCAGACTCTCTTTCGGCGAGCCGGTGAACATACCGGTTCCTCGAATTTAGTTTATGTGGTTCTTGATGGTAAAAGTACCCATGGTTCGCTGGCCCTTAAGGGGTTAAAGTCTTATTGCCATCTTGTACTATGCGGTGGTATAATGGAGACTTGGCTCAAGTCTCGAGTCTTTCGGGAACCTTTCAACAATCCTGGTGCAATGTGGTAATGGTGTGTGTGTATGTGCACTTGTGTATGCGTGTCTGTTTGTTGGGGAGAGGGGGGTCAGCCATATCAGTGAAGTGTTACAAATCAGGATTTAGGAGGGCTGCTCATTTCTTTATTAAAGTTGACCTTTTAACTTAAGGTATGTTTTGTTTATTTTAAAGAGGTAGCTCAGCTGGTTAATACACCAGCTGTAGAATATGTTCAACTCGCAGGTTCACAGGTTCTAGTCCAAGCAAGATCAGTTCAGCCTTTCATCCTTCAGAGGTAGATAAAATGAGTACAAAGGACATACTTGAAAACGAGAGTCAATCTCAATGCATATTGTCTGTCACCCAATATAGGTTACAGGTAACTTTGGGAAGCAGACCGCCCCTTTAATTAGGCAGGAACAATTCTTGAAAAGAAGTGCAGGGTGGAGCCTTCTTTCTCTCCTTAGCTGTGCACCAGCCAGTCCCCACCCAGTAAGATTTGTTCCTTGAACATGCAAGGCATGAGAACAGTTCTGCTATAGTTTTTAGTTATAGTTATAGTTTTCTGTTAGATATGGAATACCCACCATTAGGCGGTTTACCATTACTGACGTCCCAGTGGTGGAGTGCTCAGTTTCCAGGTACTATTGTGGACCTTCTAGCCCTGAGGGGAAAATCTTGTGTAGCATGTTTTTTCCCTAGAAGAAGCCCACTGAGGCTTCTTCTTTAAAGGGATAGTAATACGTTTTATCTTTATTTTATTTTGTAGTCATTAAAAAAACATGAAGAACGATATAAGTCTTATCTCTCAAACCTTTATGGTTTAAGAGATATTCACAAGCTAAGTTTTCCCCTCTCGCCCCTTTTTCCTAGTGTAAGCCATCTCTTCTCAGATGTGAATCTCGTTGTAAGACCAGACAGATAACAGCAGGGGACAATCTTCTTTGTATGAAAACAATGAAAGCCCTTCCCCCCTTGACAAGTTTTTCAGCTTTTTCCCTTATCTTAATTGAAGATTGTCCCTCTCTGCAGTCTACCTGGGCACCTTCCTTCTGATCTGGCTGAACAGGGGGGGGATACTTTGCTTGTGAATATCTCTTAAACCATAAAGGTTTGAGAGATAAGACTTATATCGTTCGTCATGTTTTATTAATGCCTACAAAACAAAATAAAGGTAAAACGAAGTATTACTATCCCTTTAACAATGGTAATCTGAAGACAAAAGAACTGCTAAAAAGGTGAGCAACCCTTTGAGTGCTGAGATCCACTTGTCCCACACTTCCCCTCCACACAGGGGTCTCCTTTGGAGCTCCTACTACATACTCCTGAACTCACTGGGTTTATATGTATGTCCGTTGGGGTTTGGAGCACTGTGGTTTCTGAGGAAAATTTACCCTTTGTTTGCCATGTTGAGCACTCTTAGGGGGATTATTGCACTTTCCCTACTGGGTTCAGTGTTAATTAATTTTATTCTGGTGTTTCTTATGTGTTTTTCTGCTTTGTGACTCACTTTGCTTATTTTGCATTATTTGAAGGCACGCTTTACTGCATAGATAAGAAAAAGAACACAAAGGTCGCCCCAATAGTGCCTATTAAATTATAAGACACCAATCTAAATAATGATTGAAATGGTACTCACATTAACCCTTTGAGTGCCAGAGGGGTAAGCAACGCATTGCAAAACAATGCATTTCATTCCCCTCTGGCATCCAAAGGGTTAAGGAGTTGCTGATCAATGGTATACGTCAAAACCAGCGAAAAGGCATACAGGGAAATTCTACCTCAGGTCACTTCAGTGGATTCTTGGAGTGCAGAAACAGGTATCAAAACAAACAGCTACTCCAGTCTAAGTATTCCAATAAAATGTATTAACATATAAAATATATGAAATTAAAATCAAATTCAAAAAGCCAATTGTGAGGCTAGGATAACGTTTCGCGGCACACAGGCTGCTTTTTCAAATCAACTGGCTTGATTTACAAAAGACAAAGAAAGAACAGCTCTGACAAACAAACATTTAAATTTCCCTCCCTTTACCCTGAATGGATGACACCTAGAGATGTGACCTCATAAGTTCAAACTAACATTTTCTGTCTCAATTAAAAAACTCCTCCATCAAATTTGATTGAAATATGACCTGATGTTCCTCATATTTTTATTTTTATTTTTAATGTGGTTATAACCAAACTAAAATCTCCAATGGAATATATAAAATAGACTGTAAAGAAAAACAGAATATAATTTAAGTATTTATTTAAAATTTCAAAATTGTGTTCTTTAATTTATCAATCTGAGAAACCAGACGTCTTTCTTTAAAAACGGAAATGACGTTTATAAACTGGTGGATCTCAAAATAATACTCATATGCAAAATATTTAATCGCAATATGTAATTAATATAATGATATCCTATATAATTTTCTATGAAAAAATGTTTCACAAAAGTATTTATAAGAGGAGGGGAACAAAATCACTTCAACATTTATTTATTTCAATATTTATTTGCATCGAAGTTATCTCGTCAAACAGGAGTTACAATAAAATATAGTCCCTTCACAAAAACGGCTCTATAATTTTGGTTCCGTTTGAAAAGTCACGACGTGGTAATGTCCTAAATTTTAAAACCAATGAGTAGCCAATGAAAATTACACTACAACAAAAGTTATGACTTCATCTAAAATGAAATGGCTAATCCAAAATGTCAATAATTGAACTGTCTTTCTTATAAATAGATATGACATATATGAGAAACAAAATGACAGCTTATATATGTGTGCTAGTCTATCGTAATGTATATGTATACATAATATATGTAATCCACATGATATGTGATAAAGATGTTTCTCGTACGCATACATATAAGGAAGAAATTGAGTGTGTTCCGAAAAAATTTTCCCTCTCAAATGAGCTGTTTAATTTAGGTTCCACTTGGAAGGGAGATCGCACCGTACCAATGTCCACTCGTTGAACTTCCAGGTACACAAAGTAGATGAAATTATAACTAAAATAAATGCTACATAGCGTCATTTAAAATGGATTTGTGAATCTGGTATTTCAACAACTAGACTTATTTCCTTAGAAGCGTATACCACATATATAAAAATATAGAAAAGTGACTTGTATATGTATATTAAAAGATAACAATTTATGCACGATCAATCTGGCCCCATATACTGTTTGAAAGAGGAATTTCACAATGATTTGCACGCAAAGAAGAATTTGAATCGCTGGATGATTCGTTACTTTTTTGATGGGATTAACAAGTCAAGTTGATGTTGCAAGAAAAACAAACCCCTCACAAAATGGCCATCTGATTTGAGTTCCGCTTTAGTTAGAGGAAACACATTGTACCAATGTTTTTTTATTACTAAAAATATGTGCATTAGATATGCATAATATAATGATGTCATATATGGTACTTTTAAGAGATGTCTTAAATCTATATTTCCAATATAACTACAATCACCAAAAGATTGATTTATTTATAACAAATATAATCAAACTATGGGTATTACTGAATAAGTGATTCCCTATCTAATGGACCCTCTAACTTCAGTTCTATTTAAAGCTTGCAAAAATAAATAAATAAGCGTTTTTTTTTGTCACATTTGTAAAAAAAACACAATTACATGAGTATCTATGGATAGATAGAAAAATTTGGTACCCTATATTTAAATGAATGACAAATTTTAGATGACAAATACATAAATATGTCAGAAAAATACTTTACTACAACAGTGTTATACTGCTACAAAATAATAATTAATAGAATAAAATAATATAAAGTTGTGACTGATATTGTATAATCTTACCGCATCAATAATAATTAGTTGTTATTAAACACAACTTCAATCTCAATTTCAGTATTGAGACTAATTGATATACTCACTAAATAATCTATCATAGATGGTGATTCTAAAAATAGACTATGAACATATAACACTGTCATAATAAAGATATTAGAAGGTATTGGTAACTAAATATAATCTAAATGTATCTCTAATATTAATGTGGAGTAATAAATGATGATTTATCTTAAACAAATCTATAATAAAAATTATATTTATATTTATTTGATTTAACTTGTACTATTTTAAGTGTTCTAATATGATTGTAAACTTAATATTTATTTTTATCTAATAATATCTGATATGATTAAATATCAGATATACGTGTTATTAATTAATTATTCTTATTTTGTGGTCTTGTAATTAAGTGATTGTGTTTATTTAATTTAATATAATTGAATAAATTAAATATAATAAGGGAACTTTAATTGTGTTCTAAAGTATACAAATATTTATAATGTTATATTAAATTTAAAAATCTCTAATACAATTACCATGCAATATCCCTAGCCACATTAAGGCCTCTAGGTACCATGGTATCTAGGCGAAATATCCAATAGGACTCACGGATTGTAAGTTTAACAATGGGATCCTGTCCTTTTGTATGCGTTACATATTCAATAGGTAGGACTTTAAGTCCTTTATGATCTTTATTATGGCGTGTGGAAAAATGTTGTGATACGCTATGTAATTGGTGTCCCCTAGCAATGTTATAGTGATGTTGACAGACTTGAGCTTTAAAGCTTTGAGTAGTCCTGCCAACATATTGCAGCTTACAGAGACACTTGAGCAAATAAATGATTGATTTTGTACTTCAATTCATATATGAATTGATTTTAAACTTTTCACCTGTGGATACTGACATGAATTAATCCGTCCTATTGAACAACATTGGACAAGTTAAACAACGTAGAAAGGGGCACTTAAAACTCCTTTTAGGGGCTTCAAATCTTGCAACTCAGTTGATTTTTGATTTTTTTTTTTTTTTTTTTTTTAAATAATGATGTATTTTTTCTGTTTTCTCCACAGTCTTTGGACTTACTGTTAAAACAACTTGGCACTAAGGTATTATTTAAAGTTTTAGAGCATCTAAAAGTAATTTTTGTTTTTTTGGGGATCGTATTTTTAAGGAGAGAATCCTCCTTTAAAATACTCCAATGTTTGTTAAGGATCTTTCTTATTTGACTACCCTTGGAATTGTAATTTGTTATAAAGAATGGAAAATCATTAAAATCTTTAGACCGTTTTTCTTTCTCTTCACTCACAACAAAAACTCTGGCTTTCACATAGGAGTCTTCAATTAAATTTTTTGGATAAGATTTTTCTAGAAATCTCTATTTCAAAATCTCTGACTGTATCTTAAAATCTACTGTAGAGGTGCAATTACGCTTAATTCTGCGGAATTGGCCGTAAGGGATGTTATTCAGCCATGGCATGTAATGGCAACTATTATAGTTCAAAAAACTGTTCGCATCAACCTTTTTAAAAAAGGTGCAAGTGTTTATTTTATAGGAATTTGAACTATTAAGATTTAAATCCAAAAATTGAATGTTCTCTCTATCAAAATTAATGGTGAATTTCATCTCCCATGGATTGTCTTTCATGTACTCAATAACATTTTTTGTAGTGTCAGAATTCCCTCTCCATGTGATCAAAATATCATCTATATATCTGCGATAGAGTACGAAATTCACGCCAAATGGACTGTTTTATACATTTTCAAATGCTCAAAATAACCCATGAACAAATTAGCGTAACTCAGCGAGAATTTGGTACCCATCTCTGTCCCCTTTAACTAAAGGAAAATTTGTTCATTGAATGAAAAATAGTTATGGGTCAGAGTGAATTGTATGGCTTTAAGTATAAAATTAGTTTGTTCAATTGGCATTAACAAATCATCTTTCAAAAAATATCCTGCTGCTTCCAAGCCTCCACTATGTGGAATATTTGAATACAAAGATGAAACATCTAATGTAAGCCACAAAAATTCCTCTTCCCACTGAAAATCTTTTAATAATGAAACTAAATGGCTAATATCTTTTAGATATGATGGTAAACCCACTACCAGTCTCTGAAGATGAAAATCAATACATTCAGAAAGATTGGCAGTGAGGAAGTCTATGCAGGAGATTATGGGCCTACCCGGAGGACTGGAGAGGGACTTATGAATTTTTGGAAAATGGTATTAAATAGGCATCCTAGGATGCCTAGGTAAAATAAAGTCCCTCTCCAGTCTGTCGAGCACTCCCAAACTGACGGCATCATCCAGCATATCTGTCAGATCTGCTAAAAATTCTGTAGTGGAATATTTTGTAAGACGTTGGTTATAAACTGTCATACAGAATATTGTGAGCCTCCAATAGGTAGCCACTTGTATTTTGTATTACTACCCCACCTCCCTTATCTGCTTGTTTGATTATAATCTGATCATTCTCAAAAAGATTCTTGGTGGCCGCTCTTTCACTAGATTTTAAATTGTTCTTGTAAGAAGTTCTAAAATCTTACCACATAGATGCCATGCTCCATTCACCTCTATGGGACTTTACACTTTGGGACATATCTCTGCATCCGCTGAACGCAGCAACTTTAGAGATGGCTCATTCTGTTTGTCTACCCTTGTCCTCTCATCCAGTTAATGTTCTGAGTCTTTTGGGGGCTTCAGGGGGCTTCAGGCACTGTTTTTGGGGTACTTGAAGGGAAACTACATTTCCCATGAGTGCCCATTTCGCGCACTGATTTCTGATTGACTGTCGTTGTGGATGCCATTTTCACCTTTCCCTTCACGAGTATCCTACTCAGGGCTTGGACTCTCCTTCTCTCCACAGCAGATTAACCCTTCACCTACCAGTTAAGTGTATGTTCACTATTTCTGGGGTGAAATATTAATCTAAGACACTGTATTTGGGCTTTAGCTAATACTTTCAGATGTTTATACCCTGTTAGGATATCAGATTCGCTGGGACTTGGGGCTAGGCCTAAGACTAAGGATACTGGGGTCTCTGTGACTCCCATTGCAGGGCTTCCTAGAGAATACTCAGGTAATTTATGCCCTTCATGCACTGCCCCTGCCGCTCCGCCAGGGACCTCCAGCCATGCACTAGAGCCACTGTGGATGCAGGCGTTTAAGGCTACTACTAAAGAGTTAAGGTATACATTACAACTCCTTCCCACAGAATTGCAGGGGGTCTTCCAGACTTGGCAGCCCCTTACTTTATTCAGGTCCTCAGTGCGCAAACCGCAAGGTATACCTGGTGTTTCAAATTCTTCTGAGGTGAAATTATTAGTGGACTCGGATGAGGGGGAATGTTCTGAGGAAGTTTCCTCCCAATTCATTGGGGACCCCTTTGAGGCTGACCCTGAACCATCAGCTGAGGGTCGGAACAGGGCAGTACTCAATACTCTGAACACTCCTCTCATTTCTGAGGTTCCTAAGGACCCTTCTGATGTGTTTCACATACCTAACAAACAGAGTACCTTTTTTCAAGGTACTGGCTTAAGAGCTGGTCAGCAGATACCATCTCTAAGAAATCCTTACTTTCTTTGCCCTTTTTGGGAAAGTCCTTATTTAGGCCGAAGCTTAAGGACCTCAAGGTCACTGGGGGCAAGAGCACTCTCTTGCCCTTAGTTTCCAAGAAGAAGCCTCAGATCAGACGGAATTGGCTTTTTCGTCCCTTTCAGGCTAAGGCGCATGCCACATCCTAGGCAGTTCCCCAGGCTACGTGTTCCTCCTCCAAGCCCAAACAGCAGTGGAGCCCCAAGCAGTCCTTCAACAAGCCTAAGACCTCCATATCTTCTTCAGCATTACTCGCCTAACCCTGGACCCCATGCTCCAGTGGGTGGCCATCTGCGGCATTTCCTCAGTGTCTGGACAGACACCGTGGCAGCTCCTTGGGTTTTACAGGTCATCTCAGAGCAGTACAGGATTCCCTTCACCTCTTCGCCTCCTTTCAGGTTCTTTCCTTCTCACACTCCTCAGATAGTAGAGAAGCACTGTCTTTTCAATGGGGCCATCCAGACCATTTTAGACAAAGAGGTTCTGGAACAAGTTCCCAAGCTGGAGGTAGGTTCAGGTTTATACTCCAACCTGTTTGTGGTTTCCAAGAGGGACATCAGCTGTTGTCTGATTTTGGTCCTCAAGATTCTCAGTTCCTTTGTGGTAAAAACCCATTATCACTAGGATTCCCTACGGACAGTGAATACGGCCATGTGTCATGGGGAATTTCTTGCTTCTCTGGACCTTCAGGATGAATACCTGCATATAGCCATCCATCCGGAGAGCTGGCAGAACCTTAGGTTTGCTTGCAACCAAGGGTATTTTCAGTTTTCTGCTCTCCCCTTTGGTCTAACTATGGCTCCCGAGGTCTTCAATCGCGTCCTGGGGGCTTTAGTGTCCGTCCAACACAGGGACGGCATCAGAGTCACTCCATACATGGATGACTTGCTCTTGAAGGCCCCCTCTCTAGAACTCCTTCATGCGCTCACTCATCACGAGTGGATTCTGAACATGAACAAGTCAAATTTGACTCCCTCTCAAAGACAGGTCTTTCTGGGTCTTCTCTTCAACACCATGAAGGGCATCGTGTTTCTCAGGGACGAGGTGGCTCACCAGATCTCCCACAAGGTGCCTGCTGTCCTGGCTTGCGATCCAGTCCCTGCAAAGAAGTTAACCTCTCTAGTGGGGAAGTTCATATCCACCATGGAGGCAGTTCCGTTTGCAATGGCTCACACAAGTGAACTTCAGAGGCTCGTGTTCCAGGTGTGTAAGGGCAAGACTGATCTCCTGAAGATGTCGTTTTCTCTTCCTCTTCATGTGGAGCTTAGTCTATCGTGGTGGCTCGACCTCTCCAATCTCCTGAAGGGCAGGTCCTTCATGATATCCTTCTGGACAACAGTGACAACGGATTCCAGCCTCTCCAGCTGGGGAGTGGTCCTGGGTCACCTGAACGCCCAGGGTCGGTGGTCTGTGGAGGAGTCTCTTCTTCTCATCAACATTCTGGAGCTTCAAGCGATATTTCACGGTCTCCAGTACTGGACCCTCATGCTGGAAGGATGCCCTGTTTGAGTCCAGTCAGACAACGCCACAGCAGTGGCTTACATCAACAAACAAGGCGGTACAAGAAGCCTCTCAACTTGGTTGGAGGTCAAGGCTATCTTGTCTTGTGTGGAAGAACATGTTCCTGCCATTTCCACCTTTCATATTCCTGGCGTAGCAACGTTCTGTTAGACTTCCTAAGTCCACACACAGTGGACAGCGGAGAGTGGGAACTCCATCAAGACGTGTTCACCCTCATTGTCCGGAACTGGGGACTTCCTTACGTCAACCTGATGGCAACAAGACATATCCAGAAGGTTCCATTGTTCTTCTCCCGCTGGAGGGACCCTCTAGCTCTGGCAGTGAATGCCATGTCGATCCCCTGCACTTCTTTTCAAGAATTGTTCCTGCTTAATTAAAGGGGCGGTTGCCTTCCCGAAGTTACCGGTAACCTATATGGACTAAGAGAAAAGGATTTAACAGATAAGACTAAAATCCTCTTTTCCTGATAAAATACTTTCATTAAAAATATATATTCTTACAATCTGTCTCAGTATTATACTAACCATTTGTTTGTAATATAAATAGAGTAATTAACTTCTATTTGTTGGTAACAGAGTTTGGCATATTATGCTAATTACTTTTTTATGTTGGGTCAAAATAACACACACAGTGATATGAATAAATCAAGAAAGAGGCCACACACTGGAGACACTTCTAATATCACAGTAAGTGACAGGGTTTGCCTTGAATAACCAGTAATATAAAGTGTCATACTGTTATCAAAAATAGTTTTTCAAAAACTATTTATTTTACAAAAAAATGGCTAGAATAATATGGAAGCAGATAAACTTGTCTTATGGCACTAAATGCCTTTAACCCTTTGAGTGCCAGAGGGGTTCACAATGCATGCGTTGCGTACCCCTCTGGCACTCAGAAGGTTAAATATAATGTATCTGCTATCACCATTTCCATTGACAGTGAATTCCATATCCTGACTGCCCTTACTGTAAAAATGAATTTCATTAACTGAAGCCAAAACCTCCTTTTCTCCAAATGTAAATGTATTTGCTCCAGTTATTCGCATAATCCTTGTGACAAAGTCACTTGAGAAGTCTTTATATTGACCATGAATATATTGAATAACCTAAACCATGAGTAGTCAATTTGCAGTCAATTAGGAACATAACTAAATGAAAAAGATTTACAAGCAACTTGCAAATGGTCCTATAAAGTTTTAAGTAGCAAGTTTAATTCTAGTTTCCTAGCTTCACCCTATGATTACTTCTTAGGTTATGAGTGGTGCAATACCTACACGGATATCAAAGTATTCTCAGAGATTAAAATTCAGTAAAATTCAGTTTCGGACAATTTTTTTTTTTCATTCAGGTGATCCACATTTTGGACCAGACCTGTTCGACTTGGACAAAATTCGGCAATAGCCCGAATTATTTGGCCGAATTTAAAATGCTTTAAAATATACAACCATTTTCCGGGGTCTAAATGAAGACGGTGGAACAGAGTAAGGTGGAGCTTTAGCCTTATGGTACTATAGATGAAGTAAATGAAGTATGGATGTAGCTAGCTAGCTACAAGCATGAATGAACAAACAGATGAAATCCAAGGAAGAACGAAGACTGAAGATGACTGGTGCAGGGCGGACTCAAGATGACTGGAACATTGTAGATGTAGCCAGCAGCAAACTGCAGGACACTGGTGCAGGACTCAGTAGATAGATACAGCAGACTTTTTTACAAGAGACTACAAAACTGAGGCTGTCTAGTGAGGGGCGGACTCAGAATGACAGGAACATTGTAGATGTAGCCAGCAGCAAACCGCAGAACACTGGAGTAGGCAGGACCAAGTAGATAGATACCGCAGACTTTTTTACAAGAGACTACACAACTGAGGATAACTGGTGCGGGGCAGACTCAGGATGACATCAACATTGTAGATGTAGCCAGCAGCAAACTGCAGAACACTGGAGCAGGCAGGACTCAGTAGATAGATACAGCACGGTTCTAGAGCTGGGTAAGCTCAGCGTATTATGGTACTATGGATGAATGTAGATTAAGTCCTTTTTGCATTTCTAATCTGCATCTAACCTGAGAGCAGGGTAACCCAGCTTTAGCAGGTTGACTTTTAAAAAGTCATTTGCTCCATGAACTGGAGGGCCAATTGAGAGCGCCAGGGACTAAGTATATTTCCTGTTACCGAAAATACCTTCTCACTCTGGACAGTAGTTGGGGCAAAAAAGCAACTCCTGGGCTACCAGGGACAAAGTAGGTCACACAGCCCTCTTGTTATCCCAGAAACTCAAGGGATCTGTATTTGGGGGCAAAGAAGGTTACGCAAGGGAAGCCTTAACCTCAAACTCAGCACTTTTTCTATTTATTGGGAGCTGTTTGTTTTGTCCGAAGCATAACCTGTCCATTGCCTCAGAATAAAAAGCAGCAGCTAGTACACTGGAACAAGATGAAGTGCGACTGGCGCTGCTACTGAAAGGTCCTGGAAGACCACCACATTCTTCCAGCTCATCTGCAGAATCTTCTCCCGCCTCCTCTGACTGCATACTGTTTTTTCTTTGCCTCTTACGCACCCTCGCTGTCAATTGTTCCCTCCAGGCAGTGAGGGAATTGGAACTAAGTGCCATCTTGTGTGTATATATATATATACATTCAGATAATCAGCATTCACAGGACTTGAATAAGTGAAAAAAACAACAAATATTTATTAGATCTAATAAATATTTGTTGTTTTTTTCACTTACTCAAGTCCTGTGAGTGCTGATTATCTGAATGTATAGTGATTTATTTATCCGGACACCCAGGCATTTATTCAAGTATCGTGAGTGCTGCCTTTTTTCTACATTTATATATATATATATATATATATATATATATATATATATATATATATATATATATATATATATAGATCCAAGCTCTTGTGTAGACCCAAAAAAATGTATCTAGAAAATTCAATGTAAATAAAAAATATATTTTATTAAAACATAATACTCGAGCCAACTGTTGAGTGACTCTATATATAAATATATATGGCAATACTGAAACACTGCACTATACTTCCCATACACAAAAAAATCACAGTGAATGGGAACTATTGTAGATCAACATACACCAATATATTCACATATAAATAACGCAAAATATATTATAATCCCAAACACAATACTAAAGAAAAAGAAAAAAAAGCCCTACATGTGTATGTCACAGACGGGAAAGGCACTACCTGTCTATCTCGTAAGTGCGTAAAATGGATAAAATAACAAAAGAAAAAAGGAAAAATACAATAGACCCAACCTATGGATATATGTAGTAATATCACTATATAATAAATATATATATATATATAAACCTACCCAATCTAATCAATAAATGTGTATATGTTCAAAAAAATACACTGATGGGAAAGATATATACAATCTCGCCCGCAAGTATATAAAATGAACACACCCACAAGTTGATCCAAATACGTGAAACACTGATTTGTAGGACTTAGGCTTGTTAAAAACAAACCCCCCAAAATTTGTTGTTTTTTTTGTTTTTTTTTGTAGGACTATGTTTTTTTGTGTTTTTTTTGTTATTTTTTTTTTCAAAGCACAAGCCCTGAGAAAAAAATAAAAATGCCCAACTGGCCTAGTGCCAGCAGGTCATGTTGGCCAGTGGCCCTTGGTCATTGTCAAATGTCTTCCTTTTCAGGGTCCCCAGAGACTCAGGCTCTACCTACCCAACTATAGTGTATACAGTCCCAGATACAGCAATTCCTCCAACAAGGGCTGGTGGAGTGAAGGCTTGAGTGCGTTGCTGGGGCGCGTGGCTGGTGTTCGCAGGCCCCCTGTAGTGAGTTGTGCTGCAGCCAAGTCAGAGTAAAGGTACTGGCTGCGAAGCCAGATGACCCCCTTCTGTTGAGCTGAAGAAGGCCCAGGATAACGCACTAAAGTGAGGACACCCACCACCAGCCCCAGGGAAGATCTATTCCAACAAGAAAATACTAAAGGAGGACTCACCAAGAGTAGGTCCAGAGGCAGGTATGGCAGAGTGCTGGTTGGGCACTGGCAGAGGCAGGAATTCCTGAACAGGAGGCCAGAGAACCAGGAGCAGGTCCCGGGGCAGGTATGGAAGAGTGTTGGTTGGGCACTGGCAGATGCAGGGTTTCCTGAAGAGGAGGCTGGTCAACCTGCAATAGAGAACAAGAATGTAAGAGTAGGCCTAGGAGGCTTGCAGAAAAACAGAGCTGGGGTACAGAGAGGAAGCCAAGGACAGGTACAGGTCAGCCACAGGGTAGTAAGGAACCCAACAAGAGACAAGGAGGAATCCAGAGACAGGCCAGGGTCTGCAACAGATAGCAACTAGACTAAGTCGGCAGGCAAGAGAAGAGTCAGATGGCTGCAGGGTCAGGACACCAGAGAGCAGCGATTCCAAGGCAAGCAGGGTCAGTAACAAGGCAAGGTGAACACTGGCAGAAAGGCACTAATCGGCAGACAAGAGAAGAGTCAGACGGATGCAGGGTCAGGACACCAGAAAGCAGCAATTTACAAGGCAAAGCAGGGTCAGTAACGTGGCAAGAACACTGGCAGAACGGCACTATAGGAACACTATAATCTCGCGCCGCACAGAAGCGGCGCGCGGCTTATAAAGGCCCAAACCCGGAAGTACGGGCTGAAGATGACATCACCACACTAGCGTGGTGACGTGCCGGCAGAGATGCAGAAGTGGAGAGGGGATGCCACAATGCCCGCAGAGACACCGGTGAGGAGGAAGGCATGACATTCCTGAGTCCATAATTGTGGAATTTGCAGCTGCTGTTCTTACTGCTGCTGCTGAGTTGTTTAAGCAGCAGGATGATTAGGCAGCTGAAAGGGAATGGGATCAACAATAGCAGTAACATGTAAGATGGATGATGAAGGTTCCACTTGCCATGACTGGCTCCAGTGAGGCAGTAGCAGCACAATAAGTAGCCCCCAGTCTATGTGGAGAAAAGAAGAAGTTGGCCATTAATTATTCCCCACCAGTTTCTCCTCCAAAATCATGGGTGTGTTTTTATTAGAATATCATTTTTTCCCTTGAGAGCAGGAATTGTGGCTCTTATCAGCAACTGCAATGTGCACAGTGTGTGTGAGGTAAATAACATTCGGGGGCACAACTGTATCCAAACACCATGACACCTGAAACCAAGTACTGCCGCTGTCACTATACCCCTTGTCCAGACCCTGCTAAGGACACATGACAACTTGCTGACAGTTTAATAGTAATAATGAACCCTCCCTGCCAGCATCTTAGCATATTCTGAGGAATAGAATCTCCTCAGATGCCGCTTGATGCACTGCTTGCGATTCTCCTCCATCTCACTGGCATGTGTGGTGAGTGCACCACACAGTGTGCAATGGGTAGAGATTAACTGCCACATCCTAACATCAACAGAGTGGCTATCATTTGGCAGGGGAGGTAATGATGAACAAGGTGATTTGGCAGAAGATGTAGTTACCCTAAAAGGTGATGTCGAGCTAGTTGTTTCACTCGTCATGGAACTTCCAGTCTCTGCCTGGGTTGCTCTATTCTTCCTCCTCTTTGATCTCCACCTCGCCTCATGTTGCCTTTCTGGAGAGTCGTGGGGTACAGCATCAGTAGTGCTTAATTTCTTTGGTGGTTTGACTTTATTATGTTTGTCATAGATGTCATGGTGTTTGTGTTTCATGTTTTTGCAGGGGGCAGAGCATTGTGCCCCTCTTCCTAAGTGCCCCTCTTCTAAAGTGTTTCCAAGAGTTTAACAACTGAGTTATTGGGTGACCCATTCTCTTCTCTTCTCATCCACAGGTATGAACAGTGTATCATCTGCCTTGTTGACATATTAACCCCTTGTGTGCCTGGTGCGTCTGGAGCTATATTTGTCTGGGTATGAACAGTGTATCATCTGCCTTGTTGACATATTAACCCCTTGTGTGCCTGGTGCGTCTGGAGCTATATTTGTCTGGGTATGAACAGTGTATCATCTGCCTTGTTGACATATTAACCCCTTGTGTGCCTGGTGCATCTGGAGCTATATTTGTCTGGGTATGAACAGTGTATCATCTGCCTTGTTGACATATTAACCCCTTGTGTGCCTGGTGCGTCTGGAGCTATATTTGTCTGGGTATGAACAGATATTAACATCTTGTGTATCTAATTTATCAAACCTGCTAGCTCATAGACTGTGTGTCTGCATTCCCTTGGAGAGTTAATTTCCCTCTCACACCTTCCATTTCCCTCAGCCTTTTGCTCCATCCTTTGATATGTTGATAGTTTGATTGCTAATCAATAGTTTGTGGCCTATATATCTGGACACACTGTGGGGGAAAGCATTTTGCAGGGGGCAGAGCATTGTGCCCCTCTTCCTAAGTGCCCCTCTTCTAAAGTGTTTCCAAGAGTTTAACAACTGAGTTCAACAACGAGGACAACACACAAGGCAAAACACAAGGCACCAGAAATCCTGCATTACCTGTAAGGAGCACCTGTAAGAAGATAATCAGCAAAGACATTTCTTCTCTGGCATCAGATTTGGACTTGCAATGTTGACATCTGCTATTTATTTTGTTGTTATATGTTCAGTGCTCCCCAGGATTCTTGTCAGCCTCAGCTCTCCCCTTGACTTTACAAACTACATACACATCTCTCCCTCTCTCCTCCCCTTCACTCCTGTCTGCTCCTACACACTTCTCCAGATTTTAACCCCTTCTACCTCTGCAGTCCCTATTCCTAAGCACCAATACAAATCCCACTCCCACATCTCTGCCCTTTGTCTTATCCTTCTGCTTGCTGCAGGGGATATTGCTCCCAATCCCGGCCCAATCCCCATACCCACCTGCTATCAGCCACGGCCCACCATTTCCTCCCACCGCAACTTGGAGGGTTCTAACCCCTCAAATCTCATAAACATTCCTCTTTATTCACCCTCCTTTCTCCCCTTCTCCTGTGCTCTGTTGAACACCCGCTCCATAGTTAATAAGACAACCCCCATTCATGATTGTTTCTGTGAGCAATCACTGCAGTTGTTTGCCTTCACAGAAACTTGGTTATCTGCACAGGACACAGCTGTGGAGGCTGCACTCTCTCATGGAGGGTTCTGCTTCTCACACACCCCTCGATCCACTGGTCGAGGTGGGGGGGTAGGTCTCCTTCTCTCCTCCCGCTGCCGCTTCCAGACCCTCTCAATCCCACCATGTGTGCACTTTTCTTCATTTGAAGTACACGCAATCCAGCTCTATTACCCCCTGTCTATGCGCGTGGCTGTAATATACAGGCCACCTACTAACTCCTCTTCTCCTTCAAACTTTCTCTCAGATTTTGAATCCTGGCTCTCCTTCTTTCTCTCCACTGACAATCCTGTCCTTATTCTGGGTGATTTTAACTGTCATATTGACAACCCCTCTGTCCCCTGGGCTTCCCGTCTTCTAGATCTAACCGCTTCCCTTGATCTCCAGCAGTGGACCGACAGTGCCACTCACAAAGCTGGTCACTGCCTCGATCTTGTTTTTACTAAGGGTCTGGACCTTTCCTCTCTCACAGTTTCCCCATTCCCTCTATCAGACCACCATCTTATATCCTTCTCTCTTTCTCACACTGCCCCTTCCCCCATCCCTCCCACCAACAGATTTATAAGGGATACCCGCTCACTTGATCTTGCTGGGATGAGCGCCTCACTTAACTCTAATCTTTCCTCTTTGCTAGCCATCTCTGACACAGACATCCTAGTTAACTCCTACAACTCCATTCTATCCTCTGCTATTGATTCCTTTGCCCCACTGAAACCACAACGGAGCCGTCAAGTCAATCCACGACCCTGGCTCAACTCCCACACCCGCTTCCTACGCTCCTGCACTCGTTCTGCTGAACGCCTTTGGAGGAAATCTCGCTCACATGCAGATTTCATCCACTTCAAATTTATGCTGTCCTGCCTGCATTCTGCTTTATCAAAAGCTAAACAAGAATACTACACCATACTAATCCACAACAATAAATCAAACCCGCGCCGTCTCTTTGCAGTCTTTGACTCCTTGCTCCATCCTTCCACTGCTTCCTCTCACCCCATACATTCACCTCAAGCTTTTGCAGATCACTTCAAGCACAAGGTGGAATCTATTCAAAAACAGATTCCTACTATTCCATCTGCCTCCGAACTCTCTCTCCCCAGACCCCCCTCATCATACTTTGATAGTTTTACCCCAATAACAGAGGAAGAAGTTTCTCAACTTCTCCTATCTACCCACCTCACTACCTGCTGCTTGGACCCTTTGCCTTCCCACTTACTCAAACCACTTGCACCAGTCCTTACACCTATATTAACACACATCTTCAACACTTCTCTCTCCACAGGCACCTTCCCTTCTTCCTTCAAACAGGCCCAAATTAAACCCCTGCTCAAAAAGACTAACCTCGACCCCTCCTGTCTCTCTAACTATCGACCTGTCTCCCTTCTGCCACTTGCCTCAAAACTCCTAGAACGCCTGGTCTTCTCCCAAATAACCAAATTCCTCAACTCTAACTGTCTTTTGGATCCGATGCAGTCTGGTTTCCGGTGCGGTCATTCAACTGAGACCGCTCTCTGTAGGGTGGCTAATGATCTCCAGACTGCAAAAGCCAAAGGACAGTTTTCAATACTTATACTACTCGATTTATCCTCTGCCTTTGACACAGTTAACCATTCTCTGCTTGCTCAAATTCTCCACAGTCTTGGTTTCCGAAATCAAGCTGCTTCATGGCTCTCCTCCTATCTCTCACAACGTTCCTTTTTTGTGTCCTCTAACAATAACACCTCCTCCACGGTCCCTCTGTCTGTGGGGGTGCCTCAAGGCTCCGTTCTGGGTCCTCTGCTTTTCTCACTGTACACTCTTTCATTGGGTGAACTTATTAGTTCATTTGGCTTTAAATACCATCTATATGCTGACGATACCCAAATTTACATCTCCACTTCTGATCTTTCACCACAAATCCAGCTGCAAATTTCAGACTGCCTCTTGGCCATTTCCTCCTGGATGGCACAGCGTCAGCTGAAGATTAACATGGCCAAAACCGAACTGCTAATCTTCCCACCAAGACCTTGCCGAACCCCTAGCTTCACCATTACAGTTGATGGAATTGATATTGATCCGGTCAGCTCAGCACGCTGCCTTGGGGCCATATTTGATTCCTCTCTTTCCTTCTCCCCTCACATTAACTCTGTGGCTAGATCATCTCGCTTCTTTCTCCGTAACATTGCTAAAATCCGCCCGTTCCTCTCCCAACAAACTACTAAAACTCTTATACGGGCCCTCATTCTGTCCCGCTTAGACTATTGCAATATCCTACTAACTGGCCTCCCTGCTACTCATCTTTCACCTATGCAATCTGTTTTAAACTCAGCTGCACGAATCACCACACTCTCCCCAAAAACTGAACCTGCCCACATAATTCTCAGACATCTGTCATGGCTCCCAGTTCAGCAGCGCATCAATTACAAAGTCCTTCTTCTCACCTTTAACGCTCTCCACACTGCTACCCCTCCTTACATCTCTTCCCTCATCTCCTATTATGTTCCTGGCCGCCTCCTTCGCTCAGCACATAATGCACTTCTTGTTGCACCATCCACACCCTCTGCCCTCTCCCGTCTCAAACCTTTCTCGCTTTCTGCTCCCTACCTCTGGAACGCCATACCCCTCTCCTTACGCCTAGAAAAATCCCCCTCTGTCTTTAAGTCTACCCTGAAGTCTTATCTTCTGGAGCACTAGGACCATGCACTGCCTTCGGCCAAACTCAGCACTTGTAATCTCAGCACTTAACACCCTCTTACCCCATTGTATGTCTCCCTTTATCCATTTAGACTGTAAGCTCCTTGGGGCAGGGAACTCTCTCCCATTGTTTCTATGAATGTCGCACTTATTTCATCCCCTCTTATTTATTGTAACATATGTCTATTGTAAGGCGCTGCGTACACTGTGTGGCGCCATATAAATAAAGATACATACATACATACATACATGTGTGATATCAGGGATCTTGGGCCAAGGTGTGTTCCTTCCTTTCCTCTTCTCACTGACTTGTCACAAATTGTGCACCATGCCATTGGTGATGACTGTACTATGCCTGCCCCAAGAGAAAAATAGTCCCACACCCATGACATCAGTGGTTAGGGAACAGGTGGAGAAGAATAGCCTCTTTCATCTTGTCCTCCATGTTCCCCTTCACTGTCTGTGGCAATGGATAATGATGCTGCTATTTCTGCTACTGCCTCAGATTCAGCACTGCAACTAGGACCAGGAGTATTGGTGGTGCTGGCAAGTGGAACCTGTTCTAGTCCAACATCACTTGTCGACCACGTTCCCACTGTGGTCTGTGGCACACTAACCTGCTCCTCAGCATCCTGCTGCCCTTGCAACTTGCATCAGAAGGAATTAGAGCAGCTGCAAATTGCTAAAATTCCAAAATCTCACTGCTAGTGGTGGTGTTGATGCCCATCCTCATCCCTGTCTCCCATTCCTTCACAGTTTCTGCTAAAAAGGTAATCAATGTCTCTTCCACCCCAGCATCTCCACCATCATCACCACCACCACTAGCCCCTACATGCTGCGGCTGCTGCTATATTACAGACATCTCACTGCTGCTTGGAGGTGGTGATCAGCTATGTGACAGAGAGTCCCCTAATGTCTCATTTGCCATCTCTTGGTGACTTGAAGAAGGCAGACTGGCAGCAGTAACAGCAGGGGCAGGCAGCTCATCTGTGCTACTGCTGGTGGTGGTATTAATTGTGTACCTGCTCTCCCCCAACAACCGTTCTGGCCTCTTAGTCTTCAGGATCATGTTCCACTTGGACAATTTAGTGAAGGGAACGGGTGGGCTCCCTTGACCGCTAGTCTGGAGGCTCTTAAATGTTCCCCTACCACTCCGGCTGCTTCATCATTACTGCTACTACTACTACTACTAACATCAACCACATCATCAGCTGGAGAGTCTTCATTCTCAGTCTTACAGTCACTAGTAATATGAAGATATTGTTGTTGATTACTACCTTCTACACTCCTAACGCTAACAAGCTGCTGGACCTTAGTAGTAGTAGTAGTACTAGCACTGAAAAGACTGCCTGGGGATGGCAAGATCCTTCGCTGTCACACTTGGTATCATTTTCTCCTTCCCCTCTCCCCCAAGTACTACAAGATACACTAGCAACAGGCAAAGCATTGGTGGTAGCAGGTTCAGCACTGGTAGCAGGTACAGCACTAGAGGCAGCAGGGGCAGAACATCTGGCAGCAGGTACAGCAATGGTGGCTTAATGCACAGCACTGGTGGCAGCAGGGGCAACACATCTGGAAGCAGGTACAGCAATGGTGACTGCAGGTACAGCTATGGTGGCAGCAAGGGCAGCACGTCTGGCAGCAGGTACAGCACTAGTGGCAGCAGGGGCAGCAGCAATGGTGGTTGTAGGTACAGCACTGGTGGCAGCAGGGGCAACATGTCTGGCAGCAGGTACAGCACTAGCAGCAGCAAGGGCAGCACATCTGGCAGCAGGTGCAGCAATGGTGGCACTGGCAGCAGGGGCAGCACGTCTTACAGCAGGCACAGGCAGCTGACCTGTCTTTCTCTCACTAGTACTACCCTTTTCTCCATTCCTTCCCATTCACTTTTCTCCCTCCCTTCCCATTAAATTACCCAAGATTCCTTGGGCTAATTTAGGGGGACTGGACAGCATTGGTCCAGTACTGCTAGTCACTTCCTCTTCCTCCTTCTCAGACTAAGTGGACACATAATAAGGGTCCTTCAAGTTCCTCCTTTTAATGATCATAGTGATAGCAGTTACTATGAGCCTCTCTTGCCTCAATTTAACAAATAATTCATAGCAGAACAGCACAGCACATCTACCTCGCTCTGTGGCTGCTTCTATTGTGTCTGACTTCCGCAAATACATTACTTTTTTAGCGAAAAAGCAAAAACAATGTAAATCAATGGGCGGAAACTTTCTAGCCACTGAAAAATTGGCAGGAAATTTTGGCCAATGGGAGAAAAATGCAGACATTTTACTCGCTGTTTTAAAAGCAACATTTTTTGCAAAAAAGGAGGACAATAACATGGTTTTCGTGGAATTTCTCGCGGGAACAAGGCGACAACTTTCTCTCATCCCTAAATTTATCATTAACTCATAATTCAAATAAAGCCCAACTACAAATATTTTTATAAAATGTATAACTTAACCCACAATCTCCTTGAATAGGGACAATTCCAGAAATGCATCACTGTTTTATCACGCACACATTTAATTCTCAAACATTTCTCAGAAGCCCCTATCCCCCTGTCATGGTAAGCACTCGTGAATAATCTTCCAAGCCAAATCTCTCTATTAGTAAACAAAAAAAATGTATTAATAATTTTCTAAATCAAACATTGTTATGATGGAGTTGTTGATGTTAAGAAACAAATCTGCCATTAGCAGCAGTGCCAGAACAAGGGAACATATAAGCTCTTTTCCAGAAATATTCAGCTTTAAGAAGTAGTTGGACATCCATGTGGAAATTGCAGATTATATATACATTTGTATGCATTTCTAACTGTAGGCTCAATTACATTGCAGATCATAAATTAATCATGTGTTTAATCTTCAAATTTCCCCACTGACATCAATAGGAATCTGTGAGATAAATCCATTGTTAACATTTATCACCTGCAATGGAATCCAACCCTATATTAGGTTGTTTATTTATTTTTTAAGACATCAATAATTCAAAGTCTTTGTGTGAATTTGTCTTTCCTTTGAAGCTATCACTTTTGCTGTTCTCTTGTGAAATATCTATAATTCAATGTTTTTTGTTTTCATTGCTAGAGAAATAGTTTATATCATCATGATTTCTTTGACCAGTACCATGTTTATGTGATTACATCAGGTATCTTCCAAATGGCTACTTAAACAGGAAACAGCTGTCACAGTAGCAACACATAATTGCCCCAATTACCTGCAGTCTACCAGAACGGACACATGTGCCACTTCTGTTTTACACAGGAAACACATGTAGGATGCTGCTAGCACAGCACTTACTGCAGGGGAGAAATGATATCATTAAATGTAAAATCCTAAAAGCACTAAAGCATTATTTTATAGGAAGGATCATGAATTCATGGTGTAACAGAATAAAAATATATATTAGAAAAAAACTTTCCAAGAATCTTTTTTTAAACCAAGCTATTGATTGAAGAAAGTGTATGGATGTAGGCGACCCCTACCAATAAGCAACAAATAATATAATATTCCTCAAGAATAAATATACACCCAACAAAAAGATAGACTAAAGTTTACATATTTAGCTCAAAATGGTCTGATTTTCATGTTATGATATCAAGTAAAATGGATTTGTGGTGTGACAATATTACATCAGTATTTATTTGTTTAGGATAAAACAAGAAGGCTTCATAAACGACAAAACATTCAAATATTGCCACTATTGTAACTAAGGTCTTAACTCATGCTATTGATATTCAATGAAGAGCAGTGTAACCTAAATCAGGCTATACCAAAATAGCTCAACATATCAAATCTTAAGTTGCCAATGCAGTTTATATTTTGTGATGAATGCTCCCCAGGGGAACCAATCAAACATAAACAATTCGGACTTTTTAAAATACAGCCAACATGCAGAGGTTATGACTATGTGGGGTGGCCGAAGGTATTAGTAGGGACTAACTGATTACAACTAGAGGTGAAAAGTGGAAGAAGAAAGACTGATGGAGTCAATAGCAGAGAGAACTAAGGCTTAATTAGGGCATAATAACTAATCTTGTCCTGAGGTAAAATGCAGGTACTTGTATCGTGCTGCATAATTTTTGTGGCTATTGAAACCTGCTTCCTATGTGCTAAATCACATATGGCAGGGCTCAAAATTTCCACTCACCTCCTCGCATTTGGCAAGGAGACATTGAGTGAGGAAATTGGAAGCCCTGTATGAAAATGGCCCCTTTCCCTGCAATCCAGCATTCCTGTGCCAAATATGAGAGGAAGTAGAGTACAGAGGACGCAAAAGTCAGAAGAGAATCAGCGATGTAACTTGGCATAGGTACTTTACAGGGGGCAGAAAGCCACCCAGCCTCCTTGTTTTTGTCTTTTTCTGTGTCTCCTGTCCGCATGGAACCAGAGACAAGCACTGGCGACCGGCATCTGTCACAGTTGCTGTTTTCTCCCGTCTCTGCTGCCTCTCCATATGTGAAGTGACCTCTGATGTTGAAGCGCAAGTTTCAATTCAAACTTGCTACCATAAGAGAGCATGATTGAAACTGGAGCTCCAATAGCGGAAGGAAAGCCCAGGCAAGTACCCACGTCATTGCAGAGGGCCCAGATGCCGGTCCCCAGCACCAGTCACTGACTCAATAACTGGGGGTAAATAGGACACAATCTTCCCTTCATGTGGTCACTTCAGATATGTAGAGGCAGCAGAGACGGAAGATAACAGCAGCTGTAACAAACCATTATGGCAGTATACACCCTGGGCAGAGTGGTGTTGCATAGTGTTTACTCTACTATTTTAACCACTCTTATGGATGTAGTTTTATTTAATGAATTAATACTATTTTCTTATGAATTTGTAAGTACCACTTTAAGTAGCATTATCAGTGTTTGCTAGAGAGATGCTGTACAGCCTTTTGACACTCAAAAAATTAACATATATTACAAGATGGTGCTCATTGTGTGTTTGTCCAGTAGCAGAGTTCCTCAACATGCTTGAGATCAGGCTTGCTCCTGCTGTTCCAGGAGACTATGCAAGAACTTGTAATTATTTAGCCCTCAGTAATGTACTGCTATACAATTGGCCCTTTGAGTGCCTCTAAAACATTACACTGCAATGCACTGGGCACCTCACTGGCACTTAAAAGGTGGTTTAAGAAGAGAATGGAGGCATTAGTTGAAGTGGAGGTTACAAGGACATTGTTGCTCTCCTTCCCATAACTGCATGGGAGCAGGAACTTGGACGACAAGGGGGATAAATCCCCCAAAGTTTACATTTAGAAGAGTGCACCAGAGCAAACAGCACCCTCAGCAGCACTAGAGCAAACAGCACCCTTGCACAATTGGAGACCAGGATCCAAGGCCTGGAGTCGGAGGTGGCCAGGGGGAACACAATACTCCAGCTGCTCAGGACTGGTCTCATGGACATGTTAACACAGGTCCTTGTGGAGTTGAGGGAGATAAACTGCAGGGAGAACCTGAGGATGGAGAGGGAGAACTTGCGTTCCACTGAGGGGTCTACTGCAACCACCACCCCCTCCAGTGTTACCCCTGAAGCCACACCTAGGGGGCAGAGGATTACCAGGAGTTCAACAAGGGCATCCACCTCTGGCACCCAGGCTAAGGCCCCCCACCCAAAAAGGAAAAAATGAAAGGCCCAACCTGTCAACTTTCCCCTCAATAAAAAAAACCTTTTTTTGTATTCCTGTCTGATCTGTTGTGTCTTCAGTTATGGATTGGGTGGCAGGGTTGTCTCCAATGCATTGCCATACAATGCAGTGAACACAACCTCTGCCTGGGTGAAATTTTAGTGGGATGTTACAACATGGGTTCACACACACACCGTTGTACAAATTCAACTTGTAATAAATCCCTGGAGCCATATTACACCACTGTGTTATATGGCGGTGTCGTGTGTTGAAATTGAACAACAAAACATACCCCTTAGCACAACAAATGGTACAACATTGAACATTCGTCTACATCATATGTTGTGTTTAACCCTTTGAGTGCCAGAGTGGTAGGCAACGCATTGCAAAGAAATGCGTTGGGGACCACTGTGAAACTCAGTGGGTTAATGGGATAACCAGACAAACAGCTATGTGACTTAGCGGGGACATTACAAGCAGGACAGATAAATGGGACATGTATCAATACTGTCTTGGATTCACACACTCATTGTGCAACTGACTTACTGGGGAAGCCAATGTTTTTAACCTAGGATTTCAATGTGTAGCACACACATTGATATCCTGGGGTGAGTATTGGTGTCTCCAGTAAGTTGAGTTGCTGTTTCCCTAAGGGTGTAACAGACTTCACCAGTGATAACACATGTCCACTTAGTCTGTTTGTTCGTTGATATAGCCCATGTACTGAGATATGTCAAAGTGGAGCAAAATCTCAGAACATTGATTATACTGAGCAATACAGAAACTGTGGACAGGTATTCACTGTGGAAGTATGTCCCCTGTATCACCTCTTTATCACTCCCACTACACATTGGTGCATCACTGCCACCATCATCTATTTGCATGGATACATCACAGAGTCCACTCACTGGCAAACAAGTGGTGGACTCCTGTGATGTGGGTGATGCCTTTCCATGTATGGGGGATACTCTATCCTGGGTGTGGTTACGCATTGACAAATGTGTTCTCAAATATATCCTCCTACAGACACAGATAGAATGGTGATGGTTCATCTTTAGTGTGTCTCAAAGTACATTAGAATGTACATGTGTTTTCTGTGTGTATTACCTATATGCATTTAACACCTGTATGTGAACACTAAATGTACTTTGAATCTAAATTGTACTACTTCAGTATCACTGCTGCCCTGCTCATGTGTTGTCCACAAGGTTTGACAACTCTGTATCTGAGCATCCTAACTGTACAGGTTATAACACTCAAGAAATTGTGTTTTCTGTGTCTATATGAGAATGTTCCAGTAGAGGTTTGTGTGAACCTCAGGTCAAACTTTGCATCACCAACAACATCACCATAAACAGCAAGGGGTGATCTTCATGAAGGTGTTGTCAAGACATCAATACAGTCACATGGAAGATCTTCAGTTCAAGGATGGATCATGTTACGGATGCCTGTGGGACAAGAGGACAGGATTTGGAGCAGTAGACCTGAACTGATCATCAAGCAACAACAATTTAGTCTTTTTAATCCCCTCAATTGCCACGGTTAAAGGTGAGTACACAAACCATTGCTTGACAATGTGCTGTGTACTCATCTGTAACTAATTCTGTGGGGAACTTAGGACATGTGCACCAGCCCTATGGATTTGTGCCCCTGACAGGTATACACACATTAACAAGTGTTCTGAGAGCTCCATGGAGGTAATGACATTGTGCTGCCACTGTGAAAGTGACAGTGGCAGCCCAATGTCATTTGTTCCATGGAACTGTTAGGACATTTTTGTTGATGTGTGTATTCATGTCGGGGGCACATATGTCTGCACACTCACAGGTCAGCATGGAGTCCCTGGTAATCTGATCTACGTCTCATGACCTCTACATTGTGTGACCATACCACTGTACATCCACCCCTGTGCTGCTCTTCTCAGCTGTAGCACAGTACAGGTCCCATATTGAGTCCAATGTCCCTTTAACCCCTGATGTGCCTGAGTATTATCCAATGCATATCATTAGATGATACTCTTTCTCTACTGGGCTAGCATGGTTGTTCAGGCTATAATCATGGCATATCCAGTTAGTTGCTGTCAATCAAGCCGTGTAAGGTGATGAACATGGGTAATATGTTGTACCTTGTTTCTCCTGGGGGTGTGCGTGATATCCTTGGGGTCTGTATGTCAACGTGGAGAGTGGAATGGAGTGAGTCCACACACACAATTTGCCACGTCCACTGCCAGTGCTGTGTCACTGTTCCTGTGGGGTGAGCCAGAACAAAATGTGCAGTGTGGTTAGTGTCACAGGACTGATGGGGGACTTGCATGGATTGTTTGCATGCGTGTGTTATACTCACAGGTGAAGTGTTCTGTGATGAGCCTGTCTCTGATCTGTGCCCCTCTTATGGTCTCCTCCACATGGCCCCTGTATGGGGGGGTCCGGGATGTGCTCCAGCAGCCTGGTGTCCACTGCGATGTTGTGCAGTATTGCGCACGCCACAATGATGTCACACACCTTAGCCGGTGCATACTGCAGTGCTCCCCCAGAGTGGTCCAGACATCGGAATCTTGACTTGAGGAGCCCAAATGTCCACTCAATAGCATTCCTCGTTCTGGCATGAGCCTGGTTGTACCTTTCCTGGGCATGTGTTTGGGGATTGGCCAGAGAGGTCAGTAGCCAGGACTTGCATCCATAGCCAGCATCACCTGTGTAATGTGAGTGACATGGTGAGACAGGGAGCACATGTTGTGTGAATGATGTTTTGTGTGGTGGACGTAGTAGCTGTGGGTCAGGTGCATGCTGAGCAGCGTGGTGTGTACGCCTGTGTATGTGGTGTGATTTTGTTTTGTGAACTCACCCACTAGCCATCCCCCTGTAAAGGTTCCATTCTCAAAATCTCTGTGGTCTGTGGAGTTTTGTACAATGTATGCATCATGTGAGCTGCCAGGATATTTTGCACACACATTCATGATCCTCATGTTGCTGTCACACACCATCTGCACTTTGATGGAGTGGAAGTTCTTCCTGTTGATGAATAGCTGTGCGTCACGTGCTGGGGCCTTAATCCGGACATGGGTGCAATCTATAGCACCCATGACCCTGGGCATGCCTCCCTTTGCGAAAAGGCCTGCTTGACGTGTATCCAGTCCATGTCGGTGGTGGGAAAATGTATATAGGTACTGGCCTTGCTTTTGAGGGCTGGCAGGACCTGGGCCAGCACTCTGGAGAATGTGGCCTGTGACATGCCAGATGCGTAACCCTCAGTGGACTGGAAGGCCCCGCTTGCCATGAAGTGTATGGCACAGAGTAGTTTCTGCAGGCCAGTTAGGGCATGGGTGTGGATGTAGATGGGATCCACCTGCTCCTTGATGACCTCATACAAGGCAATGATGCTGTCAGGCCTCCACCTGTAGCGATCAATGACCTCATCATCAGTCATTCCAAAGAGGGTGACCCTTGGGCGGTATACCCTGGGCCTTGGTGGTCATCTATACATCCTCTGCCCTCCAGGTGGGGATGGACTCCTGTGTGGCTGCTGAGCCAGAGCCTCCTCACTTGCAACAGGTGAAGGCTGTTGATCAGGCGTGCTTGGAGGTTGCTGATGTTCCCTAGCTCTCTCCCTTGCACGCCTTCTCCGCAGTCTTCGCAACAACATGTAACCCAACATACCGTTTGCTCTCTCTATCTGTCTCTATCTGTCTCTATCTGTCTCTCTCTATCTCTCTCTATCTCTCTCTCTCTCTCCCTCCCTGAGTGGAAAACAAGCCACAAGTGAGTGTGTTGAGTTGTGCCTTTAAGTACTTGCTAGGGTGTTGTGTAGGTGTGGTGATGAGGTGAGTGCTGACCAATGGTGAGTTGTTTTTGTCCAGATAAGTGTTTACAGGTGTGTGTGTGTTATAAGATGTGGTGTGTTGTGCTTGTTATGTGTGTGCCATTTACGGGTGTGCAGTTGTGGGGTGCAGGTCGCGTGTTGATGTTGCCCAGGTGAAAAGTGGGTCTTAACTTTTTGCCGTTAGGTGTGTCTTTTTTTTCAGCCGTTATCAGTACCGCAAGCCTTTGAATAGCTCTGGGGTATGTTGTTCCATGCATCTGGATGCACGTAAGTGTATCGGCCGTTAGGATTCTGCAACTGCCGTTAGCTGTTCTTTAGACAGATCTTTGAATTGCAACATGACACTTAACACACCCGTTAGTGATTTTTTTTTTAATAACGGCTGCCTTTAAATCGAGCCCTTAGTCCTTCATGATCAACCATGCTATGAGTGGAGTCTTCAGGAAACCTCAGCAAGTAATATAAATTGGTCTGTTTGCCAAATGTAAGAGAGAATGTCAGAAGAGAGTGAGATTAGCACAGTGACCAGGGAAGAGACCCTCAAGCAGTTCCAACTGCAGGAAGAGGACAGAGGAAGTGAGCAAATGGAACAGGTGCACAGAATTAGAAAGGGAGAGATTGAAGTGACAGACAGAGAACTGGGTAAATGGAGTAACAGGACTATAGAGATAGACTGGAAGGAAGAGCAAGAATTCCTTGAGTGGCTGAGCACAGTTTTGTCCCCTATGCCATATGCTGAATAAAACATAGAACAACAGTGTAATTTCATCAAGGAGAACTTGAGATGGGTGGGGCTAAAGGAGGGGATATGGGTGGGGCTAGGCGTGGAAACTGGTGGCGAGTAACTTTTAAGGCCTGGCTAGTAGCTCAGGACTTGAAATTTTGAGCCCTGACATATGGGATATGTTGTAGGAGGACAGCAGGCTTGTTTGCTAGTAATTTAGTTGCATACAAAACTGCTGCTAAAATAATTGATTGGAGGACTGTATTAAAATATAAGTGTATTAGTAAGACTGCAGTTGTATCAAGAACATAATCATGTATGTACTCCAAAATAATCACTTTAAATAGCAGTGTATTAATTTAAAGGGATAGTAATGTTTCATAATAAAAGCAGCTCTAATTAATCATCAATGTATTTGGACTTTGGAGAGTGTTATCTCAATACTGTCAGAGTTGTAGTTCATGAGTAATTCAATGACAAAGTGTCCCCCTCCCACCCCTTTTACAGATGTCACACTGTTCAGCCAGATCAGAAGGGAGGTGCCCAGGTAGACTGCAGAGAGGGACAATCTTCAATTAAGATAAGGGAAAAACCTGAAAAACTTGTCAATGGGGACAGGGTTTTCATTGTTCTCATAGGAATAAGATTGTCCCCTTCTGTTATCTGTCTGGTCTTACAACCAGATTCCACATCTGAGAAGAGATAGCTTACACTAGGTAAAAGGGGCAGGAGGGGGTAACTTTGCTTGTGAATATCTCTCAAACCATAAAGGTTTGAGAGATAAGACTTATATCGTTCTTCATGTTTTTTAATGCCTACAAAATAAAATAAAGATAAAACGAAGTTTTACTATCCCTTTAAAGGTTACTAGTGAATCATTGCTTTGTTTGTATCACTGAAAACTATACAAATATCAGGATAATGGTAACAGCAATAAATATGTGAAAAAAACAGGCATGAACATATCAATGAGACATTAACAAACGGGTCCTTAAATTAAGCTAGCACACTCTGCTTGCTTAAGTTTGAAAAAAAATGGCTGCAACTGTCAAGTCTGCTTACTTGGACATGTTATCCAGGCTTAACTTCTGAAGTTATCTATGGAAGAAAGGCACAAGGAAAAAACTCATAAGGGCTATTAGAATTTTTTGGTCAAAGTATAATAAGGGAGGGGGATTATTATTAGGATGTGCTACTTCCCATTTAAAGTGTGTCTAATTAATATGTTCAAATATGTAAATACATAATTAGAGTTTAAAAGAGATATATAAAGAGGCTAAAATACTGGGGAAGAAGCACTAAGGGTCGATAAGAGCTCAGGATGATGATGTTGTATCAGATCTGTGTCGAAGGTATATGGCCAATATACACTAGCCTGCCTTCTCCATCATATCGCCTTCAATCCACCACCAATCCACCGACATCTCCATCAATCCGTCATGCCTTCGACTTCTTCATTTTTACACTAAACACATCGATAATGGCTCACTTCTATATGGAAATTCAGGTTAAAGAGCCATTGTAATTGTGAAGGATAGAACAAAGAACAGGGGAGCCCAGTAGTGCCTGATCAGTTGGCAACAGATAACACAAAAATTAGAAATACTCACAATGGTAGTGATTGGGGGACAGTATATACTAACACCAAACTATAAAGGCTTGCAGAGAATTTTCTCCTGTCGCTGCACAGGATACCAGATGCGGATACTGGAACACGGAGTATGGGTGAAAGGACGGAAGAAAACTGCTGCCAAAAACGATATCTCAAAAACACATGCCTATAATAAAATTATAATAAAATAAAATTGTAATAAAATTACAATTAATAAATGTAAACGCAATTCTGTAGCAGAAATAAGCCAAAAACATTGACACATTTCACAGTTTATTCTGCTTTATCCAGACTTAAAGCGGAACATTCAGATCTTACTAAGTCGCCATGCATTCATTAAACGCATGGCAATTAGCTTGGAAATAGATGTCTTACCTTTAAAAAATAGCAGAGTGTAAAGAAATCCTTGCAGTTTGGGGACTGACGGGCAGGTTAGTGTGGTCTGTGCACCTGAGCCGTCAGTCCCTTCCGATAACCATATGGTGCACTGCAGTCTACTCAATGGAGACCAGGACTGACGGCGCAGGCGTGCAAACAAGATATCTGCGCTGTAGCCTGGGTTCCGGTCTCCAAACAGGAAGAATTTCTTTATACTCTGCCATTTTTTAAAGGTAAGACAACTATTTCCATGCTAGTCGCCATGCATTTAATGAATGCATGATGACTTAGTAAGATCTGAAAGTTCAGCTTTAATGGCGTTTCAATACAAGTGAAAAATACGTTGCATGGGAATTTGGGCATTTCTGTTTGTTCTCTATGGTAAGTTGGTTTTCCTTAGAACTACTTCAGTTCTTAGTACATCAGCTTCAAAGAGGGTTGAAGTTAACCCTTTCTGGCACTCAAACGATTAAACACCAAGTGAAAATTGTATAATTTTTTCAACAGTACTCTTATATAATGCATTTCTGTTTGTATCATAACTTCTGCTAATATAGAATAACCGTGCAACCAAACCTTTTATGAATATCTTTAAAATAAACTACAATGCATATATACCAACTAGGCAGTAGATTCTACAAGGGCCACCAAAAAAAAAAAGGTGACTTTAGCTGTTAAGTTTGATATTCTATTACCTGTGCTGTAACCAACCAGCTAACATAAAAAAGGCATGATGCTTGTTAGATTTAAGCCCATGGAAATCACTGGAAGAGCCCAAGCAAATATTTTCTCACTCTTCCGTTGGCTGAGAGGTGAGGTTACTCCAGTGCATATTCTGTGCCCTGTATAACTCCCAGCCATTGAGACCATGAGACAATATTTGAACCAGTATTGACCATATAAAATTGACTGTCATTGGGACAATGTAGGATGGTCATCTTATGTGTGGTTTTGTGTATAACAGTGTTATGAAGCTTGTGTAACATAGTAACATAGTAGATAAGGCTGAAAAAAGACATTCATCCATCAAGTCCAGCCCATGCCAAAAACACCCCTGTTGATCCAGAGGAAAGTAAAAAAAAGCCCTCTGGAGCCATTTCCAATCTAGTCCCAAGTGTGTGTGGGGGGAATTATTCCTTCCTGACTCCATGTGGTAGTCAAATAGTTCCCCGGATCAATATCCTATTTGCTTTGAAGCCATCTGTCATAATTGTCAATATTGTTCTGTGCTAGATAGGCATCCATTGCTCTTTTGAATGCAGTTGCATTATCTGCAAGCACAACATCTTGAGGCAAAGAATTCCATAGCCTTACCACCCTTACTGTAAAGAATCCCTGCCTTTGTTTTAGTCGAAAGCGCCTTTCCTCTAGTCCTAATGGATGACCTCTTGTTCTAAGCTCAGCTCTTTGCATAAATAATTCATTGGATAGTTCTTTGTATTGACCTTGAATGTATTTGTAAATGGTAATCATATCACCCCTTAGACATCTCTTCTCTAATGTAAACAAACCCAGTTTGGCTAGTCTCTCTTTGTAACTCAGATCCTCCAATCCATTTATCAGTTTTGTTGCACGTCTCTGCACCTTTTCCAGTTCAGTAATGTATTTTTTAGAACAGGTGCCCAAAATTGTACTTCATATTCTAGATGAGGCCTAACCAAGGATTTATACAGAGGTAAAATAATATTAGCATTCCTTGCTTCTACACCTCATTTTATGCAGGATAGTACTCTATTTGCTCTTTCAGCAGCTGAGTTACTCTGCACACTGCTGTGAAGTCTGTTGTCTATCAGTACTCCTAAATCTTTCTCTAATGAGGATTTCCCAAGTTGTCTCCCATTTCGAGTATATGTAGCAAGTTTGTTTCTACAGCCCAAATGCATAACCTTACATTTATCTACATTAAATGACATCTGACACTTTTCTGCCCATTCACTTAGTTTATATAAATCCTTTTGTAGGGAAAAACATGCAGCTCTGTATGTATTTCCTTACATAGCTTAGTGTCATCAGCAAAGATTGAGATGCTACATTCAATTCCCACTTCTAGATCATTAATAAACAAATTAAAAAGCATTGGTCCCAGGACTGAACCCTGCGGCACTCCACTTATAACCTTAGACCAATTTGAAAAAGTTCCATTTACAACAACTCTTTGCCATCTATCATTTAACCAGTTCTCAATCCATGTACAGATAACAGCGCCCAAACCGAAGCCTTTTAATTTATGCAGTAACCTGTTGAGAGGCACTGTATCAAAGGCTTTTGCAAAATCCAAGTATACTACATCAACAGCAATTCCCCTGTCCAAATTACTACTCACTCTTTCATAAAATGCAAGTAAATTAGTCTGACATGATCTGTTCTTCATGAAACCATGCTGATTCCTACTAATGATATTGTTTGTCTTCACATAGTTCTGACATACTGTCAGTTAATAACCCTTCTAGTATCTTACCCACTATGGAAGTCAAGCTCACAGGTCTATAATTTCCTGGTTTGGATCTTGCTCCCTTTTTAAACAATGGAACTACATTAGCTTTCCTCCAATCACAGGGCACTATGCCTGATGAAAGAGAATCAATAAATACTAAGTATAATGGTTTTGCTATTACTGAACTAAGTTCCTTAAGTACCCTTGGGTGTATACTGTCCAGTAGCTTTATTCACTATAACCCTTTCCAGTCTCTTTTGGACCTTGTCCTTAGTAAGCCATGTAGATGTTGGAGGAAATTCCGTGGTTTTGTCTGTTTGCCCATAGCTTGTCATTGCTGCTTCCTTTGTATATACTGAAGCAAAGAATGTATTTAGGGTGTCAGCCATAGCTTTATCCTCACTAATCAATTCACCTGTCTCAGTCTTAAGAGGACCAATATCGTCCTTAACTTTTTTGTTATTAATATACTTGTAGAATTGTTTAGGGATTTTCTTGCTATCATTTGCAATATTTCTCTCATTTTCTATTTTAGCTAGCTTACTTGCTTGTTTGCAGATTTTATTACATTCTTGTCTGTGAGGTGATAGCTTACAGTCAATGTCTGACAACCCAGCACAGTGAGGTAATAGCTTACAGTCAATGTCTGACAACCCAGTACTGTGTCAAATGTTGAGAGTTAGTTATTTTCCTTTGATCTTCCTGGTTATCCGTCTTTTGTGTTCTGTTATGTTGTGTGCTGGGGAACACAAAGCTGCGAGTAACGGTAGACAGTGATTTAGATTTGCATGGCCTATGCTCAGTGCTGATCACAAAAGGCAGGGAAAAGGGTGTATTTGCCAGTCGGTATTTGTTTTACCTTTATCATTGGTTTTACTAGGCCTGGATCCATTATGCTTTTAGACAATATAATAAAAGGTAACTTCTAGTGTCATACAAGCTAAATTACAAAACATGACACATAATAACATATACTAAACTTGCCTTTATATATATATATATGTGAGTGGACAAATGGTTCTTGACATAAAACTTAAAGTATATGCACAAATAAAAAGTGTTGCCATTTGATCTCTTTCTATGGTTTATTATATATATACTAACATTTCCTTCATAATTTCCTCTAAGTTTACCATCTCTTTAAGCAGTAGAGATGCTAAGCTCCCAAATGACCAGGTGTTTTTCATAAAAGACCTAGTGCTCAGTTCTTTTGGGCCTGGTAAAGCAAGTGTTGGTGCTAAAATGAGTTCTGATTGGCACACACATCACTTTACCATATCTATTACCAACATCCTATGTATTGAGCCTTGGTCATATGAAAGCAGCGGTCTAACTTTCGTTATATCGTTCTGTTCCTACAACTAACCCTACATTGTGTGAGAAGCAGAAACATCACAGGAAACTAGCTAACTCTCGATATTTGACATAGTGTCAAACGTCGACCTTGAGCTAGTTTCACAATCAACCCCGCCCCACTCCCAAACACTCTCTAATAGCCCCCACCCCCTCTACACCTACACTACCAAAGTCTCATGCCCACTCCTCACATGTTTAACACGTAAATCATTAACCTTGATGTAGGAGGTCCAGGGGTGTCCTCACCTCCCTGATCCTCATGCATCTTCTTCAACACCAACATCAGAAATAAAATAATCCCTAATTCCTCACTGCCACCTTTGCAAGCACTTCCTCTACTAAATAAAAAATAACCACCCCCTTAAGTCCTGCTTGGGCTTTTTCCCAAAGCTAGTATGAGTGAAAAATAAACAGGGATTGGATTTTAAATGATTAATCCCTGTTCAAATTCTTTCCCACACTTCCATTGGCTGGGAGATGGGGTTACACAGGGCATAGAACATACATTGAGTTGGTGGCAGGGAAGTTCCATCATTATTACTAAGTCTGCAAGTTGTCACATTTTCTTAGACAAAGGGCATAGTGACAGCAGTATTTAGTTTCTGGGGGGAGATTGATTAGATGGTGTGGACCTAAGCATCAAGGTGTTTGGTTGCAGTTGTGCCAGTTGTTTGATATGAGAGCAAATGAGCCCATTGTTCCCAGTCAATGTTCCTACACACAGTGCAAATTGCAGTTGCTGATGAAAGACACAGTTCCTTTCTACTCTCAAGGGAAAAATTAATATTAAACAAGCCCATGATTTTGGATTTTGCAGGAGAAGCAGTACTGGCCAACTTCTTTTCTTCAGATACATCTGAAGTGGCAGGGGCTTTTTGGGGTGCTGCTGCTGCCTCACTAGAGCTAGTGGAAAGTTGAACCATCATATATTTGTTGTTGATCCCATTTCCTTAGAGCTGCCTAATCATCCTGCTGCTTAGACAACTCAGAAGCAGCAATAACAGCAGTCACAAATATTGCAATGTTACCGGTGGTCACCATAAAATGACCTGCTAGAATTAGGCCAGAAGGGTATACTTTTTTTTGTCTCAGGGCTTGTTTGTGCCTAACAAGTCTAAGTCTTATGATCAATGTTTTCTCAGGGCTGTTGTGCATACCAAGTCTAAGGCCTACAAACAAATTTCTTCTCAGGGCTTGTGTTTGGTTAACCTGATTCCTACACAGTGCGCACACGCACAAATATCTTTAAGATTGTTTTAAGCCTGCTGATATGCTGCTTAGCCACTGTTTATAAAGAGAAATGAAGAAATAATTGAAAGTTATACATGTGTATGGTGGTGGTGGACAGGTACGGTGTAATTTATGGATATCTGTATAATGTACTTGATCCCTACAGCAATTAGTACCATTGTCCTGTTTGATTCAAATGTAAGCTATCATTGTTCTCAGATTATTGACACACATTAATCCGCGTTCATAGCAGTGATCCCACAGTGGTAGATGGTAGCAACCCTTCACATCCTTCCTCCATCCTCATCATCATCCTCCTTATCCTGCTGTTAACAATACCTGTGGCCTGGCTTTCCCGGTCATGTGCGGTTTTGTCCACTTCTGCTACCTGATACACAGATGGTATTAGATGATAGTTCATTTTTAATACTCTGAGTGCCAAAGATGTATCCAACGCATTGTGTTGCAATGTGTTGGATACCTCTCTGGCACTCAAATGGTTAAGAATGTTAGTCTCCCGATACTGCTGCTCGATAGCTGTGTCCTACTGTAATTTATAATATAACCCACTGCACAAAACACACTCAAACTCAGCGCTAGCTGGTGGCCAACTAAGGGTTTCCTCTGATGTACATGTCAGTGCTGGCCACTGATTTATTTGCTAATAGTCAATGGGGTCATCATTTCTGGCCAGAATGTAGCTATCCAGCACATATGCTGAAACCATCTCATAATGTAGTGAGACCACTTCTAGGCTACTCTGGGTTTCTGTGTATATATGTATGTATATCTTTATTTATATGGCGCCACACAGTGTACGCAGCGCCTTACAATAGACATATGTTAAAATAAAGAGGGGATGAAATAAGTATAACATTCATAGAAACAATGGGAGAGAGGTCCCTGCCCCAAGAGCTTACAGTCTAAATGGGTAAAAGGAGACAGACAATGGGGTAAGAGGGTGTCAAGTGCTGAGAGTACAACTGCTGAGTTTGAGTATCAGTTACCAACTCATACTCAGGGCACAAATCCCAAAGAGATGTTCACCACCAGTGCCACACCCCCTCAAAATGTTTGATTGCCGCTCCTGAGAACCTTGAATCACCCTTTGTTCAGAATGGGAATGGGGAGTTCTGGTTGATGATACAGCTGCTGCTGCTGCTCGTATAAAACCCTTTGCTGCCTTCCTTTTCACTAAGCTTTCTAGCAGTTTTTGGCCCTAACTGTCTCCCTCTCATCCTCTAAAATGCAACCCTCCACTAGATAAATAAGCATATCTTTATATTCATTGACATAATCCAATTCAGAGAAATGCTGCTGATCATCATGACTCCTTGTTGTTGTGACACACTGATCACACTTTGGCAGAAATTCAGAAATTTTGTTTTTAAACCTGGGGTCCATCAAAGTGGCAAGAATGTGTTCCTCTTGCTTTTAATGAAAAATATGTGAGGATCTTACTTAATGCATTCAAACAAGTAGGAGGTAGTGGAGGTGGAGGCAGCATGTGTGGGCCTGGGCAGTCTATGACTCTTGTCGTCTATTGCAACAAACTCAGTCATAGTCCTCTGAAGCAGGAGCCATAGGTGTTATATCAAATGAACAAACTCCTGGTACACTCTCATCAACACCACTTCTCTTAAGTGCCCCAAAGGTCCGAGAGTGCTTCTGCTGATCCTTTTTGTAGCACCTCTGACCTGTTATTGGTGTGTTTCCCAGTCAAACCTGTGATTATGCTTTAGGTCGGATCTAATTGAAGATGTGCTTAGGTGTGAGCCTGCTTTCCCCCTTCTCATATGCTTTTTACACAGACAACAGATAGCAACATGCTCAGCTTTTGGATCATGAGTGAAGTACATCCATTCTGTGGACTTCAAAGACTGAGATGTTCCTGAGGGGCTGCTACTACTACTGGGGATATATGTTGATGCAATTCTACTGCAGCTACTACTAGGTGTTAAAGGTGCTGCATTTCCAACAGCAGCAGCACTAATAATAGCTAAAGTTGTGGATGCTGATAACATGTGTTGTTGCTGCTGATTACTTGTACAGGGTCAGACTTTCCGACTGTTTTCTCAAACATTTTATAGATAGGCACATAGTTCCTGAGCCTTTCTCTTTTAGCTAACTTTCTGGCCGTGTCATCATCTCTCTCACTCTCAGCTTTATCTGTATCTGAAGAAGAGAAGGATGGTGGACGCATATATTCTACATCTACATAATCATCATCAGTCATCATTAGGTCATCCTCAGCATCTCCCACCACTTATTTCCCACTACTTTTATATTCCTTTCACTACTACTTTCAGGACATGTGTTTTTGTGCTTGGTTGTCTCACTTTTAGATGCAGCAGTTGGTTGAGCTGCTACACCTTCTTCCACTATACCATCAACAAACTAGAATGTGACTTGTTGTTGTGTTCAGTGTTTTTAGATGGATGACTAATAGTGCTGGTACTTATGGAACTTTTGGTGAGACTTTGACAAATTGCAAACTGAGAGGGATCACCATCATTTATTGCTCATACTGCAGCAACCATTGATGCAGTCATTTTTTGTTCTATCACTTTACTCACACATCACTGCACTGCTCCTAATCCTTTCAAACTCCCCATCCCCCTTGTGTGTTGGCTGGACATTACTCAACTACTGTGTGTGTGTGTTTTAACCTAAAGTACACAATAGTCCTGAGGAATCAATGATTTTTTGCACTCAGGCTTGTTAAAGTCACAAACCCTGAGGGATCAGTGATGATTTTGTTTTACTCTGGTTTTTTAGAGTCGCAAGTCCTGAAGAATCAGTGATGATACTTTGCATTCAGGCTTGTTGGAGTCACAAGCCCTGACAAATCAGTGCTGATTTTTTTTGACTCAGGTGTGATAGACTTACAAGCCCTGAGGAATCAGTGAGGATTTTTTTGCACTCAAGATTGTTAGAGTCACAAGCCCTAAGGAAACAGTGATTTGTAGAACTTAGGCTTGTTAGAAACAAGCCCCCCAAAAAATAGTTTTTGTAGACTTCTGGTTTATATTTAAAGAACAAGCTCTGAGGGAAAAAATGTCCTACTGGCCTAGTGCCCTCAGGTCATGTTATGGTGGCCAGTGACCACTGGCCATGGGCAAATGCCACAGTGTCATTACAGCATTTGTGACTGCTGTTCTTGTTGCTGGGTTGTTTAAGCAGCAGAGTGATGATGATCATGGTTCCACTTGCCACTACTGTCTCCAGTGATGTTCCTGAGGCAGTAGGAGCACCACGACTCCCCACCACCACTTCAGGTATATGTGGAGAAAAGAAGTTGGCCAATAATGATTCTCCTCTTTCCCCTCCTCCAAAATCATGGTTGTGTTCTTGGAATATAATTGTTTCCTTTGAAAGCAGGAAGGAACTGTGCCTTTTATCAGCAACTTCAGTATGCACAGTATGTGTGTAGGAAATAGGGGAAGAACAGGACACAATGAACACATCTGCACTCACATCAAACAACTAGCACAAGTAAAAGCAAACACCTTGATGCTTAGGTCCGCTATATGAAATCATCCTCCCTGAAACCAAGTTCTGCTGCTGCAATTATGCACCTTACACCAGAAAGAAAGAAGAAAAAACCCTTTTAAACAGCACCAGACCCATCCTATTTGCTGTGAGATAACAGGAGAGATATAACTGACTCTAAATGGGGAGCAGATAATTAAAATAAAATATAGCCTTTATTAATATTAAATAAAAGAAACCTCAGCAAATTAAAAAAAAACACACCACAGTGTAATCCTATTATAGGGTTAATTATTAAGTTCCCACTATTACTGAGTGTTAGATTGTGTAGTGCTTAGATATTTTTGCTAAGCTAATTTCTGTAGCTTCTCAGGCTTCATTCTCTACGTGAATCAGCTAATTATTGAAGTGGTCGCTGATCTTATAAAAAGTATCCAGCAGATGAATTAGATACACTCAGCTTAAACAGGGATAATCTAAGATGTAGAACCTAGGGCCCTAGGCTAACTACAGTCTTATATACTTATTAGTAGTGATTGGATAACACTTAACATCATGCCGTGTGTATTATCACCACTTCACAGTGGGTTAACTCTTAGAGTACTGAATTAACTCCAGCGCTTAAATTCTCATTGGTTATACTTGTGTATTATCTGGCTGCAATCTCATACAATACAACTTACATTCAATGTTAGTAAATGGCAGTCTTATCAGTCTTATGTGGAAACCTAATTACCACCTCGCACCCTATAATGTATTCATTCCCCACTCTTCAGCAGAATAACTCTATAGGTGCCGGACTGTCATTATCACTTATATTCGCATTTGTTGCATTTATGTGGCTGACTGCAATCTTGTATACTTATAGTGACTTAATTAGCACTTTACACCATGTGGTATGTATTATCATCACTCCTCTGTAGGTTAACTCTATGACCACTGCATTATTTTCAGCACTAAAATACACATTGGTAGCACTTATGTATTGGATGGCTGCAGTCTCATACCCCTGTAACTCGTATACAATGATAGCCAACGACAATCTTGTACGGTCCTCTGTAGTAACCTAATTACTACCTAACACCATAGATGTATTTGTTACCTGCATTACAGAGGATTAACTCTATAAGTGGCGGACTATTATTAGCGCTTGTGTTCGCATTTATTGGTGTGTATAAGAAGATCGTTATCAGTCCAGTAATCACTAATTAGACCTCAATAATTATCAGAACCCAAACTACCTTCTAGTTTCTCGAGCCACAAAAGGTGATCACTTAAAATCTCTACACAAAAAGAGTTCAGCCCGCAAAAATGCTAAAATAATGGGCACTCCTTTGCAAGTGATCGGAATGGCCGAAATAGTTACTAGAAGGATACAAATTAACAGAAAACTGTGTAGCAGAAAGTAGAGAGCTTGTCAACGTTCTACTGCCTTAACGCACGTTTCACCATGTACGGCTTTCTCAAAGGTTAAAAGCCGCCTCGAATTGGCCGGTTTTAAACTTAAAGTACCACTCCCAATCCTCTCTGGATAAAGATAAAAGATTGACAGCCCATTATAATGGGAAATAGCAACATGCATTTGATATTAGAGACTTATACTTAATCATATTGATATAAAATGATGAAATAATAAAAAGGAATAAATCAAACATATTCCAGTGTTATCATTCCTACACATTTGATTAATAGTTGAGACATCACAAATTATAAGTAAATTGGTTATGTTATTGAACAAGTAAGCAGTAAATTAATCTGATGATAAGTCTGTTCCAATACATATTATTTATAGGTGGGCTATTAGTCTCATCCCCTCGTTTAACCCCCTTGGCGACAGTGTATTAAGATCAAATATCCACTTGTTCTCGGCTTTTAATAGCCTGTTATCCATATCTCCACCTCTATTACTCGGAAGTAGATTTTGTAGTCCAAACGCTTTTAGGCATATGATGTCACTGTTATGGTTTTTCAAGAAAATGCCTGCTCAGACTAGTCAGTCTCTTATTTTTATCAACATCCTTCTGCGCATTTCTTATATTTGCTAGATGTTCTTGTATTCTGATTTTCAATTTCCTTATATTGTTGCCAACATATAATAACATACAGAACAAGGATATGTTCCTTTGACAGAGATCTTCCTGGTCCTTTTAGTTTGAAAATAACTTTTGACCAGCTTACCTTTTAAATTCGGTGACCTCCTGCAGCTCATCTGGGGTTTAGCACCCAGTATTTCTTTCAGGTCACTATCTGTCAATAAGACATTCCAATGGTCACATAAGATATTCCGAATGGTATCCCACTGATTATGATGTCTACCTACAAATCTGATGGTCTTCTTTCCAGATTTGGGAGCTTTCTTATACAAGAGACTGGACCTATATGTGTTCTTAGCCCGTTTCTTGGCTTTATTAATCAAAGTTTTTGAATATCCTCTTTGTTGGAGTCTGTCTGATAGTTCATTTGCCCTTTGTTCAAAAATATGGTCGTCTGAACAATTCCTTCTTCACATGAAGAAATTCACCTATGGGTACAGACTTTATGACAGTTTTGGGATGGAAGCTTTCAGCATGTAAAATGCTGTTAGTAGATGTCTCTTTCCTGAAAAGATCGGTATGTAAAAAAACATCCTCACCCTTAGAGATGGTTAAATCCAGGAAATGAATCTTGTTCAAATCATACTCCAGTGTAAGCCTTAAATCCCAATCATTTTTATTGAGATTCTCAATGAATTCCTTTAATGCTATCACATCTGTGTCCCATAGGATCAATAAATCATCAATACACGTAAGCACATGTGTATTCCACCACGATAAATTATCCTCAAAAACCACTGTCTGCTCCCACCACCTGAGGTACAAGTTGGCATATGTGGAGGCACATGCCGCCCCAATTGATGTACCTCGGTTTTGGAGATAATAGTGGTTATGAAATATGAAATAATTGCGCGTTAACACATATTTCAATTTTAACAGAAATATTTTAATATTTTCAGTAACAGTTTTATCTTGGTCTAAAAAGTATTTGACCGCCTCTAAGCCCTTGTCATGATGAATAGATGTATATAATGTCTCTACGTCACAACTGACAAGTAGCATAGACTCTTAGCTGGGTAATTTATCCAGTTTCATTTGTAGGTCCATTGTGTCTCTAGTATATGAAGGTAACTGTACCACATATTTCCAGAGTTTGTTATCCAGAAACTGGGATGCTCTTTCACAGAGGCTCCCTATACTAGACACGATGGGTCTCCCAGGTAGACTACATACATTTTTATGTATCTTCAGTAGAAGATACATTGTGGGGACCACTGGGTGTTTAATTCCCAGAAATCTCTTTTCTCGATCTGATATGATTAGATAGGTGGCAGCCTCAGCCAAGATTTTGATATAGACTGTCAGATACTCCTTAGTAGGTTCTAGTAGGAGTCTTTTGTAGCAGCTCTTATCATTCAGTTGTTTAAAAGCTTCTGCAAGGTACAGATTACTAGGCCATAATCAGGGTTTTAATGATGACATCATCCCATTCAGCAATTTCTTTTATGGCTTCATTTTGTACCTTGGTCAGATTGAATGGGCCTTTTTTATCTGGGAGATCTAATATGTCCTGAATCACCAGTTCTCCAAATATTTTAGCTTGGGGATATATATGTGTGAGAGGTGTGAACAGGGATTTAACTTTCAATTGATAGTTTGGGTCTTGTTGTTAATTTATAAGGTCTAGTAAGGTATCCAGGGGTTCTACATCTTCATCTCTTAATTGCCCCGCCATCATTTTCATGCCAAACTGCATCTGGTATGCACATTCAGAATCAAACAAATTAACTGCCACGTTCGATACATTACTTGTTCTATTGTAGAATTTGTGTAAAAGCAGTTTACGGCAGAACATGAAAAGATCCTTATATACCTCAAACTTATCAATAACATTAGAAAGCGAGAAAGAGAGACCTTTACTGAGTTCCTCAAGATGTACCAGGGTTAAGTCATGGGTACTCATATTGATTACAGTCAGTGCCGAAATTGCCTCCATGCTTGATTCCCCCTTCGGGTTTGTCTCTGACCATACCCTCATATCTCTCGATCTCTTAAATCTCTTTCCTCCCCTTCTCTGAGTCTGTCTCCTGTGTTGTGATACCTCTGTCTGCCTCTCCCCCTTTGTCTCTGCTGGCCTAATAAAACCCTTGATGTGCAGTTTTTATTTGCTGCTGTGGCTCCCTCTACATCAGAAACATCTGATTCTGAGACATCATATTCTTGAATCTCTGTATCAGTATATTCTCTTGTAATAGTGTGTTTCTATAAATATACCTTGCCCTCTCTAAAATCACTCAGATCTAGTTGTAATTTATTTATTTTCCTCTCAATAATATTTTTCTCTAAAATGTCAATTTCTTTGCTGATTTTATCCAATTTGTCTTTTATATCCACACAGTCAAGTTCTTGAATTTCTGAGTCCTGTAACTTAATAGCTACTGCATTGCTCCTAGTTTGTTCAAATTCAAAAAGAATTTGAACAAGTTTATTTGAGCACTCGTTTAGCACATGCTCCCTTTTTCAAGGACATTATTATCCAAATTTACTGCAGGCACTAGTTTTATGCCTAGTTAGGTAGTAATTAGGTTACTGCAGAGGACTGTACAAGATTGTCGTTGGCTATCATTGTATTCGAGTTGCGGGGTATGAGACCACAGCCAGCCAATACATAAGTGCTACCAATGTGTATTTTAGTGCTGAAAATAATGCAGTACTCATAGAGTTAACCTATGGTGGAGTGATGATAATACATACCACATGGTGTTAAGTGCTAATTAAGTCACTATAAGTATACAAAATTGCAGTCAGTCACATAAACGCAACAAATGCGAATATAAGTGATAATGACAGTCCGGCACCTATAGAGTTATTCTGCTGAAGAGTGGGGAATGAATACATTATAGGGAGCGAGGTGGTAATTAGGTTTCCACATAGGACTGATAAGACTGCTATTTACTAACATTGTATGCGAGTTGTATTGTATAACCAGGTATAACCAATGTGAATTTAAGTGCTGGAGTTAATTCAGAACTCTAAGAGTTAACCCACTATGAAGCGGTGATAATACACACCGCATGATGTTAAAGGGATAGTAATGTTTCACAAAAACAGCAGCTCCAATTAATCTTCAAAGTATTTGAGCCATAGAGAATGTTATTTCAACACTGTCAGAGTTGTGGTTCAAGAGTAATTGAAGGATAAAGTTTTCCCCTCCTGATCATTCTACCTAGTGTAAGCCATCTCTTCTCGGATGTGGTTGTAAGACCAGACAGATAACAGAAGGGGACAATCTTCTTCCTATGAGAACAATGAAAGCCCTGCCCCCCTTGACAAGTGCTTCAGGTTTTTCCCTTATCTTAATTGAAGATTGTCCCTCTCTGCAGTCTACCTGGGCACCTCCCTTCTGCTCTGGCTGAACAGTGTTACATCAGTAAAAGGGGCGGGAGGGGGATACTTTGTCATTGAATTACTCCTGAACTACAACGCTGACAGAATTGAAATAACACTCTACAAGGTTCAAATACTATGATGATTATTTAGAGTTGCTTTTATTATGAAACATTACTATCCCTTAAAGTGTTATCCAATCATACTGATAAGTATATAAGACTGCAGTTAGTCTAGGGCCCGAGGTTCTACATCTTAGATTATCACTGTTTAAACTGAGCGTATCTAATTCAGCTAGCAGTGGCTGCTGCTAGATACTTTTCATAAGATCAGCGACTGATTCAATAATTAGCTGATTCACGTAGAGAATGAAGCCTGAGAAGCTATAGAAATTATTGTCCTGTTGCAAAATTATCTAAGCACTACGCAACCTAACACTCAGTAATAGTGGGAACTTAATAATTGACCCTATAACAGGATTACACTGTGGTGTGTTTTGTTTTTAATTCGCAGAGGTTTCTTATTTAATACTAATAAAGGTTATATTTTATTTTAATTATCTGCTCCCTATTTAGAGTCTGTTATATCTCTCCTGTTAGCTCAAAGCAAATAGGGTGGGTCTGCTGTTTAAAAGGATTTTTCTTCTTTCTTTCTGGTGTCTTGCATTATATAATACCCTAGCACATTCCCTCTAGTCAACTGGACACCACTACACCTCAAGGTGATGCACCACACCAGTTCTTTCTTTTTGTAACTATGCCACTTGTCCGCTCCCCACTAAGGACATGTGACAACTTGCAATCCTCATAAGAATGATGAACCCTCTTTACCACCAGCTTAGCATATTCTGTGGGATGTAATCTCTTCAAATGCTGCTTGATTCAATGCCTGCGATTATACTCCACGATATTGCCATGTGTGATCATCAGCTCACCACACAATGTGCAATGGATGTACACAAACTATCAAATCCTTGCATCTACAAAATCGCTATCAGCTGGAGGGGGAGGTAACAATGACAGAGGTGGATCACCAGAAGATGTTGCCACGTCTTCCCGTGCCCAGACAGGGTTTGGCTTTTACATTGTCACGGTATTCAAGCAAAGAAGGACAGACACCATATAAAATGTAACCAACTTTATTAAGAATATATAAAGCAATAAATGGTATATCCCACACAACCCCAGACCACAGGATGATAGGACCCAGGCTTCTACCCGGAGCTGCACACTGTGCTATGCACTGCACTACTCACAAACCAAGACTAGGAAAGAGGCTCGAGTAGAACACCAGAGTGAACAGTGTATATAGCGTATGTCACAACTCTGGGTCTCGCGACCGGAGGCAACAGGGATCGAGAGCAGGCCAGAGCCATGGAACACAGAGGCTACAGGTCAGGCAGGCTAGGAGTACATGTAGAGAGTAGGCAGCCAAAGCCACAGGGCAGACAAACTGGGGATTACACGGAGCGAGTTAGTAGCCAGAGCCAGAGGCCAGGCAAACTGAAGACTACATGGAGCGAGTCAGTAGCCAGAGCAGGAGGACAGACAAGCCGAGGTCTACACGGAGCGAGTTAGTTAGCCAGAGCCACAGCTCAGAACAGATGTGAGTAGTCAGACAAACCAGGGTCATACACTGAGCGAGTTAGTCAACCAGAGCCACAGGTCAGGACCGATGTGGGTAGTCAGACAACCTGGGGTCATACACAGAGCGATTCTCAGATAGGCACGGGTCATAATGGAGAGCAAGAGATACTAGCAGAAACCAGGTAAGGGCAATGAGTCCTAGGCCCAAGGAGGTTTGTAAAGGAGCAGCAGAAGACAGGACACAATTAGGCAAAATAGAATAGGCCCATAGACAGGCATCCGTGCCAGTGCCTGTTTCATGATGACAGCAATGTAGAAGTAGCTGCAATCATGCCAGCCGACACCACCACAGAGGAAGGAAGCACAGGATTGCTTAGGGCTCTAAGGAAGACTGAGATAGTACCCCCCTCATTAACAACCTCTCCCCCGCGGAAGAGGACCAGCACCAGAGGAGTTACAGGAGTGGAATTCATGGAGAAAGGCAGGTGCATGAAGATCTTTCGTAGCGGCCCAGGAACGATCCTCAGGCCCATAACCTTTCCAATGGACTAGATATTGTACCTGGCCTCTGACCCCGCGAGAGTCCAAAATGCTTTGCACTTCATATTCCTCATGGTCCCCTACTTGGACAGGTCTGGGAAGGACAGGAGCAGTAGTATATCTGTTACGGACCAATGGTTTCAGTAGCGACACATGGAATACATTGGAAATGCGCATGTTAGCAGGGAGTTCAAGAGCATAAGTCACAGGGTTAATCCTGCGAAGAAACTGAAAGGGGCCCACAAATCGGGGAGCCAGCTTTTTACAAGGTACCTGGAGATGGACATTGCGGGAGGACAACCATACTCTCTCACCCACCTGGAACACTGGCGCCGGTAGACGCCTACGGTCAGCTTGTCTCTTATAGAGCAACGTTGAACTCTGTAGGGATCTCTGATCCTATACCCATGTGGAGCAGAGCACCCTCAAGTGCTCCTCCAGAGCAGGAATATTTTGAGCCTCGAAGGACTCAGGCAGGAGAGAAGGTTGGAACCCATAGTTAATCAGAAAGGGAGAGTTCTGAGAGGAGGAATCGACAGCACTATTTCTGGCAAGCTCTGCCCACGGTAACAGGTTTGCCCAGTTGTCTTGATGGTCGGAGATGAAACAAAGGAGAAACTGTTCCAGTGCCTGATTAGACCTCTCTGCAGCACTGTTAGACTGTGGATGGTAAGCTGAGGAGAACAATAGCTGGATACCCATCTGTTCACAAAAGGCTCTCAAAAAACACAACACAAACTGGCTCCCATGATCCGAGACCACCACTTTGAGTATACCATGGAGATGAACCACCTCCTTGACAAAGATTTCGGCTTACTCCTTGGAGGAGGGGAGTCCCTTCAGTAGCACAAAATGGGCCATCTTGGAAAATCTATCCGCAATCATGAGGATGACTGTGTAACCCTCTGAGACAGGCAGCTCCTCCATAAAATCAATAGATAAGTTCGACCACGGATGTTCCCCATTCGGAATGGCTTGCAGGAGACCAACCGGGAGGTGTCTAGGAGTATTAGTCCGTGCACAAGTGGAACATGCAGCAACAAATGTGGAGCAATCTGCCCTCAAGCTGGGCCACCAAAAGAGGCTAGTCATAGACCATATTGGTTGGTCTCTCCCAACGTGCCCTGCAGCATTCGAGGAATGGTATGTCTCCAGCAATCTGGTACGGAGGGATTCAGGCACAAAACACTTCCCATTTGGTTTATATGCTGGGGTGGAAGCTTGAGCAACCAAAATCTCCTCGCCCAAAGGAAATATAATACTGGTACATTTGGTAGCCAAGATGTGGTTAGGAGGAATAATAGGAACTGAAGATTTGGCCCAAGATAGTACAACTTCAGGAATAGATTTGTCCTGAAGTATCTCTGGGAACTGTGAAATTCCACCCAGAGTCTGTCCCCTACATGACCCTAGGTGCGACCATTTCCCGGCCGGATAGGGCAAGCATGCAACATACGACCCGGCTCCCCACAGTATAAGCATAAGCCCCTCCTCCTGCACGGAGCCGTCTCCTCCACTGAAATGCGTGTGAAGCCTAGCTGCATCGGTTTCCCCACAGCGGGGTCAGAACTAGGAGGTGAGGGAGGACAGGCGTAAGAAACTAAGTGCCAACCGAGGTAAAGTTTTACGCCCTTGTTTCTTGAAAGAAGGCCTCTCAAGGATTCTCGTATCTATCTGGATGGTGACTGAGATTAGCTCCTCCAGATCACCAGGCAGTTTTCGGGCTGCCATCTCATCTTTAATCGTATCACACAAGCCTTGGGAAAATGCGGCAACTAGGGCTTCATTGTTCCATCCTACCTCCGCTGACAGAGCACAGAACTCAATAGCATAGTCTGCTACTGTACGTGCGCCCTGCCGTATTGTCATAAGTCATTTGGCAGTGGAGGTTTCATGCCCAGGAAACTCAAAGACTCTCCTGAAAGAGGCCACAAATTCTATGAAGTTATGAACTATGGGCTTCTCTGTCTCCCATAGTGTGTTGGCCCAGGCCAATGCCTTACTGGACAGGAGGGAAATCAGGAATCCCACCTTACTTCGCTCAGTAGAGAATGAGTGTGGCACCATCTCTAAAAAAATTCCCAGCTGATTGAGGAACGCCTGGCATAGTGTAGGCTCCCCATCATATCTTTGGGGTAGGGGAATGGAGCCAGACAACCATCGACTCATGCCAGCCTCAGAGGTAGTAGCCAAAACAGGCGCAGGTACTGGGGAAGCTACCTGTTGCTGAGCAAAGTGATTTAGGTGAGCCATACGATTTAACAGTGTCTGCATAGCGAATGACAACTGGTCGATTCTCTGGTCCTGAGAATCCATCCTGGACAGGATACTCTGATTAGGTGAACTGCCTGTACCTCCACTAGACATGGCCCTTAAGTACTGCCACAGTATTCAGGCAAAGAAGGAAAGACACAATATAAAATGTAACCACCTTTATTAAGAATATATACAGCAATAATAGTATAGCCCACACAACCCCAGACCACAGGATGACAGGACACAGGCTCATACCCGGAGCTGCACACTGTGCTGTGCACTGCACTACTCACGAATCGAGACTAGGAAAGAGGCTCGAGTAGAACACCAGAGTGAACAGTGTATATAGCATAAGTCACCACTCCGTGTCTCGTGACAGGAGGCAACAGGGATCGAGAGCAGGCCAGAGCCACAGAACACAGAGGCTACAGGTCAGACAGGCTAGGAGTGCAAGAAGGCAGACAAAGCCACAGGTCAGACAAACCGAGAACTACACGGAGCGAGTTAGTAGCCAGAGAAAGATGAAGGCAAACTGGGGACTACACAGAGTGAGTCAGTGTCATACATGGAGCGATTCTCAGATAGGCACGGGTCACAACAGAGTGCAAGAGATACTACCAGAAACACCATGGAAGGGCAATGAGTCCTAGGCCCAAGGAGGTTTATAAAGGAGCAGCAGAAGGCAGGACCCAATTAGGCAAAATAGAATAGGCCCATAGACAGGCATCCGTGCCAGTGCCTGTTTCATGACGACAGCAATGCAGAAGTAGCTGCAATCATGCCAGCCGACATCGCCACAGAGGAAGGAAGCACAGGAATGCTTAGGGCTCTAAGGGAGACTGTGATAAACATGCCTCACAGAAATGTCATTGTGTCTGTATTTCATGTGGGTCTCTCACTGTCACACTATCCCCTGAGATGAAGAAGGAAAACTGGGAGCACTAGCAGCAGGCACAGGAATTACTTCTGCAAGCCAGTTCTGCCTTCCTCAGCATCATTTCCCAGAGGCACAATGCTGGTGAAATGGGAATAACAGGGTAAGGGGGATATTGTGGGCTCACTTGACCCCTAGTCTCGCTGGTCAGCTTCACTTCCCCTCCATCTCAGCAGGAGGAACTACTGTGGTCACGCTAGTGCCACCACCAACTGCTTCAGTAATATTACCTTCACCATCACCCCCTCCCTCACTCCTAACACTCTGCATGGTAGTAGTAGGACTCCATCTCCTCCAGATCAGGAAGCACACTGGTAGCAGTAGCAACAGGCACAGGTAGCTGACTTGTGCTGCTCACACTGTTACCCAGTAACCAATTCTTCATGTGCCTTGGTTTGCTCAGAAATATCCCCCAGATCACTAGGGATGATGTATGGGGACTGGGCATCATTGTGTCTGTGGAATCAGGGCTTCCAGACCCGTCTATGCTGGTATTGGTCACTTCCTGCTCCTCAGATGCACTGGATGCATCACGGTCCTTCCAGCTCCTACTTTCCTTTTACAGATGGGTGCTTATCCTATTAGACAACAGTATGAGCCTCTGTTGCCTTAATTTCACTATGCAGGACATAGCAAAACATCCTAGCACCGTCTCTATCTCTCTAGCTGCCTCTGTTGTGTTTCACTTCCTGGGAAAGTCACATTTGTGGAACAAAAATGCAAAGTTCATGAGTTCATGTGTGTAAAGTGGCAGGAAGTTTGTAGCCATTGAAAAAATTGTGAAAACATTTTGTCAGTAGGTGAAAACGGCAATGATTTTAAGGGCAAGAAAAGAAAATAGACCCAGCACAAAAGTGCCTCTAAAAGCAATCTCTTTGGACAAACAAGTTCCTTACATATGCAACAACCCCCCCCTCAATATGGGTACTTACTAGATTCAGAAGCTAAACCGGCCACTCAGTATAACGGCATGATACAGGCTTCCAACTCATGGTATCGGATTCCCACAGTGATCAGGCAAGCGGTTTTTGTATTTAAACTGGATACTTTATTTCTAAAATTGTATGTACACCTAGTATACTAAAAACAGTAAAAACACACCTTACATGTTTTGTTACCGTGTAACTTCTTCAGAGGTGATAAACAACAACCATTACAATCCACCTTTTATGGTAAAAGTGACTTACCGGCTCTACCAGCTCCTCCGCCTCAGCTGCTCCATCCTAGGCAAACACTGTGTGTTCCAAATCTACTGAGACACTGCTTCCACTTCCCATAAGTCCAGGTCTGATCACATGACCGTAAGAACTTCCAGTATCTTTAAGAAGCATTAGCATGGTGATCCAAATGTTTCACCACCAGCCTAATACATTTGAGAAGAATTTATGGTTATTACGGACTACTCAGTCTAAACTTTATCTTAGTTGTTATACATCATCATGCCTCTATGTATACCCCTTTAAATGTTGTATTGCCGCACACCATAGTCCATCAGCTGTGAGCACCCATTCTGCCCTCCTCAAGAGATCAGAGACCTTCTTTTTAAATCGGAAGGAAAGGCGCACAATTCTCTCAGTCTTTGGACAGATACATTGCCTGCCATAGAAGTGTATGTGCTCATACTTTGTCTCTCATTCCATGCCAAATGATTATGTCTCAAAGCTCACCGATATTATCTGGGTGCCTGGACACTTGGTTCTCCTACGACCGATCACAATAACTTGAAACCACAAAAAATTGCAGCCGCATTCAAAGGACTTTGAAGAAGGAAGGTAATCTCTTGAAATTAATGTATAAAACACAGCTCCTTTATTAGCACAAAGTTAAAATGTAGCAGCATACAGCATGGGATGGCATGGGAGATACACAGACCAGGGAAGGTAAAATATTCCTTTGGGAAAGGCTTTCTTGGAGGACAGGGGGAGAAGCAGCAGGGAGACTTTGAAGAGTGACTGTGACCAGGCCCAGACTGGCCATCGGGCATACCAGGCTTTTGCCTGGTGGGCCGGTCCAGGGCCAGTCTGGGTGCTTAAAAAAAATTAATCATTAAACAAGTTTGGTCCGTCTTTCACTTTCTGAAAGACGGCCAGCTCGTTACAAGTTTCCTGGTGGGCGGGCAATCAACGTGCGGCCATGCGGCGAACCGCACGCGATTATAAGTTCCGCCCACAATCCGCCCCATGGGCTGCTCAAAAAATAAAAATGGGCTGCTCAGCCTTAAATGCCCGGGCCTATTTTTTGTCCCAGTCCGGGCCTGACTGTGACTGGAGGTCAAATATGGTTGAGGCAAACATACCTAGAGGCAGATTAGGCCTCTTTTAAATGTGAGTACCCTGACAAAGGGGTTTCTTTGTGCCTTTTTCTACTTGAAACATACTGCACTTAGATTGGATCGAGCTGTTTTGTTGTTCATTAGTGTAGCCCCATTTCAATGATAAGCTCTGTAGAATCACTTGCGTAGCATCATTTCAGTTGTAAATTCAATGGTATAATTTTGTAGCCGCATTTCTATTGTAAATTCAGTGGAATCATGTGTAGTACCGTTTCGTAAGCTCTGTGGAATCACTTGTATAGCCCCATTCAATTATAAGCTCTGTGTACATTTTAATTTTTAATATATTTGGTGACCTCTTTGACATCTAAGGGATTAAAATGTTCATTTTTGTACCTCTAATCAAAACAACAAAAACTGAAAGGTTTGGTGCGTGTGTGTGTGTGTGTGTGTGTGTGTGTGTGTGTGTGGGATAACAAGATGAGGGGCCTAAATTAGGATACTGCCTAAGGCACAACACTCTGAACAGTAGAGATGGGCACACATTTTTTGCCTCAAACCAAAATTGTTGAATAATGACCTGTCTAATAATTTCCTGCGAAAAGTGCAGCTTTTCTGCTTTTTTCACCTAGCTCATCGCATTGAAATCAATGGGAACACTGAATTTACACACAGAAAATGCTTATTTTATTTCCCAAAGGCATAGTATAAAAGGGATATGAGGGTTCCTATGTTGGTGGAGTGTGGGGAAATAATCAGTTGAACAGGAAACATTTTTATGAGTGGGTTGTTGACTGGGATTGGAGGGACAGTTAAAAAAGATAAAAATAAATTAAAAAAATAAAAAACATAAGACATGGTATAAAAGGGGACTGAGGAGTGTGCCTGCGTTGGTGGGTAAAGTGTAGGTAAAGAATCAGTTGAACAGGGATTTTTTTTTGGGGGGGGATTGTTGACTGGTATTGGGGGGACAGTTAATAAAAAAAAAATGAATAAACTAAAAAATAAAATTAAAAAACTAGTACGTAACTTGACAAATACAGGGACCGCCTGATATATTCTGCAACTGATACTTGGAGTGATAGAGTATTTTGTAGAGGATGATTTGTAGGATTTGCTAGAGGCCCAAGCCCCAGGAAAATATTGATTTGTAGGACAATCCCTGAGGTAACACTGATTTATTGTAGGACTTAGACTTGTGTTAGGCCCAATCTCTGAGGAAACATTGATTTGTAGGACATAGACTTGTTTGGCACAAGCCCTAAGGAAACGTTGATTTGTTGTAGGACTTAGACATGTATTAGACCCAAGCACTGAGGAAACATTGATCTGTAGGACTTAGACTTGTGTTAGGACCAAGCTCTGAGAAAACATTGATTTGTAGGAGTTTGACTTTTTAGGCCCAAGCCCTGAGGGAACATTGATTTGTAGGACTATGGCTTGTTAGAAACAAGCCCCAAAAAATATTTTTTGCAAGCCTTTGTTTGTTTGTTTTTAAAGAACAATCCCTTAGAAACAAACAAAAAATGCCCTACTGGCCTAGAGCTAGCAGGTCATGTCATGGTGACCACTGGCCATTGTCAAATGCCGTGGTGTCATTGCAGAATTTGTGATTGCTGTTCTTGCTGCTGCTGCTTAGTTGTTTAAACAGAATGATGATTAGCCAGCTCAAAGGGAATGGGATCAACAACAGCAGTAACATGGGTGATGGATGATCAAGGTTCCATATGCCACTACTACCTCCAATGTCAACAAATGCAATATGCACAGTATGTGTGATAAAAAGGGAAGGACCGGGCTCAATGGACTCACATCAAATAGCTGGCATAACTGTAACCAAACACCATGATGCTTAGGGTCCCCAATGTGAAATCATCCAACCAAAAACAAAGTACTGTTGCTATCACTATGCCCCTTGTCCACTCACAGCTAAGGACACATGACAATTTGCAGACAGTTTAATAATAGGTGGGCTATAGTTTGATGTAGGGGGACTGGCCATAATTAGGTCTGGGGAGCCAGGGCATCCAGATCCGTTCATGTTGGTGGTAGTGGTCACTTCCTCCTCCTTAGACTCACAGTCCTTCCAGCTCCTCCTTTTATTATTCCACTTGCTCATAGGTAGAGCTGTCACTATGAGCCTCTCCTGTCTCAGTTTTGCACAACAGCCTACTATCTCTCTCTCTTTCTCTCTCTGTAGCTGCTGGTATTTTTTTCCATTTACTGTAAAATTGTCATGTTTCTATAGAGAAAGTCAAAAAACATGTAATTACAGGGATAGTAATGTTTCAAAATTAAAGCATCTCCAATTAATCTTCATAGTATTTGGTCTATGAAGAGTGTTATTTCAATACTGTTAGAGTTGTAGTTCAAGAGCAATTGAATGATAAAGTATCCGCCTCCCTCCCCTTTACAGATGTAACAATGCTCACCTCAGAACAGAAATGTGGTGTCCAGATGGCATGCAGACAGAGACAGTCTTCAATTAGAATAATGGAAAAACCTGTCAAGAGGGGGCAGGGTTTTTATTGCTCTCACAGTAAGAAGATTGTCCCTTGATGTGAGCTGTCTGTCAGACTCCACATCTGATGGGAGGTGGCTTACACTAGGTAAAAGGGGCAGGAGGGGGATAGTTTTTTATTCAATTACTCTTGAACTACAACTCTGACAGTATTGAAATAACACTCTCCATGGCCCAAATATTATGAAGATTAATTGGAGCTGCATTTATTTTGAAACATTACTATCCCTTTAAAGAGGTGAAAATTTTTAGGCAAGAGGGGACAACAATGTGGTTTTTCAAATACTTTTTCACGGGAACATGATGGGACCTTTCGCCCACCCCTACCGAACAGCAAAGTGTATGACACTGATTAACTTACTCTTTCCTAGAGAGATATACATCATATTATTAACTCCTTGTATACAAGAAAGGTGCACAGAAATGTGTTAATTGAATAGGAGAGTAGCTCCTAACTTTTCAAATGTCCAAATACTTGCTTTAGGTGGTGTTGCTGGAGGACATGACTGGTGGGTGGGCAAAAACTGAGAGTTTTAAGGTTAAAGAGATAGTAATGTTAAAAACTAAATCAGCCTATGGTTGTTCAATTAAATTTTTTATAATGCATATTACCTTTTCAAAATCCTTTACTTTCATATTCTTCTTGAAAATCGATTTGAAAGTTCAATCCTTTCCATCAAGTCATGCAGAGTTCCCTCAGATCTGAAAGCCAATCACTTGATCAGCTGGATAGCAATGAGGGACAATATTGTGTCTGTCAGTATAAGGAAAACCCTGTCACCCTTTTCCTTATGCTTACACAATATTGCCCCTCGCTGTTATCAGTTCAAACCAGCTTTCACTCTGTATGACTTGATGGAAAGGGGCGAGGGGGTGAAACTTTTAAATTGATTTTCAAGAAGAATATGAAGGTAAATGATTTTCAAAAGGTACTATGCATTATACAAAATTAAACTGAACAAATCGAATGTAGATATATTTTATACATTACTATCCCTTTTAATGATTTAGAGCAAGACCAAAGCCTTTTATTTACACAGACTAATTTATAAACACATATACTGAGGTTTAACCAAACATTAATATGAGTTTTATTACTGTGAAGCAATGTGATTCACTTATATACATACCACACAGTCTGATCTCTTAAAAAGAGGTACACCAGGGTGGGAAAAAGGGACAGAGGGATTTGGGTCTTAAAGAGGGACTGTCTCTCCTAAAGAGGGATACTTGGGAGGTAATAAAGTGCAAAGCAATGTGTTCCTCACTGGTTAACCCCTTGTAGGCCAGGGCAGTATAATTCATCTGTGATTAATCCCGCTCCCTCCTGGTCCACTGGTGCACATGTCATTATTTTAGGTGTTGGATGCTGACTTGCTCATTAAAGGGTTCACTTCCTTTTTTGCCAGTGGTCCCATGTAACCCCCCCAGTTGATTTCTGGAGATGCCATTGCTTCCGATGCATGCCTTATCGTGATAGTACATCTTTCGTGAATCACTGTGAGAATGGATATCCCCATCTATAAAGAATATGATGTTCTCTCAATGCATCTGTTAATGGCTTGTGGTGTTTCTGTAGTTGTAACACACAGGAAGAAAGATCAATAGTTGAAACTTATGGCCTTCTTATATTAGGTTGGTGTGTTGTCTAGATTTAGTCATTATCTCCTCTTATGTAATAGGAGTATACACAGTATATTACTTCCCTTTGTCTCTCATTTGGAAGATTCCTTGATTTCCTTGATATTCTTGTTTACAGCAGTTGATCCAAAAGAAGGCAAAAAAAAAACCTTCCTTCAGCAATTTCAAAGTCTGCTTTGAATGAAGAAAAAAATCCTTCTTGACTCCAAATTGCAAACAGATTGCTCCTTGGGTCAACAAGCACTACATCTTCTTCCCCTATTCTTCAATTTGTAACTTCAGTTGATTGGTTATATCCTTTTGTGCAATGATTTGCTGATTTAGGTGACTTTACTCATTAAGCATTGATTCTTGATTCTACTCAAAGCTCAAGACAAGATTGCCCAAACTTCTCAAGTCAGGGTTAAGCTCATCAATATTGTTTTTGATATATATTTTAATTGATTCACTCATAGTTAATAAAATAATCTGCAAGTCCTATTTCATTGGAAGAGACTTTAAAGGGATAGTAATACTTCATTTTAACTGTATTTTATTTTGTAGGCATTAAAAAAACATGAAGAACGATATAAGTCTTATCTCTCAAACCTTTATGGTTTAAGAGATATTCACAAGCAAAGTTTCCCCCTCCCGCCGCTTTTTCCTAGTGTAAGCCATCTCTTCTCAGATGTGAATCTGGTTGTAAGACCAGACAGATAACAGCAGGGGACAATCTTCTTTGTATGAAAAGAATGAAAGCCCTTCCCCCCTTGACAAGTTTTTCGGGTTTTTTCCTTATCTTAATTGAAGATTGTCCCTCTCTGCAGTCTACCTGGGCACCTCCCTTCTGATGTGGCTGAACGGGGGGGGGATACTTTGCTTTGTTTTTTTTAATGCCTACAAAATAAGATAAAACGAAGTATTACTATCCCTTTAAATCTTTTGTGAGTAATCTATCTACTTCAGTTTTGTTATTTTCCTTGCTACCTATACCCATCTCAACTGAGGGTATATTAGTTTGCAGTGTGGATAGTGGGGAGCCTGTAGTTCAGAGATTGGAATGTAAGATGCTGTTGTTTTAGCCACTTTCTTTGAGGATACATGATATCTGTTATTCTTAGTTTTTCTATGACTAGATATTACATTCCATAGACTTCAATGGAAAATAGAAAGAATTGATATCTTATTATTCTGGGCAGTAGTATATGTGGATGCAAAATGTACCCTGGAGCATTGATTTTGGTCTCTTCCCATATATTTACATATTCATGCTTAGATAATATTTGAAGGAATGTTTTTTTTAATAGAAATAACTTTATTAGAGAAATAGGTGTACAAAATAAAAAAGCAAAGTTACATACACTCATATAAAGTGTCAGTACAAAATCTGAGGATGACAGGAGAGTAACAAGATACATTTCTCAAACAACCCCAACTGGAGTAGCAGTATTAGATAAACGGACTTCCGCACATACCTACAGCTCAAATCCCAACCTTTCCATTTTCATTAGGCATATAGTAACGCACACCTGTAACACTGACACTACAATTAAACCATGAAAGAAGAAACGTCATAAAAAGGCGAGGGGGGGAGGGAGGTAGAAGGGATAGAGGGGGAAGGGGATGGGTGGGAGTCCCTCTACCTAATCGTATAGTGTGTAGGAAGACCCCCAACACACAGGACTTAATGTGAGATATCTCCATGTGATGGGAGAGTCAATCCAATGTGACCAAGTACAATTATATTGGTCTCGGGTCTGGAAAGCCCAGGCATTTAAGTCTTTAATTTTCCAAATATTTTCCACAATATGGAACCAACTGTCAATGTCTATCTGCCCTCTGCCTTTCCATTGAGTTAGTATATTCCTTCTCTTTGAACTAAAAAGGAAATTAATTAGAGAGCCTTTCTTCGGGGGGGGGGGGGCGGAAGAAGTGAGAAGGGCAAAGAGCAACCTGTTACCTCCACTGTCATTGAGGTGATCTGACACCAGTACTCCGGAGCAAATTTACACAACTACCAAAGATGTAGTGATAGAATCCAAACAAGAAAAGGGGCACTGATAAAAATGAATAGCAAATGGAAAGAGATACTCACATTTTCATAAATTCCGGTTGACAGGCGTGCAATTGCTAAAAGCAATAGGGGAATAATGTGGCCACCCTGCTTAGGGATCTTCACAGAAAACTGGTGGCAGCAGATGATCGGTACCAAAAAGGTTTAATTTATTAAAAGTATGGGAACATAGCCCAATGTTAACGCTTTTCAGGACAACACCTTTCCTTAGAATATACAGACTTATAATGAAGCCACCATTTGAACTGGCCTCCTATATAGACCCAAACCAGCAAAAAGGGATAATGACGAACCAGAAAAGAGAACAGAAAATGGAAGAATGTTCCCCATTAGCATTGTTTGATCACAAAGGACCAATCATCAGGAACAAGCATTAATATAATATAAAAACCCTAAGTAATGCACTAATAATAACAACATGACTGTGATAGCCATTACAAATTTAAAAGGAGGCTAAAAAAATGAAGTACTGTCTTCTGTAAAATCATATTGATAAATACACCAAAAGTACCGCGGGTGAAATACACTAACCCCCTGAGCACCAAGGTGTACCCACTCCCTCTCCACCTCTGCAGAACATCTTAGTAATGTTGGGGTCAATATAGGCTAATCTCTGTGGCATCAAGTGCCACCTCAAAAGCAGCTTAAAATTACATTCTATCATGGATGAATTTCTGATCAGTTTAAATGCGTTCCGGAATAACTTTCCCCATGTCTCCCTAGACATAGGCACTAGGCAGACCTAATTCATTGTACCAGGCACTAACATAGCCTGGTAGGTTAATAACATGTACATTTTAGTGATGGCTTTCTTTATAGGAGGTTGTTGTGTAAGCATCACTTCTACTTGAGATAGAGGTCTATTAATATCTGGGCCAGAGAACATTTCAAGCAGATAGTGCATAACCTGGAGAAATCTCCAAAATGCTGTGTTGGGCAGAATTTGCATTAAAGCTTGGAGGCATACTGGCGCAGGAGAAGGTATAGTCTTGACATCCCAGGAGGAAATCAGTGCAGCCTCCCACTCCCACCATGAGCAGAGGAGAGGGATATGTGAACCAACCCAAGATCCTGTTCAGATTATGCCAGGTAGAACGGAGAGGATGGAAGCACAACCATGGTAACTGAGAGGGGTTTATATGGGGAGAAGAGTGAATGCTAACAAGTATTTCATGTCGACAACGAAGAATAAGTCTATAAGGGCAGAAGCTTGGTAATATTTCTTAGGGTTGGGATATGACAGCCTCACAACTGATACCGGGTCCAGGGAGATAATAGCTTGCTCCACAGTGTCAGACGTGACGCCTGTAAAGCAGGAAAATATCCTACTTGGTGGGATGGCCCCACTCCTGGTTTTGCCAGATCTGGTCCTCCTTCTCACAGTCACAGACATGTAACACTTTGAGTTTGGTGGAGAAGTAGGGGATTAGGGTGTATAATAAATGTGAAAAAGAATAAGCCTGCTGCTATTTTAAGCTTTAGGATCACCCAGAGGCAGAGATCCACAGGCTCAAGTGTCCATCTCTTTGGCGCGCCAAGCACTGCCCCCATTTACAGGCAGCTCTGCTCATTATTGAGCTTCAAGGATTCATGTGAACTCTGCTCCCGCCACATTCTGTTTGTCTTAATAGAGTTTAGAAGACAAATGTTTTGCAAAGGACTTGCACCAACTATTAGGTGTAGTTCATGAGAAATGATCCGCAACTCATAACAATGACAATCCATAGGGTATCATTATTTTGTTAAATCCAAGGTTTTATGGATCTTTACAGGCCCTTGTGCATTGCCATGAAATAAGTTAGAATAAGTCAATGGATTTGTATTCTGTTTTATTTATTTTAATAAATTATCATTAGTAAATACCATTACAGATCACTCCTCTTGTGAGAATATTACCACCATTATTGTCTACATATCATTAAAACATTTGCAGTATTACACTATTGGGCACCCCTTTTTGTTTTTGTATGCCCTTGTGTTCTGTTTCATTATTTCTATTTTTTGTTATCATTTTTATTGAGGAAAAAGCTGGAACGTCCATATCACTGTAGTGCAATACAAAGGTGAATACAAAAAAAAACATGACAAATCAAGTACACATCTGATAAACCAGCATTATCCTTGTTTTCTACTGGTAGACTAACATCATCATTATTAAACCAAGGGACTGAAACCCAGACAGGATAAGTAACCATCCCCCGCCCCCAGAGAAGACCAGTGATCCACTTAGAGATTAATTATAAAGCTTCGGCCAAATTAAGTGGAGAGCCATGGCACCCAGACCTTGTTGGACTTTCAGAGAGAACCCCTATATGTCAGATTGTAGTGGGGAATATTACAGTTAACAAGATTTACCCAAGTAATATGTGAGGGGGCCCTTTCCAACATCCACACCATTGGCACCACCTTCTCTGCCAGTTCTCTTATGAGTATTCTATCTGAAGCAGTATCAAAATCATCTGGTAGAATGGAAAAATTCAGATTTTTGGTTGGAGATGCACCGGTCTGCTCAAGACATTAGAGATAGTCTCAATAACCTGTTGCCTAAATGCTTGCATGAGCGGGCACATCCACAAGAGGTGCCAAAACGTACCAAGATCACTCCCACACCTAATGCATCTATCATTTTCTAGTTTACCTATTTCTATATTTTTATTGATCAAACAATAAAAGCATTCTTCCACCTTATCAGGCTGCTCATGTACGAAAAACCTGGAGTCACATACAATTCAAGGTTGTAACTTTGTGGCCTAGATGATTTTGTGTTATTCTAGCCATTGTGATTATCTAATCTGTATAATGGTTGAGCAAAATGATGCTAGAGATGTAGAGAGTTTGGGGGAAAGGACAGATCACCCTGAAAATTGCTCCAAACTGGTGAATGGTTAAGGATTGTGGAATGCTAATCTCCCATGAGTCTTGTCCAACTGGTTGACGGCCAAACCACCCTTAAAAGGGAATTTTGAATACTAGAAAGGTCTCCAGTGCATTTACTTTGGAGACATCTCTAGCATTATTAAAATCAATAGGAAACTGGAATGTTTATTTGTCCCTATGATGCTGTTGATTTGCCCCAGAATTGCACCAGATTAGCATCTTGATTAAGTCCCCAAGACTAGAGAATTATCCATGATAAAGTAACAATATATGCATAGAGCATGCAATCAATCAATGTCTAAATGTGAAATATTATGTGAACTTTATTTTAACTTGTAATACAGAATCCCCATCTCATTTGGTTCTTTCATAAAAAGCAAAATAGCATAATTAGCTACTGTCAGTGGAGAATGGACCAAAAGGGTGTGAAACACATTGTGAAATAATGTGCTGCACACCCCTTTTGTATTTAAAAGGTTAATATCAATGAATCAACATTCACAACAGCATAATTAGTGACACTGCAGAAAGGTTACTAGAATCAAGTGATTGTACTAGTGGAGTAACTTGGTGGCCAAGAGGTCTTTTATATAAATCTGATGGTTAGTGATGAGCGAGCATGCTCGGCTCGAGCATCGCTCTGCTCGGCACATGGCGGTACTCGTACAAGTACCGCATGTGCTCGCCCGCCATGTTCGGGTCTCCTCCCCGCACGTTTCGCGGCTGCTGCGCAGCCAATAAACGTGCAGGGAGGCTCTGACATCAGTGTAATGCCAGCAGCCATGTTGGCTGCTGGCATTACACTGATTGGCTGGCCAGAACCCATGATCGGGTGCTGTATAGCACCTGACCAGCGAGTTCGGCTCAGTCTTAGCCAGGGAGAGATGAGGATAGGAAGGGAAAGTCAGTGTAGGGAGAAGAAAAGCGAGTTTGTTAAAAAAAAAGACCCAAAAGTCCTTTTTAGGGCTACTGTGTGTGGGGGCAGCAGTTTATTTTGTTTGGGGGGGCAGAGATTTAAAAAAAAAAACGTCACATATTCCGTTCACTGTGCCTAGCCGCAGATTAGCAGCACATTCTGTTTAGTGTGCAAAGTTGCAGATTAGCAGCACATTCTGGTTAGTGTGCAAAGTTGCAGATTAACAGCACATTCTTATTAGTGTGCAAAGTTTCAGATTAGCAGCACATTCTGTTTAGTGTGCAAAGTTGCAGATTAGCAGCACATTCTGTTCAGTGTGCAAAGTTGCAGATTAGCAGCACATTCTGTTTAGTGTGCAAAGTTTCAGATTAGCAGCACATTCTGTTTAGTGTGCAAAGTTGCAGATTAGCAGCACATTCTGTTCAGTGTGCAAAGTTGCAGATTAGCAGCACATTCTGTTTAGTGTGCAAAGTTTCAGATTAGCAGAACATTCTGTTTAGTGTGCAAAGTGTAAAATATCAAAGTCACATATTCCATTCACTGTGCCGAGCCGCAGATAAGCAGCACATTCTGTTTAGTGTGCAAAGTTTCAGATTAGCAGAACATTCTGTTTAGTGTGCAAAGTGTAAAATATCAAAGTCACATATTCCATTCACTGTGTCTAACCGCAGATAAGAAGCACATTCTGTTTAGTGTGCAAAGTTTCAGATTAGCAGAACATTCTGTTTAGTGTGCAAAGTGTAAAATATCAAAGTCACATATTCCATTCACTGTGTCTAACCGCAGATAAGAAGCACATTCTGTTTAGTGTGCAAAGTTGCATATTAGGAGAACATTCTGTTTACTGTGCAAAGTGTAAAATATCAAAGTCACATATTCCATTCACTGTGCCTAGCCGCAGATAAGAAGCACATTCTGTTTAGTGTGCAAAGTTTCAGATTAGCAGAACATTCTGTTTAATGTGCAAAGTGTAAAATATCAAAGTCACATATTCCATTCACTGTGCCGAGCCGCAGATAAGCAGCACATTCTGTTTAGTGTGCAAAGTTTCAGATTAGCAGAACATTCTGTTTACTGTGCAAAGTGTAAAATATCAAAGTCATATATTCCATTCACTGTGTCTAACCGCAGATAAGAAGCACATTCTGTTTAGTGTGCAAAGTTGCATATTAGGAGAACATTCTGTTTACTGTGCAAAGTGTAAAATATCAAAGTCACATATTCCATTCACTGTGCCTAGCCGCAGATAAGAAGCACATTCTGTTTAGTGTGCAAAGTTTCAGATTAGCAGAACATTCTGTTTACTGTGCAAAGTGTAAAATATCAAAGTCACATATTCCATTCACTGTGTCTAACCGCAGATAAGAAGCACATTCTGTTTAGTGTGCAAAGTTGCATATTAGGAGAACATTCTGTTTACTGTGCAAAGTGTAAAATATCATTGTGGTCGGGCCTAGGAGAGACTATGATGATAAGATGTATGTCGGATGCCTATTGCCCATTCCGACCTGTGAGGTAGGCCTAAGAGTGGGCCAACGTGTATAAGAAAAAGAATGAAATTGATAGAGCTGAGAAAGGGGTATGGGTTGGGTGGGTAACACAGAGCTCAGTCGGAGCTCTGCGCAGTCCCGAGGAAAGGATTGAGGTTGGTATAAATGTCTCCAACCGGCCCTCCCACAACTCCAGGCTAACCAATAGCCTTACATTTGTGGTCGGGCCTAGGAGAGACTATGATGATAAGATGTATGTCGGATGCCTATTGCCCATTCCGACCTGTGAGGTAGGCCTAAGAGTGGGCAAAAAGGACCATGAATCCACAGGGATCATGACCGTAGATCTATATCCAACCTGAATAAAGAATGGGTACTGAAATAACCTGATACTGGATAACCTCCCGCCTGGTGACCCCTGAAATCTAACAGAAGCCATAAGAAAGGTGGAGCAAATGTAACTAAAAAGGAGGCTGATAACCGAAGGGTAGTGAGCCGTCTACCCAACTGCTCCAAAAATATACAATCTAAGGTGTCAAGTGAAAGACTATTTACAATACCTCACATGATCAATCGTACGAGTGTGCGACAGTGTACTTACTGTAGTAGTTGTGTTGATAAAGATGTTTGATACCTGCCAAGACGGATTCACAAAATAAGATCAAATATGCATAACTAGTATATAAATGGCCAAAAAGATGTAAAGGCAGAACACATGTGGCACCCTACCACAGAACATCTAGCCCAGTCAATAGTTGACGTGTATGGTGGAAACGGTGAGAACCTTGAAATACTACCTCCCATATGTAGCCTCATAAACATAGCACACGTCATAACATCAGGGCCAGGTATGTAACACATGTACGTCTGAAGGTGGTAGTCTGTCTTGCCATGACACCAATGCAACGTCTCTGCCAAATTAACTCACAATTTGACTGCCTTAGCCCCGAACATAAGGCAAATAAAATCCTTCTTCCCCAGACACCCTGTAAAGCCATAGAGCGGTGTCATGGCAGTATCTTACCCGCATGTTCCGCTACCTGATTTGATTATGTAAATTCTTCCGGTAACGCCACTGGTTCCATTATGAGGGATCTTCCTTACATATGATGATCCTGTAAACCAAACTGATTCATGATACATAATATATTCCTATTATGCTGCTGGTTCGTGACCCCCTGCCTACTGAAAAAAAGAGAAAAGAATTAACTTGTATATGGTGACTGGTGAGTCCCTCTCTAGTGCCAAGCGGCTGATGCGAGACGCTACCTATGGTTTGGACCGATGGGCTTGAGGCCTATGCGATAGGCTGAGGGGTGTTGGTCTCGCGGTGACAAATAATCTTAAGCAGTATAAGACCCTATGTCTATAGAGTGGGTGTGACAGGTGAAGCCCTGTCTATCAAGAAAACTAGGAAGAATGCTCTGTCTATGAGTTGGGCCGAGGGAAACGTGGGACGGGACTAAGCTGTAGCCGTCCCCTAACTATCCTAAAAGACGAACCAGCAGTCTTAACATAACCTAAACCTAACTCTGCCTCTGAAAGTAACTTGCTCGAGCCTGTATGCGTGTCTCTGAAATGAGGAGACTGAATAAGATATACAAGATACTGAGTTTAATGACAAACAGTATCTCGGTGTGAGATAAAACCTATTAGATTTCATTGTGGACTACCTAGTTTAAGAACATACGAGAATGTACCAATAAACCCTAGAAACCTATCCGTAAAAAATAATGATGATGAAGAGATCTCCGTGTGCGACTATCAACATAGGAATAAATGAAAAGTTCCGCCAACATTACTTATTTGCTGTCGGTCACCTGAAAGCCTAACTGACTATAGAAAAGAATAGATCAAAAGCACCTAACTGAGCTATATATGTATGGAAGGTGAGGCCCTAAAATAAACACCAACCAGAACTACCTATGATTTGGACAGAGGGGCGATTGCCTAAGCGGTAGGCCGGAACGTGACTGGCGGTGTTATCTATCTCAAAATAAACCTGGCTGTCCGTGACGCCCTACCTAAAAGAGACCAGGAGGAGGTACGCTAACTATGCGTTGGGCTGAGGGGAAATACACGAGATTTCCCGGGGGACTGGACTACTCCTCCGTTCCTACCCTAAAAGACAGGAACCGACAGACTTTAGAAAAATAAAAACCTGCCCTACCTAATCTTAGTAGTCAGCTTCATAAATGCCAGACACCAGATCTGTCCTAAATACATTCTATATCCAGATTACATATTGGATGACAACATAAGTTAGTAAACGTACTCATACACACTAAACGGCAACATGAAAGCTTCAAATTAAAATATCACATTACAGTAAGACAAGTGAATGGCTGTCGTAGCGGATGCCTGAGCAGCTGTACGAGCAAGATTACATTGTAGTATAAACCAGAGGAGTAAGTAGACATATATGAAATCAAACCCAGTCTTGACTGCAGTAAAGTTCAATGCATGTGGAACGAAAACCAGCCTGCAAGAGGAGCACTTGGGGTGATCGCGTGCCTGACTGTGCGTGGCTGTACACATGGTCGCGTTGTGATGATGTGAACGTGACTTGGTCTAACACAGAGCTCAGTCGGAGCTCTGCGCAGTCCCGAGGAAAGGATTGAGGTTGGTATAAATGTCTCCAACCGGCCCTCCCACAACTCCAGGCTAACCAATAGCCTTACATAAGTCACATATTCCATTCACTGTGTCTAACCGCAGATAAGAAGCACATTCTGTTTAGTGTGCAAAGTTGCATATTAGGAGAACATTCTGTTTACTGTGCAAAGTGTAAAATATCAAAGTCACATATTCCATTCACTGTGCCGAGCCGCAGATAAGCAGCACATTCTGTTTAGTGTGCAAAGTTGCATATTAGGAGAACATTCTGTTTACTGTGCAAATTGTAAAATATCAAAGTCACATATTCCATTCACTGTGTCTAACCGCAGATAAGAAGCACATTCTGTTTAGTGTGCAAAGTTGCATATTAGGAGAACATTCTGTTTACTGTGCAAAGTGTAAAATATCAAAGTCACATATTCCATTCACTGTGTCTAACCGCAGATAAGAAGCACATTCTGTTTAGCGTGCAAAGTTGCATATTAGGAGAACATTCTGTTTACTGTGCAAAGTGTAAAATATCAAAGTCACATATTCCATTCACTGTGCCGAGCCGCAGATAAGCAGCACATTCTGTTTAGTGTGCAAATTTGCATATTAGGAGAACATTCTTTTTACTGTGCAAATTGTAAAATATCAAAGTCACATATTCCATTCCCTGTGTCTAACCGCAGATAAGAAGCACATTCTGTTTAGTGTGCAAAGTTGCATATTAGGAGAACATTCTGTTTACTGTGCAAAGTGTAAAATATCAAAGTCACATATTCCATTCACTGTGTCTAACCGCAGATAAGAAGCACATTCTGTTTAGTGTGCAAAGTTGCATATTAGGAGAACATTCTGTTTACTGTGCAAAGTGTAAAATATCAAAGTCACATATTCCATTCACTTTGCCGAGCCGCAGATAAGCAGCACATTCTGTTTAGTGTGCAAAGTTGCATATTAGGAGAACATTCTGTTTACTGTGCAAATTGTAAAATATCAAAGTCACATATTCCATTCACTGTGTCTAACCGCAGATAAGAAGCACATTCTGTTTAGTGTGCAAAGTTGCATATTAGGAGAACATTCTGTTTACTGTGCAAAGTGTAAAATATCAAAGTCACATATTCCATTCACTGTGTCTAACCGCAGATAAGAAGCACATTCTGTTTAGTGTGCAAAGTTGCATATTAGGAGAACATTCTGTTTACTGTGCAAAGTGTAAAATATCAAAGTCACATATTCCATTCACTGTGCCGAGCCGCAGATAAGTAGCACATTCTGTTTAGTGTGCAAAGTTGCATATTAGGAGAACATTCTGTTTACTGTGCAAATTGTAAAATATCAAAGTCACATATTCCATTCACTGTGTCTAACCGCAGATAAGAAGCACATTCTGTTTAGTGTGCAAAGTTGCATATTAGGAGAACATTCTGTTTACTGTGCAAAGTGTAAAATATCAAAGTCACATATTCCATTCACTGTGTCTAACCGCAGATAAGAAGCACATTCTGTTTAGTGTGCAAAGTTGCATATTAGGAGAACATTCTGTTTACTGTGCAAAGTGTAAAATATCAAAGTCACATATTCCATTCACTGTGCCGAGCCGCAGATAAGCAGCACATTCTGTTTAGTGTGCAAAGTTGCATATTAGGAGAACATTCTGTTTACTGTGCAAATTGTAAAATATCAAAGTCACATATTCCATTCACTGTGTCTAACCACAGATAAGAAGCACATTCTGTTTAGTGTGCAAAGTTGCATATTAGGAGAACATTCTGTTTACTGTGCAAAGTGTAAAATATCAAAGTCACATATTCCATTCACTGTGTCTAACCGCAGATAAGAAGCACATTCTGTTTAGTGTGCAAAGTTGCATATTAGGAGAACAGTCTGTTTACTGTGCAAAGTGTAAAATATCAAAGTCACATATTCCATTCACTGTGCCGAGCCGCAGATAAGCAGCACATTCTGTTTAGTGTGCAAAGTTGCATATTAGGAGAACATTCTGTTTACTGTGCAAATTGTAAAATATCAAAGTCACATATTCCATTCACTGTGTCTAACCGCAGATAAGAAGCACATTCTGTTTAGTGTGCAAAGTTGCATATTAGGAGAACATTCTGTTTACTGTGCAAAGTGTAAAATATCAAAGTCACATATTCCATTCACTGTGCCTAGCCGCAGATAAGAAGCACATTCTGTTTAGTGTGCAAAGTTGCAGATTTGCAGCACATATTCCGTGTAATATGAAGAAGGCGGGTAAAAAGGGACGGGGAAGTGGACTTGATCCTGATAGTTCAGGGCGCGGGTCAGGACGCGTACAAAATGTGCCTGGTGCCAGAGCACAAGAAAGAAAGACATCCACCATACCTAGCTTCATGTCTCAGTTTACAGGGCGTCGCAGGACATCACTCTCGAGGTCAGACCACTGTGAACAGGTGGTCGGTTGGATTTCAGCTGATACTGCTTCCAGTCGGTTAAGCACCACCCTGTCTTCCACCAAGTCCACTCTCAGTAGCCAAGAGTCTGGTCAACATAATCCTCACCCTGATCATCCTTCCTCCCATCATAGAGGGTCTGGTCAAAGAAGTGATCCCACACTGGGATATAGTGAGGAGCTCGTCTCATCACCAATCCTTAATTTGAACCTCTCTCCAAGCACGCTTGCAGAGGAACATGACATCTTGTGCCCTGATTCACAACCTCTAGAGGGTACCCAATCACAAGAAGATGACAGAGGGGAACGGCATTTAAGGTCAAAGGAAGTGGATGATGATGATGATGAGACACAGTTGCAATTAAATCAACCACTATTACTGTCTCAAGACCTTGATGAGGAGGATGATATACAGTTGTCAATGACTGAGTATGTGGTGGGATCAAGACATGAGGAGGATGATCAGAGTGAGGAAGTGGAGGAGGACTTGGTGGACGATGAGGTGACTGACCCCACCTGGGAAGGTGGAGAGCCGAGCAATGACAGCAGTCCTGAGGGTGAGCCATCTGCAGCACCGCAACAGGCTGGAAGAGGCAGTGGTGTGGCTACAGAAAGAAGGCGGACCGCACCAAACCGGGCCGCAAATGTTCCACGGAGCACCCCCTTGCGTAAATCTCCCTTGCCAAGGGGTAGGTGTTCCGCAGTATGGCGTTTTTTTAAGGAAAGTGCGGACGACAAAAGAATTGTAGTTTGCAACCTGTGCCACACCAGAATGAGCCGAGGCATGAACACTAGAAACCTCACCACCACCAGCATGATCCGACACATGGCATCCAAGCACCGTAATAAGTGGGAGGAACGCCCGGATCGCCAATCTGTGTCTGCAGGCCACACCACTGCCTCCTCTTCCCCTGTTTTCGGTGCCGGCCAATCGCCTGTCAAAGGCGCAGGCCCGCATACCTCCCGCCCTGCACCTGTACCATCTGAAGCACCATCAGCGACCACATCCACTTCCCTGTCCCAGCGCAGCGTCCAAATGTCGTTACCCGAGGCATTTGAGCGCAAGTGAAAATACCCAGCCACCCACCCACAGGCCATAGCACTAACCTCACACCTTTCCAAATTACTGGCCATCGAAATGCTGCCATTTAGGCTTGTGGAGACTGAGTCCTTCCGCAGCCTGATGGCAGCAGCTGTCCCTCGGTACGCAGTCCCCAGCCGCCACTACTTTTCCCGGTGTGCCGTCCCCGCCTTACACCACCATGTGTCCCGTAACATCACCCGTGCCCTGACCAACGCAGTTACTGGGAAGGTCCACTTAACGACTGACACATGGACAAGTGCTTGTGGCCAGGGACGCTACATTTCCCTGACGGCACACTGGGTGAATGTCGTGGAGGCTGGGAGCGACTCGGACCCTGGGATGGCACGGGTGCTACCCACGCCGAGGATTGCGGGCCCTACCTCCATCAGGGTTTCCGCCAGCACCTACGTTATTGGCTCCTCCTCCTCCGTTTCCACCTCCGAATTCTCTGCGCGCAGCGCCACTCACCCATCAGCCGGTAGCTGGAAGCAGTGTAGCACTGCAGTGGGGAAGCGTCAACAGGCCGTGCTGAAGCTGATCTGCCTTGGGGACAAACAGCACACGGCCTCAGAGCTGTTGCAGGGGATTAGTCACCAGACCGAGCAGTGGCTCTCGTCACTCAACCTGCAACCAGGCATGGTTGTGTGTGATAATGGGCGTAACTTGGTGGCGGCTTTGGAGCTCGGCAAGCTCACACACGTACCATGCCTAGCGCATGTATTTAATTTAGTGGTTCAGCGATTTCTAAAAACCTACCCCAATTTGCATGATCTCTTGACCAAGGTGCGCCGCGTGTGTGCACATTTCCGTAAATCATCTACAGCTTCAGCCGGCCTGTTGAAGCTGCAGCAGCGCTTACAATTGCCAGCTCACCGGCTGCTGTGTGACGTGAGCACGCGCTGGAACTCCACCTTCCACATGTTGGCCCGGCTTTGTGAGCAGCAGAGGGCAGTAGTGGAGTACCAGCTGTTACACGGTCGTCGCCTCTCCGTTCAACTTCCTGTAATCAGAAGTGAGGAGTGGGAATGGATGTCAGACCTCTGTGAGGTTTTACGCAATTTTGAGGAATCGACACAGATGGTGAGCGGCGATAACGCTATTATCAGTGTAACCATCCCACTTCTGTGTCTACTGAAACGCTCGCTGCTCACAATTAAAACTGACGCTTTGCATGTGGAAGAGGTGGAAATGGGGGAGGAAGAGCTTACACAAGGTGATAGCCAGAGCACCCTCACTTCGTCTTCTCAGCGACAATTGGAGGAGGCGGAGAAGGAGGAGGAGGAGGAGGAGGAAGACACGGTTGCCTCCGCTACAGAGGCTAGCCATGGAACTTTAGTTCCATCTCTTCAGCGTGGGTGGGCAGAAGAGGAGGAAGAGGATGAGGAGATTGAGAGTCATCCTCCTGGTGAGGACAGCGAAATCTTGCCTGTTGGTACTCTGGCACACATGGCTGACTTTATGTTAGGCTGCCTTTCCCGTGACCCACGCGTTACACGCATTTTAGACAACACGGATTACTGGGTGTTCACCCTTCTGGACCCCCGCTACAAAGAGAATTTCTCATCTCTCATTCCTCCGGTGGAGAGGACAAGCAAAATGGTGCAATACCAGAAGGTTCTTGTCGAAAAATTGCTCCAAAATTTTCCATCTGACAACGCTGGCGGCAGAGTACGTGCTACCTTGGCCAACCGAGAAGGGGAGAAAAGGGGAGCACACAGCAGTTCCGACAAAGGCAGGGCAACACTCTCCAAGGCGTGGGACACCTTCATGACACCCCGCCAGCACCCTCACCCTGATGCGCAGCCTAGTGTCACAAGGAGGGAAAAGTTTTGGAAGATGGTGAAGGAGTACGTAGCAGACCGTGTCAGCGTCCTCAATGATCCCTCTGTGCCTTACAACTACTGGGTGTCCAAGCTGGACACGTGGTATGAACTGGCACTCTACGCCTTGGAGGTGCTGGCCTGCCCTGCCGCCAGCGTTCTGTCTGAGCGGGTATTTAGTGCTGCTGGTGGCATCATAACAGATAAGCGTATCCGCCTTTCCACCGAAAATGCTGATAGGTTGACACTTATAAAAATGAACAAGGCCTGGATTTCCCCTGACTTCTCCACTCCACTGGAGGAAAGCCCCGGGGGAACATAAAGTCACTTTATATATGTTATTTACAATGATGGGAATACTCTGTATTCCCATTCACCCCTTCCACCCAAAAAACGGGTATATGGTTGACTCTCTTCCATATGCCCAGTGATATAATTTTTATATAGTGCCAGCTCACCAGCGGGCCCAGTGATATAATTTTTATATAGGGCCAGCTCACCAGCGGGCCCTGTGATATAATTTTTATATAGGGCCAGCTCACCAGCGGGCGCAGTTTGACAATTTTTGTATAGGTCAGCTCACCAGCGGGCCTTCTCATATAATGTTTTATTGGGTCAGCTCTCTAGCGGGCCCTCTCATATAATGTTTTATAGCGTCATCTCACTAGCGGGCCTTCGCATATAATGTTTAGGATGGTCAGCTCCGCAGCAGACCCTCACCCATAATGTTTTAGATGGTCGGCTCAGCGCACGTTTCCCTCTTAATCATGGCCCCAGTTCAGAAAAATCGAGGAAATTTTTGGGAGAATTTGCCTTTGCGCACATTTCCCTCTTAATCATGGCCTCAGTTCAGAAAAATGAAGGAAATTTTTGGGAGAATTTGCCTCTACGCACGTTTCCCTCTTAATCAGGGCCTCAGTTCAGAAAAATCTAGGAAATTTTTGGGAGAATTTGCCTCTGCGCACGTTTCCCTCTTAATCATGGCCCCAGTTCAGAAAAATCGAGGAAATTTTTGGCAGAATTTGCAGATGATATACAAGTAAATATACAGCAAATACTGTTTGGTAACAATTTTTCGCCTAAAGTCGTTTTTATCTTCCTTTTTGTGTGTTTTACGGTCAGTCTGTAAAAATGGCGTACTACGGGCGAAAGATCGTTCCCAGCAGCGACGTTGGAGTCCAAGATGCATCCAGACATCCTCCCTATGCTGTCCCTTAACCATTTCTGTGGTGTTTCCATCATTTTCTGCCCTTTTCCTATGGACCAGGCACCCTCCCCTCATCAGAGCAGGGGGTGCCTGGTGTAATGCTCGAGTCCTCCCATTGACTTCAATGGGGCTCGGGTGCTCGGCCGAGCACTCAAGCCTCCGGGGGCGCTCGGTCAGAGCACCCGAACACCAGCGCATTGGGGTGCTCGATCATCACTACTGATGGTAAGAATGTGTTAGGGTACTTTGTATCTCCTCCATTATTCGATTAATTGTGAAGTTACTGTAGCCTCAAAGGTTAAACAGCACTTGGAAAGATCAGATATTTCTATAAAATGGCACATTTTGCCTGCTGGAATCAAGATGCCAATGAGATCTAAGTGTTTTTTTAGCAAGTACTACTATGGATACAATGTAATCATCACATCCATAGTACATCCTGAAAACCCTCCTCAAAGTGTGGTATCCACCACCTTCCCTCAAATTCACAGAAGCATAGGTATGGGATGCTGTAGCTTTAAAAAATACAGGACTCTTGAAACTTTTTAGTACATAAAAACATTAAAAACAGAAAACATAAAAACATTAAAAACAGAGTTCCCATTCCCAGTCAGAGAACCCTGGAAGTGGATCCACTAACTGGGAAGTGTCTCATGACTTTTTCTTCGCCAATCAATTTTATCAGTGTGGAAAGGAAAAATAGTAAATAGACTAAGGAGTTAATGGTTGTGATAAAATGTTCTATTCACAAAACGCACTAGGTGGGATGTGTGTTTTCTTTTCTTTCATGTCCATGTTTGTCCTAATTGATTACGGTTTTTAACATCCTATATAATAAAACGTTAGAATGTTTGTCCGAATCAGTCATGTGCAGTAGAGACTGCCTGAATGCTGGGAGTTCTGTGCTGGGAGGATTCTGTGCATTCGGGCAGTCGCTACAGCGCATGACTGCATAGCATGCGCAACAGTGAGGAAGGGGCAGTATGCAGAGCAGGACCAGCCTCTTAACCCTATGAGTGCCAGAGAGGTACACAACGGTACCCCTCTGGCACTCGAAGGGTTAACATCACCTGAACCTTGGCCCGTGTACAGAAATTTTTACACTAGTTGGAAATAAAAGATTATACTTTTAAGTACTGACTGGTATGCTCTCATCCTGATGAGTTAATGGAGACCTACTATCTACCACTAACTAATGTGCCAGTGGTATATTGATGCATAATATTTTAAGTGAGTCATTTGAACCACTCCTTCAACCCATAATTCCCTAGACTTTGGAATAATAAAGCATAAGAAATAGCATATGGTCCATAGCAACTAAAACTGCTCACAGGGCAAGGGGGCCCTCCATTAGAATAGGTGGTGGTATGTTAAAATATTTAGAGAGTAATAAAATCCTCTAATATCACAAATGGATTTAAACTAGCCAATGAGATCCATAGATACCCACACTTTTCCCAAGAAGGAAGACATATTTAACGCCTTGAATGGCAGGGGAGTGCCCAATGCATTGTTTTACATTTACAATGTAATAGGTAACCCTCTAGCCCCCAAAGGTTTAAACATAAATAAGGGGTACTTTCAAGGGTAAAGTGAATGTTCAAGAGGGGGTGGGTCAATTGCTTTCCCCACTGGTTATCAGGGGGCTGAGTAGCTCTCTACCAGTACCAGTTTACCCCCATGGCACCTAATGATGGTCTGTACCACAGAAAGGATGTAATAGCCAATGAAATGTGTTGCCCACCCTTCTGTCACCTAGGTTTAACCCTTTAAGTTCCAGAGGGGTATGCAAAACATTGCATTGGATAACTCTACGACACTCAAATGGTTAACTAGAAAACATATATGATATTCTGTGCTGCAGTTGTTATGTTTAATCTCATATAGGAAGACTATGAGTTTTCCTTTTTCTTGTGTTCTGATCAGGTTATGACGAATTACTGGTTTGGTTGGGTGTTATGCTGAATGTAGTTCTGCATTAGGTAATCATGCTATGGACAATGATGTGGGTAGGTTTCAAATTGTCTGTTGAGCAACCCAATAAAGATTGATTGGCTCAGTGAGTGACCTACAATAACTTTAAGCTAACATTTGGTTTATTATAAAGTACAGACAAGACATGAAAAAAAAGTAACAGCTAATGTACCATTCCTATTGTCCATTGCTTGTATGAGCTGTCAATAAATACCTGGATTCCAGTGAAGCTGATAAAGTTATCAAAGTCATTGTCTACAAATTTCACTATAGATTTCTGTGTGAATGTTAGCTATCAAGTGCAGTTTAATACAGGCCACATTTTGCAGACCAGTCTCCTCTGAGTTCACTCCTTTCTCTTTCCGAAGCAAAACTAGACATGTTGCAAGACATGTAATACATCAGTTCCTATGTATGTTTGGTGTGTACAAATCAGAAACAGATAAGAAAGTAAACAATGCTGAAGCCCTCAGACTTCAGCTACTAATAAAGGAACTTTGCAGTATAATGCCAGTTTAGGATGAAATCCTTGATTCTCTAGAATATGGGTTATTACCACCCAAACACAGTGTGCAATGGCATGTGGATCAGTACTCCTTTTCATCTGCCTGGGTTGGCATCTACTACTGAGAGTCTGATCTTATGGGAAGCCACAGGTTTTAAAGTCTCCCTCACATACCTCCCAACATTTCAAATTGCCAAGGAGGGACACTGGTGTTTTAGGTGGGCTTGCTGGGGGCGTAGCTGGTGAGTGGGGCATTACCAATGATTTTTGGGTTCCTTTAGGACCTCTTTGTGTAACTGAAAATATTATTTAGAGCAAGACCAAAGTATTTTATTTACACAGACTGATATATAAACACAGATACTGAAGTTTATACAAATATTAATGCGACTTTTATTGCTGTAGAGCAATGTGATACACTTCTATACACACCACACAGTCTGATCTCCTAAAAAGAGGGACACCAGGCTGGGAAAGAGGGACAGAGGGATGTGGGTCTGAAAGAGGGACTGTCCCTCCGAAAGACGGACACTTGGAAGGTATGCCCTCATGTGGCATATAGTTGGGCATAAGTTATGACCCATGCGGTGGATTTGGGCCTGCGGTGCTGCATTTTGGGGGTGTGATATTTCTGGGGGGTCTAAATTAGTAAAGTTCATTCTTAATAAACCTGTGACCTCTTTATTTGCTACCATATTTCTTTAACTGTGTGTTTATTGCTATGTTTAAGAACAAATGTTATGTTATTGATATGTTCGTGCATGTTGAGTTATGTTTTTGCTTATGGGTTACCCATGGTCTTGTAGGGCCATGAGTCACACAGGTTCAAGAAGATGGGCATGGTGCATTGATATCTTAAGTGCTGACACTTGTTATAAAAACAGCAGCGCTCCATATCCCCCCTAGATATTTAGCTGCAAAATGATGTCACTTTAGGAACAAATGAGCAATTTTCTAGAAATGATATATATTTAGGACAGCAGAAAAATATCTAAATTTAGTTCTTATGATTTTTTTCTTTTCAAATATGTGAGTATTCAATTCTCTAGGGAGAAGTGAACAGTAAAGTGGGCATGTTGGTACAAGCTGTGTTATAAGCAGGACAGGAAATGAGATGTTGGGCCTGATTTAGCAGTTTGTTTCTTACTGCTGGTATAGACTGGTTGTAGAAGTATTACTTACACAGGATGTGCTCAACAGCTCCTGGTAAAGAAAGACCTATGTCTCTCCTGGTTGTGGTCAACAAATGGTGTTATTTGGTAAGTATTTTTCAGCATATGCATTGTTATTATTTTTATTATTATTATTATTATTATTATTATCATTGCTACTACTACGGCTCTTTTCAGAAAACTTTAATTACCTTTAACAATTTAAATATGAGAGAGGTACCCAATGTATTGCAATAATAACCATTATAATAACCATTAATTACAGTGATAGCTCAGAATGATGCACGCAGGACTGATTTGAATAATTAGAGATGTCTGTGTGATCTGTTAGTACCTAAGTAGTGCTACCAGGCTAAGGCAAAACAGTGTATACAAATGATTAGTTCTGGAATAACAGGGCAGAGCAGTAGACTCATTACTAAACATCATCCACTGGATGGTAAAGAGGCCTCCAAAGTGTTGCTTTTAACAGTGGTGCAGTGCTTGCCTAGATTCAGCAGTAGAATGTCACTGGAAAGACACGGGTTCAAGTGGTTTATAGGGTCTATATTCATTTGAAATATAAGAACTGGGCTTTAGGGCAGGATTAGTCAATCTTTGAGCAGGATACAAGTTATAGTGTTGACTCATTGCACACATTTAGACACTGATAACCCTGTTTTATGGGGTAAATCAGTTACAGTGACATTAAGGCTGTGATTGAATTGTCCATACTGGAATAATGAGGAACAGAGTGAAACAAACGCCAGTGGCAGAACTGTATACATGGGGAGTGAGTAGTACCATAGTATACAGATCACCGAGATACAGATGTTTTGGGAATATAATAGGGAGCTAGAGGGGCCAAGCAAATACTGTGTGAATGAAGGATAGTTAACGGAAGATGTGCTAGCAGTGGAATCCAAACAGGAATAGCTATAAGGCCAAATATCTTCATACTTTTGGGGGAAAATTGGCTCAGTACTGGAATAACTGAATTGAAATACTGACAGGTAGATGCTGAGGTACGTATTATGTATTTTATATAGTAGGTCTGAAGGTGGGGATGCCAACATTGGGCACAACAGACAGCTGAGGTGATGGAAACAACAGTCATAGGTATCCAAGTCCTTTATAGGAGGATATTGCAGAGCTGTAGGAAACATTTTATGCATCATGATAGAGTTGTCATGATTACTATGAGGGGTACACAGTGGAGCACATATTATAAGGTCATAGCTACTTCCAATAGTGGAAAATATTTGCAGTTTGTGTACATGTGTTTATACGAGGGATGGGAAAAGTACAGTCCTCTAGCTGTTGTTGCTCTACAACTCCCACCACCAACCTTAGATGGCAGTTGGCCCCGGATTGATATCTATAGTGAGACTGAGGTGAGAAGACGGATTGTAAGGCAGCATATTGTCTGTTGTGAGACTGCAGTGGGAAGTACATATTGCAAATACAGAGCTGTATGGAAGAGCAGAGTAATTAACAACGAAGGTGGTAATTATGGGCATGCTGTTGTTGGGCTACAGCTGGCAATGTTAGTCAACTAAGAATCATGGGAGTAGTAAACTAATGATAGCTAGCGAGGACTCGGATTCCCAAACCTGTTATGTGGTGCCCAAAAACCAGAAAAAAAAAGTCATTGCAGAAGAGAGAGCTGGAGGATAAGATGGGGGGAGTGCATTAACAAAGTTGCTTGGAGGTCATTGCAGGAGTTGCTGGGAGAGGTAGAGGGTAGGATGGGGAAAGCAGGAACACAAGCTGTGGTGGTCATTGCAGGAATATCATGGAGTGCTGGAGGGTAAGATGGGGGGTACAGTAACAAAGCTGTGTTGATCATTGCAGTGATAATAGTAATAGCTTCAGGACAAGATGCAGTACAGTAACAAAGCTTTGGGGGTCATTGCAGGAATACTGGGGAGAAACTGTGGGATGATCACTAAAGGAAACGGAGGGATGGCAGGATTGGTAGGGGGTGCAGTAACAAAACTGTTGTAGGTCATTAGAGGAACATCAGGGAGAGCTGGAGGTGTAGTATCAAATCTGTGGGGGACTTTGCAGGAATAGCAGAGACAGCTGAATGGTAAGATAGGGGAGCAGTAACAAAGCTGTGGGGTCATTGCTGGAAGGAGAGCTGGAGGACAGAATGATGGTGTACTAAGATAGCAGTGGGGGTCATTGATGGAATAACAGGAGGGGCTGGAAGGCAGGATGGTAGTGCCAGGATATAGAGCTTTGCTCCTGCAACCCCATCCTACCCTCCAACTCTCTCTGCTATTCCTGCAATGACTCCCTCAACATCCTTGTTACTGCACCCCTACCCATCTTGTCCACCAACACTCCCCACTAAAGGAATAGGGGAGAAACAAAGATGTTGAGGGAGGGGTCATTGCAGGAATAGCAGAGAGAGTTGGAGGGTAGGATAGGGGTAGGAGCAAAGCTCTTGGAGCCATTGAAGAAGCAGGGTTAAATGGGAAAGCAAGAAAAAAGTTGTGACAGGCACAAAAGGAGTAGTAGATATGGATGGAGGGCGGGATGGGTAGGAGTCCAATAACAAAGCTGTTGGGAGGGTGTCATTGCAGGAATAGCAGAGATTGTGGTGCAGGAACAAAGGTGTATAATGGAGGGAATGGGAACAAAGCTGCAGGAGTAGTAGGGAGAGCCGGAGAGTATGATGGGGGAGCAGAATCAAAGATGTGAAAGTAATTGAAGAAATAGCAAGGAGAGCTGGAGGGCAGGATGCAGGAACAAAGCTGCTGGGACCATTGCATGAACAGTAGGGAGAGATATAGGGTATGATATGGGGACCAGGAACAATGTGGAGTATATTGAAGGAATAGTAGTGAGGACTGCAGGGTACAATTTGTGGAACAGGAGCAAAGCTTTGAAGTGAGAACTAGAGGGCAGGATGGTGGGTGCTAGAGGGTACAATGAGGGAGCAGGAACAAAGCTTTGAGAGTAATGTAAGGACTAGCAGAGAGAGCTGGAGGGCAGGATTAGAGGGTACAGGAACAAAGCTACAGGAGGTAATTGAAGGAATAGTAAAGAGAGCTGGAAGGCAGGATGGGGTGGGGGGAATGCAAGAACAAAGCTGGAGGCAATTAAATGAGCAGGAACAAAGCAGTGAAGATAACTGAAGGAGAACTTAAGGACCGGATGGGGGTGTAGTAACTCAGCTGTGAGGGTCATTGCCTGAATAGTAGGGAGAGCTGGCGGGTATGATGGGGGAGTAGAAACAACAATGTGGGGTAATTGAATGAACAGCAGGAACAGCTAGAGAGCACAATGTTGGTGTATATTCAATGCTTTGGGGAGTATTGCAGGAATATCAGACAGAGTCGGAGGGCAGGATAGGGGTTCAGTAACAAAGCTGTTATGGTCTTTGCAGAAATAGCAGGGAGAGCTGGAGGGTACAACTGGAACAGGAACACAGCATAATTGAAGGAACAGCAAGAAGAGCTGGGAGGAAGGATAGGGGGTGCAAGAAAAAAGCTTTGGGCAATTAAAGGAGCAGGGCCAAAGCAGTGAAGATAATTGAAAGAATAGCAGGGAGAGCTTGAGAGCAGGGTGGGGGTGTAGGGACAAAGCTGTGGGGTCATTGCTGGAATAGTAGGGAGAGCTGGAGGGTATGAAGGGTGAAGCAGAAACAAAGCTGTAGAATAAGTGAAGGAACAGCACAGAAAGCTGGAGGGCAGGGCTGGGGTTCGGCAACAAAGCTGTGGGAGTCATTGCTGGAATAGTAGGGCGAGCTGGAGGGTATGAAGGGTGAAGCAGAAACAAAGCTGTAGAATAAGTGAAGGAACAGCACAGAAAGCTGGAAGGCAGGGCTGGGGTTCGGCAACAAAGCTGTGGGAGTCATTGCAGGAACAGTAGGGATATATAGAGGGTACAATGGGGAGGCAGGAACAAAGCTGTGGGGGTAACTGAAGGAATAGCATGGAGAGCTGCAACGTACAATGGGGGACAGGAGCAAAACTGTGGTGGTCACTGCAGGGGCAGCAAGGAGAGATAGAGGGTACAATGGAGAGGCAGGAACAAAGCTGTCGGGGCAACTGAATGAATAGCAGAGAGAGCTGCAGGCTACAATGGGGGAGGGACAGGAGCAAAAGCTGTGGGGGTCATTGCTGGAATAATAGAGAGAGCTGGAGGGTATGAAGGGTATAGCAGGAAAAAAGCTGTGGGGTAACTGCAGAGAGAGCTGGAGGGCAGGACTGGGGTTCAGTAACAAAGCTGTGGGAGTCATTGCAGGCAGAGATATAGGTGGTACAATGGGGAGGCAGGAACAAAGCTGTGGAGGTAATTGAAGGAATAGCAGGCAGAGCTTAAGGGCAGGATGGGAGTATAGTAACACAGTTGTGAGGGTCATTGTCGGAATAGTAGGGAGAGTTGGAGGGTATGATGGGGGAGCAGGAACATTGCTGTGGGGTAATTGAAGGAACAGCAGGGGCAGCTGGAGAACATCATATTGGTACATATATGCTGGAGGGGCATTGCATGAATAGTAGGGAGATATGGTGGGAAGGATGGGGGGGTGCAGGAACAAAGCTGCAGGGGTCATTGCAGGAATAGTAGGTAGAGCTGGAGGGTACAACTGGAGCAGGAACACAGCTGTGAGGGCCATTGCTTGAATAGTAGGGAGAGCTGGAGGGTATGATTTGGGGGCAGGAACAACGGTATGGGGTAATTGAAGGAACAGCAGGGGCAGCTGGAGAGCATCATGTTGGTGCATATTCAAAGCTTTGGGAAGTATTGCAGGAATGTCAGGCAGAGCTAGAGGGCAGGATAGGGGTTCAGTAGCAAAGCTGTGGTGGTCATTACAGGAATAGCAGGGAGAGCTGGAGGGCAGGGTGGGGGTTCAGTAACAAAGCTGTGGTGGTCATTGCAGGAATAGCCGAGAGAGCTGGAGAGCACAGTGTTGGTGTAGATATGCTGGGGAGGGCATTGCAGGAATAGCAGAGAGAGCTGAAGGGTACATCTGGAGCAGGAACAAGGCTTTGGGGATAATTGAAGGAATAGCATAGAGAGCTGGAAGACAGGATGGGGTGTAGGAACAAAGCTGTGGGGGTCATTGCTGGAATACTAGGAAGAGCTGCAAGGTACAATGGGGGGCAGGAGCAAAGCTGTGGTGGTCATTGCAGAGGTAGCAGGGAGAGACAGAGGGTACAATGGAGAGGCAGAAACAAAGCTGTGGGGTAACTGAAGGAACAGCAGAGAAAGCTGCAGAGAAAGCTGGAGGGCAGGACTGGGGTTCAGCAACAAAGCTGTGGTGGTCATTGCAAGGACAGCAGGGAGAGATAGAGGGTACAATGGGGAGGCGGGAACAAAGCTGTGGGGATAATTGAAGGTATAGCAGGGAGAGCTCCAAGGTACAATGGGGGGGGGGCAAGAGCAAGGCTGTGGTGGTCATTGCAGGGGCAGCAGGGAGAGATAGAGGGTACAATGGAGAGGCAGGAACAAAGCTGTGGGGGCAACCCAGCTGCAGGGTACAATGGGGGAGGGACAGGAGCAAAGCTGTGGGGGTCATTGCTGGAATAGTAGGGAGAGCTGGAGGGTATAATGGGTGGAGAAGGAAAAAGCTGTGGGGTAACTGAAGGAACAGCAGAGAGAACTGGAGGGCAGGACTGGGGTTCAGCAAGAAAGCTGTGGGAGTCATTGCAGGCATGATATCGAGGGTACATTGGGAAGGCAGGAACAAAGCTGTGGGGGTAATTGAAGGAATAGCAGGAATAGCTTAAGGGCAGGATGGGAGTGTAGTACTACAGCTGTGATGGTCATTGTTGGAATAGTAGGGAGAGCTGGAGGATATGGTGGGGGAGCAGGAACAACGCTGTGGGGTAACTGAACGAACAGCAGAGACAGCTGGAGAGCATCATATTTGTGCAGATATGCTGGAGGGCATTGCAGGAATAGTAGGGAGATATAGTGGGCAGAATAGGGGGTGCATGCACAAAACTGCAGGAATAGTAGGGAGCGTTGGAGGGTATGATGGGGGAGAGCAGGAACAACGATGTGGGGTAATTGAAGGAACAGCAGGGGCAGCTATACAAAACCTTTGGGGAATATTGCAGGAATATCAGGCAGAGCTGGAGGGCAGGATAGGTGTTCAGTAACAAAGCTGTTATGGTCATTGCAGGAACAGCAGGGAGAGCTGGAGAGCAAAATGTTTGTGCATATATACTGGGAGGGACATTGCTGGAATAGCAGGGAGATATGGAGGACAGAATGGGGGGGTGCAGGAACAAAGCTGCAGGGGTCTAGGCAGGAATAGCAGAGAGAGCTGGAGGGTACAACTGAAGAAGGAACACAGCTTTGGGGATAATTGAAGGAAATGCAAGGAGAACTGGAAGGCAGGATGGGGGTGCAAGAACAAAGCTGGGAGCAATTAAAGGAGCAAGAACAAAGCAGTGAAGATAATTTAAGGAATAGCAGAGAGAGCTTGAGGCAGCATGGGAGGTGTAGGGACAATGCTGTGGGGGTCATTGCTGGAATAGTAGGGAGAGCTGGAGGGTATGAAGGGAACAGAGCTGTGGGGTAACTGAAGGAACAACAGATAGAGCTGGAGGGCAGGACTGGGGTTCAGCAACAAAGCTGTGGGAGTCATTGCAGGGACAGCAGGGAGATATAGAGGGTACAATGGGAGGCAGGCACAAAGCTGTGGGGGTAATTGAAGGAATAGCAGAGAGAGCTGCAAAGTACAATGGGGTGCAGAAACAAAGTTGTGGTGGTTATTGCGGGGGCAGCAGAGAGAGACAGAGTGCACAATGGGAAGGTAGTCAGGCAGGAACAAAGCTGTGAGGGGGGACTGAATGAATAGCAGGGATTGCTGCAGGGTACAATGGGGGAGGGACAGGAGCAAAGCTGCCGTGGTCATTGCAGGAATAACAGGGATAGCTGGAGGGTATAATGAGGGGAGCAACAAAGCTGCGGGAGTAATTGAAAGAATAGCTGAGAGAGACAGAAGGCAGGATTGGGTTGAAAGAACAAAGCTGGAGGGTACAATGGGTGGAGGAGGAACCAAGTGGTGGGGGATAATTGAAAGCCAAGTAGGGAGCCCTGGATGTTGCAATGGAGGAGCAAGAATAATGCTGTGGGGGTAATTCAAGGAACAGCAGGAATAGCTGAATATTGGTGCAGCTGCAAAGCTTTGGGTTCATTAAAGAAACAACAGAGAGACCTGGAGGGCAGGATGTTGGTGAAAAAACAAAGCTGTGGGGATCACTGCAGGAATAGTGGAGAGATCTGGAGGGCAGGATAGGTGATCTAGGAACAAAGCTGTGGAGGTCATTGCAGGAATAACAGTGAGAGCTATAGGGCACAATGAGGGAGCAGGAACAAAGCTTTGAGGGTAACTTAAAGGGATAGTAATACTTAAGTATTACTAATCCCTATAGCAAAGTACTACTTAAAAAAAAATGTATTGCCCCCAGTGTCATCTCTCAAACCTTTATGGTTTGAGAGATGAACGCTTCTAAAGTTGCCCTCTCCTTCCCCCTTCCCCGTAGTCAGCATTCTAGCTGACTCAGGGAAATCCGGTCAGAGATCATCAGGCAGCTCTGCAGCAGAGCCGCGATCATGTTAACTAAAAAAAAAACTTTCACTAAACGGTCTTCTACGTGTGCTTGCAAGTCAAGCACACTTAGAAGATCATTTCAGTGAAAGTTTTCTTTTTTAGTAACGCGATCCGGCTGTGCTGGAGAGCCACCTGAAAGTTGTACAACTCTCTTCCTTTCAGTCAGCTAGAATGCTGACTACGGGGAAGGGGGAGGGAGAGGGCAACTTTAGAAGCGTTCATCTCTCAAACCATAAAGGTTTGAGAGATGACACTGGGGGCAATATGTTTTTTTAAGTACTACTTTGCTATAGGGATTAGTAATACTTAAGTATACTATCCCTTTAACGCAGGGCTTAAAATATGAAGTCCTTTTCTTCTAGCCAGACCTGAAAAGTTACTCACCACTGCAAGCCATAACATACCCACTAGGGCTGAATTTCTACTCGCCAGGGCTAAATTTTCACTTGCCATTGGCTAGTGGCAAGTGGAAATCTTGAGCCCTAACTTAAGGAATAGCAGAGAGAGATGGAAGGCAGGATGGGGGGTGCAAGAAGAAAGATGGGGCAATTAAAAGAGCAGGAACAAGCAGTGAAGATAATTGAAGGAATAGTAGTGAGAGCTTAAGGGCAGGATGGGGATGTAGTAACACAGCTGTGAGGGTCATTACCAGAATAGTAGGGAGAGCTGGAGGGTATGATGGGGGGATCAGGAACAACGCTACAGGGTAATTGAAGGAACAACAGGAGCTGGAGAGCATAATCTTGGTGCATATTCAATGCTTTGGGCAGTATTGCAGGAATGTCAGGCAGAGCTGGAGGGCAGGATAGGGGTTCAGTAACAAAGCTGTTATGGTCATTGCATGAATAGCAGAGAAAGCTGGAGAGCACAGTGTTGGCGCAGATATGCTGGAGAGGCATTGCAGGTATAGCAGGGAGACATGGAGGGCAGGATGAGGGTGCAGGAAGAAAGCTGTGAGGATCATTGCAGGAATAGCAGCGAGAGCTGGAAGGTACAACTGGAGCAGGAAGACAACTTTGGGGGTTATTGAAGGAATAGGAAGGAGAGCTAAAAGGCAGGAACAGTGAAGATAATTGAATGAATAGCAGGGAGACCTTAAGGACGGGATGGGGGTGTAGGGACAAAGCTATGGGGGTCATTGCTGGAATAGTAGGGAGTCCTGGAGGGTATTAAGTGAACAAAGCTGCAGGGTAACTGAAGGAACAGCAGAGAGCTGGAGTGCAGGACTGGGGTTCAGCAACAAAGCTGTGGGGGTATTTGAAGGAATAGCAGGAAGAGCTGCAAGGTAAAATGGGGGGCAGGAGCAAAGCTGTGGTGGTCATTGCAGGGGCAGCAGTGAGAGATAGCGGGTACAATGGGGAAGCGGGATCAAAGCTGTTGGGGCAACTGAATGAATAGCAGGGAGCGGTGCAGTGTACAATGAGGGAGGGACAGGAGCAAAGCTGTGGTGGTCATTGCAGGAATAACAGGGAAAGCTGGAGGGTATAATGATGGGAGCAGGAGCAAAGCTATGGGGGTAATTGAAAGAACAGCAGGGAAAGCTGAAAGGAAGGATGGGGGTGCAAGAACACAGCTTTGGAGTGATTGCAGGAATAGTAATGAGAGCTGAAGGGTACAATGGGGGGGGTAACTGAAAGAACAACATGGTGAGCTGGAGAGCACAATGTTGGTATGCTGGAGGGCATTGCAGGAATAGCAGGGAGAGATGGAAGACAGGATGGCAGGTGAAGGAAAAAAGTTGAGGGTATCATTGAAATAGTAGGGAGAGCTGGAGGATATGACGAGGGATCTGGAACAAAGCTGTGGCTGGGATTGGAGGAATATCAGGGAGAGCTGGAGGGTATGGCGCTGGGAGCAGGAACAATGGTTTGGGAGTAATTGAAGAACAAAGCAGGGAGGGCTGGAGGTTAGGCTGGGGGGTTCAGGAACAATGTTATGGGAGTAACTGCAGGAACAGCAGGGAGAGCTGGAAGGTATGATGCGGAATCTGAACAAAGCTATGGGGGGTATTGCAGGAATAGGAGGGAGAGCTGGTGGGCAATATGGGGTGCAGGAACAAAGCTGTGGGGGTCATTTCAGTAATAGTAAGGAGAACTGGAGGGTTGAGCAGGAGAAAAACTTTGGCAGCCATTGAGGGAATAGCAGAGAGACTTGGAGGGCAGGATGTTGGAGAAGCAACAAAGCTGTGCAAGAATATTAGAGAGATCCAGAAGATAGGATGCTGGTCAGGTAAAAAAGCTGTGGAGGACACTGCACCAACAGTAGTGAGAGCAGGATGGGGAAGGGCCAGATTTACATCTCAGGAGCCTGTAGGCATAGAAATCTGAAGCGCCCCCACTCCACCACCACCACTGGCCATTTCCACAATGCTCTAAATCTCCACATTACCCCCCATCAGCTGCCCCCATCAGCACCATATTGCCCTCATATTGCCCCATCAGCTCCACATTGCCCCCATCAGCTCCACATTGCCCTCATATTGCCCCATCAGCTCTACATTTCCCCCATCAGCTCCATATTGCCCTCATATTGCTCCCATCAGCTCCACATTGCCCCCATCAGCTTCACATTGCTTGCCCCCCATCATCCCCATATTGCCCTCACATTGCCCCCATCATCTCCACATTAAGCCTCACATCCCCCCTCTCCCTGGTGGTCCAGCGGCAGGAGAGATCTGTGCTTCTGCACAGACCTGTAGCTGCTGGAGCTCCCGCATGGTCTTCTCTTTAGTAATGCAGTGCGCTGGGAGATGATGTCATCTCCCAGAGCTCTGTATTACTAAGGAGCTCACGAGAGAGCTCAGCAGCTACAGGTCTGTGCAGAAGAAGGCACAGACCTTACATGCGGTGGGCAGCGCAGTGCGGCACGCCACTTAAAAATAAATAAATATTTCTTTGGCAGGCGCCCCTCTGTAGGGTGCGCCTGTAGGCAGATGCCTACTCTGCCTTATGGAAAATCCGACCCTGGGATGGGGATGTAGTAATAAAGCTGTCTGTTGGGGGCATTGCAGTTATAGCATGGAGAGATGGGGGTATGATGGGGCAGCAGGAACAAAGCTGTGAGAGTCATTGCATAAATTGTAGGGAGGGCTGGGAGACAGGATGGCGATGCAGTAACAAAGCTGTGGGAATCATTGCAGGAATAGCAAACAGAAAAAGCTAGAGGGGAAGATAGTGGTGCAGAAACAAAGCTGTTGACTCATTGTATTGAATGGCAAAGTGAACTGGAGAACAAGATGGTGGTGCTGTAACAAAGCTATGGGGGGTCTTTGCAGGAATAGTAGTGACAGCTTGAGGACAGAATGGGGGTACACTAAGCTTTGGAGGAATAGTGGGGAGAGCGGGAGGGCAGGATGAGGTTGCAGTAAGCTGTGGGACAAGAGCAGAGCAATATGGAGGGCAGGTTGGAAGGGGCTGCACTAATAAAGTTGTTGAGAGGTCATTGCAGGAACTATAGGGAGAGCTGGAGGGTACGATGGGAGGGAGCAGGAACAAGATGTGAGAGTAATTGAAGGAATATCAGGGAGAGCTGGAGGGCAGGATGCGGGTGCAGGAACAAAGCTGTGGGGATCACTGCAGGAATCATATGAAGGGAGCTGGAGGGTACGATAAGGTGCAGGAACATAGCTGTGGGGAATATTAAATAGCAGGTAGAGCTGGAGAGCATGGTGGGGGTAGCAGGAACAAAGCTGTGGGGGTAACTGAAGAAACCTCAGGGAGATCTGGAGAGTACAATGTTGGTGCAGATACAAAGCTTTGGCGGTGATTGAAGGCATAGCAGAGAGACTTGGAGAGAAGGATGTTGGCAAAGGAACAAAGCTACGAGGGTCACTGTAGGAATAGTAGAGACATCTGGATGGCAGGATGCTGGTCAGGTAAAAAAGCTGTGGAGGATATTGCAGTAACAGTAGGGAGAGCAGGAAGGCAGGATGGGCATGCAGTAATAAAGCTGTAGGGTGAGAGCAGAGAGATATGGAAGGCAGGGTGGATGGGGATGCGGTAACAAAGTTGTTGAAGGGGTAATTGCATAAATAGCAGGGAGAGATGGTGGTATGATGAGGCAACAGGAACAAAGCTGTGGGGGTTATTGCAAGAATTTTAGGGAGGATTGGAGGACAGGATGAGGGTACAGAAATAAAGCTGAGAGTGTTGTTGCAAGAATAGCAAGGTGAGCTGGAGAACAGGATGGTGGTGCAGTAACAAAGCTATGGGGGTCTTTGAAGGAGTAGTGGTGACAACTTGAGGACAGAATGAGGGTGCAGTAACAAAACTTTGGGGATCATTGCAGGAATAGGTAGAAAGAGCTGGGCAGGATTGGTGGATGGTGCAGTAACAAAGTTGTTGGGGGGGGGTCAATGCAGGAAAACATGGAGAGCTAGCTAGGGGGCCGGGACTGGACTAGAGTAATAGAACTGTAAGACTGAGGGTCAGGACCAGAAAGATATGGAGGGCATGATGAGTGGGGAATGCATTAACAATCTTGCTCACAGGTCATTGCAGGAATAGCAGAGAGAGCTTTAGGGTAGGGTGGGGCGAGCAGGATCAAAGTTGTTGGGGAGTAATTGCAGACAGTGCTATAGTGCAGGATGGGAGTGTTGTAACAGTTGTTGGGGTTATTGCAGGAATAGCAGAAAGAGCTGGAGGGGAGGGTGGGGGTGCAGTAACAAGGCTCTAGGGGTTATTGCAGTGATAGTAATAAGGGCTGGAGGGCAGGTTGTTTGGGGAAGCAGTAACAAAGGTGTTGGCGGTCATTGCAGGAATAGCTGGCAGGAAGGATGTTGGTGTAGTTGCAAAGCTGATGTGTCATTGTAGGAATAGCAGGAAGAGCTGGAGGGTTGGTGATGTATTAACATGCTATGTGGGTTTTGCAGGAATAGTAGGCTGAGCTAATGGTGCAGTAACAAAGCTGTGGGGGTCTTTGATTTAACAACAGGGAATTGGAGGGCAGAACTGGGAATACAGTGTCAAATGAGGGTGATTGTAGGAATAGCTGGGGCGAAGGATGGAGATGCTATAACAAAGCTATTGGGGTGCAGGATGGGGTGCAGTAATAAAGCTGTGGGGAATATTTCAGGAATAGTATGGAGAGCTATGGGGCAGGATGAGGGTGTAGTAACAAAATTATGGGGGTCAGTGAAGGAAGTTGGACGTACGATGGGGGTACAGTAACAAAGCTGTGGGGGTCATTGCAGGAATGATATAATCTGGTAGGAAGGATGGGGTGCAGTAGCAAAGCTGTGGGAGTCATTGAAAGACTAGCAGGCAGGGAGGAATGTGGTACAGTGATAAAGGAAAAGCCAGGTGGTAGGAGAAGGGGAATGCCCTGAAATGCCCATACACTGACTTACTGTCCTCACCTTGGAGTAAGCAGCATTAATGGAAGAATTTTCAATGTAAATTGGTGTTAGGTATAGTGATAAAAAATTGATTCCAGCACCATTTTTTAATGAAATTGTATTTGTACATCTCTCCTAACTGTATGCATGTGTCATTACAAGAGCAGCAGCAAGTGCTTCAGATCAGATGGTGGTATGGTAAGAGAACTGTGTCTTAGGACTATTAGTGGAGTGGTGGGTCAGGCAGTTAGGAAAAGGAATGGAACATGTGTCCTTCCTGGGGGTCATTGGGAACATTTCCTCCCTGGGTAGTAAGTGGGTCACTTATCCTGTTTGGTGGTGAAAGGGGGACATCTTTCTTGAGGTGCATATGTTGTCTGAGGAGTGAGATAAGGATATCTGGGATGAGGAGCAGTATGACAGTGCTTTCCAGATTGCCACTATCTGATAGATATATAGATAGATAGATAGATAGATAGATAGATAGATAGATAGATAGATAGATAGATAGATATAAATGATTGCTATAACTAAAATCTGATCACCATAGATCCAGTAGAGAATGATAGCTCTACTTTAATTCTCTCTCTTGCTGCAGTTTGACAGAATCATACTTCGTATCAAACCTTTGGTATTTTCTCTCTAAAGTAGCACTGCTGTACGTGAGCAGCCAGCAAGATATAAGGCTAGATAAAATCCATGATGTATTTTGCCCACCCGTCTCTGGTATAAATGTATTGCAGTAGGTTTGTCCCCTATAGATTACAAGCACTCATGTTCAGATTCAGTGCTGATAGCAAGCTCTGTGATGTATCTGTACTCTAAACGTGTTGGGTCATTTCTGTATATTGCCACCTCTAACGGACAGTTTCACTATCAACTGCAAGATTTGTGATTGTATATGCAATGTGAACATCTGATGATCATTTTCACTACAATTACTCCAGTTAATGTAAGCTTCAGAGTTTGGGGTCAGCTATATGAATAATACTACTGAGGTATTCATACCCAGGAATGTTATCAAGGTTTATAACACATTGCTTTGCAATCCATGGGAGACATTTCTGGCATCTAAAGTTAGGTGCTATGTATGTATGTAAACATATACTCATACCATGGTTGCATCCCCACATGGCCCAAAAATATATTCCCAGACATAATAAAAAAAGAATATGGTAAGCAAACAGCATCACATACTGAAATCTGAAAGGCACAGTGGAAATGCAATGGCAGAGTTGTGTGTGAAGTTAAAACAGCTGTTTATTGCATCCAGCAGGGAAGAAGAAGGATACTGTGTGAAGTAAGTAGGGTTTAAACCTTTGAGTGCCAGAGGGATACGCAACCCACTGCTTGGCAATGCGCTGCATACCCCTCTGGCACTCAAAGGGTAAATAGTAGTCTGCGGTAGGTGCTGAAAGGGAAACACAGTGACACTGCTATTTGTAGATGTATCTGTAAAATGTAAGAAGGAACTTACAATGAAAAACATGGGCAAATAACACTTCTACTTTCAAAAAAAGCAGCTCTAATTAATCTTCATAGTGTTTGGGCCATGGAGAGTGTTATTTTGATACTGTCACATTTGTAGTTTAAGAGTAATTGAACGATAAAGTATCCCCCCCCACCCCTTTTACCTAGTGTAACACTGCTCATCTCAGATGTGGAATCTGGCTCCTTCACCAGACAGATCACAGCAAGGGACAATCTTCTTACTATACGCATAAGGAAAACCCTGCCCCCTTGACAGGTTTTTCCTTATGCTCACTGAAGATTGTGCCTCTCTGCGATCCATCCAGACAGTGTTGCTGCTCTGAGGTGAGCAGTGTTACATCAGTAAAAGGGGCGGGAGGGGGATAATTTATCCTTCAATTACTCTTGAACTACAACTCTGACAGTATTGAAATACTGCCCCAAATACTATGAAGAATAATTGGAGATGCTTTTATTGTGAAACATTGCCATCCCTTTAACGGGGCAGTACCCATTAAAATGATTCATATGTATCTAAATATAATGTATTTTAAACAGAATTTAAAGAAAAAATCTTCCTTGTGTAGGACCAATAAAACTGTCACAAACATTATCTACTCATAAATAAGTAGGATGCCATGAGTAGACATATGACTAGAAGTGATTATCAATCTTATTAAAAACTTGATGAAGTCTAAAGCTTCCACAGCCCCAAACCTTACAAGAAGACAAACCACTAATTTGATGTATCTCCATAAAATATAATTTAAAATCATATAATAAAATGGAATTAAGTATTCATTTCAGTTTACTAATAACCCTTATATCTTGGAGCATATTGGAACAAATGATTAGGGGCTGGATTCTATTGCAAGTGCTAATTTCACTGCTTTTATCTCCAGTTTACCCCATAGACTTCAATAGGAAAATATTTGATAAAACTGGTGTTAACATTTATCACCTGCAACAGAATCCAGCCCTAGGTCTCTGAAAACAATAGGACCCCGAAGAAAGAATCTGGGGCTCTAAGCCACAATCTTAGATGAAGGACATCCTGGGTTGTATTTTCTGAGACTGACATAGCTTTGTAAGGGAATGGGTGTCAAATAAAGTATTTTTCTATGTCTTGTGACTGATGGGTGAAACCTAGTGGTGTGCTAGCAAAAATGACTAAATTGGAGAACATTTTCAACTACATAGTGGGGAAGCAGATCAATCAGTAATTAACCCTTTGAGGACCAAAGGGGTGTGCAATGCATTGCACACCCCTCTGGTCCTCAGGGGGTTAACTGATGAACAAACTAGCAAGCCATTGAGAGTTTATTAATGGATGGACATAGTAAAGTATGTAGGAGGGTTCTGATATGGTGAACTGGGGTGTCCATACCCATTTCATGAGGGAATATAATATATTTATATATATATATATATATATATATATATATATATATATATATATATATATATATAGCAGAGAATAAGTGGGCACTCCAAAACTAAATATTAATAAGTCCATAAATGTCCTGTGCTGCTTGACATATAGTTATGTGTATATATATATATATATATATATATATATATATATATATATATATATCCTATATAATAATACGGTAGGATGTTTGTCAGAAACCGTCAGTATGACGCATCACGTGAGGCGACACAAGACTGCATCGCATGGAGCAGTGAGGTAGAAGCTGCTTAACCCTTTGAGTGCCAGAGGGGTACGCAACGCATTGCGTACCCCCTCTGGCACTCAAAGGGTTCCGGACCTTGGCCAGTGTCTACAGGCTTTTGCACTAGTGTATATATATATATAACACTTTTCTTTCATTTTAACTCTATAAGTTTGTACTGTGGACACTGTGGATGACCTCTCTGTTCTTCAGGTTTATGGGTCCACTTATCAAACTCCTTAGAATATCTTTCTGATTGAACATTTGCTCCACATATACTATTTTAATGAACCTATGTTTTGAAATAACACATGCAGCGCAGGTTTTACACCAAGAGGGTGAACCAGAGCAAATAAGGTTTGGCCTGTTGTAGCACTGGACCTTATAGTATCCTCTGCTCAAGTGGCGAATTCCACATATACAATCTATCACTCCTTTTGAAGAAATTTGTGAGGAACTATTCCTACGTTTGACCCCAAGTAGAGAAGATCACCATACTGGGGTGTAAGCCAGTGCAAGCACACAGACCAGGAGGCAGGTTGGGCACCTATGAAAAATGTGAGTAATATTCTCATGATTTGTTCCACAGTGTTTTGGTGAAGGACCAGTCTTTTGTGATCAACACACTACGCTTAGAGAGACTCTTTTGCGCCGCTCTTTTTTCTTTTAGTTGAACCAGAGAGTTAAACATGTCAGACTCCATTGTAATGAATAGCTAACTATTTATTGTTAAGTAAGAAGCAAATGTGTGTTTAAGTGGCAGGTTCAATTTTAGGATATCCATGAAGAGCAAATACATTTTTAAGTCACTGATTACATTATATGTAGAAATGGTACCTGATTCAGCTAAAAGCAGTAGCTCTTCACATATACAGTGAATTGACAAATATTGTGTCTCACAGCTGAACCTACGGCCCCCTCTGTGTTTCCGCTGAGACCCTGCTGTGGATCCCTGACCTCCACAACGCAAGTCAATGTTGGGTGTTTGGTTGACGGTTACCTTCCTCAACCAGTGAAGGTCCAGTGGAATTCAGGCTCTATAACAAGTGGGATAAAGAACTTCCCAGCTGTCCTGAATGGAGAAAGTGGTCTATTCACCTCCAGTAGCCTGTTGACCATCTCTACGTCTGACTGGGAGAGTAAGACCTTTGAGTGTAATGTGGAGCACCCACCAACCAGTAAGAAAATTAACAAAGAAATTACAGGTGAGATGTATTCATTTCACAATATTATTATTTTATATGGTTATAGAAATGCAAATTTATATTCAACTGCCATTTTATGGGGTCAGTAATATCTTTAAATGACAATGAGTTGTTACTGAGAACTGTCTTTGTCTTTCCCTAGATCTCCAAAATAAGAAAGCCCATTTTAGGATACTTTCGACATTACTGTAAAATGAGAGTAATAGTTTCAATAAGTCTCAACCAACAATTAAATTAGTGGATTTGAAGGTTATTTTATAGGTGTTGAAACTGCTTTGAAAAGGGTTCAAAGACTTAAAGAGAGACTGGAGCTTGGAAGAGAGGAGGGAAAGGGCAATGTGACAGAAACATTTAAAGGGGATGTATCACCTTACCAAAAGTTTGCCTTAATCTTTTTGTTTTAGCTATTCTAACAATGCTGTTTTTTTTTTGTTTTGTTTTTTTTAAAACGCTATAGAAATGCAATTTGGGAGTTTACTTTTTCCCCTTGACATCTCTTCATTCTGATCGGCAACACGCTTGCCGACGAGAATACAGGAGAGATCCTCCTCCACACTGGTCTGTCTGTAAGCTGGAGCACTCTCATTGGCTAGATATCGATCTGTGCCAATGAGAGTGCTGCTACAGACAGACCAGCGTGGAGGAGGATCTCTCCTGTATTCTCATCGGCAAGCGTGTTGCCAATCAGAATGACGAGAAGAAGTCAAGGGGAAAAAAATAAACTGTTAAACTGCATTTCTATAGCATTTTAAAATAAAAAAACAAACAAACAACACAGCATTGTTAGAACAGCTAAAACGAAGAGATTAAGGCAAACATTTGGTAAGGTGATACATCCCCTTTGAATATATTAAAGGATTGAATAAAGTTATGGAGGGAAGCATTTTTCAGAGAAAAGAGAAATACTAGAACCAGAGAACATGATCTAAGGTTAGAAAGAGGGGAACTAAGAATTAATGTGACTAAAAACTACTCTACAGAAAGAGTGATATACACATGGAACAGCCTTCCCCCATCTGAAGTGGTTAGGGTTAATACAGTAAAGGAATTCAAAAATTGCCTGGGATACATAGGGGAGATTCACTAAGCGGTGATAAAGAGGTAATAATGGGGACATGACTCCTCCAGTGATATCACTTCTCCAGGTCCTATGTTATTCCATAGAGCCTATGCACTAAGATCTCCAAAGTTGAAGAAATCTTAGTGAATAGGCTCCATAGAATAACATAGAAATTGGAGAAGTGATATAGCTGGAGAAGTCATCACCACTTTATCACTTCTTTATCACCACCTAGTGAATCTCCCCCATAGTTTATTCTGTGATTTTAATCTAGATATGAAAATAGGAAGACTAGATGGGTCAATTATTTATGTGCCGTCAAAATCTATGTTTTTGTATTTATGGATCAGCAAAGTTTTATTATGAAAATAAAACATATTATGCATGTGTGTACAGCAAGGGACCTCCCACTGGTTGTAGTTACTGAATCCAAACGTTATTATAGTTTAAAATGTCACAAGTTGGTGGATTTGTTCCTATGACATTCTATGAAGAACTGTAGCCAGTGGCTCACTCCTCCCATAGATTAACTGTATACACACCAAGTGAATTGTAGGTGAACTGTCTGGACACCTGGTGGCACTGTTGGTAACAGTTTACTATAAAAGAACAAATCTGAACCTTCCAGCAGTGGTAATTTTACTCAGAAGAAAAGCCCCAAAAATTGTTTTTTATCCATAATAATTGTTTACTTTAACCTTTTAAGGACCATAGGGGTGTGCTTCCTTAAGGGGTTAAATCCCCCTTAGGTTTTTATTTAATAACTATATGGCTGACATGCATTTGTATAAATAATATCTGTCATAAATCCTTTTTCCTTGTTTATGAATTCAGTGTGCTCAACGCAAACATTGCAAACAAGTAAACCAGATGTACAGGTTCTGCAGTCCTCCTGTGCTAAAGGACAAGAGAAAGGATCTATTGACCTGGTCTGTCTGATCTCTGGATATGCTCCTGAAGACATCAACGTGCAGTGGCTGCTGAATGGACAGGTGACATCTATCTCCCCATCCAACAGTACACCCTACAAGAACAATGATGGGACCTTTATGTCCAAAAGTGCAGTCAGTGTGCCAGCGGTCGACTGGAATGCAGGAGATTCCTACACTTGTAGAGTGACGCATTCTGCAACGAGCACTAGACCTGAGGACAGCATCAAAAAGTGCCAGGGTAAGGAATGAAAATAGCTGTTTAGTAAAAAACCAAGAGATCAGTACTCAAGTCACTAGACCTTACATATAAAGGTAGGAAGCTGCATGGATATTTTAACTCGTTAATTGCTAAACAGTTCTCCAATGCATAGGAAGATTTAATTTGTCCCAACAGTGAAGTTGCTGCTCGTTATATTTTTACACAAGGTCCACTGAAAAGAAGCAATGAGAACTGATACACTAAGATGAACCACAGCAAGACCGGGGTAAACCAACTGTGCCATAGGGGACAGCTAAAAGTACTCATTGATTTAAATTATGCTTTTAACTGCTCCAATGCATGACAGAGGGATCACCAAGCATAAAGTCCCATTTATGATGCAGTTTATTTGTCCCAGAATTGATCCAGATGTACTTCATGTATCAGCCTCCCTGTCCCAGTTTGATAAGTGGAACTACCCTCCCCTCTGAGTATTTATCTGCCCCCCATACAGCATACCTTCCAACATTTCAGCTGACCAAGGGGTGACACTTTTGTTTTAGGTGGTTTTGCTGAGTTAGTGAGTGGGGCATTACCAAGAAAATGTTGATGTGATTTCATGACCTATTGACATCTTGTTGTGTAACTGAATAAATTATGTAGAGCAAGACCAAACTATTTTATTTATACAGACTAATTTATAAACACAAATACTAAAGTCTAAAAAAACTATAATGTGAGATTTATTGTTGTGCTGCAATGTGATACACTTATATACACACACCACACCAGGGAGGGAAAGAGGGATGGGGAAGGTTGGGTCTCAAAGAGGGACACTTGGGAGTTATGCATACAGTTTCATTCTCAGTTACTGAAGCTCATGTATTAATATTAATTGGAGTAATTGCCCTATCCAGGACAAATAAAAATTGCCATAATTGAAATGGCGTGTTTAACCCCTTTAAATTTTGGCAATGGAGACCTCTCTGGCAATCAAGGGGTTAAAAGCACCATTCACATCAATGGGAATTTTTCACAAATTTTTATTTGTCCCGTATGGTTCGGTTGGTTTGTCCCAGTATTAATCCACTTCTATTTAGTACATTAGACTCATTGGGCCTTATGTATAAAAGCAAATGGGATCAACTCTGGGACAAACCATCTGCACCTAAGGGGTTAACCCTTTGAGTGCCAGAGAAGTATAAAACGCATTGCAACGCAATGTGTTGGATACCTCCCTGGCACTCAAAGGGTTAAATAAATAGTCTGTTGAATGTATACAAGGGGTTAAGAGTCCCATTTAATCAAACGAGGACTTTGGGAATGTTTACTTATCCACTGTGACGCCATTGGTTTGACGTAGAAATGCTCCAGCTCATGCTAATACACAAGGCCCATTGGGCTTTACATATAAAGGCAAAGTTCTCCAATTCTGGAACAAACCAGCTTCATTACAGGTAACAACCCAACATTCGTGTTTATTTAAATTGAGTTTTAAACCCTTGCAGTTCTAGGGGTCTCAGAGGAACTCCCTTGTAATGCTTTGGAGCTCTCTTTAGCAGTCAAGGAGTTAAAAGCCTCCTTGAAATTTGTAGTTATTCAGAGTCAGTTTATTTGTCTGCTATGGTGCAGATGGTTTTCCCCACAACTGGTGCACATTGCCTACTTTATACATAAAGCTTACTGAGTACTGACAGATTTGTATTTCCACAAATGGTGTTAGGAAATAAACGGGGGAATATTATTCCCCAACACATCAGGCTTTAATGGGAGGAAATAAGAACACTTGAAAGGGACAGTAAGTCTTTATTTTACCTTTAGGGATTCTGAAAGTGAATAATGTCAGGTTACATTTACTTTTTTATATATATTTTGTCATCACCATTTATACACTTTTATGTAACCTTTGTGGATCTCTGTTTTGAGAGAGTTTTCTGGTCAGTGGACCATCAAAGCAGAATAGTGATGCAATGTAACACTATTCCTTCAGCACTGAATACTCTATACATTATCTTTTTTACATTGTATCACTATTCTTTCTTTCACAGTCCCTTAATGACCGGACGAGCGGCCGAAAGTTAAGGACCATGGGGCATTTATTTTTTTTTTGGCCCAATGGATTCAGGGGTCCCCTAATAGCTTGCAGCACACAGGGACCCCTGAATTCCATGACGTGCCAGAACCATCATGGGTTCTTAATGCAAGTTTTCCCATGATGGTCCTGGCATGTCGTGGGTCCTTAATCCCTTAAGGACAGGCCGATCACGCATGTGGCCGGTGCTTAAGGACCACGGGTCTTTTTTTTTTTTTTTTGGCACATCAGGTTCAGGTCTTCCCGAACAGCATGCAGCCGTTTGGGGAGCCCTGAAATCCATGACGGTCCTTACACATCATGGGTCTTTATGGCTCCCCAACCCATGATGTGTCAAGATCATCAAGGGTCCTTAAGGGGTTAAATAAAGTTCTCTGGAAATAGGTCCAGGAAGATTACTATCAGGGTTATATTAAGCACCTGCAGAATATGTAACGTCAAAATAAAGGCTTAATATTCCTTTAACCATTTGCTTGCAGAGGGACATCTAATGCATATCTTTGCAATGCTTTGGATATCTCTCTGGCACACAAAGGGTTAAGGTTTACTTTATCATTAGGAGATGGGGATTGTCTATGACATTGAATTAGGCGAAATGTGTAAGTAGAGCAATACTGAGGTACAGCAACTACACCCGAGTGAACATATACAAATCCCCATTGAATTAAATGAGGCTTTACCCCCTTGAATGCTAGAAAGGTCCCTAATGCATTCCTTAACAATGTATTGAAGAAGTCTCTAGTATTCTACAGAATCAAAACCCCATTGAAATCAATGGGACCTTTGAGAATGTTTCTCTCTGGTGGAGTTGGTACTTTGAGGAATAGTACATTTGTTTCCCATGGTACAACTGACTTGCACAAAATTGCTTCACATAGACCTGATTTTCTATTCTGTGTCCATTTGAGAATGATATCTTTTTCATCCATTGCTGTACACAGTATCTCATCTGTCACTTCTCCTTTTAGAGTCATGTGGAAGTGCCCATCCAAAGATAGAACTGCTTCCTCCTTCTCCAAAAGATCTGCTTGTTATTAAGGAAGCAAAGGTTAAGTGTGTGGTCTCCAGACTGGAAAGTGCTGATAGCTTAGTATTTACTTGGTCACGCAGTGATACCCGAAGAATAGTAGCATATCTCTCTGACCCTGAGAAACAATATGATGGAACTTACACTGTTATCAGCACCTTGAAAATAAGTCCCCAGGACTGGAACAAAGAAGTAACCTTTAAATGCACAGTCAAACATGATGATCTTCTAACGCCAGTAGAAAAGAGCATACATAAAACTACAGGTAAAGAAATTATGTGACTCGCAATTAGTTGGACCACATAGACATAACTCTTTATTATAGACAATTTAGAATATGAACTGAACCCACAGTGCAGCTGAAGAGACAGACAAATGTAACTGCCCAACATGCGCATTTCAAGTAGTCTTCAGTAAGGACAAATAACATCATTGAGATATGTCCGTCTGGTTCCTATAGCAGCTGAAATGCTCAGTAAAGTTTTATTGAGAACAAAATATATTGCAATAATTTTCCTATGGAGTAAAACAAGGTTACTCCCACTCATGGAAGTTGCTTTATTCAAAGGTTATTGCAGTTTAAATTGTCACAAAGTAGTGCAGCTGTTACTGTTACATTCTGTGGAGTAGCCAGTTGCTCACCTCTCCCATATAACATAATAGATTAACTGTCTAGGTACCAAGGCAGATACACTAAGAAGTGATAAAAAGGAGATAACTTCTCCAATTTCTATGTTTTTCTACGGAGCCAATGCACTATGATCTCTCCCACTAGAGCAATCGTAGTGCATATGCTCCACATAATAACATAGGAACTGAAGAAATACTATCACTGGAGAAGTTGTCTCCTCTTTCTCACCCCTTTATCACACCATAGTGCATCTAAGCCGAGGTGGCACTGTTGCTTAAAAAAAACAACAGTTTAAACTATAACAATTTGCAATGGATCATCTCCCAAAAAAAGGAGTACCCTTATATTACTTAGTAGGAAAGCCCCCACAATATGTTTTATTCATCACAAAAGCTTATTATTATTTAAGAGTTCATTTGACATAGGAAGATGTGGCAAATATTTTATGGGGGGTTTAAAATGCAGCCCCAGATATTAATATTGTTTATTTCTTTCTAGAACCAGAAACAAAGCCAACAATCTATATGTTCCATCCTCCCCAAGAGGAACTCAAGATGAATGACTTTGTGACTGTCACTTGTCTACTCAAAGGCTTCTCTCCAAAAAATATTTACGTTCAGTGGAAGAAAAATAATGCTGTCCAGAGTGACGATTACTATATCAACACTGAACCAATAGAAGATGAAGATCAGACCTTCATAATGTACAGTATGCTCACCATTGCCAAAACAGACTGGAACCGAGGAGCCACCATCAGCTGCATTGGGGTGCAAAATGAGTTCACTGAGAGGGAGATCAGCAAATCTAGTGGTAAATGAGTTCTTGTGCGTTTGTTGTCTTATTGTTCAGCTTTTTATTTAGGCCCAATCTCTGTCCCCTGCCTCACTTTCTGTCACCACATTTCCATTCCCAGTCACTGAGGGTGATGTTATAAGAAGAACTGGAGCAAATCGGGGGCATACCAACTGCACAATAAAGGACAACAAAGGCCTTTTGGTTTTAACCTTTTGAGTACCAGAGGGATACGCATCACATTGTGAAGAAATGCAATGAGTACCCCTCTAGCCCTCAAAGGGCTACTGGGGCTTTTAATCCAAATGCTAAAGATCCAGGTAGTTAAAATCCCTATTTATATAAATGGAGAGCTTGAGAATTTTTATATGTCACCTACTGTGGCACTGGTTTGCTCCAAAATTGCTCTTATTCTTCTTAGTACATCAGTCTTAATGTCCCAGTTTGTTGTGTGGAACATCAAACAGTCAGATTCCAAGGCAAAAAATGATGTTTCAATTAAGCTCATCCAATTAGCACCATTAGAAGAGTCAGTTTACATAACATAGTGCCTTGAAATGTAAAGGAGAACTATATCCTAAGAATGAGTGGCTCTCAATTTACCAGGACCTGCCTAGGTAGGTGTCATTCAGACAGCAATCAGTTATTTCCAGTTACAGTCTTTGTTTGCATTTGATATCTGCTTTAGTCTCCTGTTAGTATTTTGTTTCAATCACTTTCAGTCTGATAGTAATAGGGTCCCTTAGGCCTCTTCCACATTGGTGACAGAATTGTTGCAGCTCTCTGCTATATTCCTGTGACCTGTGTACCTTAACTCACCTCTCTCTCTCCACCAACTGAAACACTGGAGAGGTGGGCCTGATGGCTGGTCCACATGAGCACCAGCCAATATTACTGGCCAGCACCCACATGGGTTGGTCATTTATTGGAGTTTGCAATGAGGATAACAATCTCCAATGCTGCTAGTGTGAAAGGCCTTTTGGATGCCCCATAAGCTGCTGCACAGACATTCTTTATTGTGACTTCACTGCATTCCTGAGGGAACGTTGAAAAGTTGCAGTATGTTGGACTTTGGTGCATTCACTTGAACGATAGTCGCCTGAATAAAAGGCACCATAATCAAGCATGTTACCTTTCACCATAAGTGACAGATCCAATGCAGTGATGTTGCAATGATGTCACCTGTGTGAAACCGGCCTTACAATTCATTCAAGTATATTGCAACTTACTCTTTGCTGTTAGGAAGTGATCACTATACAGGAAACTGTAGATATAATACAGAAATAAATATATAGCTATACATGTCAGTCATATGATGGACACCTATCTAAGTAAGTCAATATGTAAAACAAAGAGCAGATTAATATTAAAGGGACAGTAACACTTAAGATGTAAAAAATATATATTTTAGTGTTTATCCCATGAGTAAAACAAGGGCACTGCTGAGAGGTGTTTTAGTCAAAAGTTATTACATCTCAAACCTGAATTTGTTAGGTGCAGTATCTCAGTGGCCTCAAACTGTAGAGTAGCACTGTTGTTACACCATCCTATGGACATCCATTGTGTAGCAACAGTGCCACTGTAAAATGTCAGGCCACTATTATACTACATCTAAAAATTTCAAGTTTGAGCAGTGATACTGATAACTTAAAAAAAACATCTTTCAGAAGTGGGAGTACGCTTGTTTTACTCAGGAGGATAAACCCTATAATATATATTTTTTATATTTTAAGTATCACTATCCCTGTAAGGTCTCTATCCCCATTAAGATGTTTACATAGAAATAATCATGTCCTCTGAAATTCCTTAATTTTTTATAATGTGTCATTAAAAGAAACTATAATACAGAAAGAGTCAGCACAATTGTCATATAATACATCATGTTTTCCTGAAAAATGACCTAATTCAAGTTTAGATGTTTATATTATACAAAATAATGTTTTATTCAATGCACAGCCCTCCTATCCTTATTCTATGTCCATCTGGTGTGTGGAACACTAGATTTAGAGCTGTCCTGTGTCTGTCATGTGAAGTGTGCTTTTATTTCAATAAATTTATGTTTACGATTACATCACTAACCCTCATATGTCTGTGATTTTGTCCTCTGGTAATACTTAACCAGTAATGTCGTTCTGCTGAGAAAAAAAGGTTGAGAAAATAAAGGACAGAAAGCTGAAAAACAAAAATACATGCACATCACCTGAATTATTTAACCTTCTGAGTGCCTGTGGGGGATCCAGTACATTGCTTTGCAATAACATGGACTCATCCTGGTGCTCAAAGAGTTAAAAAGTGCAAATCAAGAGGGGTTTTACATTTACCCAGATGCCCTCCTTGGACTCTTTTGTCTCATCAAATTAAACAAAGCTTTAGAATCCCAATGAGGAATGTTTGCAACTGTTGTGCATATCAGCAGTTGTTGAACTACATTGGCTATCTGAGGTAGGGTTGCCACCTTTTCTGACCATGGCATTCCCTCCATAGACTTAACATTGGACAGAAGCCAATTTTTTACCGGCCTGCCTGTAAAATACTGGCTGGGTGGCAACCATAATCTGAGGATGATAGGAATTGTAGTCTAACAACCGCTGGAGCACCACAGGTTGCCCAGTTCTAATCTATGCTCAATCATCACCAGTTCCTTTTCCATGCAGAAATAGAAAAAAGCATTCTGTAGATATTCTTATTTTACACTTATTTACATTTTTGGAAACTTCTCTTTGTGAATCCTGTTTTTGCCCTGTTATATACTATGGGCCAAAAAATGATAATGCAGAAACATTATCATTGACCTTTCCAACATATAAGTCAATGATCTTCATAACAAAGGGTAGATATACGTTAATTAGACATGCAAACAGGAGATAAGATATATTGCCTGACTGAAAATAAGGTTGTTCTTATGTTAAATTTTAATACTACTAATTGTGTGTTTGAAAAACTCCCTTTGTCCTTGAAGAACTCTTGATTTTCTCACCTCATGGGGAGATGCACTTAGGTACAATAAGAGGCTAGGTTGGCAATATGATGGCTTATTTGCAGGGGCAGACTGACAGGACCCTGGGCCCCTGGTCCAAAAAGAGGTCTGGGCCCCCTGCCCAATGACATCATTGGCCCCTCCCCATGACATCATTGGCCCCACCTCCCACTACATCCTCAGCCCTGCACACCTGCCCTCCCCACACACACACACACACTCTCCTCCCATCCAGAAGATTCAAATTACACAAATTAAGGTACTCCACACCATTTTAGAAGTAAACCTGTTTTAATAAAATTAATCTTGCTTTTAAAAAATAAATACATAAATAAATAAAACTAACCTTACACTGCTGGCTAGCTTCTTGCCGGTTGGTTGGAGGCTACTTGGCTACTGGCTGGATAGCTTGAGGGTGTGCTGGATGTCTGGTCTGGTGGCTGTGCCTGTAGCGAGTACAATGTTCCATATATAATTTGCAAAAGTGTGGTGGCCTGGGGTATTGTATGGCCTGGGGGTACTGAATAGCCTAGGGGGCCTCCAGGCCATCCAGTACCCTCCTAGGCCATCCATTACCCCCAAGGCCATGCAGTAACCCCCCTCCAGGCCATGCAGTAGCCCCCCCATGACATCCAGTACCTGCATCTTCCACAATGCCCCCATCTCCACATTGTCCCTCAATCTTCACAATGTCCCTTCCACATTGCTCCTCAATCTCCACATTGTCCCTCAATCTCCAGTCTCCACAATGCCCCTCAATCTCCACATTGCCCCTCAATCTCCACAATGCCCCTCAATCTCCACAATGTCCTTCAATCACCACAATGCCCCTCAGTCTCCACATTGCCCCCCAATCTCCACAATGCCCCCAATTCCCCCAATCTCCACAATGCCCCTCAATCTCCACAATGACCCTTCCACAATGCCCCTCAATCTCCACAATGTCCTTCAATCTCCACAATGTCCCTTCCACAATGCCCCTCAATCTCCACATTGCCCCCCAATCTCCACATTGCCCTTCAATCTCCACATTGCCCCTCACACAATGCCCCTCAATCTCCACATTGCCCCCCAATCTCCACATTGCCCCCCAATCTCCACATTGCCCCTCAATCTCCACAATGCCCCTCAATCTCCACAATGTCCTTCAATCTCCACAATGCCCCTCAATCTCCACAATGCCCCTTCCACAATGCCCCTCAATCTCCACATTGCCTCCCAATCTCCACAATGCCCCTCAATCTCCACATTGCCCCTCAATCTCCACAATGTCCTTCAATCACCACAATGCCCCTCAGTCTCCACATTGCCCCCCAATCTCCACAATGCCCCCCAATCTCCACAATGCCCCTCAATCTCCACAATGACCCTTCCACAATGCCCCTCAATCTCCACAATGTCCTTCAATCTCCACAATGTCCCTTCCACAATGCCCCTCAATCTCCACATTGCCCCCCAATCTCCACATTGCCCTTCAATCTCCACATTGCCCCTCACACAATGCCCCTCAATCTCCACATTGCCCCCCAATCTCCACATTGCCCCTCAATCTCCACAATGCCCCTCAATCTCCACAATGTCCTTCAATCTCCACAATGCCCCTCAATCTCCACAATGCCCCTCAATCTCCACATTGCCTCCCAATCTCCACAATGCCCCTCAATCTCTACAATGTCCCTCAGTCTCCACATTGCCCCCATATTTTCACAATGTCCTTTCCACAATGCCTCTCAATCTCCAATCTTCACAATGCCCCTTAATCTCCAATCTCCACATTGCCCCCGTATATTCACAATGTCCCTTCCACATTGCCCCTCAATCTTCATATTGCCCCTCAATCTCCACAATGTCCCTTCCACATTGCCCCCATATCTTCACATTGACCCATATCTTCACAATGTCCCTTCCACAATGCCCCTCAATCTTCACATTGCCCCTCAATAATGCCCCTACCTTGAGTCCCTGGTGGCCTAGCAGAGTGATCTGTGCCTCATGAAGCTCCCGCGCATTCTCAGTAATGCAGAGCGATGGCAGATGATGTCATCTCCCAGCGCTCTGCATTACTAGAGCACCGGTCGCAACGCCGGTACATAGCTGTTGCAGGCGCGTGGCGAGGTGGTTGCAGGGGGTGGCCGGGCCCCTGGAGTGATGAGCCCGGTCACAGGTGCGACCTTTATTACGCCATGTCATGGAGCATTGTGGCTACAGCGGGCACCTACTCATCAGGCAAATAAATGGGAGATGGCCAGGAGACAATATTTCTGGTAGAGGCGGGCCCCTTTCGGTCGCGGGCCCTCGGTCAGTGACCGAATTGCCCGATGGTCAGTCCGCCCCTGCTTATTTGCTTCAATGACATCTTGCCATATGCACTAAAATGTCTTCGCCATCACAGCCCTGTGAATCCACTACAAATACTGCATAATCACTATGAATCCGCCATGCCTTCACCGGGTTTACAATTTTGTAGTGACCACTTCAACAATAACTTATTTGCATATTGAAATACAGCTTAAAGGGACAGTAATATCCCATAAAAAATTATGCTTGTTTTTTACAGGTTAAAAAATAAATTATGTGAAAATCATATCTCTCAAACCTTTACGAGATATTCGCCTGTAAAGTTCCCCCCTCCCCTTCTCCTGACGTCAGTGCTATGCTGACAGCAGAAGATCCCGGTCCTGGAAAGCAGACAGCAGGAGATTTGAGTCGGCTGACTCGAGGAGGCTCTTCAGCAGAGCCGAAATCTCGTTATTTAAAAAGAATTACTTCTTTGGAAAGGTCTACAAAGTGTGCCTGGTTTGCAAGCACACTTTGTAGACCATTCCAGTGAAGTAGTTTTTTTTAAATACCGTGATTTTGGATCTGCTGAAGAGCCTCCTCGAGTCAGGCGACTCAAATCTCCTGCTGTCTGCTTTACAGATGACATCAGGAGATGGGGAACTGTAGATGTGAATATCTTTCAAACCATAAAGGTTTGAAAGATAGGATTTGTGCCACATAATTTATTTTTTTAACCTCTACAAAACAAGCAGCATTTTTTTTATGGGACATTACTGTCCCTTTAAGGATCTATTGTCATATTCACGTGGGTGTATTTATTTGTTAATGTGGCACTTCACCACATGAACTAAGCTCCTATAGCTCCCTCTGCTGTCAGAGTTCACAGTCCCAACTTCAGTCAACTGTTTGGCAGCCTGCTTCTGTATGTACACAACAGCTGACAGGAACATTATGGCAGAGACCCAGTGTGTATCATTATAACCCTTTGAACGCTAGAGGGGTGTGCAACGCATTGCAGAGCAATGCACTAAGCATCCCTGTGGCACTCAAGGGGTTAATCAGTTGGATTTGTAACATTTACTTAAAAGCAGGAAAGAAGCAACTTAACCCTTGAAGCAACCTAGGAGTGAGCAATGCATTGTTCGGGCACTCAAAGGGTTGAGTGAGGGCTGCTTGGTGCTGAAGTCTCTCTGCATCTTCTGTGCTCTCCCCAAACCATTTGCACCTTTACCCCAGAATCTTATGAAATGATCAGTGTCTCTCCCTCCCCTTGCATAGCAAATTCTTAGTGTATAAGGCAAAGTGTGTTGTATTCTCTATAGCAAACTGATCTCCTCATATCACCAGACACAATTCACATTAGATTGACCTGTAGAGCATCCCCCACCCCCCGGTGTTTATTTACCAGTGGGCTAACTGCAGACAAGACACCATTCACAATTTTAAATATCAAACTTTTCAAAATGACATATTTATGTCAAGAGTTTGGAATCCTGAGTCCAGAAAGAATCATGTCAGCCTAGACGATATGCAGAGCTAACTAAAGGTTTATTTTGGAGAACCAAACCACGCAGAACTGACTCATAGTTTCCATGCCAATTTTCTGCCTAGGTTAAGATAAATGGGAATTATTATTAGGATGTATATATATTTAGGATAATGAGACAAAATTCTTATACCCAACAATTCCAGCTCGGAAATAACACCATTAAACTTCAAAGCACGCAAGCGGCAGTACATTTCAGTGTTTATAGGCTTACCAGTTGATTTTCAAATATATAAAATGGAACTGTCAACTTAAGATAAGATTAATTTGAAAGATATTATACTGCCTATTTGCTGTGTTAGCCATTTGTTTGTAATAAAACATAGTGTGGCACCTTATGCTAATCAGTTTCTATGCTGGGCCAAGATTACCAAACACTGTGCCATGAATGATTTTAGGCAGAACTCATTCATGAGGATTAATCCTAATAGCGCAGCAATACATTTGCCTGGACCATACCTAATTAGCAAACTGTGTTGCAAATTAGAATAAATGTCCATACTGTACCCCCAAAATATACAGGTACATTTCCCTCAGTCTCCTAATAGCACACCTGAGAAAGCTCCGCCAAGGTACAGCAGGAAAACACTTCAGCCCTTTGAGTGCCAGATAGGTATGCAACACATTGCAATGCGTTGGATACCTCTCTGGCACTCAAGGGGTTAAAAACACATCCAACAAGGCAACTGCCATTGTTTTTCTCTCCCTTCCAGGGCAGGATTCTGGATGGGGTCTGCCTCCCTGTTCTTTTTATTTTCAGTGACTTAGATAAGGGCTCCTGCTGGGCTCTGATGCGCTCACTCTCTCATTGGGGATTATCTGTGAGAATGCTAGGACCCTATGTTAGCCAATTATTTCTTGGTTCAACAGGATCTTCTGGTGTCTTTGGCAACATGTTGTAACTTAAGGCTGCTACTTTGTTTGGTTTGCTATGGACAATGTCACAAGTTTTCACCTGCCAGTGAGAATCTTCCAGAACTTGATCAAACTAGTACATGGAAACGGTCTCTAGAGGAAACTGAAAACCCCGAGGATGGGCATCTCTCCTGGATGGGTATCCCTCTCTTCTTCCCAGAGCAGTGCAGAAAGTCCATTCCAGCAACTTTCTAACCCCATAAGACCAAGTAGGGACTAACATAACATACTTGTTTCACTTCTTATGTTTTCACTTTGTGAGGCTTATTATTCCTCTGGTTTTTCCCCCTACATGTCTGGGCCTTCTAAGACATCAGCTTCTGCCAAAAAGATGTGCATTATGTGAATTTGTGCTTTATGAGGGATACACCAAAATAATTTGTCACACTAGCATTATGGAATATTGTGTGGGGAAATGTCTATTACGTTGTACTCTTAAGAATACAGCTGAAGAGAATTGAATGTTGTCAGAGCTACTACCCATGTGCATGTAAGCCCCAATACATCCTCAGGCTAAAGATGGAGAGTTGCAGGAAAGACACATACATTTCATGTTGTCAAGCTATCTAAGAAAACTACCATTCTTGTAGAAGTTGGTTCTGGTTTCAGAGACCCTGTGGATAAAAAAAAACAGAGATGGGCTTTTGCAGATGTTATGAATCAGATGCTGCTCCAAGCCGGCCTAGAGTGACCACCACTTGAATAACTAGATCCCTAAGAGAGTGGTATTCTCAAAGGGAGGAAGATATTATGAATAAATTACAATATAATCTTAAATCCATGTATAGCATTAAACTAGCTGTGAAAATTATCTAGGATGCTTTTATAGAAAATGTAAGGATACAGAACTACAGCCCTTATCATAGCAGGATATAGAGCACTGGGCAGCAGATTTCTCTTCAAAAACAAACTGTATGGTATGTCCTTTGAAGACACATATTCTTTAATTGACAAGACTGGGCCAGAGAAGAAGAATCTCCCTCAGCATAAAATATGTAATCTTCATAAAGAAGGATGATATATAGGTCTTACACAAACAAGTGCCCAAAGAGAAGCTCCCAAGTATTGCAGAACAAACAAGAATATTGAAGCCATACCTGCCATTCCAGTAGGGGTAGGAGGAAGGAGGAACATTGGAGAGAAATCGCCTTGGATTATTGGATATTAAATTTGATATCAGAAGGGCACAAAAAAAAATAAAACTTTCCTAGCTCTAACCTGATTTGCAGTCAACCTGAAGAAAAGCAGCTATACTTCAGTTTCCCAAAGTTCCTCAGTTTGCGATCAATCTAACCTTAATGAACAACTTTGCTCTACAATAATGTTTTAAGATGAAGGGTCTAAGATCAGCAGTGAATATTTTTCAGATGGGAGATGTCATAATGACAACAGACCTCGGCTCCAAGAGGCATATTTTCATGTTTTTACACACAAAAAATGCCTATAATATCTAAGGCAAGACATCAAAGAAAGCAGAATGACTCACCTCCCTTTTGACATATCGTTTTCTCCATGAAGCATACACAAAGGTCGTGTTAGAAATGACTGTGTATCTCAGAGAAAGTCTGACTGTTGAGTTTTCAGATGAGGTAGCACAACTGTAGTCTCTTGGATGGTTGATCAAACCAAAGAAGGAGACTAGTAGAATAACAAATGATGCCTTTATTGGATAATGAGGGACATTGGAAGCACGCTTTCAAGACAACTAGGTCTCTTCTTCAGATATAATAAGAATTCTTATTATGCCTGAAGAAAAGACCTCATAATTTTTACTCTACTAGTCTCTCTACTAGTCTGCATTTTATATGGCTCACATGGAACAACACTTTACCCAAATCAAAAAAGTCAGACCTCACTAAAGGAGACTTTTCTTCCTCCATAGAAGTTTAATATCTGCTTTTCAATCCATTAAGATCAAACAAGCCTTTTAAATGCCCCTAAAAGCAAATTGATGTGCATTCTGGGATTAATGTCATCAGCCACAGAAGCAGTTCCTTGCACAGCCCTTCATGAGGATTCTGCAAAAGTTTATTCTCAAGAGAATGGACAAAAAAAGGAAAATCTCTTGATTATCGAGTATTCATCTTGTCTGAAGACAAATTGTCACTAATTTGGTGGTCCAATAAGAACATATGATAAGGCCTGCAATGGTCTATTCTGGATTGGCTGAGAAGCAGTGCTCAGAGCAGATCTTTCCAGGGCCTCAGGTCCCCATCAAAGAAATTACTATACTCCAATTACCTTCAGTTTCTTTCATTTTGTAGGATATTGAAAATGTCAGTCCCCTCATCAAGGGTCAAGATCATATGAGATCCTCTCCTGGTTCAGTTGCTTCATGAAGCCTACCACTGCCAGCAACCAGTGTACCCATTCATTATGAACTGGTTCTGGCTCAATTGGAAACTAGTTATTCAACTGTGCTGTTAATAACATTAACCTTGGCTTTAAGCCACAGCAATGCCATACTTACAGTCCTCTATGCTCTGAAGCATTGTACACAAGCCTCTAAACCCAGCATTTTGGAAGCAGGTGTTCCTCAAGATACAGGTTCCTCAAACCTCTGCTCTTTTGGTCTTCATTTACTCACAGCTACATGACATCTTGTTCCTGAATGCAAGAACATAAGTAGCCAAGGTTTTTCATCACAGGTGATTTATCTCCTGCTACAGAAGGAAGACTACATCTAAATCTTACCACAGAACTATGCCAAAGTCCTTTTTCTGTTGTAAAGTTTCCATTCCTTTTAATATTCCTAACAGATGGTTTGCACAGAAAGGTTTGCAACCTAGCACATATAGAGTTCAGTTTGCAGCTTTGGAAAGCATCTAGGCATGCCACTTCGCTTATCATCAAGAGAGTCATCAAATCTACCAAGAATTTAAGTCCAGAATTTCCATTTCTATTGTTAATGGGATTTGAATATGATCTTGACAGCTCAAAAATGTTCCCTGAAGCTTTGCTCTGTAAAGAGTGTTTTAATAGCAGCTCTCACATCAGCAAGAAAAGTAGAACTGCAAGTTCCAGCTATGAGCTTTTTTTATATTTAAGAATTATAGTTACTCTGAAAGCTGCCTCAAGAATTTGCATTGAAAGTCCCTTCCTCATGTCAAATGAATCAAGAGATGTGTCTGTGTCTAAATCCATCCTCAAAAGGCAAGAGAAGAAAAACTGTAAAAAAATTGATGAAATATTATATTTAAGTTGTAGCCTGGACTGAACAAGTTGTTCCAGAAAATGTTTGTCTCTCGTTATCTATCTTTTTGGTTAGTCAAAAGGTTTGAAAAATTCAAAGCCTACCATAACAGATGGTTGAGATCAACTATTTCAGAAGCCTATAATTCCCAAGGAAAAGAACGTCCAATAAAAGATCAAGGTTCACTCTGTCACTGAGGTTCCATGGTGGAGATATGCAAAGCTGCCATTTGGAAAATAATTCATACCATTAAAATACATTAGAGTGGGTCTACAAGCTTAAAGGGGGGGCTGGTTTTGGAAAAAAATATCATTAAGCTGCCATCGCCTCTGGTTTAGGACTATTATTTCTTACGTCTTCTGCAAAATAAAGCATTTTGACAAAGACATTGTTTTCTTACTTATCAATTTTCTTTCGTCGTCTCCACAGGTATCATACAGAACCCCCCTCCCCCTTTTCCCTCTTTGTTTTTCTTACTTGTAGTAAACATTGGGCAGTTTAAGCATGAATGCTTGGTTTGACTTTTCAATCACTGGGGATGCTTAGGTAGGGAAGTGTTTTTGAAACCCAAAGAGGAAGGGCTCTCTCAGGTATACTACGTATGGAGACAATGAAGGAAAATAGAATGTCTCAAAAACTATTTAGTTAACAGAAGGCACACATATAGCCAGATTTTAATTATTTTATTAAGGAAAATGGTTTACACTATCCTATGGACAGCTCTGGTCCCGGGACCATAAATCTCCATAGGATGGTGTAGCAACAGCGCCACTGTACAATTTCAGGCCACTGTGATATTGCACCTAAAAAATTCAACTTTGAAAATTAATAACTTTTGAATGAAACACCTTTCAGCAGTGGGAGTACTCTTGTTTTACTCAGGGGGATAAACCCTACAACATATTTTTTTACATTTTAAGTATTACTATCCCTTTAAAAAGCACTGGGCCCAGGGGTGAACCCAGTGTCACCCCATTTTAAACTTTAGACCAACTTGAAAAGGTTCCATTTACAACAACTCTAGGCTATCTATCATTTATAGGGGAACATTCACATCCCCAAAAATTTTCACCATTGCTTTTAAGATGTAAAACAATATTAGCGCTGGCTTTATTTATTTTCTTCACTGCCTAAGAGTGGAGATATTAATCTTTGAAATGTGCCACTTCCGGGTCTGTGGCACAGTGTATGTGTGGCATGGAGGTGCAGGACTTCCCACCTCCCTCCCAGCATACCCTGGGGCGCGCGTTCACGCTTCCCTTCGGAGCTGCATTTTTCTGGGCTAATGTGACATAAAGCTCCGTTTACCATGCTATTGAGGTTGCAACCTCAGTTGCATGGTAAACGGAGCTTGTTGTCACGTTAGCCCAGAAAAATGCAGCTCCGAAGGGAAGCACGAATGAGCGTCCCAGGGGCTGCTGGGAGGGAGGTGGGGAGTCCTGCCGCTCAAACACACTTCCCCAGAATGCAAAAGTGCCACATTTCAACGATTAATATCTCCACTCTAGGCAGTGGAGAAAATAAATAAAGCCAGCGCTAATTAGGGCTGCCACCCAGCCGGTATTTTACCGGCAGGCCGGTAAAAAATTGGCTTCTCTCCAACGTTAAGTCTATGGAGGGAATGCCATAGCCGGTATTTTTTGGAAGAAAAGGTGGCAAGCCTAGCGCTAATATTGTTTTACATTTTAAAAGCAATGGTGAAAATTTTTGGGGATAAGAATGTTCTCCTTTAACCAGCTCTAGATCGAAGTACAGATATCATCTCCCATACCAAAGCCTTTTAATTTATGCAGTAACCTGTTGTGAGGCACTGCATGAAAGGCTTTTGCAAAATTCAAGTGTACTACATCAACAGTAATTCCCTTGTTCAAATTGCAACTTACTCTTTGGTAAAATGCAGGTAAATTATTTTGACCTCCCTCTAGAATTCACAGGATTAAAAAGCTCTTTTTAATATAACGGGAATTTGTGAATTTTTATTTGTCCCCTACGGTGCCATTGGTTTGTCCCATAATTGGTCCTCTTTAGCATCCTCAATATAGTCCAAATGGCTGCAATTACTGCTAACCAAGGATGAATGTAGCAGTATAAGTTAGCTTATGTTTACACAGGAATTAGTAACATTGCTGTAGTACATTATATACTGCCCTCCTGTGATGTTTATACTGTCTCACACCTGAACAACTTGGCGATTGGGTTTCTAGTTTTCTCACAATAAAAAAAATCTCAAAATGGAATTATTTCTTCTCTACTGATCATAAGCAAACAAGAAACATGTAGTCATTTTGGGACAAACCCATTTCAACATAGGGGCCAGCTAAGATTCTCATTGACTTAAATGTGATTTTTAAAATTATGACTATTACAGAGGTCTCCGGCATATTGCTTCACACATAACGGCCTTAGAGTTTTCGTTACTAGTTAAAAAAACACATGAGAACAGATATTTGTCATTATCTTTTGGTAATAAACATATTTTCAATACAGTGGACAAAAAAGTAGAATGATACACTAAACATAGCTAGACTGCAAAATACAGATACAGATTGAAGAGCTACATCATAACACGTTGGTTCCTGATTAATGAAATCTTAGAGAACTTACACCTTGTAATAATAACCCCAATATGGATGCTATGAATTCTGCCTTTGTGAATTTGCTAAAGAGGTAACACCTTCCGTCAGTCCTGGATGTCAAGTCCAGAGATGACAGTTGCTAGAAGGACCAAAGAACCTCAAATGCTGAATGCAAATGATAATCTAATGTAGGCTCATGCACTATTCCTTCTTCGGTATGATAAATGTGTCATTAGCGGTCATGTCTTCCTCTATTTACATGACACCCAGGACTGACTGAAGAGCTTATCTCTAGAAAAAAAAAGGCAAAATGGCAAAATTCATACAGCAATTGGATTTTCTGGCCATTGTAAAGTAAATGTGGGGGGGTTATTACTAAGAGATGTTAGTACTCTTTTAATAATTTAGTTATTCTGGATCTATTCCATACTAGATTACATTGTCTTTGACTGTAACAGCGAAGAAGATGAAGACAGTCTATGGACCACTGCTGCCACCTTCATCACCTTGTTTCTGCTAAGCTTCTTCTACAGTGCTACAATTACACTGGTGAAGGTAAGAGTTATCTCTGAATGATCTCATTAAAGGGATAGCATTGTCAAAATTAAATAGACCTCCAACTGTTCAGTTTAAAGGGACAGTAATGTCCCATAAAAATGTTCTATAGTTTTGTAGACGAGAAGAAAATAAGCTGAATGGCACAAACCCTATGTCTCAAACCGCTATGGTCTGAGTACTATAGACATTGAAAGTTCCCCCCTCCCCCCCTTCTCCTGACGTCAGAATCTAGCTGACAGCAGGATATCCCGCTCCAGGGATCTGCCTGCAGCTCTGCAGCAGAATCGAAATCACGTTATTTCAAAAGAATTACTTAATTGGAAAGGTCTATTAATTGTGCCTGGTTTGCAAGCACACTTTGTAGACCTTTCCAATTAAGTAATTATTTTGCAATAACGCGATTTTGGCTCTGCTGCAGAGCCTCCTCGAGTCGTACAACTCAAATCTCCTGATGTCAGCTTTACAGCTGACATCAGGAGAAGGGGAAGGAGGGGGAAACTTTCAACGCCTATACCTCTCAAACTATAGCGGTTTAAGAGATAGGGCTTGTGCCATTCAGTTTATTTTCTTCTCCTCTACAGAACTATAAAATGTTTTTATTGGACATTACTGTCCCTTTAATTTTCTATCCTGAATAGTATGTCCTGATAATCCTTTACCATCATGTTCAGCGTAAAATCCAATTAAAAGTTTCCCTTACCGCCCCTTTTCAGGGCATCATGCAGACTTCCCACAGATCAGAAAGCCAGTCTGGACAGATCACAATGGGCAATATTGTGTCAGCATAAGTAAAACCTTCCCTCCTTTGTCATGGGGAGGCAGAGTTTTCCTTACACTGACAGAAACTATATTGCGATCCATCAAGTTTAGCAAAAGGCTTTTGGATCTCAGGGAAGTCTGCATGACGTCCTGAAAAGGGTCAGGAATGGGAAACTTTTAACTGGATTTTTAAGCCAAACATGATGGTAAAGGATTATCAGAACATGCTATTCATTATAAAATTTTAAACTGAAGAATCGGAGGCATATTTATTTGACAATACTATCCCTTTAAGGGCCTCTGTTTGTTTGTGCAAAAAGCATATGAGAGCTGAGAAAGTAGGCATTGGTTAACATTGAGGTGGCATAATGTAAAGATTTATAGGCTTAGAAAAATGCATACAGCATTGAGTCGTACAACATTAAGACACTATACATGTATATAAATGTAAAGCAAAATGTCTATTTTATGTATCACCTAACACCTTAGACACTTTCCAACCAAAAGTACCTCACTACTACCAATAAAATAAGGAAACAACACACCATTGATAGAGACCTGACTAAAGCTTTTAATTATAGACAGTTAACCAAAACCATAATTGTTGAGGGCATGCCATTCAAGTTTCATCATTATGTGGTAACTGCAGAGTACAATCCCTAGAATCCTGATACTCAAACAAGACTAGAACCAAACAACCACATGCCCTACTAAGAGGATTAACCTTCCATGCCTGTTGAAATGACCAGACCCAGTGTTCCTCAATATTGACAGACACTATTGGTGAACCTTCCAAAAGTAAGATACACTTCAGGCCTTGCTGTAACCAGACCCAGAGCTCCTTCTTTAGTAACAGCCATCATGAACTAAAACTTACAGGTTTCAAAGCCGCTATCAGTTGAAATTACTCCACTATAACTCAGGGCACCCCACCACCATAACCTTTTGATAACCATAAACTAGCAACTCTGACGATGCAAAAAATCCTTCTTTACTCTCAATATTCCTTCTGTACTTGTTTAATTGTATTTGTTGTTCTACCTTGAGGACAGACCAGTTTATTATAAACATTTAAATAGCACCAGACTTTATAACTGTCCAAACTTCAAAATACCAGCAGGTAAACTTTGTCACAGACTTCACTCTGACCTGCAAATAAAAATAGTTTGAGAATAAGTGATTCTGCTTCATAACAAACAATCTAAATACATTAACATAAAATAAAGCTGCTTTTATTTTGGCATGTATACTCTAACATGTAACTGACCCTATTAGACCTCAATTGTCCTCCATAGTGTGAAGATAAAATTGGACATTTCACCAAGATTAACTGATCACCAGCATTCCAATACAAAGGAACTGAATGTCTGGTTATTCAGCCACTTAATTCATTACATTATAAGCAAGCTTTAATATATTCTTTCAGTCTTACCACCTCCCCACTCTCATTCCTTCCTCTATTCTACCCATGATTTTGTTCGTATTGTCTACACTGGAGCATAAGAACAACTATCAACTTAATGTCCATGTGTTAAATAATCAAAATTAAACAGATACTAACATTTACACTAAATAAATCATTTAACAATCCAAAATTGATATTATTATTTTTTGATTTATAAAACACCAACATATTACATAGCATAACAATCAGGCATAAAAATCAATACATAGCATAACAATTAAGAAAATACATAATTAGGGTAACCAGATCATTCCTTTATAAGAAGACACATATGAAAAATGCCTGCTCCACTGATCCCCGAGAGCCATTGCAACCTAATAAGTAACCATTGAGAATATGCATCAGGCAAACCTAGGCAAACATTTAAGTGCTTTATAGTGCGGTAGGTTCAGACGCATGACATTTCTTTTGAAAAGTGCCTGTATAGAAAGACCTCCAAGCTATATATTTAAGTTTTGTAGGTAACTGCATAGTGCTGAGCAAGAGCTTGTTACCTTTGGGAAGGGGAGGGGGCGTGTCTGAGGAAGCTGTGAAGGCAGCAGACACATTGAACCTTAATAAGATTTTGATATGTGTACTTAAGTCTTAAGTGACCTGTAATTGTCATGCGGAAAGGACATCTACACAGAAGAGGGGTAAGACTCTCTGAAAATGACTATAAACAACAAGGGAGGGTGGGAACTAGTATATAAATATCTTATGTCTGGTGGAAAAAGTGAAGTGCTAAATATATAAAGGATCTGGGAGGGGCTATACCAACCTACCCTGCATAAATTAAATATGCAATCTAAACCAACCCTTGCTTCCATTTAACATCTTCTCTAACTACATAATCTACCACCATCAATTAAAAGGTATCTGAGGACCCAGCAGGTCAAGGATAATCCCTACAACTGATTAAAAATGATGATGTATAGGAAACACTTTCCATAAAGGCTAATTTTACAGTGACAAGAAGACAAGCATAAGCAAACTAGTATATAACATAAACCACTAATAGTAACACCCATGTTAATTTTATTTTAAATTCCATGTGTGTGGCCAAAATATGATAAAATTTGTTTGACAGTTATTTGTCAAGGTAAAAGAAAACTCTAGCGTTCACTGAATTAGGAGCACAAATCACGAGCATTGTAAGCATTGTAAGTACAATTCAGATTTGAATAAATATGTAAGTTTTATTATATGAAAAGAGAAAATTTACAAATTTTATTTAATTAAATTGAGAATAAAATGTTGGGGAAAATGTGTGAGGATAATTATATTAAATATGCGATATCGGTCATGTTGATTATGTAGCTGAGAAAGTATAAATGTATCACTTTTTTCACAAATCTTGCATTCATTTCCCTTTTAGTGAATGAAGCCCTATATCACTGATCGCTTGTGATGAAGCCCTGTATCACTTATCACTTGTGATGAAGCCTTATATCACTTGGGCTAATGGTACATTACAGTCTGTACTTATCTACAGTATACTAATCTAACTAATTTTAAACCACTTATAAAAATTAGCATCCAAATCAAAGGTGACAACCTGCAAGTGCGAAAAGGCACAGTTATAGTTAGAAGGATATAATTTCTTCTGCACAGCTGTTAGAAATCAGGGGATCATTCATTTTGATTGCAATATTATGGGGTGTCCATGACATCTGCTCATTTTATTCTTCTGGAATTCAGACTGACAGACAAGACCTTGTGGCACACAGATAATAATTTGAAGATCCATAGAGCTGGTCCTTGTCTTATAGGAGACATTAGATCAATTAATTTATCTAATGACACATGTGCATTGTTTTACAATCAACATTATATATTTAATTCTCATAAGAGCTTGTGAGTATTTTCATGTTCCATTTATTAATCTGCTTGTTTTCACAGGTGAAATGGTTCATTTCAAGAATCCTCCAGTTTGAACTGGAAGAGGGAAACCACTTTATTACAGTTCTGGATTCCACAGCACAATAAAAGGACAATCAAGGCACAACTGTGTCTAACTCCAAACAAAGAACCACATATCGCTTATCTCAATGTATATTCCCCTAACACAGTGAATGACTTTTCATTTGTTTCATTATTCCCATACTCTAATACAGGTCACAGCTGCTTAAAGAATCAGTGATCATTGAGATTCCTGGAATAAATATCCTTAACAACCAACCAAGAAGGGTTAAATCCAGATGCACTGGATTAAGATGACTTGAACCATTTCCTAACTGCAACATGTGCAGATGCAGTTATTGCAACTAAGTATATTGTCCATGTGCTCTTTTATTTTTTCTAATAATTATTCGTACATAAATGCATCTATAACTAACAATTTCTTATTGATGCTTTATGTGTTCTATACTATTTGCTACACATTGCTAGACTTATGAACCTTAACCCTTTGAGTGCCAGAGAGGTGCACCACATTGCAGAGCAATGCGTTGCATACCCCTCTGGCGCTCAAATGGTTTAGGTCTTATGTATACGCTAAGCACAAAAGGAAAGGCAATTGTGGAGCAAACCAACTGAACCACAAGGGACAATTAACCAATCCCAAACAAGGAATAGGTATGAGAGACACAGGGAAAAAGAGAGAATGACACAGATCCAAAGTACATAGATATAAATAGCAAAATAATATAATACAAGAAATTTGGCAAAACATGTACTAAAATAAATAAAATTAGAAAGATGAAGTTTTGGTATTGTGTGTGGAATCCCAAGTCCTTATTAAAACCAGTGTGTGGTGTTAAAAAAATGGTCATTTGCATTTCAAATGTCTTTCTCTCCTGTGTATTTCTGATGTTCCCCCTGAGTATTCTGATTTTAAGGTTATGGAACGAGTGGTTCATCTGGGTAAAATGATGCGGACTGGGTTATGGTTCTTTGTTTTATGGTATATCTCAATAGACTGTCTGTGTGTATTCATCCTTAGATTTAGTGGTAGGCCTGTTTCACCAGTGTAACATCCACATTCACATTCAGTGCATTGAATCATAAATTCAACATTTGATGGTATAAATTAATACAGTCCTTTAATGTTGTATATCTTGTTGTTGTGTTGTACAGTATTGTTTTCACAAATGTGTTGACATGATTTGGCGGTTGCCTGAATGCCAGAATAGGTGGTTGGGGAATATGTCTTTTAACACTAAATAATCTGTTAGCAGAAGTTGAAGCTCTTTGATGAGGTTGCATATTTTGTATTTTATTAGGTTAGCCTGTTAGTCCTGTGGTGCAGAGGCCAAATGAGTGAGTATCGCAGTTTGTAATAATAACTTTTTTATTGGACTAACATTCAATTATACGGACAAGCTTTCAAGAGCAATGGTCTCTTTTTCAAGTCCAAACCATACTAGTTTTACAAAAGTAAACATTTACATTAAAAGCCATGCTAAGGAAAGCACCAACTGCTAAGTAATAAATCACCTAAAGTTATCAACAGAGGAATGTGGGAGGTGGTCATGAGAGACAGTAGAAATAACAGAGAAATTGAGAAATACTATAAAACAAAGAACTATTCCCCAGTTGATCATCATGTTACCCAGGGAAACCACTCCATCCATAATCTTAAAATCAAAATAATCAGGGGCAACTTTAAAAATACACAGGAGAGAAAGAGATTTGAAATTAAGATGATCAGTTTTTTAGACATCACACTGGCCTTAATAATGACTTGAGATTGCTCACACATTATCAAAAAGTCACATATTTCCTTCTATTTATTTTGTTTTAGTACATGTTTAAACATTTTTCTTAAATTATTTTGCTAGTTTTTCTATGTACTATGGATCTGTACCATTCTCCCTTTCTCCTCTGTCTTTCATACTCCCATCTCCCGCATTCCTCTGTTGATAACTGTAGATGAGTCATTACATATATATATAATGTGAGATACGGCAAGCACTAACAGGTCTTACACACTAATAAATAAATAAGGTACTTGCAACTGCACCAAGGCAAATCAAACGGCATGATGTGAGTGCAGACTTCCAAATATATATATATATATATATTTGTGGTAGGGGCTTACGGCTGTGAACTGTAGAAGAGATGCATGGTGTGTGGCTATGACATATGGTGTAAGGTTGCCGGCCCCCCGGAGCCTAACGGGGCCCCCGGGAGTAGCGTTGATAGGTTACCTGTAAGAGGGCCAACCTAGGTAGAAACCCCTGAAGAAAAAGGGGGGGTATAAGGGGGGGCTCAACATGAATCGAGCTCCAGTGGAAGGGGCTGCTACCTGTATTTAAGGCCTGCAGCCCCTCCCACAAATACAGGTGGAGCACCTTCCACTTGTGGTAGGGGCTTACGGCTGTGAACTGTAGAAGAGATGCATGGTGTGTGGCTATGACATATGGTGTAAGGTTGCCGGCTCCCCGGAGCCTAACGGGGCCCCCAGGAGTAGCGTTGATAGGTTACCTGTAAGAGGCCAAAAAGGAGGCAAAATTTGGTTAAACTATTTATTAGAAGCAACGTTATGAGACAAAGATACCAAGGCATGTTTAATTTCTGAACGGGGATCAGGAATGTAACGTGTGTAGCAGGAAGAGCGCCAACGACCCAGCCTTTGAATGATGTGTGCTGGAACACCATTGCTTGAAGCTGCTGAAGCAGCGCCTATTCTGAATGAATGGCCGGTGTACTGTTCTGGGTTGAGGCCCAGACCTGTGACAATGATGCGAAGGTAACTTGAGAACTGAATAGCTGAGAGGGGACCTTCCGGGAGCGGGAGGAGAGGGCTGTCACCCGGAAGGTGCGAGATGGCCTGGACTAAGGCTTGTAGTGCCAAGACGGGGCACCATCTATCATTAGTGGAATAGAATGGTAAGTTGGTGCCTTTCTTTAGCTGGTCAGTTTTGGAGGAGGGAAGAAATAGCGTGAAATGGTCGTGGTGGAAGGATAGGTGCTTTTTCAGCAAACAGTTTGAGGAATTGGGCCTAACTGTGAATTCCCCTGGTCTGAGGAAACCAAAGAAGGCCAGGTTGATGGCTGCCAATAGGGTGGTGTTAGTGAGAGGGTCGAAGGGTTGAGCCTGGAGGAAATCATACATTTTCTTGAAGATAACGCCAGTAATGGGAAGACGAGTGCGTGCTGGGAGATGATGATTTTTTGAAATACCCTTAAGGAAGGTCTTGACCTTGTAATTAGAGGATAATGAGGGCGAGGTGGGGTAAAGCGTGGCTAGGTGATGTTGAATGCCTGAGATATACAGTTTGATGGTAGATGGGCTCAACCGAAGATTTTCATGGCAGTGAGTGGCGAAAGCTAAAATGTGATCTATGGTATGTGGTGCTGAAATGGACAGATCGTTGGTGAATCTGGTAAACTGAATCCAGGCATGAAGGTAGTTCTGCCTAGTGCTGTCGGCGAGACCCTGTTGAATATAGTAAGAAGCTCTGGACAGCAAATGATTTAGGTCATGATGAGGTCTTGAAATGCTGGGACTTTGGCGGGCAATGGGCTGGCCGAAGGATGAAGCTGGAAAAAGGCCTGTGAATTTAAACGAGAGAGAACATCAGCCTTTTGGTTGAGGTGACCTGGAATAAATTTGCTATGGATTACAAATTTATATGACAAAGCTAGCCAAGTAAGTTTTCTAAGGAAGTTCATGATAAGTCGGGAATTTGATCTACCTTTGGTGAGTATCTGAGAGACAGCCATGTTATCAGTATGAAACATGACTGCCTGACCTGACCAGTTGCTGCCCCACAATGCTGCTGCCGCCACCACTGGGTACATTTCCAGTAGTGGAGAACTAGCCAGCAATCGTGATGAGGAGCGGATCTCGGTGGGCCAAGGCTCTGCAAACCAATTATCACCCCAGATTCCTGCGAAACCCCGGCCCGCCGCGGCGTCTGTGTAGATTGTTGGAGAGGTGGAGGATGGTGAAGGAGGGAACATGGAACGGCCGTTCCATGAGGTAAGGAAAACCTCCCACATGACTAAGTCACGGCGGGCCGGAAAATCAAGGGAGATCGTTTGAACTGTGTCTGGAAAACTTGAAAGGAGCCCAATGAGGTGCGCCATGAAGGGCCGGCCCTGTGGAAAGATGCGGGAAGCGAAGGAAAAATGACCCAGGACTGACTGTAGCTGAGTTCGAGAAAGCGATGGAGAAGCAAGTGTTGCTCTGATGATGGCTAGAATACGGGATACTTTTTCCGGAGATAAGCTAGTCATGAAGGAATGTGAGTTGAGCGTGATAGCTAGGAACTCAATAGTGGTGGAGGGGCCAAAAGTCTTTTGGGAAGCCACTGGAATGCCTAATTCCTGAAAAAGGAGTAAGAGCTTTTCAAGACTGGAGGGTGGGTCTGTGTGGGGCTCTATGAGCAAGATATCATCCAGATAGTGGATGACGCCCGGGCATTTGCAGTGGTTTTTGAGAAGCCACACCAAGACCTGCGCGAAGGTATCAAAAATCTTAGGGCTACTCTTAGCCCCGAAGGATATGCGAGTGGAGAAAAAATATTGATTCTTCCAACAAAAACCCTGCAAATGCCACAGTGACAGGTGGACCGGGAGCAGTTTGAATGCATCGGATATGTCGGTTTTAGACATCCAGCAGTCCCTGCCGAGAGCTGTGATAAGATTAATGGCGTCATCTATGTTGTTGTAACTAAGTGAGAATTCGGAAGAGGGGATTAGGGAATTATAACTAGCCTGACTTGAAGAGTGGGGTGCCGAAAAATCGATGATAAGTCTTTTTTTGGTAGAGAATTTTTTAGTGGCAATGCCTAGAGGATTAATTCGCCATGTAGGGAACGGGGGGAAAGGAAAAGGTCCCAGAAGGAAACCTTTCTCTAATTCTGCTGCAATAAGTGTGGATACAGAGGCAGGGTCATTAATGGCTGATTGTAAGTTAGGACAAATAACTGATTCTGCGGGGCAGGTGATGATGCCCGTGTGAAACCCTTCTGATAGGCCATTGATAATGTAAGAAACAATATGCTGATCTGGATGATTTGAAATAAGAGACCGGAGAGCTGAGATGTTTACAGGACCTAGTCATTTATTCTTGCTTAAGCGAGGACAAATGTTGCGAGGGTGGGAAAGTCTACAGGTGATGCAAATGTGTAACATACGACATCCACTGAAAAAACATCCTTTGAAATTATAGTTATTGCAGATAGGGGAACTACCGTGGTAATAGATGGGACGCCCCATCTTGTCCCTGGCGGGGGGGGTGGTAGGTGTAGGTTGAGTAGTGGAAGCCGGAGTGAGGATGGGGGGCTGAGGTTGTGAAGGTGGAGTGTCTGAGGTGTTAGGACAAAGGTTACTGGTATGATTGGCCGATTGGCAGATAGAGCAGGTGATGCTTTAAGCCCGGCGAAGTGTCTGCAAAATAACTCGTGGTCTAGGATACTCCAATCGACCGTGTAGCTGAATTGAGCCCTAGCAGCGGCTGCCTTAGCGGCGAAGGACTTGTGGTAGTCAAAGAACGAATGACCACCGTATTTGGATTCTAGGTCAACAATAGTGTATAGGTATTGGTCTAGCTCCTGACGCCTTAGCGGAAAAGCGGAACACAAAATGTCACGGTAGATACTAAAAGCGAGCACGAACTCGGACACAGAGAGACGTTTGGACAGGCGAGAGTCCTTAGATTTAAGAGTGACCGAGACGTCACCGCAGTTGACAGTCTTATTTTCCGCTAAATCCTGCGAGGCTATCAGGAGAGAAACCAAGTTTACGTCCTTGCCTTCGATGATATCGCGGCGCAGGTGTTGCGGAATCATATGCGCCGGAGTGACCCTGGGTGAAGGGCCTACCGTATTGGAGGTAGCAGTGTTACCTTCAGCTGCTGGAGGAGACACTCTGGCGTTGATGACTGACTCTACCGCTGCCAACCTGCCCTGCACATCAGCTACAGAGGAATTGAGGTCTGTAAGTAGGTGTGTGATGTGTTCCAATTGAGGATGCATACTAGAGGAATGAGTAGATACTGGGGATAATGTAGAAGTGCGTCTGGCCCGAGGGGTACATGGCGTGGAGGTATTAGGGGAAAGTAGCTTGAACAACTCGGCTTTCATAGCAGTTGAGGAGTGTGGGATATTTCTTCTGGCCAATTCCTCTATTAGGGTGGGTATGGTCCACTCCCTGAGGTTGGGTCCGCGCAGAGGCAGGTATGTCCTGAACTTGGATTTGAGGACTTGCTTGGCTCTGTTGTTGTTCGTTGTCTGCCATACTAAAGTGAAGATAAACAATGTTAGGGTAATAAGGAGGAGCCCGTGAGGCGAAAGGAGGGAAGTAGGTGAAGGAGAGGAATGTGGAGAAATGGACTTACCGGAGGGAGAGATGATAAGTGAAAAAGTGATGCCTTCGGCCTCTGTGAGGAGGTAAAGCCGTACGAACCTTAGCTGCAGCACTGGCCTTCGTCCTCCCAGGAGGAGGGGAACCACCTGCGGCCTCTATGATGAGGTGAGGAGGTGCCACGCCCCTGCATTGAGAGGTGAGGTGTCCTGGCTTCGGGTGTGAGAGTATGCTCCTTCGGCCTCTGATGAGGTAAGGAGGCTTGATCCCCCCCCGAGGTGACGGAGGACCTGAACCTTCGGCCTCCCGGAGGTAAGGGCAGGGAACCTCCGCCCCCCCCAAGGAGGCATGTGGTGAATCGTGAGGAGGTGAACCGGAACCTATTCAGATAGTGAAGGTGATGATTGGTAAACTGATGAACGCCCACCTACCTTCGGCCTCAATGAAGAGGTAAGGTATGTGGAGGGGAAAAATTATTGTGACGTATAGAAGGAGTGGATAGAAAAACTGTGAGTGCTGTAGTAGGTGAAGGTGATGAGGATGAGAGAGAAAAATGATACCTACCTGGCGATCACTAAATATGGATCTGAAAAATAAAAACAGCGCAAAGAACTTTTTTTTTTTTTTTTTTAATATTTAATAAAATATTTACTAATAAATTGTGTGTAAACGGACCTACCGGCGTAAGAGTAATACACTGGATGGACGCGGACGACGAGCGACGGAAGGACCTAAAATAATAATAACATGAGTATAACGAAACCCCCCCAAGTTGAATAATTGTTTGAAAAAGAAAAAAGAAGGTTACCTGGAATAAATACCTTGTGCCTTGAATAAGCTGAATACTGGTGGTAACAGGGTTTTTTGCGGGAAGAATTGACTGTAATTTAGAATTCAGTACCTGTGCTTGAAAAGATATTAAATTTTTTTTTTTTTTTTAAATAAACTTTATTGAACACCTGGGAGCAGAACAACCTAGATACACTACATGCTGCACACGATTGTGATGCGGCCGGACGCCATCTACTGGACGCCTGGCATAATGCAGCCAGAGTGATTTGGCAGCCTAAGAGAGCGGGAGGGGGAGTGAAGCAGCCACTGCCGAAGTAACCGGCCGTGAGAGGGGACCGGAGGTGAGAGGGCAAAATGGAAAAAACGGGGGGGGTAGAAAATTGGAACGCTGGTTTGCAGGGCGGGCAGGAAGCGGAAGCTATGAAAGAGACAGGAGCGGGTATGTGAACGGGTCTGATTAGGGGGATGACAGGGAGAAGATGAAGGGGGAAAAAAGGGGGGCAGACTGAAACGGAACGGACAACGAGTGGGAGGAAGGGATTACTTGGAGCGATGTGAGGCTCGGCCGATGCGAGTGAAAGGAGGGGGAGCCTGACGAGCGAGCGGCACAATTAGAAGGGAGCGAACCGGCGGGGGAGAGTGTAGTGGGAAATAGAAGGGGGTGAAAGGACGGGGAAAAATTAGAGCGTCGTTATGAAAGCTGGAGGGTTGGTGGATGAGCAGTGCAGGACGGGAGTGATTGCACTAGGGGGACAAGCTGTGTAAGAAAAAACAGTGGCAACCGTGGAAATGAACAAGTTAATGAACTTACAGATGACGCTGGTGACGGGCCGAACGAGCGGAGGAACGGTGGAACAAAGGTGCGTCGGACGTGCAGCGTGGTGAGCTCAACATGAATCGAGCTCCAGTGGAAGGGGCTGCTACCTGTATTTAAGGCCTGCAGCCCCTCCCACAAATACAGGTGGAGCACCTTCCACATATATATATATATATATATATATATATATATATATATATATATATATATATATATCTACACATACAGTTTGAGAAGGAGAGACGGCACTTGCAGGGATATTTTGCTCAAAAATCAAACGTTGTTTATTTCGATGTTTCGGACACAGATTTGGGTCTTTATCAAGAACATACAGCATTGTTAAACATGGTGTTTATATACCCAGAGTACTTTCAAAAAAAGGGGGAAAAGAACGCCAAATGGCCTTCCACCAACCCCACTCATCCGTGGTGATAAGACAAATTGATAGACAAGGGGAACTTCCAATCCAAATTATCACAATTAACATAAAATCGGGGTGATATTATTCCATCTACACGTCCCCTTGTTTGTCATTTATTAACCCTCCTTTTTTTAACAGTATGGACTCTTAGCCTTCTAATCTAGGAGAACATTTTATGTTAATTGTGATCATTCACTATTTCCCCTCCATCTATTCACATTGCCAATTATCCACTAAAAAAATTCCACATACTCCTCATCAGACCACCCTCACATTGGTCCACCCCTCTCACTCTCCGTTATTTCATATTGCTTCTGGAAAAAACAAAATCTCCCTAGTCTCCTCCTCACCATACCTACTTCACATTCAGACACTCCTCCTCTTTCTTAGGCCCCATCATTCAGCCACATCCCCCTCTTCAGCTGTGGCCAAAACATACACAGCTCTCCTGAAGCTCATAAACTGTTCACTGGAGTCCCGATGTCAAGAGGCGTCTCTATGTGTATCCTGCTGTCATACACTTCCATTCATGGCAATCCATCACACAAAGGCACTCTCTATCACACCCACCACAGCCTATGACATCCCTTACGCAAGTAACACTTCTTAAAATATAAGACCTCATTATAATATGCAGACTTCCTGATCCATCTCTTCATTAGCCTCCACATTGCTTCTCACATGCTGTGCATATTGCCATATATACAAACCTAATAACCCACAACAGTAAATTTGAAAGTCCACCTCAACACTCCATTTCCCCCTCATCCTCCATTTATGCCCCTCCACCCTTTCACCCGCCCATGACTTTCGACCCTTTCTCCACCTGCTCTGCTATAATCCAGTGCCATGATTGACACAGCAGGCAGAAAATGTGATTATCATAGGAAGCAGATCGAACACACAATAGGACTTAAGGTGAAGAGGAGATGACCTCTTCCCCTTCAATCCTATTATGTTTTCGCTCTTCTTCCTAAGTTGATCTAGTTCTCAGCCTGCTCTATCTCCCATCATTTCCACTTCCTCCCATGATCAGCCTTCTGAGCTTCACTGTCGACCAACGGATACTCCCTGTATCCAGAGTAAGTCAACTCCATGTCGTGAGGAGGAGTCCCCACGACCTCCTGGACACCGTTCGTAAACCCCAGCTGCTCCCACTGGAGTCCCAGCAGATCCATCTGACACTAATCGTGATAGGTATGGATTACCTAGCTGGTGTGGAACACGAGGCCACAGATGAAGAAAAGGAGAGGCCTGGGGAAGAGATGATGGAAGACATTATGTATGTGGAAAAGTGTAAAAACAAAGAAGCTGGTGCAGCAGATATCTCTGACTGCAGTAGCATAGTAACTTGGTTTGACCTTCACCTTTGTGCTCTCAAGGTATTGTACTCACTTATATATGAGGCTTTTGATCTGCTTCTAAGTATCAAGAGCCTTCCCAGTATATAACCTGGGACTGGAATTCTTGTCCACCCAGTCCAATGTATGTGCTCAGTCTCCAGCTGACTGATGTAGAGGTAGGGTTAAACAGCAGTCACACTTGAGTTAATATCACCCCACTGTCACTTCCTTATTTTTCCATTGGCCTACTGAACCTTTTTAACCTTGGTGCCAAGGCTACTTGTGGCTTGATTATTGAGTCAGTTTATACCGTGTGAGCTGCGTTCCTGTATTCTTCTGTATCGTGTATGACCCAGTCTGACTAGGATTCCGCTGTTGTCTCTTGCTCTGACGTGACCTCCTGCTATAACACCCTAATTGACTTCACAACTGCCTGCTGCTCTGACTGACTTCCTGGTATGACCGGCCTGATTGACTTTGCCTTTTCCTGCTACTCCAATTTTGCCTTTTCTTGCTATTCTGACTGACCTACTAGTATGACCAGCCTGATCGATTACGTCTCTGCCTGCTGCTCTGACTTGATCTCCTGGTATGACTGGCCTGATTGACTTTATCTTCTGTGAAGCTTCTGCTTCCGTCAGCTGCCATTCATTATGGACTTCGACCGCGGTCTCCAGTACATCGCAGGTCTTCAGTCAGAGCTTAGAGGGGCCTTTCCAGCTACACTGAGGCCATTCATCCTTTGAGCAGGCCGGTGACTACACCCCATCATTCCATGTACATTTTAAAGTTCCTCTGATACCAAGCTATAGGTGTTGTTCTCCTAGAACTTTTGATCTTCATATTGCTGGAGTGTCTTCACAGTTGGTACAATTTCAGACTTTGGGTTGTTACTCGTGGACATGCCTTGCCACTGCCCTAACCAGTATCTGGACCTCTTATTGGACTGTGCCTCTATTACGGGTCACCTCTCACTTCTGGATCCAAACACTGTCTAGGCCAACTCCCATCCTAGGGGGTATATGCCTCATCTCCCCAGCTAAGTTGAGATGACCTGCCCTGCTAAGAACCCCAGTCTTGCCCCCCAAGCTTGGATCGCAAGCTCCTGGAGTTGCGATCGGGTGTCTAGGGCGTGACAGAATTATTAAGCCATGAGATTCTAGCTCCATCAGAATTAGCCAGAATGCATTTCTCCAAGAACAGCAAAAGCAAGTCCTACCCTCTCATGAAGCTCATCTACAGAGCATAGAAAGCAAACTGTATGCCATTCTAGATAGTATCAAAGTGCAAGCTACCACCTCGACTCCTACACCAGCTACTGGAGCTACAGTCACCAAAGAAGGGGGGTTTCAAGGACCTACTTCATTTCTGAAACCCCCAAAAATTCCATTGCCTGAAAAATTGGGCCTTCCTAAATCAAAGTTCCTTACATTTTAAATCTGCAACACAAGTTTTCTGAGCATGAACAAAGTTACTTTTATATTTCCTTGCTAAAAGATGAGGCCCTGGTGTGGGCTTCCTCGTTGGTGGAACAAAATTCCCCAATTCTACAGAATGAGGAATCCTTCATTAAGACTTTTAAGACTGTGTTTGACATCCCTAGTAGGAAATAAACGGAGGAGGCAGCTCTGTTGGAGCTCCGGCAGGAAAATCATTCATTAGGTCAATACACGATTTAATTCAGGACTTTAGCATATAAAACAGACTGTAACACCAGAGCTCTTAAGGCTTCTTTTAGAAGAGGATTAAATGAAAGGTTGAAAGGTGCTCTCACATGCAGAGAATTTCCAGGGGAATTGGAAGGACTAATTGCATTATGTTTTGACCTAGACCAAAGAACACAAGAGAGACAACTGGAAAAGGATCGAGCTAGATGTTTGCAACCCCAATATTGAGTTAATCAGCCATGCAGTTCATTAGAGAGTACTGAGGAAGCCATGGAGGTCAGGAACGTCACCAGATCCAGAAAAAGAGAGGAAAAGAGATGAAAACTCTCCCTAAGGTTATGTTTGCGGCTTGAAGGGCCACCTTATCCGCCAGTGTCCTTCAAAACCCCCAGGCTTAGGTGTTGTTAGGGAGGAACCTCTTAAGCCTGCTCTAGAACTACCCCCCCTCCCTCCCCATCTTGAATCCTGGTTCCTATTCATCTCGCATGGTCTGACCAGTCATCCAAGGTCTCAGCATTCATTGACTCCAGTACAGCTGGACTTTTTATGGCTAAAGATTGGGCTAAAAGACAGGGTATTACTCTGCAAAGCAAAAGATCACCCTTCCTAATTTCTTCGATCGATGTCTCTTCTCTGGGCAGCTGTTGGGTGAACCTGGAGACCAAACTAATCCTGATAACCACTGGTCTGATGCATGTTGAAACTATATCCTTCGATGTTATTCAGCCTTGCAGAAATCCTATCATCCCTGGTCTTCCTTGGCTCTGTCTTCATAGTATGGTTATTAAATTGTCATAAGGACAGATCACCAGCCAGAGTCAAGCATGTTTTCGGGACTCAAACTTCCTATCATGAAGACTATCAGAGGCGCTGGGATTGGGGTGGATAGTGAATAAAAAAATAAAATTGGTACATAACGAGACAGGGACCCCCAGATGTAAGCTGTGACTGGGGCAGACTGAAACTTGGAGTCATAGAGTATTTTTGTAGAGGATGATTTGTAGGACTTAGACTTGTTGTTAGAGACCCAAGCCCCTGGGAAACATTGATTTGTTAAGCACAAGTTCTCAGAAAACATTAATTTGTAGGACTTAGACTTATTAGGCACAAGCCCTGAGGAAACACTGATGTGTAGGACTTAGACTTGTTAAAGGTCCAATCCCCGAGTAAAAATTGATTTGTAGGACTTTGGCTTGTTAGCATCACAAACCCCGATGAATCACATCAAAGAAAAATTTTGGCACTTAGGCTTGTTAGTGTCACAAGCACTGAGGAATCACATCAGAGATAATTTTTATCTATCAGGCTTGTTAGCATCAGAAGCCCTGAGGAATCACATCAGAGATCATTTTTGTCACTCAGGCTTGTTAGCATCACAAGCCCAGAGGAATGAAATCAGAGAAAATTTTCATCACTGAGGTTTATTAGCATCACAAGTCCTGAGGAATCAGTAAATTGTAGGACTTTGGCTTGTTGGAAACAAGTCTCCATAATTGTTTTTTTATAGGCCTCTGGTTTGTATTCAAAGAACAAGCCCTCTTTGAGAACAGGAACTGTACCTCACATCAACAACTGCAATGTGCACAGTGTGTATAGTAAATAAGGGAAGGACTAGGATAGGAACAATGGGCACATCGGCACTCACATAAAACAACTGGCACAATTCTATCCAAACACCATGATGCTTAGGATCCCCAATGTGAAACCATCCCACCAGAAACCACGTATTGCTGCTGCCCCTTGTCTGCTCCCAGCTAAGGACACAGGACCAATTGCAGTTTTAATAATAATGATGAACCCTCTCTGCTACCAGTTTAGCATATTCTGCGGGATGGGATCTCCTCAGATGCTGCTTGATGCCCTAGTTATGATTATCCTCCACCACATTGCCGTGGGTGGGCACGAACTACCACATCCTGTCATCTGCAAAATCAGCTGTTGGGGAGGTAACAATGAATGAGGTGGATTGGCAGAATATGTAGCTACGTCTTCCAGTGGCCAGACCCTAGAGCAAGAAGGTAATGGTGAGCCAGGTGTTTCGATAGACATTGAACTTTCAGGCTCTGGATGGATTTCTCTATTCTTTCTCTTCTTGGATTTACTCCTTACATCTTGTTGCCTTTGGGGAGAGTCACGGTGTACAGCAAAAGCGGTGCACAATCTCTTTGGTGGGGGTTTGGCTTTAACATGCTTCACATAAATGTAATGGTGACTTTGTTTCATATGACAAACAACAAACCTGTGCTCCTCCAATGTAATTGTGAAAAGAGTGCCCCGTATTAGGCATGTATAATAAATCTACTGATAAATATGAGGCTTTAGTGGCCAAATTTTGGAAAAAAGATGTTTAAGCCTGTCAACCCCATCAAGGTACCTCAATATATGGCGCAGGAAAATGAAATACACAAAAAAGTGGCACTGTTTTCCACAAAACAAATTCTCAGTATTTAAAGAAATAGAATTACTCACAATTATGAGAACTCCGGTTTAGCTCTATACAACCGGTGTAGAACAGCAGGGGTTTTTATCAACCTGCCCCTGTACAGGCCTCTAAATGTCCCACTTCACAGTCCTTTGTCTTGGAATCTATATAACAACCTAAAAAAAGGATCTATGATCCAGAAGCTCGTTGATGTATCAATATTACGTGTTTTATTGTTGTTATTTGATATTATAAATAAAGTATATCTTTTGAACACGGATCATTGGCTACAATATTTGCAAGACAAAGGACTGTGAAGCGGGACGTTTTGAGGCCTGTACAGGGGCAGGTTGATAAAACCCCATGTTGCTCTACACCAGTTGTATAGAACTCAATGAGAATTCTCATAATTTTGATTAATTCTATTTCTGGAAATAGTGAGAATTTGTTTTATGCAAAAGAGCTCCCCTTTTTTTGTGTATTTCATTTTCATGTGCTCTTCCCTTCTTCTGTGGAAGGTGAATTATAAGGGAGCTGCTGATCCCAAATCTATCTGCCTGAAGGCAATGTAATATCCCCCACTCGCCTTGAAGCCACAAGTGTCTTGAATGTGGCCATGAATACATGTTAGTGCATTTAAACATTATTTACTGGGGAATTAAAAAAAAAAATCACAGTCAAGAACCACTACCCCATTCCTCTGATTATGGAATTATTCAAGTTATTGAGAGGAGCGACAACTTTTTCCATATCGGAATTGGGAGAAGAGTATAATTTAATTGGGATGAAAGAAGGAGACAAATGGAAAATGGCCTTCATCACACACTACAGGCATTATGAATACCTGGTTATGCCCTTCAGACTCTGCAATGCCCACCTGCTTTCCAGAGCTTCATGAATTATATCTTCCGGGACCTCATTTCCACATTTGTCATTATCTATCTTGATGATATCTTGGTCTACTCCCCAGATCTCTCCTCACATTGGACTTATGTTCGGACAGTTCTAAAAAGCATAACCTCTTCATTAAACCCGAATAATGTGAATTTGAACAACCTAAGCTCTCCTTTTTAGGATATATTATATGTCATATATAATACTGGACTTGAGATTGCTCCCAGAAAGATTAAATCTGTCGCCCAATGGCATCTGCCATCTGATGTCAACTCTATTGAGAGGTTTATTGGATTTTGCAAATTACTATCAGAAATGTATTCGTAAATTCTATAAAATCATTGCACCTATCACAGCCCTCACTAAGACAGGAGCCGACCCTGGACACTGATCTCTGGAGGCACTTTTTTCATTTAACACTCTAAAGAGATCATTTACTACAGATCCTGTAGTATGGAGGTTGTCACATCTGAATTAGGAGCTGGAGCCGTACTATCCCAAAGAGATTCAGTTTCCAAAACATTTCACCTCTGTTCCTTCTTATCTAAATACGGAGGTCAGCAATGTCAAGAACAAGCCAGGAATCAGGAGCCAGAAGGGACATCAGAGGAATCCAGGTCAGGCATGGATAATCAGGAACTCAGGAGAATGCACTTGAAGCCAGAAACAACACAAGGGCAAGGAGGAAGTGGGCCTAGCTGCTTTAAATAGTCTGGAAGTTGTTGGCTGATAACAGTCAGGTGAGTAACCATGGAAACAGAGAGGTCAAGGCAGTTCGTTAATCATCAGCTGAGTCAGCCTGACACAGAGAAGGAAAGGCAAAAGTACTCAACAGCAGAGTGCTAGAGCAGATCAGCCAAACGTGACAATACGCATGCACGTCCAAGGCTGGAACCCACGAATGATTGTCTGGACTGTACCCCTTCCAATGGACCAAATATTGAAGCCTCCCACAGAACCTACGAGAGTCGACTATGGAGCGGACCTCAAACTCCTCATGGCCGTCAATGGGCGCCGAATGGGGTCGAGGAGCGACCGAGTAAAACAATTACAAACCAGGGGTTTCAGCAGCGAGATATGGAACACATTGTGTATCCGCATATGGCCCTGAGGAAGTGTCATATCGATATGAAACATGTTGGGCCATTAGCACTGTACTACTGCTTGCATGAGTTTGTTTTCTAAATTATTATACATTTTGTTCCAATGGACTATTATTCCTTATCATTTTTGTATATGTGGAAGAAGATCCTGGCACTATATTTATTTAGGCAATTTGCTTCTGTATATCTGGAGAGCATACTATGTATACCGTGCTTGTATAGTCATTTGGATTATTATCATACGTCTGCACTTAGATGAGTCTACACCCTTTCTTTCTTGTTGTGTTGCAGTAGTTCTGTGGCTTGTGCACCTTACCAGGGTATAGTAGGCAGAGACCACCAGTGAAAGATCCTCAAGAAGACTCTTGTTTTTGTAGTTACCTTGTAATAACTATATTTTAAAGATAGACTGTATGTCATACAGAATGTTTCTCTTCTTTGAATTATTTCAATGTTTTTCCCTACATTGGAAATGTATGTCAAGTATTTACTCATCCTTATTTGGAGTGCCTGGGACACATAAGTCAGATGTGAAGAACTGTGAATAAAATGTTTATTAAAAAAAATGTTTATATATTATATATATATATACAGTAGAAAGATTATGTATATTATCAGATCTGTACTATACCTGTATATTGGGCCTCACATAAAATCTCCAACTCACAATACGCTGGATACCACCCTAGCATTCAACGGGTTAATAGTTCCATATAAGTAAATGGGAATTTTTAGGATCCTTATTTATGCCATATCCATAGCAGCCAACTGTCCCGATATAAGCGCCCCTATATTAGGGCCCAAACCCGATGTCCCTCCACATATAGCGTATGTCCCACCTTCCTGGCCTCTGCCTTGCTTCCTAGTAACACTGAACGGTGAGATGCCTAATTCACTGCACATGCGTGTAGCGCTTCATATATGCACCCGCAGTGTTCACACTGTGCTCGCTGCCTTCTGAGCAAGTTCTTCTTCACTTCTTGAGTGCAAGTTTGCAGTCTGAGCAGCACGCAGTGTGTCTTAGCCAGAACTGTCTTTACCACAACAAGTCTCTTCCTGCAGATCCTCCTGTCTAACCAGGTACAAGGAACGGAATGCCATCAAATAGCAAAGACACTGAATATTCCTAGAGACACCATTGGAAGCATAGTTCATAAGTTCAAAGTCAAAGGAACAGTGGTTACACTGCCTGGATGGGGCAGAAAAAGGAAGCTATCAATGGCTGCAACCAGATTTCTGAGAAGGCAAGTTGAGAAAACCCTCAAGTGACTGCAAAAGACCTGCAGCAGGACTTGGTGGCAACAGGCACTGAGGTTTCAGTGAGCACAGTAAGGAGCGTACTAAACGCAGAAGGCTTCCATGCAAGAACGCTAAGATGTACACCACTACTGACCCAAAAGCACAAGAAAAGTCATCTCCAATATGCTATGCTCAAAATCATATAAATAAATCACAGATGTTGTGGGATTCTGTTCTGTGGAGCGATGAAACAAACTGAAACTTTTCGGCTCGATGGATCAGCGGTATGTCTGGAGGAAGAAGAATGAAGCATACCCTGAAAAAAAACACTCTGCCTACAGTTAAGCATGTTGGTGGCTCGGTGATGCTCTGGGGCTGCTTTGCATCCTCTGGCACTGGAAACCTGCAGCGTGTGGAAGGCAAGATGGATTCATTGAAGTATCAGGAAATCCTAGGAGAAAACGTCATGCCGTCTGTGAGGAAGCGGAAGCTTGGGCTTCATTGGACCTTCCAACAGGATAATGATCCCAAGCATACCTCAACTTCCACCAAGGCTTGGTTGCAGAAGAAGTCCTGGCTTCCTGGCCTCTTCCTTGCTTCCTAGTAACACTGAGCAGTGAGATGCCTAATTCACTGCGCATGCGTGTAGTGCTTCATATATGCACCCGCAGTGTTCACACTGTACTCGCTGCCTTCTGAGCAAGTTCTTCTTCACTTGCTGAGTGCAAGTTTGCAGTCTGAGCAGCATGCAGTGAGTCTTAGCCAGAACTGTCTTTACCACAACAAGTCCTCCTGTCTAAGCAGGTACAATTACTGAGTGACTGACTATCATTGAATTTGAGAGGTGCTCCCTGAGTGTGTGTGGGGGGAGGAGGTTGGCAACACTTGCTGTTACTTTGCAGACATGAGACTGCCTCAGTCAGTCAGTGCCTGGCCTCATAGTGGCATTCTTGACTTGGCTAAAGCTGGAGGCTGCTACTTTCACTCTGATGTAAGTATAAAATTGATTTTTTTTTCCTGGTAAGGTTCGTGCATATTCCAGTGATGATGTTAGATGAATGATATTAGAATGCATACATATAACACAACCTTTCACGGAGAGGTTGTCCGTGTATCTCATTGCTGCCGAGCACGGAACAATGTGGGGTACTGGAGAGTGGAAGAGCAGGACTCTCCAGCCATTTGGGATCAATATATTTGCCCAGCTGAGGATGATGGGAGTCAACTCACCCCTAGGTTAACATATGTCCTGCTGATTATGTCTTGTTTATGGTCACATGCTGTGAGACTAAACAGCATTATACCAGAATTAATGCTAACTTAATGAAATTTCACTTTACAAGCTTTTCCCCAGATTTGTTAATTGCATGCTTGTGAATATGAATACATACTTATTATAACACTTGAACATTGCAATACTTTAGATAACTCTCTGACACTCAAATGGTTAATGCAGAACACGTGAATTTCATTCTGCACAGGAATTAGTTCAAACCTGCTGTGTGTTTTTTTATAGACACATGCCTCCCAAGTGTCCCTCTTCTACACCCAAATCCCTCTGTCTCTCTTTTTAGGAGATCTGACTGTGTGGTCGGTATATAAGTGTATCACATTGCTCCACAACCATAAAACTCACATTAATGTTTGTTTATACTTCAGTATCTGTGTTTATATATTATTATGTGTAAATAAAATATTTTGTCTTGCTGTAAATTATTTATTCAGTGACATAAAGACGTGTGAATAGGTCATAAAATAAACTAAGAGATCTCAGTAGTGCCACGCCCACCAGCCACGCCCCCAGGAATACAACCTAAAACAAAAGTGTCCCTCTTTGGCCATTTGAAATGTTGGGAGGTATGCATATAGCACAATTGGTTTCCTCCAGAACTGCACCTCTTTGGCATACTGAAGACAGTACAATATACCAGGAGGATTAAAAAGGAGCATATTACCTGTATCCCAAAAAGGGTCCAAAAAAGCAAAAGCCTACTTCTTCCGGACCCTGGGATATTAGGAAGCACAAAACATATTTTAATTTGTAAAGGACTCAGACATAAACAACTATATAAAAGTACCTACTTTTTTAACATTTTTCTTGAAATTTAAAAAAAAAAATGTCCATAGCCTCAAAATTTGCAGAAACATTATCTCTCAAATGAGAAGTTCTTTACACTATTCTCCTCCAAGAAGGATGTCTCATTGGTCACTTTTACACTGAAAATATTCAGGAATAATCTGTCTCACGTGTCTGTCCACAATGGACACATCTGGAATGATCTGTGTCACTGGTCTGTCCACACTGAAATCACACAGGAAGGATCTATGTCATTAGTCTATTCACAGTGGAAACATACAAAGGGTCTTTCTCACTGGTCTACTCACATTGGACACATACTGGACACTGGCCTGTCCACAGTGGAAATCTACAGGAATTATCAATTTCACTAACCTGTCAACAGTGGACACGTACAGGAAGAATTTATTTCACTGGTCTGTCCACACTGTTTATTCAGCACAACTCTCAAATAAAAAAAAAAAATAACCTGTGTATATAAAGGATCTCTAGCCATGCCACCAACCTTCAATTTTTGGTATCAGCCATTAAAGCTAGGTTGCTTAAAATTGTTGCATCAAGTTTCAGTTACATTGTTGCTAATTAAAAAGACATTTGTCCATCCAGTTCTTCTTTCGTCAAATATAATTTCTGTTAACTGAACGAAGAAGAATCTCCAATTCCAGCCAATTCAACCCTACCTTATCTCAAGAACACATTAAGCATAGCAGCAAGTGGTAGCTAGTTGCTATATCCTTTCATATTTAGCATATACTTATTTCCCATCTTCTCCAACATAGTTCCAGATATTACTCCTTGTGAAATTGCAGAGGCAATAATTATTCAATCCAACAATCGGAAATAACATCAACGCCTATGAGGAATAAAGCATAATCAACCTCCTTTTATGTTAAATATGTCTTACGAAATAAAATTAGATCATATCTATACAGTAGAAGGAATGTACAAAAAATGTGAAATACAATTAGTTTAAAGATAAATATTAAAGGAATATACATTTTATTATACAGAATTAGAACTTACTGTTAAATAAAATAAGAGGGATTTCTAAGATCGAGCCTTGTAAAATGGCTACATAGCTTTGAGGATCCACTCACTCCTGAAATTATAGACTGCTTTCTACCAATAGAACCCAGCTAATGTGCAAATGTTCGGCACGGGAGAACTGTACAAATGTAAAATACATCTTCTGTTGAAATCTTATCAAACCAATTGAAATCCCAATTTTACCTACAATGGGAAGTCCGAGTTCCTCCTACTGATACAGTACTGTCAAGTCCTGTAACTATAACACAATCCATTTGTTACCTCATTAATACAACTTACACTTGTACGAAAAATATTACAAATTGGTATCAGATAAACTCATTTGATCTGAATTTAAAATATGTATATATTATGTTAGTGGATTTGCCTTCCCCACGCAAGAGTTTCAATTATAGAAGTATATATATAATAATTTTAAATGTTCAATATGATTATCTCATGAATAAAAAAAGTTATTCCCACTCCCCTTAGGAAATGATAAATAGAATGTAAAACTTGGATGAAGAAAATGCAGGAGAACCCCTCTAAATGTAAGTTCAGCTGACAAACTTTTACTAGTAGAATGCCCGGAACAGCTGACCAATAAAATGACTAAAAACAAACGATCAGGCAGACAGAATCTTGAAAGATGACATCGGGTACTTGCAGATGAATCAGTCTGACAAGGAACGCTAATAACAGCTGACTGTTGAAAGGTATGAGAACCAGAGGTGGAGTCTTATAAATCAGCGATTCGGACTGGTGAATCAAACAAACAAGCGAGTTGCCAGGAAATATCTAAGAGGGAGGCCGGTAGGAACCCCAAAGTCAATAACTAGGAAGGCAATCACAGATCAAGTAGAGTGCCAAATCATATGCCAGGAAGCAAAGTCTTAAACAAGGATTTGGTCAAACCAGGAGAGCACAAACAGGAATGGCTAGGACTACAGACTTGAGGCAAGTAAGTAGAAAAGGCAAGGGGGAACCAGGAAGTACTGCTATTTAAAGGGCTGACAGCCAATGGAATGCTGAGGGAGGAAAACAAGGCAAAGACATCCACTGAATGATGTGACAGACATACAGTATATTATTTCATGTAATATAAATCTTTCCTGAACCCTGTAGGAGCCAGAGGCGTAAGTGACACATTGCAATGAATTGCACAGTCCTTTAGTCCTTAAAGGCTTAAAATATGATTACATTTAACTGTTTGGGTTAAATGCAAAAGATGACCTTTATAATGCAAAAGTGATGCCACTCTCTACAAATTTTCTTCTGAATAATGTTTTAGCACAAATAGCCACATTGCTATTCCATAAAGAGATATTAAAATCAAGAAATATAAAATGATTTGTTTAACCCCTTGGATACAGTATTAGAGGACTCTAGCATCCAAGCATTTTAGCAACGAAGTATAATATGAAAAGTTCAATAGTAGTTGTATCATTTAAAGGGATAGTAATGTTTCATATTAAAAGCAGCTCTAATTAATCATCATAGTATTTGGACCTTGGAGAGTGTTATTTCAACTCTGTCAGAGTTGTAGTTCAAGTATCCCCCTCCCACCCCTTTTACTGATGTAACACTGCGCAGTCAGAGCAGAAGGGAGGTGCCCAGGTAGATTGCAGAGAAGGACAATCTTCAATTAAGATAAGGGGAAAAACCTGAAAAACTTGTCAAGGGGGGCAGGGCTTTCATTGTTCTCAAAGGAAGAAGATTGTGCCCTGCTGTTATCTGTCTGGTCTAGCAACCAGATTCCACATCTGAGAAGAGATGGCTTACACTAGGTAAAAGGAGAGGGAGGGGGAAACTTTATCCTTCAATTACTCTTTAGCCACAACTCTGACAGTATTGAAATAGCACTCTCTATGGCCCAAATACTATGAAGATTAATTGGAGCTGCTGTTTTTCTGAAACATTACTATCCCTTTAAGAACCAGAATGTAGTGCACCAATTTGATTCAGAAAGCATTTCACAGCTCTCTGTACCTCAATGGGTTAATTAAGAATTCACAGAGTTGCAGGACTGGGCTGTTTTCATGTGTGTGTAGGTACACCTTTATAAGATACTAGCAGTGTGGGACAGCGTTGCCCGTCTGTTTTGTAAGCAATTTTTCACCTATTGAGTGGCAGAGGTGTACGCAACGCATTGGCACTCATAGGGTTAATATGAGGCTCAGTGACACAGGAGTGTATAGTGTATATTCATGTACACATTGAGTGCCATAGAGTTATGCAATGCACTGGAAAGTGTAAGCATTGCTTACAAAACAGATATGGAACGCTGTCCCACACTACTACTGTAACATAATGTGTGTTATTTTTCATAGGGGCTGCCAGGAGAGAGACCCTTCCTTGGGGAGGGGGGTAAGCAATACGTTGTGTAACCCACTGGCACTCAATGGGATAACGTAGTAGCTGATAGAAGTTTTCCCAGAGTTGTTAGTGTTCTGTTGATAGTGAGTATATGTGTGTGTGTGTATTTTATGTGCCCAAGCAGCGAAGAGGAAGGAGACTACAATTTACAACTGTTACAACATTGTGTATAAAAGTGTCTGCCCCACAGCTCTGTACAGTACATCTGTCAATCACCTCCGCCCCCCCTGCCCTCTTGTGTCTCCTTCCCACCTCCTTCTCAGACGCAAAAATCTTCATGTGACTTGGAGCGCTGTATTGCCGATGCGCGTCCAGGTCATGTGGATGCAAAGTCTGCGTGTGAGAAGGAGGTGGGAAGGAGACACAAGAGGGGAGAGGAGCGGAGGTGATTGACAGCTGTAAGGTACAGAGCTGTACCATGGCGATCCAACTCATGACAACACAAGGTGAGAGTTTAAACACTTGTAACTCTGTTTTATTACACATGGGGAGAGTGGCACAGCAGTTAAAAGCAGAAAGGTAGGCAGATGAGGAAGGCAGTGAGAGGGAGAGTTGACAGGTGAATAGGTTGTGAGAGTAGGGCTTGAGGATCATGGAATTTGTAGTGCAGCATAGGTTCGTATAGTAAGGCGGAGAGGATTATGATACAGAGCAGTACACTTTTAATTGTGCAAGGTAAAGAAAGTCATTTTAGTATTTTGTGATTAATTTAGAAGTGCATAACGATGATGGGAGTGTGTGTTGATGTGGAGAACTGAATGTGTCTTATTGTTGTAAGGTGTGTGTGTGTGTGTGTGAGTGGTGCGGGTGAGTATGTTGATGAATGTAGTGTGAGTGGTGGGTACAGGTAGAGTTAATTATGCTATTTTTTTATTAGTGGTGTGTGTGTGTGTGTGTGTGTGTGTGTGTGTGTGTGTGTGTGTGAGAGTGGGTGATGCAAGTTGTTTGCAGCAATAACAGAATGTAGTGGTGGCTTACATTTTAGATGCCGAGAGGTGAGAGTCAGACATTTTTTTGGTTTTGTTGAAGGAATAGCGAGGGGTGTGGAAAATTGAAGTGGCTGTGTGTGTTGTACTGATGCAATATGTAGGAGATTTGTAAATCTCCTCCTAGCTGCACCCCGTGGTGTGTATGATGGGCTAAGGCAGTGTGTAGGAGATCTGCATATGTCCAGCTCCAGAGTGTGTGTATTAAAATTGATGTGTAATACTGGGCTCAGTCAGTGTAGAGGAGATATGCAAATCTCCTCCTAGCTGCCTCCCTGGGGTGTGTGTGGCACAACGTACAATCTGTGGTCACCTGACCACTTCTTCTTTTATAGTATAGATGTTAGAGAGAGAGAGAGAGAGAGAGTAGCATAGCTGTTCAATGCTTGGTCCGGGAGCAAAAACTATTTTTGGGTCCCTTAATAAAAATATTTTCACACAGACACAAATATAATCTATTGGATCCTATGGCAGATGGGACCGCCTTGGAAGTTGGGCCTTAGTGCTATTGCACCCTCTGCACCCACTGTAGTTACGCCCCTGGAGAGAGACTGTCATCATTGGAGAGGTTACTCATGCTTCAGGTTCAGTCCTCAGGACATACCAACAGGACAGGTTTTAAGGATATCCTTAAGTAAGCACAGCTAACTCAATCACAATGACTGAATCACAAATAATTACCCTAGGCCTTCCTGAAAACATGAACTGTGTCCTGAGGACTAATGACAAGAATCTCTGAATTAATGTATATTGCTGAAGGTGACAGCCAGCATTTGGCAATTGTTTAACCCCTTCGCGTCCGGTGACGTACCCGGACCGGCACGCTGGTCCGGCACTTAAGGACCATTGACGGTCCTGGTACGTCACATACTTTTACTCACCGCACTCCTGCAGGAGCGCAGTGAGTAATACCGGGGACTGAAGTTGATTGCTCCAAGACTGGAGCGATCTCTTTCTGTCCCTCGTTCGATGTGTCGGAACACGTGATCAGTCACATGGGATGGCACGTCGAACTCACCTATCTGGTCCTTAAAGGACCAGACACCCTGGGACCGCTGGTCCTTAAGGGGTTAAAGCAGCACCTCAATACATGCCCTCTGTAGTTGTAAATCACTTATTAGATCCTTATTTATAATGGAATAATTCCAGAGCAAACCCCAGAGGGCAAAACATAAATTCCCCAAATTCATAATGATTTAAATGGGGGTTGTAACTAGAGAAGTCTCCAACATACTGCTGTACAATAATAAAAGTGTTTAAACCCAAAAGAAATCAATTATTTGTTGCCTACTGCTCAGTAGGTTTGCTCCACAATTGCTTCACTTTGCCTTTATACATAAGACCCATTATATCATCTTTGATATGTATAAATGAATGCCTTGATATCCATCCTGCCAATCTGGAACATTTCACTGGTATTAAGCCAAACAGCAGTTAATGTTTGTTTGTAAGCTGTGCACGTGTGGCCTCACAAAGGCTCCGATCCCTCAACAGTGGAATGTCATTCTCTGATATACTACAGTTGGAGCTCTCCCTGTACAAATATGACATAAATATTAAATTATAATAGAAAGAATTGTATACTGTTGTACTTTTCATTGTAGTCCTTTGTGAATTCTCTGACACATGGCAAAATGCAATGACGAGTATAGTGATCTCCCAGAAGCACTCAGTGAAGATCCGATGTCATTGAACCTGTAGATTTTGGACTGTAGGAGGAATAGAATAGAGGACAGAGACTCTTTACTACACCTTTTAGAAAAAGTTACATTAATTTTTCTCAGTTTGTGATAAAATGAGTGATACAGACTGTAAACATTTACCCATGGCACATTTAAGCCACTGGTGGGCTCTGGTCAAAGTATAAAGTGGTGAGACCTTAATTCAAAGCTTTCCAAACTTCTCCTGTTGGTGACACACTTTTAAGACATGCATAATTTCATGACACAGTAATTCAGTTTTGTTAGCAAACCAGAGGTTAAACTAATAATCCCTTATAAGAAATACGGACACATACATAAATTGTAATAACGAGATGTATGAGGACACAACATATCTCATGAAAACCTTTCATTCATACTGCAGAAGGCATTAAGCATGTCGTGTGGTTTTTAAAATAAGCTCAAGATTCTCATGTCGCATTATTAAATAGATAGAGCATAACTATCCATCTTTCCTGTTTCATCTGTGCCACAAGCAGAATCAGCAGCCATGTGACAGGACACTCCAGCCTGGCAGCCCAAAGAGAGGGCAGAGGTATAGAGGAGGTGGCGTCTCAAAAGATTTTAACAGCTGAAGCACCAAAAGATTTGTAACAGCTGGAGTAACTCAGTATGCTGCATAAATATTATGCATGCAGCACACATAGGCACTCCAGCTGTTATAAATCTTTCGTGGAGCTCCAGCTGTATGCAGCAGACGGAGGCAATCTTGCTCTGTTTAAATGCGACCATTAAGTAGTAGCATTTTATCTCAGCTCGCAGGGTAGCTCGTGCTTGGGTTGAATGACAATCTTGCACTGTGTAAATGGCACCTTTGCCTGCGACACACCGACACACTGCAGCCGACACACTAACGTGTTGCAACACACAGTTTGGAAAGCGCTGCCTTAACTCCTTGGATGCTAGAAAAGTCTCCAACTCATTGCAGTACAATAGATCTGAGATGTCTCTAGCATGCAATGGGTTACTTAATAACTACACATTTTTCCCTTTGGCTAAATGTAAGCACTCAAGTTTATAATTTTAATGCAATTATGAAAAATTCAGCTTCAAAGAATGTTAAGATCATACCTGGATTCACTCAGTGCTTACCACTTACACCTACTGTAGCTTGTGAAGATAACAGCTTTTCTCCCCAATATGTAGGTAAACCTTCCATCTTGAAATGCTCCTTCAGTACGAAATGATTGAGGAATGCCAGGTCCACTACCAGATGAAAGCCTCGGGAAGTCTTGAGAACAAGGAAATGGTAGTAAGTTGAGTATGTTCCCTAAGTGTGAAATTCTAGAAGAACTGGAATAAGAACTTTGGATGAAATCAGATTGTGTACCTGTTAAAATTGATGAATTAGCCCTCTGTCCAGAAAAGGTATCAATAAATCCAATATTCAGCCTGGCAAGTATCCTGATTTTTTGCATCTTGTTGAAAAGTTAACAATATTTCTCTATTTGTGACACAATCAAAAGAAAATTATAAACATCTTTACGTAATACTAAATGCTTTAACCATGATATTCTGTATTTATGACTGTCTGCAAATTAGGAAGGCCCCTACAATCTTCATAAAATCATAAGAAATTATTTCAAGGTTATTTTAATCCCTCCACATTTCTAGGATACCGCTAATAACTGAGTGATCTGTGGTGTATGAGCCTTGATAAAGGTGACAGTGATTACCAAAATGTTGACCACTATTAAACACATCTTATTGATCTCTTTAAACCATTTGTGCAATCCACAGAGTGCTGTTTTAAATGGTTCTACATTGTGAGGTAACTGGCACAATGGCAATCAATTTTATTGTTGTGTGTAAGTCCACTACATAGATAGATAGATTTGAGTGAGAGCTTAATATTGATAAAATGAAAAAAGATACAGTGTAACAAAATGTAGCCTACAACAAAGCACTCACTGCAAGTATAGAGTTACAACGTATCACTATCCAACTCTGATGGTCGAGTGACAAAAAAAAACCCTCTGAAAACAGATCCAGGGAGCTCATTTTCAGTGGCATAAAAGTGTAAAAATGGTGAAAATAAATAATAACTTGACATTACATATTATGCACTCGTGGAACATGTAAAGTCAAAATAATTGTTTACTGTCCATTTAAATGTGACTATATGCTTGTAATTGAACGTTATTAGGCCCATATCGTCCCAAAAAGTGTTAATTTTGCTTTATGATTTATTTTCTTTGTGTGGGTAATGGCACAAGTTTTTCTGTTGGCTTCATGCTATATGGTGCTACCATGGCATATGTTGCACTTCCAGGGCAACGTGTTCTTACTGCGATGACCAGCCGAGTTATGAGATGGGACCAGAAGTAAGTGTTATCCCGCTTCTAGGCTTTGTGTTAGAACTAGAAATCTAGCATTCCTTTTCCTCTGCTCATTAGCTAACCTAGGAACTGTTTGCCTCCTTTCTGGCTTGCCAGATATCTCCTCACCAACAGGACAAATCTACACACTAGAACAGTGACAGGCAACCTGAGGATTTCTAGCTGACAAGAACTACCATTCCCATGGTCCACAACCAAAAACTGGCTGACTGAGGAAGATGGAAATTGCAGTCTTGAGCAGATGGACAGCTTCAGGTTGCTCATCTCTGCACTGCAGGGAGAACCACCCATTAATGCCATTGAAAATGTGAGGCTGGTGAACCAACAGGAACTGGAGAAATCCTGGGAAAAATTAACTTCACTATTGGGGACAAATAATCATTTCCATTTATTTAAATGGGGATTTGAACCAATTGTATGTTAGAGAGGACTTTGAGACCCCTTTACGTTCAAGGGGCTAAAGTTTCCATTTAATATCAATGGAAATTTCAGGATTTTCTATTTTTCCATTTTGTTGCATCATAACAAAGCTCCACTGGCATTAGCCTCCAACACCAGTGGCTGCATTTCAGGGTAAGAACTAGAGGACATGATCACTGCAATGTATACAGCACATACACCAAAGAAGAAAGCATGAGATAATCCCAAAACGTGTAGCTAGAACAAGGGAGCAACTAATAAGAGTGAGGCCTGAAGACACCTTCCACAAATGAAAGCAAAGTCCAAAAAAAGGATTGGGCCGGTTTGATATAGGTGGGAATTTTGGATGTGTGGAGGAGAGCACTGAGACGGAGTGGACCATAGACATATGGACTTCATGCCCTGACGCGATACTCTCTGGGAAGATCAAGTAAGCAGACATCTATACCAATTATAGATTGTTTGGATTAGTCCCAATACTTGAGCACTTACTAGATGTGCTAACAGTTACAGAATATTTATTGAAGTGTCCACATACTACTCCACTCCCTTCTACTCATTTATGTCTTAATTTGTGCCATTCATCTATCCGGTCTCCATGGACACTTCAAACAGTCACCTCTATTGCCTCCCTTTTTTGGTAGCAACACAACCTTTTTTTTCTTCTTAAGTTTATCTTTTCCAGTTTGTTTATTGTTTTTTTTATTGTTTATGTATATGTATGTAGATTGATTTTCAAATTAGTATTTATATTAGTTTCACTTTATAACCATAATTTCTAAACTTTCATATTTATGCTTTAATGCAATAAATATTTGTTTTGATACTTACTACACTTAGAAGATCATTTTTGCACTGTATCCCCATCCCAGTTTTTGTGTTTACATGATTACTGTGTCATCTGCTTTGTGGAGCACTCATCGTGTACCTCTGCTGACAAGCTGCAAAGGAGAGAAGACTTTTTAATAGGATTTTTTCTTGACATCCATAATTTTAGTTCAGACAACTTATTTTTATTTAGTCTTTACCCTTTACTGGTGGGCCATTACATTTTCCTTCTGTCCATCCTAGCTACAGTGCTGTCTAGGAAGGATCAATGTCTATTTTTCAATTTCTAAATAATAAAGTAGAATGTTCAGACAAACTAAAGTCAAAGGACTGGAGAGATCAATGCAGTCAAATAAGCACAGATCAATGGTTGGCAACACACAAATGGAATCCAGGAACAGGCAAGGGTCAGTACACAGGAGATCAGGATATAATAAAAAAAAAGGAGCACTATCAGAGAAAAAGTATTTGCACATGAAAGTAGGAAGGGAGATTAACCCTTTGAGTGTCAGAGGGGTGGCGCAACGCATTGCTTTGCAATGAGTTATTTACCCCTCTGGCACTCAAAGGGATAAAAAGGAGTGGAAGGAGGCACAAGAAAGTGAAAGCAGGAAAACTGAAAATTCCCATAACACCTCCCTCTATGGGTAGCATTTGGAAGATCCACACTAAGTTCATGAGGCAGTCACAACGAAAAGCTCATCTTAGAGCAGAAAAGTTTATGGGCTAGAACCCAGGAACATTTCTCTGGGCCATCACCTTTCCAACTGACAAAGTCAACTTGTAGAGCACCCAGAGTGCTCCGGAGTCCAGGATCCTAACAATCACAATCACAAATTCTACAGGATAAGCAACAGAGACAGGAAGAGGAGCGGCCTGGAGAAAACATATGCAGCTACAAGGTTTCAAAAGATTTTGCGAGTAGGTAGGAGTTCAAGATGATTGGTTGACAAATCAATTTATTGAAAGATTTTATAGAGTCAGATAAACTGAAGTCTCAACTTGGCTGATGGTTGGCTCAAACAGATTTTCTTAGTAGAGAGATACACCAAGTCACCAAGGAAGTACTGGCATGCAAAAGGGGCTCTCTTTTGATGGCCCTGGGAAGCAGAATCTGTAGCACAAACCCTTTGCCATAGATCCACTAAAAAAGGACAGACAGAGTCCACAACAAGACCTCTGGTTTCAGAGGATTAGAGAGGAAAAGTTGGCAACTGTATCCTAGGAAAGAAAATAATGAAGTGCAACTAAGAAAGCTTTGGAGAAGGGAACTGCATTAGAATCCAGCCAGAGGCAACCAGCTTGCCCAGCTATCTTTACTATATAAGCAACATAGAAACTGCTCAGGACTTTGATTAAGATGCTAGGTCTGGCCAGTCAAATGTGGGTGTTAAGCAGTAGAAAAAATAAGAGCTATTACCAAATGCCTACAGAACCCCTTCCAGAAAGGAGACATACATTAAGATCCACCGTTGAAGACAATTTGTTCTGGAATTGTTTGTAACCAAAAGTCCTTCTAAAAAAAAAAAAAAGTTCAGCAAGATCCTCAGAGAAGAGAAACTTAGGCAAGGGCACAAAATAGCCTTTCTTAGAAAAGAAATCTACCATTGCCCACAGTACAGTCATACTCTGGCAAAGTTGGGCCCAGACAAGGCAATAAAAGTTAATAAGAGGCCAATTAGTTTATTCTTGGGTATCATATTAGAGGCACGTGTGGGACAAGAAGAAACAAATTCTGAGACATTGGACTTGAGTCCTGGCCACCAGTAGTCTAGCGATACCAGATTCAGAATACAACTGATACCTGGGTGTCCAGCAAAATAGGATTTTAGTCTTACCTGTTAAATCCTTTTCACTTAGTCCATACAGGTCACTGGTACTCTGGGAGGCGTAAGTCCCCTTTAATAGGCAGGAACAACTATGCAAATGATTTGCAAGGGGCGGAGCCTCCCCTCTTACTTAAGCCACCTTCTGGCCAGAGCCACTTAGATTGATTTGACCCTAAAACTGACCTCAGGTAAGCAAGAAGAAAGACTCCTGTGAGCATGCCCGAACGGTCTCCCACTGAATGCCACAGGAGAGCCAAGACTGGTCCCTTGACAGGGTGGGAGACCAGTGACCTGTATGGACTAAGTGAAAAGGATTTAACAGGTAAGACTAAAATCCTATTTTCACTGTCGTCCAATACAGGTCACTGGTACTCTGGGATGTACAAACATTGAGCTGATCCAGAGGTGGGAATAAGGCAAGGACCAGAACAAGGCCCAAGTCATTAAAACTGCTATGAACCAGTTAAATACATAGCCCAAACTGTAAGTGTCAACGGACACCAATCAAGGGAACAACCCCTGAACTAACACAGCACACGGAACTAGAGCCAACTGGGCTCAACAGTAAGGAAGCACTAAGGATCACAGAGCGGAAGACCTACACAGGCAAAACTGCCTCCAGGACCTTCCTTCCAAAACTGGCATCAGCCGAAGCCAGTACATCAACTCGATAGTGCTTAGAAAAAGTGTGCACAGAGGACCAAGTGGCCGCTCTACACAGTTGATCAGCAGAAGCCTGATTCTTGTAGGCCCAAGAGGCCCCAATAGATCTGGTGGAATGGGCAGTCACCCGGAAGGGAACGTGCTTATTCCGCAACTTATAGGCTTCACGGATAGTAGCCTTAATCCAAGAGGCAATGGTAACTTTGGAAGCCGGTCTCCCTGCTCTAGGCCCCTCAGGAATGACGAATAGAGCGTCAGACTTCCTGATAGACTCGGTGCGATGAACATAAAACTTGAGGCAACACACCACATCCAACAAATGGAGATCCCGTTCCTTGTCAGATGAAGGATTAGGGCAGAAAGAGGGGACCACAATCTCCTGATTGATGTGAAACTCGGACACAACCTTGGGTAAGAATTCCTTGGTAGTGCGAAGCACATCCTTATCCTTGTGGAACACCAGGTAAGGAGGTTTACAAGACAAGGCTTGTAACTCTGCTACCCGGCGAACGGAAACAATAGCCAAGAGAAAGGCCAGTTTCCAAGTCAAAAGACGTAAAGGAATAGAAGCCAAGGATTCAAACGGGGGTCGCTGGAGAACTCCCAGCACCAAATTGAGGTCCCACTGGGGAGCAGGACTCTTGAAGGCAGGTCGAACATGAGTCACACCTTGGAAGAAAACTTTCACATCAGGAAGGATAGCGATCCTTTCCTGGAAAAACACAGACAAGGCAGAAGTCTGAACTTTGAGGGAACTCAGACTGAGCCCCTTATCCACACCGTCCTGCAAGAAGGCCAGGACAGTGGGAAGATGAAACTCAAGGGATAACTTCTTATCAGAGCACCATGTCACAAAAGTTGACCATATGCGATGATAGATCTTGGAAGACACAGGCTTACGAGCACTGAGCATAGTCGACACCACAGAAGGAGAAAATCCTTTCTTTGCTAGAATCGAGGATTCAACCGCCATGCCATCAAATGGAGAGAGTGAACATCCTCCTTCCACAGATATCCCTGAAGAAGCAGGTCCGGACGGGCAGGGAGCGGGATCGGATCCGTCACTGACATGGCCATCAACTCCGGATACCAGGACTGGCGAGGCCAGTTTGGAGCGATCAGGATGACAGGACAACGCTCCCTCTTCAACTTCTGGATAACTCTGATCAATAGAGGAAGAGGAGGGAAGATGTAAGCCAGGGAGAAATCCCAAGGGATCGACAAGGCATCCACTGCTAGAGCAAGGGAGTCCCTCAACCGGGAGCAAAACACCGGAACCTTCCTGTTGTGTCTGGTAGCCATCAGGTCCACCACAGGCATCCCCCATCGCTGAGTGAGCATGTGAAACACCTCTGGATGAAGAGCCCATTCTCCGCTGTCGACGGTGTGACGACTGAGGAAGTCTGCCATGACGTTGTCCACGCCTGGAATATGAACTGCAGAGATGACAGGCACGTGATCTTCTGCCCAAGACAAAATATCCTTGACCTCCCACCAGGCGGAACCGCTTCTTGTGCTGCCTTGCCTGTTGATGTAAGCCACCGCCGTGGCGTTGTCGGACTCCACTCTGATCGGAAGACCGGTCAGTTGAGACTCCCAGTGCCTCAGGGCAAGCCGGACAGCTCGAAGTTCCAGAACATTGATGGAGAGAAGGGATTCCTCCAGACCCCCTTTCCCCTGAGCACTGAAGCGACCCCAGACTGCACCCCAGCCCCGAAGGCTGGCATCCGTTGTGACTGTGGTCCAACGAGGAACTAGAAAGGATCTCCCTTTCAGGAGATGAGAGAGATCTAACCACCAGTGCAGACTCGACTCGACATGAGGAGAAAGAGAAACAGACAGATGTTGATGATCTGGATGATTCCTGCACGTCTGGATCACAAATCTCTGAAGTTCCCTGGAGTGGGCCATGGCAAATGGGACTGCTTCGATCGTGGAAATGAACTTCCCCACTAAAGACGACAACTTCGGAACCGGAATTTCGTCCATGTCCAGAATCCCAGCCACTCTGACGGCAATCTGGTGAGCCACGTCCTCTGGAAGAAACACCATGCATTGGCGAGTGTCGAACAGGAGACCCAGGAACAGAAGTCTCTGAGATGGAACCAAGTCCGACTTGTCCAGATTCAGGATCCAGCCATGACGGATCAGGGTGTGCATGCACTTCTGTAATTGCTGACGGAGAAGCTCCGCTGAGGAGGCTTTCAGTAGGAGATCGTCCATGTATGGGGTCACTCTGATCCCATCCTGATGAAGCACCGCTATCAAGGAGCCTAACACCCTCTGGAAGACCTGAGGGGCTGAAGTCAGCCCAAAGGGGAGCGCTGCAAACTGAAAGTGTCCCTTGTGGCAGGCAATCCTGAGATACCGCCTGCTCTCCGGGTGAATAGGGATGTGAAGATAAGCATCCTGAAGGTCCAGGGAGGCAAGAAACTCCCCTGGAGACATTGCTGCAATCACAGAACGCAGGGACTCCTGGCGGAAGTGGGAAGTCACCACATAGGCATTGAGATCTTTGAGATCCAAAATGGGACGAGCTCCTCCGTCCTTTTTGGCTACCACAAACAGGTTGGAATAGAATCCTGAACCTGTGTCCCCTTGAGGAACCGCCTCCAGGACCTCTTTGTCCAAGAGATCCTGAATAGCGTCGTCGAACAGACGCCTTTTTGTGGGTTCCTGAGAAGGACGAGTAAAATGGAACCGAAAAGGAGGAAGGGAAGAGAAAGGGATCCTGTATCCCTCTGACACCACCTGAAGAACCCATGGGTCCGCCACTGACTCCTCCCAAGTCCGGCGAAAGATGCGGAGACGACCACCTACAGCCGGATGCGGACCCGGGTTCGGCGAGTCATGCCGAAGCAGTCTTGGAGGTCTTGGCCTTGGGGGCAACTTTGGGCTTCCAGGACTGTTTGGGCTTGGAGGAGGAGCGCGTAGTGGGAGGACCCGTTTGGGCCGAGGAGCGTGTCTCAGTCTGAAAGGAACGAAAGGACCGATTGCGTTTGGCTGGAAACTTTTTCTTAAAGACTGAGGGTAGAAGAGTACTTTTACCGCCAGTAGCCTCACTGATCATTTCTTTGAGTTCAGACCCAAAAAGCAAATTCCCCTGAAAGGGCAAGGAAAGCAAGGCTTTCTTAGAGGCTGTATCAGCAGACCAAATTTTCAGCCAAAGAGCGCGTCTAGCCACCACAGAAGAAGTGGAGGCCCTCGCCATCATGCGCACAGCATCAAAAGCAGCGTCAGCAACATAGTTCTGAGCTTCAGTGATATTAGCAAGGAGCTGCAACTGTTCAGATACCGGCGCATCCTGGCGAACTGCTTCAGTCAGTCGTTCAGTCCAGGCCGCAATGGCTCTATTAACCCATGCCACAGCAAAGGTTGGGCGCATGGCCGTGCCAATGGAGGCAAAAATAGATTTAAGAGAAAGCTCTAACTTTTTATCCGTCCAATCCTGCAGGGCAGGGGTTTGTGTGACAAAAAGGGAGGACAAGCCAGAAAAAGATGGTAAAGAGCATGCATCTTAATATTTTTGAAAACAGAAGTATAAGAAATTAGAAGAAAATAAAGATGAAATGCAGAAAAAAGAGGGCCCAGTGAGCTGGACAAGAATTTAGATGTCCATCCTTATTCAAATGCTCCAGGTTCTGGTGTTCTGTAAGAACAGTAATAGGAGCATTAGCTTCCCTATAGCACATGGTGCCAATACTCAAGTGCCAATGTTTCAACCAGTAATTCCCAGTTAACAATTTTGTATTTAGAAAAATAATAAATATGAATTTTCCCAGAAAGATGGCGGCACTGGAACAGGACTGCTCCACCAGGTATTTCTGAAACATCCACTTCTACAATTAAGGAGCTGTATAAGAGAAATACAGGCAGTGGTAAACATTTTCTTCAGACACCAGAGAGCAGCCAAAGAATCAGGAGACCAGTGGAATTGGTCTGTACACTTTCAAATCATCTGGGTAACTGGAGCAATAATTCTGCAAAAATTTCTGATGAAAACCCTCCAATAATGAGAGAATCCAGTAACATGTTCCTGAAACCTAAAGGAAAAGAGGATTTTAGTCTTACCTATTAAATTCTTTTCTCTTAGTCCATACAAGTTACTGGTAACTTTGGGTAGGCAATCCTCCCCTTTAAGTAGGCAGGAACAATTCTAGAAGTGAATGCAGGGGGTGGAGCCTACCTTCCCTCCTTGGCTGCAGCTAGCCAATCAGCTCCAGTAAGATTTGAGACACTATTGACTAGATAGTAGAAGGGAAAGAAGACTCCTGTGAGCATGACCCCGAAGGACCTCCATGGTCTGCCACAGGAGAGCCAAGCATGGTCCCTTGACAGGGTGGGAGACCAGTAATTTGTATGGACTAAGAGAAAACGATTTAACAGGTAAGACTAAAATCCTCTTTTCTCTGTTGTCCAAAACAGGTTACTGGTAACTTTGGGATGTCCAACTATTGAGTTTCCCAGAGGAGGGAAGTAAGGCAAGGACCAGACGCAAGGCCCTCAGAGCAGATATGAACCATCAGATCAGAGATAGCCCAATAAAACAAATGAAGTGTCAACAGACACTGAACAGGGGTAACAATACCCCAACAATACTCCAAGAACTGTTACACAGCACACTGAACTAGAACAAACAGTGCTCAAAAGTGAAGGAAGCACTAAGAACCGAAGAAGACCCTAGACAGGCAAGAATGCCTCCAGGATCTTTCTCCCAAAACTGGCATCAGCCGATGCCAGCACATCAACATGGTAGTGCTTCGAAAAGGCATGCACAGACAACCAGGTGGCAGCCTTGCACAACTGATCAGCAGAGGCCTGATTCTTGGAAGCCCAAGAAGCCCCAATAGATCTAGTAGAATGAGCCATGACCCAAAAGGGAACAGGCTTCTTCCTCAGTCCGTAAGCCTTACGAATAGTGGACTTGATCCAGGACGCAATAGTCACTTTGGATGCAGGTCTTCCTGCCCTGGGGCCCTCAGGAATGATGAACAGCACGTCAGATTGTCTGATGGACTCAGTGCAATGTACATAAAACTTGAGACAACGCACCACATCTAACAACTGGAGATCCCTCTCCTCGTCAGATGTAGGGTCAGGGCAGAAGGAAGGCACCACAATCTCCTGATTAATGTGGAACTCCTGAGAAGTGAGAAGCACCGCCTTGTCCTTGTGAAACACCAAAAAGGGTGGTCTACAAGACAGAGCATGCAACTCCGCAACACGGCAAACAGACACGATCGACAGGAGAAAGGCCATTTTCCACGTCAGCAGGCATAAAGGAATAGTTGCCAAGAACTCAAAGGGAGAGCACCGAAGGACACCCAAAACCAAGTTAAGATCCAACGGAGAAGCGGGAATCTTAAAAGCACGACGAGTATGAGGAACACCCTGGAAAAAACCTTGACATCAGGAAGAACAGCAATGCGCCTCTGAAAGAAAACAGAGAGAGCAGAAGTCTGAACCTTGAGGGAACTCAAACTGAAGCCCTCATCCACACCATCCTGCAAGAAGGCCAGGACCGTGGGCCTATCAAATTCCTGAGACAGGTCCCTATCAGCACACCAAGACAGAAAGGTCGACCAGACACAATGGTAGGTCTTAGAAGAAACAGGTATACGGACACTAAGCATAGTAGCTACCACACCAGAAGAAAAAGCCTTCTTCTTCAATATTGAGGATTCAATTTCCAAGCCATCAAAGCTAGCCGATGAACATCCTCCTTCCACAGGAAACCCTGTAGAAGAATATCTGGATGGCAAGGGAGCCAGAATGGCTCCGCCACTGACAGATCCAGAAGCTCCAGAAACCAAGACTGTTGAGGTCAGTACGGAGTAATCAGAATTACTGGACGGCACTCCAGTCTCAATTTCCATAACACCCTGTGCAACATGGGTAGGGGAAGAAAGATGTAGGCCAGAGGAAATAACCAAGGAATGGACATGGAATCCACCACTAGAGCTAGAGGATCCCTCCAGCGAAAGCAGAACCTCGGAACCTTCCAGTTGTGTCTTGTCGCCATCAGGTCGATGCAAGGAAGACCCCACTTCTGAACAATGATGGTGAACACCCTTGGGTGCAGTTCCCACTCTCCGCTGTCCACCGTGTGTCAACTGAGGAAGTCTGCCATGACGTTGTCCACATCAGGAATGTGTACTGTGGATATGGCAGGAACGTGTTCTTCTACACAGGACAAAATAGCCTTGACCTCTAACCAAGCGGAGAGACTTCTTGTTCCGCCCTGCTTGTTGATGTAAGCCACAGCCGTGGTGTTGTCGGACTGAACCCGGACTGGGCATTCTTCCAGCTGGGATGGTCCAACGATGGGAAGGAGAGATTCCTCTGGAGACCACCGACCCTGAGCACTGAGGCGACCCAGGACCGCTCCCCAGCCGGAGAAGCTGGCATTCATCGTCACAGTGGTCCAGAAGGGTACCAGAAAGGACTTGTCCTTCAGTAGATTGAAAAGGTCGAGCCACCATGACAAACTCAGTTCCACATTAAGAGGGAGGGATACTGATGTCTTCAGAAGATCCAGCTGACCCTTGTACACCTGGATCACAAACCTCTGGAGTTCCCTGGTGTGAGCCATGGCAAATGGGACCGCTTCTATGGTGGAGATGAATTTCCCCACTAGAGTGGACAGCTTCTTGGCAGGAACTGGATCGTGAGAAAGAAAAGCAGAAACACTGTGGGCAATCTGGTGAACCACCTCGTCCGTGAGAAACACCATGCTCTGCTGAGTGTCGAAGAGAAGGCCTAGGAAGACCAGACGCTGGGATGGGACAAGATCCGACTTGTCCATGTTGATGATCCACCTGTGAGAGCATGAATGCAGTCCTGAACCTGCTGATGAAGAAGTTCCAAAGAGGGGTCTTTCAGAAGCAGGTCGTCCATGTATGGAGTAACTCTGATGCCATCTTGATGTAGGATAGATACTAAAGCTCCCAGGACATGGTTGAAGACTTGAGGAGCCGTAGTCAGACCAAAGGGAAGAGCAGAAAACTGAAAGTGCCCTTAGTCTCAGGCAAATCTGAGATACTCCCTGCTCTCTGAATGAATGGCGATGTGTAGATACGCGTCCTGAAGATCCAGAGAGGCAAGGAATTCCCCCGGGGACGTAGCAGCAAACACCATCCTTAGGGACTCCTGGTGATAATGAGCCCTGATCACAAAGGAATTGAGATCCCTCAAATCCAAAATGGGACAACAACCGCCGTCCTTCTTCAAGACCACAAAGAGATTTGAGTAAAATTCCATACCTCTGTCCTGAACTGGAACAAGCTCCAGAACATCTTTGTCCAGAAGGGCCTGGATAGCGGCATTGAACAGACGGCATTTCTCTGCAACCTGGGGAGTATGAGAGGGAAAAAAGCGAAAGGGAGGAAGAGAGAAGAAAGGGATACTGTACCCTTCCACCACCACCTGTAAAACCCACGAGTCCGCCACTGAATCTTCCCAGACGCTGTGGTAGTGACGCAGACGGCCAGCCACAGCTGAGTGGGGGCCTGGGTTTGGTGACTCATGCCGAAGAAGGCTTGGAAGCCTTAGGCTTGGAGGAGACCTTGGGCTTCCATTGCTGTGTGGGCTTGGAGGAAGCAGCGCGGAGCTGAGGAACCGCCTGGTTCGCCGGACGTGTCTCAGTCTGGAAGGTCTCTAGTAGCAGCCTTGAACTCTTGCGCCCAAACTGGCTCTAATGCATGGCTGGAGGTTCCTGGGAGAGACTCAGGGCCATCAGAACATGCTGGGCATAAATGACCTGAGAATTTTCTAGGTAACCCTGAATGACATGAGGAACAATACGCAATAGAGGACACAGAGACCCCAGCATCCTTAGACTTAGGCCTGGTCCCAAGTGCCAACGGATTAGACATTCTCACAGTGTCAAAAAACATTAAATGTATAAGGAATCACCCAAATAAAAGATTAAAATTTCACCCCAGAAATTGCTAGAATACACTTATCTGGCAGGTGAAGGGTTAATCTGCAGAGGAGAAATGGAGAAGCCCTGCGTAGGATCCTCGTTCTGGAAAAGGAACAAAATGGCTGCCGCGGTGGGAGCCAATCAGAAACGAGCACGCAAAGCAAGCGCTCATGGGAAAAGAGGATTTTAGTCTTACCTGTTGAATCCTTTTCTCTTAGTCCATACAGGTTACTGGTAACTCTGGGAGCCGATCCGCCCCTTTAAGTAAGCAGGAACATTTCTCTAAATGTATGAAGGGGGTGGAGCCTCCCTTCCCTCCTTAGGCTGCAGCTAGCCAACCAGCTCCAGAATGATTTGAGACACTAAGTAATGACTAGATAGTAGAAGGGAAGAAGACTCCTGTGAGCATGACCCAGAAGGACTCCCACATACTGCCACAGGAGAGCCAAGCATGGTCCCTTGACAGGGTGGGAGACCAGTAACTAAGAGAAAAGGATTTAACAGGTAAGACTAAAATCCTCTTTTCTCTGTCGTCCAATACAGGTTACTGGTAACTCTGGGATGTCCAACCATTGAGTTCCCCAGAGGTGGGAAGAAGGCAAGGACCAGGCACAAGACCCCCAAAGTCACCAGAACCTCTATGAACCAATTGGTCAGAGATGGCCCAACAAAACTAACGTGTCAACGGACACTGAACAGGGGTAAAAACACCCCAGGAACTGTTACACAGTACACTGAACTAGAGCCAACAAGGCTCAACAGTAAGGAAGCACCAAGAACCTAAGAAGAAGAAGATCCTAGACAGGCAAAACTGCCTCCAGGACCTTACTCCCAAAGCTGGCATCAGCCGAAGCCAGCACATCCACACGGTAGTGCTTTGAAAAGGTGTGCACAGAGGACCAAGTGGCCGCCCTGCACAGCTGATCAGCAGAAGCCTGATACTTATAGGCCCAAGAGGCCCCAATGGATCTGGTGGAATGAGCCGTGACCCGAAAGGGAACATGCTTATTCCTCAACTCGTAGACCCTACGACTAGTGAACTTGATCCATGATGCAATAGTCACTTTGGACACCGGTCTTCCTGCCCTAGGACCCTCAGGAATGACGAACAGAGAGTCTGATTTCCTGACAGATTCAGTGTGATGGACATAAAACTTGAGACAACGCACCACACCCAACAAGTGGAGCTCTCTCTCTCCTTGTCAGAGGAGGGGTTAGGGCAGAAACAGGGCACCACAATCTCCTGGTTGATGTGAAACTCGGAGACCACCTTAGGTAAAAACTCCTTGGAGGCGTGAAGCACCCCCTTATCCTTGTGAAACACCAGATATGGTGGTTTAAAGGAAAGAGAATGCAACTCCGCAACACGGCAAACGGATACAATCACCAGGAGAAAAGCCATTTTCCCTGTCAAGCGACGTAGAGGAATAGTAGCCAAAGACTCAAAGGGAGGACGTTGAAGAATGACCAAAACCAAATTAAGATCCCACTGAGGAGCGGGACTCCGGAAAGCAGGACGCACATGAGCAACGCCCTGGAAGAAAACCTTGACATCAGGAAGGATAGCAATGCGCTTCTGGAAGAAGACAGAAAGCGCCGAAGTCTGAACCTTAAGAGAACTCAAACTGAGTCCCTTGTCCACACTGTCCTGCAAAAAGGCCAGTAGGCAGGTCAAAATCAAGGGATAGATCCCTATCAGCACACCAAGATACAAAGGTCGACCAGACACGGTGATAGATCTTGGAGGAAACAGGCTTACGGGCACTAAGCATAGTATTCACCACAGTGGAAGAAAAACCTTTCTTCCTTAAAATCCAGGATTCAACTTCCAGGCAGTCAAATTGAGCCGATGGACATCTTCCTTCCACAGGTAACCCTGCAGAAGAAGATCTGGACAAGAGGGGAGCGGAAAGGGCTCTGCCACAGAAAGAGCCAGAAGCTCCGGAAACCAGGATTGACTAGGCCAATCCGGAGCAATCAGAATGACCGGACAATGTTCCATTTTCAACTTCCGTAACACCCTTATTAACACTGGAAGGGGAGGAAATATGTAGGCCAGAGAGAATGTCCAAGGGATAGACATCGCATCGACAGGTAGAGCCAGAGAATCTCTCCACCGAGAGCAGAACACCGGAACCTTCCTGTTGTGTCTCGTCGCCATCAGATCTACGTGGGGCATCCCCCACCTCTGAACAAGGAGTTGAAACACCTCGGGGTGTAACTCCCACTCTCCGCTGTTCACTGTTTGACGACTGAGGAAGTCTGCCATGACGTTGTCTATGCCTGTAATATGCCCTGCGGAAATGACAGGAACATGAACCTCTGCCTAGGACAAATGACCTTGACCTCTAACCAAGCGGAGAGACTTCTTGTTCTGCCCTGTCTGCTGATGTAGGCAACTGCCGTGGCATTGTCGGGCTCCACTCGGACTGGACAATCCTCCAGTTGAGACACCCAATGACGTAGAGCATGAAATATCACCCGAAGTACAAAGATGTTGATTGGGAGAAGGGACTCCTTTGTGGACCATTTCCCCTGAGCGCTGAAGCGACCCAGAACAGCTCCCCAGCCCGAGAGCCCGAAAGGATCTCCCTTTCAGCAGATTGGAAAGATCCAGCCACCACTCAAAGCTCAGCTCCACATGAGGAGGAAGTGACACCGACATCCTCTGATGATCTGGTTGATCCCTGCACACCTGTATCACAAACCTCTCGAGTTCCCTGGTGTGTGCCATGGCGAATGGAACTGCTTGTATCATGGAAATGAACTTCCCCACCAGAGAAGACAACCTCTGAACTGGGACAAGAGCCTGAGACAGAAATCGCTGAAACCCTGTGGGCAATTTGATGGGGTACCACGTCCGGTAGAAACACCATGCTCCTCTGAATATCAAATAGAAGACCCAGGAAGATCAGTTGCTGAGATGGGACAAGATCCAACTTGTCCAAGTTGACAATCCATCCGTGATGGGTGAGGACTTGGATGCAGGTCTGAACCTGCTGGTGAAGAAGGTCCGCAGAGGGGGCTTTCAAAAGCAAGTCGTCCATGTAAGGAGTCACTTTGATGCCGTCCCGATGGAGAACTGATATCAAGAACTCTTTGGAAAACCTGAGGGGCCATCGTCAGATCAAATGGAAGAGCTGAGAACTGAAAATGTCCTCTGTCGCAGGCAAACCGCAGGTACCGCCTGCTCTCCTGATGGATTGGGATGTGTAAATACGCATCCTGAAGGTCCAGAGAAGCAAAGAACTCCCCTGGAGATATGGCAGCGATCACTGTGCGCAGAGACTCCTGACGATACAAATCATTGGTAAGACCTCACCTTGAGTATGCAGTGCAATTTTGGGCACCGGTTCTGAAAAGGGATATACTAGAACTAGAGAGGGTACAGCGGAGAGCAACAAAATTAATTAAGGGAATGGAGGACTTGACATATGAGGAACGACTAAACAAACTTGGTTTATTTACTCTAGAGAAAAGACGACTAAGAGGAGACCTTATCACATTGTACAAGTATATGAGAGGTCAATACAAGGATCTCTGCGGTGAGCTATTTATTCCAAGGCCTGCTCAGGTGACCAGGGGACACCTCTTGAGATTAGAGGAAAGGAGGTTTAAACTTCAGCAGAGGAAGGGTTTTTTTACGGTAAGGTCTGTCAAATTGTGGAATTCATTGCCCAGGGAGGTAGTTATGGCAGATACAATGGACACATTTAAGAGAAGATTAGATACATTTCTTTCAAAAGGGAACATACAGAGTTATACTGTTTATCAGTAGGCAGATCAGGAAGGTCTGATAAAGACTAATTTAATTGGTAGCAGGAAAGCTATAAAATTCTTAGTTACTGAGGTATGAAGCGAAGGTTGAACTTGATGGACTTGTGTCTTTTTTCAACCTAATTTACTATGTTACTATGTTACTATGATAGTGAATCTTGGTCACGAGGAGTTTACATTCTTCAAATCCAAAACAGGGCGACATCCGCCGTCCTTTTTGGCTACCACCAAGAAGTTTGAGTAAAACACCGAACTACTGTCTGAAGGAGGCACCGGCTCCAGGACATCCTTGTCCAGAAGAGCCTGAACAGCGCCGTCGTGCAGACGGCGTTTCTCGGCGTCCTGAGGAGTACGAGAAAGACGAGTGAAAAGGAGGAAGAGAATAGAAAGGGATCTTGTATCCCTCTGTCACCACTTGTAAGACCCATGGGTCTGACACGGAATCCTCCCAAATTCCACAAAAAAGTTGCAGACGACCACCCACAGCGGGATGCGGACCCAGGTTCAGTGAGTCATGCAGAAGCAATCTTGGCAGCCTTGGGCTTGGAGGCAGCCTTGGGCTTCCATTGCTGTTTGGGCTTGGAGGAGGAACATGGAGCTGATGGAACCGCCTGGTTCGTTGAACGTGTCTCAGTCTGAAAGGAATGAAAGGACCGGTTGCGTTTAAACGGCAACTTCTTCTTAAAGACCAAGGGTAGAAGAGTACTCTTACCCCCTGTGGCCTCACTAATCAGTCCCTTAAGATCAGGGCCAAACAAGGAGGAACCTTGAAATGGCAGAGAAAGTAATACTTTCTTGGAAGCAGTGTCAGCAGACCAGATCTTGAGCCAAAGTGCACACCTGGATACCACAGAAGTAGTAGAAGCCCTAGCCATCATGCGGACGGCATCAAAAGCAGCAGCAGCAGATACATAGTGTTGCGCTTCAGAGATATTGGCAAGAAGACGCAATTTCTCCGAAGTAGACATATCCTGACGGACAGCCGTAGTGAGTCCAGACTGCAATAGCCCGGTTAACCCATGCAATAGCAAACGCTAGATGCATAGCGCAACCAATAGTAGCAAAAATGGACTTGAGGGAAACTTCAAGTTTTTTGTCAGTCCAGTCTTTCAGTGCAGAAGCATCAGAGACAGGTAAGGCAGTAGATGTAGATAGCCTAGATATAGGTGCATCCACCTTAGGGGGGTGAACCCATTTAGCCAGCTCAGCTTCAGAAAAGGGATAAAGCTTAGCAAATTTCCTGGACACAGAAGCAGACTTGTCCGGAGATTTCCACGCCTCAGAAACCAGACGGTCAAGAGTGGGGTTAGGAGGAAAATAAGGGGCTTAGCAGGCTCCTGAAAAACATCAGAGGGATCAGAAGGGACCTCCTAAACCAATGGAATGTTAAGTGTGGATAATACAGCCCTGATCAGGCCCTCAGCAGAGGGTTCTGGATCAGCTTCAAAGGGATCACCAAGGGACCGAGAAGACTCCAAGACAGTACCATCCTCAACATCCGAATCCAACAGTAGTTCTTCCTCAGAAGAATCTGACACATCAGGTGCCCCCTGCGATTTAGGCAGGGAAGACCTGATAGTAGAGGGGGTCTGCCACGTTTCAAGTGCCTCCTGTATCTGGGATGGAAACAGTTGCAATGTGGACCTAAGGTCCCTAGTTGCAGCCTTAAACTCTTGCACCCAAGCTGGCTCAATAGCATGGCTGGAAGTCCCTGGGTTGCTGTCAGGAACCTCAGAACATGCTGGGCATAAATGACCAGATAACTCTCTAGGTAGCCCTGCGTGACCGGAAGAACAATGCGCAATGGGGGATACTGATACCCCAGCCTCCTTAGTCTTAGGTCTAGCCCCTAGCACGAGCGGTATAGACATTCTCACAGTGTCAAAATAACCAACTGTACAGTAAATCACCCAATTATAGTGTGTAAGATTAATATTTCACCCCAGAAATGCTAAATACAGACTTATCTGGCAGGAGAAGGGTTAATCTGCAGAGGAGAGAAGGAGAGTCCAAGCCCTGCGTAGGATACTCGCTGAGAAAAGCTCGCAAAATGGCTGCCGCAACAGGAGCCAATCAGAAAACAGGCGTGAACCAAGTGCTCATGGGAAATGTAGTTTTTCCCCAAAAAGTACCCCAAACAGTGCCCGAAGCCCCCCAACACACTTGAACTACAAACCAGATGATAGAGCAAGGGTAGACAATTAAAATGAGCCCACTCTGAAGTTGCTAGGTTAAGCGGTTGCAGATATACGTCCCAAACAGTATTGTCCCATAGAGGTAAATGGAGCAATGGCGTCTACGCGGTAAAGCGTGCCTTAAAGGCGCAGTACATAATTTTAATAAGAGTTAAAATAAAACATAAAAACATGTAAAACATCCATTAAACGTATGAACACTTAGAAAACACTAATCCAGTAGGGAAAGTGCCATAAAACCCCCAAAAACAAGCCTACCAGCAGACAAAGGGTTAAGTTACCACATAAACCTGCTCCAAATACCCAACAGACATACAAATATACCCAGTGAGTGCAGACGTGCACAATGAGAACTCCCAAACACAACCCCTGCGAAGAGGGGTACTGTGGGACAAGTGGACCTGCAGCACTCAAAGGGTATCTCACCTTTCCTGCAGATTTTCTGTCTTCAGATTACCATGCAGCAAGAACTACATCAGTGGGTAATCCCTGGGGAAGCACTTGAAATCAAGATTTTCCCCCTCAGGGCTTAAGGTCCACCAAAAAGCACCTGGATACTGAGCTAGCCACATTGAAGGGCATTTGTCAGTCATGGTAATCCTCCCAATGGTGGTATTCCATATCTGACAGAAAATAAAAAAGAAACTAAAACTAAAGAAGAATGTTCTCCACCTGGTGTTGTCACACCGAGGAACAAATCATTCTGGAGCTGGTTGGCTAGCTGCAGCCTAAGGAGGGAAGGGAGGCTCCACCCCCTACATACATTTAGAGAAATGTTCCTGCCTACTTAAAGGAGCGGATCGTCTCCCAGAGTTACCAGAAACCTGTATTGGACAACAGAGAAATGTAGTTTTCCCAGAAAAAGTACCCCAACAGTCCCCGAAGCCCCCTGAGCCCCCCAACACACTTAAAACATTAACTGGATGACAGAGCAAGGGCAGACAATTAAAATGAGCCATCCCCTGAAGTCACTACATTGAGGGGTTGCAGAGATATGTCCCAAACTGCATAGTCCCATAGAAGTGAATGGAGCAATGGCGTCTATGCGGTAAAGCGCTCCCAGAACACAATTTTTTTAAAAGTTGAAATTGTGAATTAAAAGTACATGAAACATCACTAGAACATGTTAGCAGACCCAAAAAACACTGAACCCAGTAGGGAAAGTGCCAATAAACCCCCAAAAGATGCAAAATCAGCAGCTAAAGGGTTAAGTTACCACAGAAACTTGCTCCAAAACACCCAACAAACATACACATAAACCCAATGAGTGCAGGAGTGTTCAATAGAAACTCCAAAGGAAAACCCCTGTGCGGAGGGGCACTGTGAGACATGTGGACCTGCAGCACTCAAAAGGTTGCTCACCTATCCTGTAGATCTTCTGTCTTCAGACTACTATGTATTAAGAAGAAGCCTCGGTGGGCAACTCCTGAGGAAAGAACTTGAACCCCAGATTTTCCCCCCAGGGCTTAAGGTCCACAAAAAGCACCTGGATACTGAGCTAGCCACATTTAAGGGCATTGTCAGTTATGGTAATCCGCCTAATGGTGGTATTCCATTTCTAACAGAAAAATAAAAAATTAGCTAAAACCACAGCAGAACTGTTCTCTTGCCTGTGTCTTCACCAAGGAACAAATCTTACTACAGCTGATTGGCTAGCTGCAGCCAAGGAGGAAAATTGGCTCCACCCTCTGCTTTCACTTCTAGAATTGTTCCTGCCTACTTAAAGGTGCGGATCGCCTACCCAACGTTACCAGTAACCTGTATTGGATGACAGAGAAAAGGCCAGTTTCTAACAGATCCATTGGGAAGCTTTGAGAAGAGACAATCTACCCCAGAAAGAAGAAAATTAGATTTTTTTAAATTCACACTTCTTTTCTGTATACAACCCGTGGGAGCGTAGAAATTCCAGAACCTGCACTGTGACAACAAAGTTCCTGAAGAGATTTAGAATAAATCAAAATATTGTCAAAGTAAATTGCAACACAGGTATGAAAGAGATGTCATTGACAACGACCTGGAAGACTACTGCAACATTAAATAGTCTGAAATGCATCAACAAATATTCATAATGCCCCAAATGAGTGTTAAATAGTGTTGAGCGAGCGTGCTCGGCCGATGCTCGGATCGGCTCGAGCATCGCTCTGCTCGGCACATGGCGGTACTCGTCGAGTACCGCCATGTGCTCGCCCGCCATGTTCGGGTGGCGGGGATCTGTGCCGGAAGAGGCACAGATCTGAAGACGCTCCGCTGGACCACCAGGGACTGGAGGTACGGGGGCATTGCGGAGATGAAGGGGGCATTGCGGAGATGAAGGGGGACATTGTGGAAGAGGGGCATAGCGGAGATGAAGGGGGACATTGTGGAAGAGGGGCATAGCGGAGATGAAGGGGGACATTGTGGAAGAGGGGCATAGCGGAGATGAAGGGGGACATTGTGGAAGAGGGGCATAGAGTCTATGACCCTCTTCCACAATGTCCCCCTTCATCTCCGCTATGCCCCTCTTCCACAATGTCCCCCTTCATCTCCTCTATGCCCCTCTTCCACAATGTCCCCCTTCATCTCCGCTATGCCCCTCTTCCACAATGTCCCCCTTCATCTCCTCTATGCCATAGAGGAGATGAAGGGGGACATTGTGGAAGAGGGGCATAGCGGAGATGAAGGGGGACATTGTGGAAGAGGGGCATAGCGGAGATGAAGGGGGACATTGTGGAAGAGGGGCATAGCGGAGATGAAGGGGGCATAGCGGAGATGAAGGGGGACATTGCGGAGCTGAAGGGGGCATTCGGAGATGAAGGGGGCATAGCGGAGATGAAGGGGGGCATTGACCAGGCACCCTCCCCTCATCAGAGCAGGGGGTGCCTGGTATAATGCTCGTGTCGCCCCATTGGATTCAATGGGGCTCGGGTGCTCGGCCGAGCACTCGAGCCTCAGGGGGTGCTCGGTCAGAGCACCCGAGCATCGGGGTGCTCGCTCAACACTAGTGTTAAAGTCTTACATTCATCTCCTTCATGAATGAATATTAGGTTATAGGTCCCAAGAAGGCTGAATCTAAAGAAGACTGGTTTCAGGAATGGATACAGGATGTTTGTCCCTTTTGAGGAAGAATAACAGGAAGGAGGTTGATGGAACATTTGTAGACTCTATGAAGAGTCTCAGCCCTTTTTTAACAGAAGACATTGGAAAAAAAGTTATAGGCCTCTGGGCTAGAACAAGACACTTCAGAAGAAATGGAATCCAACAAAGCATGAGTGGAATATAAAGAATACAGCAAGAAGGATTCTGATAATAAATTCAACCAGAAGACCAATCAATAGGGGATTATGGAGGCAGAGCAATGGATAACTCAAAATTAGAGGATTATGAGGGTAAAAGATGAGTTCAATAGCAAGCTCTTCAGAGGTAAACAAAGCAGCAAAAAGTCAAAGAGTAATGTGGCATGAGTGATGAGTCCTTCATCCAAAGGAAAACAATTTATGGAGGTGATATGGACCAGAGCATACTCAGCTTCCAGAGGAATCCTAATAAGAAAGGCAAATGTGGAAGCTATGAAGATACCTGTGCCCAAGAATCTATGAAAGTGCTGACAGAATAGCTTCCGCCAGTCCTGGAAATTGTGACTGGAAGAAGAAGTCGATTTTCATAAGAGATTGGGATGGAAGATACACAGAGTTGCTCCCCTGGATGCTATTTCCTGGTGTTTCTTGTTTTGTTTAAACAATCACAATCCAGGTGATCAGGAGCTCCACAATACAAGCATATACCAGAAGTATGCCTCCTATTCCTCTCTTTTTCCAAAAAAGTCCTCTGAGGAAAAAAAGGCAGGAGGCTGGAAACAAGGTGCTAGGCAAGCTTGAAGATGAAGAGGAGCCCTACTGGAGTGATCTCTCTCCCTTTCAATGTGCCTCTCCCTTTTAATGTGTTTTCCAGTAAAAAAAAAGAAGAAAGAGAGATCCTCCAAGGAGATCTGGATATCCCAAAATGTTAATAGGTCCTTGAAAGTATCAGAAAGGCTCTTACAAAAGATTGCTTTAAGGGCACTTTCACCTCTATCAGTGTCATAAGCAAAACTAAGAAATTCCACCCCATATTGAGCAAGACATCTTTGGTCCTGCTAAAGGTCTAAAAGAGTTGATTGAGCTGTAGCTTGATGCTCAGAGACACCGAATACAGAAATAAGATAATCAGAGTTAGACAAAAGGGAAGATTGTCTATCCAGAAGTAGAGAAACCTAAGTTAGGGTCTGTCCATTGAGAAGCAAATTTATGAAGTTAACTCGCAAATAATATGTTGTGACTGTTTCAGATTCCTAAAATAGAGGGCACAATGGTTAAAGGATCATTCAATGGTATTTCCCATTGAAACCAGGGATGAATTAACTTTGAAGACAAGATGGAGGAATACTGGACAGCAAGGGCAACAGAAGCTACAGCACCAACAGTGAGTAGAACAGGGGACTCAAGTTTCTGTTACAACAGGGAGACCAGAAATGGAATCCAGCTTCTGGTTCACTTTCTGGATGTGGAAAGAATATTGTTGTAGAACCAACTTGGATAACTCTGCTGAGTCTGATGCTTTAGTGCTCCGAAAACCATAGCAGGTTGTTCTGAGTACGAGGGACCTGAGATGCAGAGCAAAAGCCCCAGAAGCAAGGATAGCCTATGATGCTAGGGTACGAGTTTAGGGTGCAAGCCTGGGGGAAAGTAGACAAACATAAAGCCAGAACTTGCTGTAGCCTAAGGGCTGGAAATAAAGATGTCAGCTGCAAGGCAGAAATTACTGGTGCCCACTTGAGACAAACCCAACACAGGAAGGTCAGGCTTTGTAAAAGAAATGGGAATATGTCTTTAAGGAAGATAATCTGAAAGGTATGCCAGAAAAGGCAAAAAACTGAAGAACAAATACAGGAAAAAGTACCGAAAGCAGGGAAGGCAGCAGATTAGAACAGACAGCAATGAGAGGTAGGGAAAACAATTATTAAAAGTGTTGAAGGTATAAACCCACAAGATGATAGAGATAACTGCACAAAATGTGACGAAGTCACTGAGGAGAGATGACTGTTAAAAGCAACTAAGGTAATGCCTTCTGGGCAATGGGACCTCCTGCCCAAGAGGCAATGCCAGTCACCAAGAGTCAGAACTGGTGCACAAGTGGTGAAGACAGCTGCCAAGAGGCAGAAGGGATGGATGAACAAATGACAGGATAAAAGTGACTACAGACTGCTGAGGAGACAGAGTCAGAAAAAAAGAAGACAGGACTGGAGATAGGACCCGGGAACTGGCAAAGGTGGGTGCAATATTGATGCATGTGTCATTTTATGACGCAAAACTTTACATGCAACACTTTAATAGTAAACCACTGGCAAATATGACTGAAGCTGCAGGCTGAGTAGAGTGGTCAGACGAAGGGACTTGAGAGGTCAACGTATTCAAACAAGCAGAGGTCAAAGGCAGGCAGAAGACAAACAGAATACAAGAACAGGCAAGGGTCGCTACACAGGAGATCAGGATACAATGGTGCAAAAGAAATGAAAAGACTCACAGAGAAGAGTGCTGTTAGGAGGTTTAAGACTGAGAGGAAGGCATGCCAAGAACTATGCTTCAGAACATCTTTCTAGAAATGGATTCACTAAACACACAGAAGACTATATCCTCTGAATAATAATCCATACTTACCTTGCTAAGTCCATGGCATACTTATTTTTTCTATAAATGTTGCACTTGTGCCTTGTTTCAAGAGGTAACATCTTTAACCAGTCCTGCATGTCACGTCCATTGAGGAGGACATGGCAGTTGCTAGGAGGACTACAAGGCCTTAGACTATGTCCACTGCACATGGTAATATTAGCCCTTTAAGGACCAAATGGTCTGCAATGCATTGTTTTATAATGTGTTTCCCACTCTGTTGTCCTTAAAGGGTTAGTATGATCTTGCCTGCTTCAGTTTGAAGAAACTTCTAGCAACTGTCATGTCTGATTGAGAGTACCCTTATGCTTTGGTTCAACAGGTAACAGTCAGTGCTTAAAGGGTTAAGATTAACATGTGCAGAGAACAGAGTTTGAGGTAGATCCTGTGGATCTGCTAGCATCTGCCCTATCTGCCTCTATGGACATGATATCCAGGACTGTTTGAAGATCATATCTCTTGAACCAAGGAGCAATGGAAGAACTCAAAGGAGCCATTATTATTTTCTGGCCATAGTAAAGTAAGTGGGGGTTGATATTTGGAGGTATTAGTTGAACAATAATAGTAATCGCAATAATCAACAATAATCAGACACAGACCAATCAGTTTAATTAGTGGGTGTTTTTATTATTATTAATATTATTATTATTAATGTTTTATTTATATATTTATAAAGTGCCAGCAGTTTCTGCAGAGCTGTACAATACAATGGGGTTACAAAAAAGTTAACATACAATAAAACATTTCATGCGATATATAACAGGCCCTACTCTAATGAGCTTACAATCTAGAAGGTATATGAGGTGGTACAGCCAGAAGGTAGAGACTGATCTGATCTATATTACACTGGGAAAGTCCAATGGGCAAGTGAGATGGCTACACCTTAGGGAATAGCAAAGTGATATGGCCATACCTTAGGAACAGTAATAATTATGGAAGGCAAAGGACAGCTACAGAAGTCTTTATAGCAGCCTTTACTGGCCTAGGTGGAAAGCTTCTCTGAACATATGGGAGTTCAGAGTCTGTTTAAAGCTGTGTAATGTAGGTGAGAGTCTCACAGAGTGAGGTAGGGAATTCCACAGGATGGTGCAGCACAGGAGAAGTCCTAACGATGGGAATGGGAGGAAGAAATGATAGGAAAAAATAGCCATAGGTCATGGGCAGAATGAAGAGGGTAGTTGGGAAAGTATTTGGAGACAGGGGAGGATACATAAGGAGGTGCAATGTTATGGAGGGCTTTGTAGGTTTGGGACAGGACTTTGAATTCTATTCTGGAGGCAATAGGGATCCAGTGAAATGACTGGCAGAGAGGGGCAACTGAAGAAGAGCAGTGGGTGAGATGTATGAGTCGAACAGAGGTATTCAGCATGGACTGGAGTAAGAATATCCAGCTGAGGGGAAGGTCAACTAGAAGTAGCACAGTGGCTCAGTGGTTAGCACTACTGCCTTGCAGCACTGGGGTCCTGGGTTCAAATCCCACCAAGGACAACATCTGCAATGAGTTTGTATGTTCTCACTGTGTTTGCGTGGGTTTCCTCCGGGTACTCCGGTTTCCTCCCACACTCCAAAAACATACTGATAGGTGAATTTAGATTGTGAGCCCCAATGGGGACAGGAACCAATATGAGTGTAAAGCGCTGCGGAATCTGTGTGCGCTATATAAATAAAGGATTATTATTATTATAAGTGAGTCACAGTAGTCCAGACAGGAGATTACATGTGAGTGGATAAGTATTTTGGTTGAATCTTGAATGAGAAAAGGTTAAATCTTGGAGATGTTTAACCACTGGAAGAGGCAAGATTTAGAGAGAGAATGCATGTGGGCGGTAAACAAAAGGGTGGAAACTACTATAACTCCAAGAAGTGGTTTGGCATTTTGACTGAATTGTGGCGTTATAGAGAGTGAGAGAAATATTAGGTGTTAGGAAGGAGGGAGATATTACTAACAGCTCTTTCTTTAGGATGTTAAGTGTTAACCTTTTGAGTGCAATAGGGGAATGCAAAGCAATGCGTTGTGTACCCCTCTGGCACTCAAAGGGTTAAGAAGAAGGATGCCATGTAGGAAGAGACTTCAGATACACATTTGCTAGTGTGAGTTATTAGGTAGGGAGAAAGGGCAAGGTAGGAGAGGTAAATTAGAGTGTCATCAGCATAAAGCTGGTACTGGAACCCAAATTAGTCTATTATTTTGCCAAGTAAGGATGTGTAGACAGAGAAGATCAGAGGGACAAGAACTAACCTTTGAGGTACTCCAACAGTTAAGAAGAGCAGGTAACAGAGAAGGAGACATTAAATGAATAGTCTGAGACATAAGATTTGAGCCAAGAGAGAGCAGTGTCACAGATGCCAAAGGAGTGAAAAGTTTCAAGGAGACGTGAGTGATCAACAGTGTCATAGGCGGAAGAGAGATCAAGAAGGATTAGTAAGGAGAAATGGCCCTTTGCTTTGCATGTGAGGAGATCATTGTAACATTGGTGAGTTCTGTTTCAGTAATGTATTGGGGATGGAAGCTAGATTGCATGGAGTTAAGTAAATAGAGTACAGAAAGTATGATAGGTGTTTGTATACTAGCCATTCCAATAACTTAGAGGCTGGGGGGGGGGAAATAGAGATACAGAACGGTTTTTGGATAGAGAGGAAGGATCAAGAGGGGGCTTCTATAGAATGGGTGTTATGAGAACTTGTTTAGAGGCAGAAAGAGAGGAAAGATAGGGCTGAGAGAAGAGGGGGTGGGGTAGCCATTTATGTTAAAGATAGCATAAAATCCACAGCGATCCAGAATTCATGTAAAGAGTTGGAGACTCTCTGGATCTGTTTGCAGAATAAAAAGGGATCAGTTACAAGAATAGGTGCAGTCTACAGGCCTCCGGGGCAATCTGAAGAGCAAGACAACATGCTAGTGGACGAGATTACCCAAATGGCAGTAAAGGGAGATATAGTAGTTATGGGAGACTTCAACATGCCTGATGTTGATTGGAATATCCCTTGTGCGTCCACATGTAGAAGTAGGAGCATCGTAGAAGCCCTGACGGGGATGTCCCTAAAACAGCTGGTGAAGGCGCCAACTAGAGGGGACAATATCCTAGACTTAGTATTCACAAATGAAGACCTGGTATCTGAGGTGAAGGTGGGAGAAAATCTAGGTTCCAGTGACCACCAATGTTTGTGGTTCGGAATCCAGACTGACTACGAGAAATCCCATTCTGCAACCAAAGTATTGGACTTTAGGAAGACGAAGTTTGAGGATATGGGAGAATATGTAAAGAAAGAATTAAAAGGGTGGGATAAAACACAGAGAGTGAGTACTCAGTGGAAGACACTCAAAGAAGTCCTCTTAAAGGCAACAAGATTACATGTTAGACAAATTAGCAAGAGGAAAAGAAAGAGAAATCCACTATGGTTTACTAGAGAGGTAAGAGCTATAGTGAAAGATAAAAAGTCTGCCTATAAGAGATATAAAGAGACTGGAAGTGAAGCGGACAGAGAAGGGTATAAAACTATACAGAAGAAGACTAAACAGATGATAAATGCTGCTAAAGCCTCAAAAGAGGAAGAAATGGCCAAATCTGTTAAGAAGGGGAATAAAACCTTCTTCAGATATATCAGTGACAGGAAGAAGAAAAACTGCGGGATTACAAAAATTAACAACGGAAAAAATCAGTATATAGAAGAGGAAAAGGCGGTCGCTGACCATCTGAATAACTACTTCTGCTCAGTTTTTTCAGACGGCGGCCCTCATAATCAGAAAATGGCTGAACACAGCATTGCCTCTAGTTGTATAATTTTAGCCCCAGTGTTTTCAGAGGCCGATGTTCTAGAGGAACTTGTCCGGCTAAAGTCAAATAAAGCGATGGGTCCGGATGGAATCCACCCTAGAGTTCTTAAAGAACTCCGATCTGTCATAGTTGGCCCCCTGACTAATCTGTATAACCAGTCCCTTCTTACGGGAGAAGTTCCTGATGATTGGAGAATGGCCAGTGTTGTACCCATTCACAAGAAGGGTAGTAAAGAAGAAGCTAGTAACTACAGGCCAGTCAGCCTGACATCTGTAGTGGTAAAAATGATGGAGACTCTTCTAAAGAAGAAGATAATTGACCATCTAACAAAAAACAACCTGATGGACCCAAACCAGCATGGCTTCACTGAGGGCCGATCCTGTCAGACTAATCTCATTGATTTCTTTGACTATGTAACTAAAGTGCTGGATGAAGGTGGTGCTGTGGATATCGCCTACCTGGATTTCAGTAAAGCTTTCGATACAGTTCCCCATAAAGAGCTGATAGATAAATTATCAAGAATTGGACTTAACCCCTGGATAGTTCAGTGGATCTACAGTTGGCTGAAGGACAGAAACCAGAGGGTTGTTGTTAATGGAGTGTATTCTGAGCAGAGACTGGTTACAAGTGGAGTGCCACAAGGATCTGTTCTGGGCCCTGTTTTGTTCAACATATTTGTAAGTGACATAAGGGAAGGCTTGGCAGGGAAGGTTTGCTTGTTTGCTGATGACACAAAAGTGTGTAATAGGGTTGATGTTCCAGGAGGTGTCTGTAATATGGAGAATGATTTGGCACTATTAGATAAGTGGTCAAAACAATGGAAACTTCAGTTCAATGTTTCCAAATGTAAAATAATGCACTTGGGGAAAAGAAACCCTCAATCTGACTATCGTATTGGCAGTTCTGTGGTAGCAAAGACTTCAGAAGAGAAGGATTTGGGGGTGGTCATCTCTGACAGCCTCAAGATGAGTAACCAATGCAACCAGGCGGTGGGGAAAGCAAATCGTATGCTTGGCTGCATAGCTAGAGGTATAACAAGCAGGAAGAGGGAGATTGTGATCCCTCTGTATAGAGCTCTAGTGAGACCACATCTGGAATACTGTGTACAGTTCTGGAGGCCTCATCTGCAAAAGGATATAACTAAAATTGAGCGGGTTCAAAGAAGAGCTACAAAAATGGTGGAAGGTCTAAAGCATAGAACTTATCAAGAACGACTCAGAGATCTAAATATGTATAGTCTGGAGGAAAGAAGAGAAAGGGGGGACATGATTGAAACCTTTAAATATGTTAAAGGACTGAACAAGGTTCAGGAGGGAAGTGTAATTAATAAGAATCTGAATACAAGAACAAGGGGGCACAATCTGAGGCTAGTTGGAGGAAAAATCAAGAAAAACATTAGAAAATATTATTTCACTGAAAGAGTAGTAGAAACTTGGAACAAACTTCCAGCAGAGGTGGTTGATAAATCCACAGTAACACAGTTTAAACATGCCTGGGATAAACATGTATCTATCCTAAGATAACAATAAAGGAATACTAAAGGGCAGACTAGATGGACCAGGTGGTCTTTTTCTGCCGTCAATCTTCTATGTTTCTATGTTTCTATTGAAAAGTGCCATTAGTGAGAGAAAGATATTTAAGATATGTGTTAATGTTGGAGATAGAACAGCAGAGAAAGAAGGGAGAAGGTGAGAGGGAATGGGATAGAGCGATGTAGAGAGGGGCTTATATGGATATTGTGCCAGATTGTCACAATTTTAGTCTTGAAGGGATAGTAATACTTCATTTTAACTTTATTTTATTTTGTAGGCATTAAAAAAACATGAAGAATGATATAAGTCTTATCTCTGAAACCTTTATGGTTTAAGAGATATTCACAAACAAAGTATCCCCCCCCCGTTCAACCAGATCAGAAGGGAGATGCCCAGGTAGACTGCAGAGAGGGACAATCTTCAATTAAGATAATGGAAAAAGCTGAAAAACTTGTCAAGGGGGGAAGGGCTTTCATTGTTTTCATACAAAGAAAATTGTCCCCTTCTGTTATCTGTACTGTCATACAACCAGACTCACATCTGAGAAGAGATGGCTTACACTAGGTAAAAGGGGCGGGGAGGGGAACTTTGCTTGTGAATATCTCATAAACCATAAAGGTTTGAGAGATAAGACTTATATCATTCTTCATGTTTTTTTAATGCCTACAAAATAAAATAAAGTTAAAACGAAGTATTACTATCCCTTTAAAGTAGTAGACAAGGTCTTCAGCTGAGAAGCTAGCAGTGGTGAGAGGTGCAGGGGGACAGAGAATAGAATACTTAAAAGTGGAAGAAAGGTTTTTAGGATTGCAGGACAGAGAAGATCCAAGAGATACAATATAATATTGTTTTGAGTGGTGAAGGGCAGCAGTTTAGGACCAGATTATTAATTTGTAATAAAGTCAGCAAGAGCACATGACTTCCTCCACAGATGCACTGGAACATTTTTGGAGGTGATAGGTTCTTATAGAATGTCAAGGCTGTGGCTGTAGCGTGAAGTGGTGGGAGCAATCTCATCTAGGGCAAATGTTAGTATGTTGTTGAATTGAGTGGTGGAAAAATTGGGGAATTCTATGGAGTGAATTGTAAAATTACAGAAAGTCAATATCACAAAGCTTTTTGTAACCTTGTGGAGGTCTTTTGGTTAGAGAGTTGGGGGGAACAGTGAGACTCCAGGATAGGAGGTGGTGGTCAGGAAGTGGAAAAGGGAGCTTGGAGAACTGAGAGACTGTGAAGAGAGAGGAGAATACAAGGTCAACAGAGTGACCATTGCAATGTGTGGGGGAGGTAGTCCACTCTGACAGGCCAAAAGAGGAGGCAAGGGATAGACGATTGTAGGCAGCAGGGACTGTAGGGTACTCAACAGGTATGTTAACGTCCTCCAAAATGAGTGTGGGTATGTTAGATGAGAGAAAGTGATAATCTTGTAGCTAACCATCTTCTGAAACCAAAGAAACAATAATATTGAGCTTAAATACATATGTACTACAGAGGGAGGACATAAACTACTTGGCAGAGGTGTACTGTTTGTCCAAAATATTCTACAAAATCCTCTTGACCAATCCTTGGACACAGATAATAGGATTTTAGTCTTACCTGTTAAATCCTTTTCACTTAGTCCATACAGGTCACTGGTACTCTGGGAGGCGTAAGTCCCCTTTAATAGGCAGGAACAATTATGCAAATAATTTGCAGGGGGCGGAGCCTCCCCTCTTACTTAATCCACCTTCTGGCCAGAGCCACTCATATTGATTTGAGACCCTAAGAACTGACCGCAGGTAAGCAAAAAGAAAGACTCCTGTGAGCATGCCCAACAGTCTCCCACTGAATGCCACAGGAGAACCAAGACTGGTCCCTTGACAGGGTGGGAGACCAGTGACCTGTATGGACTAAGTGAAAAGGATTTAACAGGTAAGACTAAAATCCTATTTTCACTGTCGTCCAATACAGGTCACTGGTACTCTGGGATGTACAAACATTGAGCTGACCCAGAGGCGGGAAGAAAGGCAAGGACCAGGCGCAAGGCCCAAGTCACTAGAACTGCTATGAACCAGTTAATAACATAGCCCAAACTGTAAGTGTCAACGGACACCCATCAAGGGAAAACAATCCCTGAACAAACACAGCACACTGAACAAGAGCCAACAGGGCTCAACAGGAAGGAAGCACTAAGGATCACAGAGCGGAAGGCCTAGACAGGCAAAGCTGCCTCCAGGACCTTCCTCCCAAAACTGGCATCAGCCGAAGCCAGTACATCAACTCGATAGTGCCTAGAAAACGTGTGCACAGAGGACCAAGTGGCCGCTCTGCACAGTTGATCAGCAGACGCCTGATTCTTGTAGGCCCAGGAGGCCCCAATAGATCTGGTGGAATGGGCAGTCACCCGGAAGGGAACGTGCTTATTCCGAATCATATAGGCTTCACGAACGGTAGCCTTAATCCAAGAGGCGATAGTAACCTCGGAAGCCGGTCTCCCTGCCCTAGGCCCCTCAGGAATGACGAATAGAGCGTCAGACTTCCTGATAGACTCGGTGCGATGAACATAAAACTTGAGGCACCGCACCACATCCAACAAATGGAGATCTCGTTCCTTGTCAGATGAAGGATTAGGGCAGAAAGAGGGAACCACAATCTCTTGATTGATGTGAAATTCGGACACAACCTTGGGTAAGAATTCCTTGGTAGTGCGAGGCACAGCCTTATCCTTGTGGAACACCAGGTAAGGAGGTTTACAAGACAGAGCTTGTAACTCCGCTACCCGGCGAACGGAAACAATAGCCAAGAGAAAGGCCAGTTTCCAAGTCAAAAGACGTAAAGGAATAGAAGCCAAGGATTCAAACGGGGGTCGCTGGAGAACTCCCAGCACCAAATTGAGGTCCCACTGGGGAGCAGGACTCTTGAAGGCAGGTCGAACATGAGTCACACCTTGGAAGAAAACTTTGACATCAGGAAGGATAGCAATCCTTTCCTGGAAAAACACAGACAAGGCAGAAGTCTGAACCTTGAGGGAACTCAGACTGAGCCCCTTATCAACGCCGTCCTGCAAGAAGGCCAGGACAGTGGGAAGATGAAAATCAAGGGATAACTTCTTATCACTGCACCATGCAACAAAGGTTGACCATATGCGATGATAGATCTTGGAGGACACAGGCTTACAAGCACTGAGCATAGTGGACACCACAGAAGGAGAAAATCCTTTCTTTGCTAGAATTGAGGATTCAACCGCCAAGCCATCAAACGGAATGTGTGAACGTCCTCCTTCCACAGATAACCCTGAAGAAGAAGATCCGGACGGGCAGGAAGTGGGATCGGATCCGCCACTGACATGGCCATCAACTCCGGATACCAGTACTGGCGAGGCCAGTTTGGAGCGATCAGGATGACAGGACAACGCTCCTGCTTCAACTTCTGGATAACTCTGATCAATAGAGGAAGAGGAGGGAAGATGTAAGCCAGGGGAAATTCCCAAGGGATAGACAAGGCATCCACTGCTAGAGCAAGGGAGTCCCTCCACCGGGAGCAAAACACCGGAACCTTCCTGTTGTGTCTGGTAGCCATCAGGTCCACCACAGGCATTCCCCACCTCCGGGTGAGCAACTGAAACACCTCTGGATGAAGAGCCCATTCTCCGCTGTCGACGGTGTGACGACTGAGGAAGTCCGCCATGACGTTGTCCACGCCTGGAATATGAACTGCAGAGATGACAGGCACGTGATCTTCTGCCCAAGCCAAAATATCCTTGACCTCCAACCAGGCGGTGCCGCTTCTTGTGCCGCCTTGCCTGTTGATGTAAGCCACCGCAGTGGCGTTTTCGGACTCCACTCTGATCGGACGACCGGTCGGTTGAGACTCCCAGTGCCTCAGGGCAAGCCGGACAGCTCGAAGTTCCAGAACATTGATGGAGAGAAGGGATTCCTCCAGACCCCATTTCCCCTGAGCACTGAAGCGACCCCAGACTGCACCCCAGCCCCGAAAGCTGGCATCCGTCGTGACTGTGGACCAACGAGGAACTAGAAAGGATCTCCCTTTCAGGAGATGAGGGAGATCCAACCACCAGTGCAGACTCGACTCGACATGAGGAGAAAGAGAAACAGACAGATGTTGATGATCTGGATGATTCCTGCACGTCTGGATCACAAATCTCTGAAGGTCCCTGGAGTGGGCCATAGCAAATGGCACTGCTTCGATCGTGGAAATGAACTTCCCCACTAAGGATGACAACTTCGGAACCGGAATTTCGTCCCTGTCCAGAATCCCAGCCACTCTGATGGCTATCTGGTGAGCCACATCCTCTGGAAGAAACACCATGCATTGGTGAGTGTCGAACAGGAGACCCAAGAACCGAAGCCTCTGAGATGGAACCAAGTCCGACTTGTCCAGATTCAGGATCCAGCCATGATGGTTCAGAGTGTGCATACACTTCTGCAGTTGCTGATGGAGAAGCTCCGCTGAGGAGGCTTTTAGTAGGAGATCGTCCATGTAGAGGGTCACCCTTATCCCATCCTGATGAAGCACCGCTATCAAGGAGCCTAACACCCTCTGGAAGACCTGAGGGGCTGAAGTCAGCCCAAAGGGGAGCGCTGTAAACTGAAAGTGTCCCCTGTGGCAGGCAATCCTGAGATACCGCCTGCTCTCTGGATGAATGGGGATGTGAAGATACGCATCCTGAAGGTCCAGGGAGGCAAGAAATTCCCCCGGAGACATAGCTGCAATCACAGATCGCAGGGATTCCTGGCGGAAGTGGGAAGTCACCACATAAGCATTGAGATCTTTGAGATCCAAAATGGGACGGGCCCCTCCGTCCTTTTTGGCCACCACAAACAGGTTGGAATAAAATCCTGAACCTGTGTCCTCCTGAGGAACCACCTCCAGGACCTCTTTGTCCAAGAGATCCTGAATAGCGTCGTCGAACAGACGTCTCTTTACAGGTTCCTGAGAAGGACGAGTAAAATGGAACCGAAAAGGAGGAAGGGAGGAGAAAGGGATCCGGTATCCCTCTGACACCACCTGAATAACCCACGGGTCCGCCACTGACTCCTCCCAAATCCGGCGAAAGATGTGGAGACGTCCACCTACAGCCGGATGCGGACCCGGGTTCGGCGAGTCATGCCGAAGCAGTCTTGGAGGTCTTGGCCTTGGGGGCAACTTTGGGCTTCCAGGACTGTTTGGGCTTGGAGGAGGAGCGCGTAGCGGGAGGACCCGTCTGGGCCGAGGAGCGTGTCTCAGTCTGAAAGGAACGAAAGGACCGATTGCGTTTGGCTGGAAACTTTTTCTTAAAGACTGAGGGTAGAAGAGTACTTTTACCACCAGTAGCCTCACTGATCATTTCTTTGAGTTCAGAACCAATAGCAAGTTCCCCTGAAAGGGCAAGGAAAGCAAGGCTTTCTTGGAGGCTGTATCAGCAGACCAAATTTTCAGCCAAAGGGCGCGTCTAGCCACCACTGAAGAAGTGGAGGCCCGCGCCATCATGCGCACAGCATCAAAGGCAGCGTCAGCAATATAATTCTGAGCTTCAGAAATGTTAGCAAGAAGCTGCAACTGTTCAGAAACTGGAGCATCCTGGCGAACTGCTTCAGTCAGTCGCTCAGTCCAGGCCGCGATAGCCCTGTTTACCCAAGCCACTGCAAAGGTTGGACGCATGGCAGTGCCGATAGAGGCAAAAATGGACTTAAGAGAAAGTTCCAATTTCTTATCCGTCCAATCATGCAGGGCAGAGGCATCAGAGACAGCCAAAGCGGTAGACTTGGATAGCCTGGAAACAGGGGCATCCACCTTAGGAGGATGTACCCATTTCGCCAGCTCAGTCTCAGGAAAGGGGTACAGTTTAGCAAACTTTTTGGAAACAGAGGAAGACCTAACAGGATTCTTCCACGCCTCAGAGACTAGACGGGCAAGAGTAGGATTAGTTGGAAAACAGACAACAGGCTTAGATGGCTTTTTCTGAAAAACATCAGAAGGATCATAAGTGGATTCTTGAGTCAGAGGAAGATTGAGCATATTCAAAACCGCTCTGATCAGACCCTCAGCCGAAACTTCAGGGTCACATTCATAGGGGTCCCCAATGGACCTGTTAGATTCAATAACAGTACATTCCTCAGCCTCAGAATCCTGCAAGAGTTCTTCCTCAGAAGAATCAGTGACATCAGGAGCCCCCTGTGGCTTAGGCAGGGAGGTCTTGATGGTAGAGGGGGTCTGCCAGACCTGGAGAGCCCCCTGTACCTGAGAGGGAAAGAGTTGAAGGGTGGATCTGAGATCCCTAGTGGCAGCTTTAAACTCCTTCACCCAAGATGGCTCAATAGCATGGCTGGGAAGCCCAGGGTTGCTATCCTGACTAGTACAATTAGGGCATAGATCCCCCACATTATCGCTAGACAGCCCAATGTGGCAAGAGGAGCAAAACGCCATGGGGGTAGCAGACCCCCATCCTCTTTAGACTTGGGTCTAGCCCCTAGCTCCAGTGAAGTAGACATGCTCACAGCGTCAATATACCTCACTAATAACTCTATCACCCAGAAAAGGTGTAAAGGATTAAAGTTTCACCCCAGAAATGTCTAAAATTGGACTTATCTGGCCAGCGAAGGGTTAATCAGTTGAGGAGAGAGAAGGCTCGGTCCCTGCGTAGTGTACTCGCATAGGAAAAGTGCAACAAAATGGCGGCCGTCATGACAGCCAATCAGAAACGAGCGCGAACCAAGCGCTCATGGGAAATGTAGTTTTCCCTATACAAGTACCCCAAACAGTGCCCGAAGCCCCCCTGAACCCCTCACATTAATAAAACACCATCCGGATGATAGAGCAGGAGCCTAGCATTAAAATGAGCCCTCTCTGAAGTTGCTGTGACAAGCGGTTCCAGAGATATGTCCCACACTGTGATTTCCCATAGAGAGTAAAGGAGCCATGCGTCTGAGCGGGAAACGCCGCGCTTAAAGGCGCAGAACACAATTTTTAATAAAGTTTAAGAAAACTTTCAAAAGTGCCCAAACAAGCATAAAACACATAAGAAACATAAGTAAACAAATATACTAAGCTCCAAAACCCAGAGAATACCACAGAAATTGCATAAATCTAAAATAATGCACTAAAAACACCCTATGAGTGCTGGAGTGAATTGAAAACTCCCAAATACAAGCCCATCAAAGGGACACTGTGGGGACAAGTGGACCTTCAGCACTCAAAGGATGACTCACCTTTCCTGCAGGACTTCTGTCTTCAGGTGACCATGATAAGGGAGGAATAACCCAGAGGCAATTCCTCAGCAGGGGAGCTGCTCCACACAAGCTGTCCCCTCATCAGGGTTTAAGGTCCACAGAAAATCCCTGGAAGCTGCACCAGCCACTTTAAAGAGGGCAATTCACAGCCATGGTCACCCTCCTAATGGTGGTATTCCATATTTGAATAAAAATAATAAAACTCTAAGAAGCATAGATGTTCTCTGCCTGGTGTGCAAGCACACCAGGAACAAATCAATATGGGTGGCTCTGGCCAGAAGGTGGCTTAAGTAAGAGGGGAGGCTCCGCCCCCTGCAAATTATTTGCATAATTGTTCCTGCCTATTAAAGGGGACTTACGCCTCCCAGAGTACCAGTGACCTGTATTGGACGACAGTGAAAGTACATTTTACCTTCCAACCACTAATCAAATTCAGATTCCAATAAATTACATTGACTAATACTGACTAATAAGTAATGCATACAGATTAAAATGTAGTAATTGCCCCTAAAACCAAGTGAATGGAAACCATGGATATAGAATACCAGTAATATCATTCTGGTAGTTTGTGTTGGATTCAATTGCAGATCAAACAAGTATCTCTGATTTTATCTCCATGTTTCCCCATAAGCTATAACATAATAATATATAATAAACTCTTCAAAGACAAGAGCCCTGTAGCTGATGAATTAAAGGGCATCTCTGACTTGGATAGTTCCTCACCAGTTGATCTGCTCCTCAGGAGCAAACCTATCTGTAAGCCAGGGCTGCAACGAGAGACCAGTCAGAGCATTGGGGGGAGCAGAATCGGGGTCTGAAAAGAGATTCCGCGTGCTTCCCTAGGAAGATACTGAGCTCTTCCACTGTGCAGAAAGTTTTATGTGCAATGCATGTCCCCTTAGACCCTCTATATTTCGCTCTAATGACCAACACATAGGGTCTATGGGTCTAAAGGGAATGTACACAGAACCAAAGATTTTGTTGTTGATAGTCAAGGCATTCAGTTTCCTGACCCCTCGAATGACTGAAAGAAGCCATTTTAGAGCTGCACAGCATGGTCCCTGGCTTTTTACTAAGTCTGCTCTCACTGGATCAGACATAAACATGGTAATTGTCCTTAAGGGAAATTAGAGCAATTGTGGGGCAAATCTACTGCAACACAGTAGACAAATAGAAATTCTCATTGATTTAAATGGGACTTTTAACCAATTGATTGCTAGAGAGATCTCCAACACAGACGTCTCTAGCATTTCATGGGTTAAAAGCCTTGTTTAAACCAGTGGGAATTTTGAGTCCAGTTGGTGCACTTGGCCAACTCCAGAATTACTCAACTTTTTATGGTATATCAATCTCTTTGTGTTTCAATAGTAGGATTCCAACACCTATAAATTTTGCCAGAACTCCACCTCAACTTTTAAGACAACCACTGTCCTCCTCCTTCTCTCTTTTCATTGCAAAACATAGCAATTGCCTTAATCCACATACAAATAATGTCCTAACTGAATCTGGTTTTATACCGTACCAAAGATAAATCTATTTTTAAGGTCTCATTCCTGAGCGTAACACTAAAAGATCAAAAAAGAAACAAGATGCAAGTGGGAATTCTACTGAAAAGAGCGCTCCAATAGACGGTAACACAACAGATATATATATATATATATATATATATATATATATATATATATGTATAGAAAAAGACTGTGGGTACTCACATGGTTAAGCAGACCGGTGTCTTCTTATCACTGGTTCTATAATACGCATGCAGGGAAATTATCAGCTTGTCCCTGCTCAAAAAATATAAAAATAATTACAATGTGAAAAAGAAAATTATATGTGAATAAAAAGGTGTTAATGTTTATTATGAATCACATGGTGCTTTTTATATTTTCGCATATCACTTTCTCTATAATATACCATATAGCATAGTAATTTGCTGTAAAAAATTGTGTTTGCGTTTTGTAGTCCAAATAAGATAAGGAAACAACAAATTTATGTAGTCTATTTATATTAATATATAATGGATAAATACATTTCTTGGATAGTTCACTTTGGACAGATATTTTCTGTGACGTAAAAGCCTTTAAGTGAACTTACATTAATTGGGTATATTGTGCTTTCCTCCTGTTTTAGCTTCTAGTATAGATTTAAAGATACTGTTTGTGGAATATAACTTCTTAAACACGCTTGTAAGATCTGAGTATAAATTAGAGATATCTTGGGTTTTGAAATAATGCTATATTGTGGATGATTTTCGCTACAGGTGAATTTCTATAGACGTGTACTAGATACTCAAACTCTTGTGAGCATAATTGTGGATGGTAATTCCATCTACATAGTATTTTTATTGGAGTTCGTTTATAGTGCTGTTTCTGGGATGAAAATTATCGATTTCTAGTAGCAACATAGTAATGTTTATGACTCTTCTAAACTTGGGAAAGTGATGAGCAGGTTAATCTTTGTTGCATAGGGAAAAGAGTTACATTGTTGTTCATTGGAGCCCAGTGGATGGCGATATAAGAGATTATAAATAGTGGGTTTTTGACCAGTGGGAATTTCGTTTTGTTTGTTGGAATCTTGTATGTTCATTCTGATTTTAAATGTACTTGAAAAAGTGGCAATAATAACTGCCATGAAATGCGTTGTATACGTAGAGCGAACGCTAGCTTAACATCTCTATGTAAGATATTTTTGACTTTGGTTTTAAAAATAAATACAAACAAGTTTGATACTCATCCTCTGGTGAAGCCCATTTGTTTGGAGTACGTGGAGCATTCCGGGGGTGCTTGAGCAGGGACAAGCTGATAATTTCACTGCATACGTATTATAGAACCAGTGATAAGAAGACACCGGTCTGCTTAGACCTGTGAATACCCACGGTCTTTTTCTATATTTATCTATTGTGACCAGTCTATTGGAGCTCTCTTTTCAGTAGAATTCCTAGTTGCACCTTTCTTTCTTTTTTGTTTCTTGGGTCTATCGTGGAACTTTGGAGTGACACTTTGGACAACATAGAGCAGCTGAACGTCTGAGTGCCCAAGTGGAAGTGGGCTTAAGAATTTCCTCCACCTGCTTGTTTTGTCTATAGTGCATATAAGTGCCTGACAGAGATATATCACATGTATATGGGGGCAGAGCATTTGTACCCCTCTTCCTAAGTGCCCCTCTTCTAAAGTGTTTCCAAGAGTTTAACAACTGAGTTATTGGGTGACCCATTCTCTTCTCTTCTCATCCACAGGTATGAACAGTGTATCATCTGCCTTGTTGACATATTAACCCCTTGTGTGCCTGGTGCGGCTGGAGCTATATTTGTCTGGGTATGAACAGTGTATCATCTGCCTTGTTGACATATTAACCCCTTGTGTGCCTGGTGCGGCTGGAGCTATATTTGTCTGGGTATGAACAGTGTATCATCTGCCTTGTTGACATATTAACCCCTTGTGTGCCTGGTGCGGCTGGAGCTATATTTGTCTGGGTATGAACAGTGTATCATCTGCCTTGTTGACATATTAACCCCTTGTGTGCCTGGTGCGGCTGGAGCTATATTTGTCTGGGTATGAACAGTGTATCATCTGCCTTGTTGACATATTAACCCCTTGTGTGCCTGGTGCGGCTGGAGCTATATTTGTCTGGGTATGAACAGTGTATCATCTGCCTTGTTGACATATTAACCCCTTGTGTGCCTGGTGCGGCTGGAGCTATATTTGTCTGGGTATGAACAGTGTATCATCTGCCTTGTTGACATATTAACCCCTTGTGTGCCTGGTGCGGCTGGAGCTATATTTGTCTGGGTATGAACAGATATTAACATCTTGTGTATCTAATTTATCAACCCTGCTAGCTCATAGACTGTGTGTCTGCATTCCCTTGGAGAGTTAATTTCCCTCTCACACCTTCCATTTCCCTCAGCCTTTTGCTCCATCCTTTGATATGTTGATAGTTTGATTGCTAATCAATAGTTTGTGGCCTATATATCTGGACACACATTGGGGGAAAGCATTTGCTGGGGGCAGAGCATTTGTACCCCTCTTCCTAAGTGCCCCTCTTCTAAAGTGTTTCCAAGAGTTTAACAACTGAGTTCAACAACGAGGACAACACACAAGGCAAAATACAAGGCACCAGAAATCCTGCATTACCTGTAAGGAGCACCTGTAAGAAGATAATCAGCAAAGACATTTCTTCTCTGGCATCAGATTTGGACTTGCAATGTTTACATCTGCTATTTATTTTGTTGTTATATGTTCAGTGCTCCCCAGGATTCTTGTCAGCCTCAGCTCTCCCCCTGACTTTACAAACTACATACACATCTCTCCCTCTCTCCTCCCCTTCACACCTGTCTGCTCCTACACACTTCTCCAGATTTTAACCCCTTCTACCTCTGCAGTCCCTATTCCTAAGCACCAATACAAATCCCACTCCCACATCTCTGCCCTTTGTCTTATCCTTCTGCTTGCTGCAGGGGATATTGCTCCCAATCCCGGCCCAATCCCCATACCCACCTGCTATCAGCCACGGCCCACCATTTCCTCCCACCGCAACTTGGAGGGTTCTAACCCCTCAAATCTCATAAACATTCCTCTTTATTCACCCTCCTTTCTCCCCTTCTCCTGTGCTCTGTTGAACACCCGCTCCATAGTTAATAAGACAACCCCCATTCATGATTGTTTCTGTGAGCAATCACTGCAGTTGTTTGCCTTCACAGAAACTTGGTTATCTGCACAGGACACAGCTGTGGAGGCTGCACTCTCTCATGGAGGGTTCTGCTTCTCACACACCCCTCGATCCACTGGTCGAGGTGGGGGGGTAGGTCTCCTTCTCTCCTCCCGCTGCCGCTTCCAGACCCTCTCAATCCCACCATGTGTGCACTTTTCTTCATTTGAAGTACACGCAATCCAGCTCTATTACCCCCTGTCTATGCGCGTGGCTGTAATATACAGGCCACCTACTAACTCCTCTTCTCCTTCAAACTTTCTCTCAGATTTTGAATCCTGGCTCTCCTTCTTTCTCTCCACTGACAATCCTGTCCTTATTCTGGGTGATTTTAACTGTCATATTGACAACCCCTCTGTCCCCTGGGCTTCCCGTCTTCTAGATCTAACCGCTTCCCTTGATCTCTGGCAGTGGACCGACAGTGCCACTCACAAAGCTGGTCACTGCCTCGATCTTGTTTTTACTAAGGGTCTGGACCTTTCCTCTCTCACAGTTTCCCCATTCCCTCTATCAGACCACCATCTTATATCCTTCTCTCTTTCTCACACTGCCCCTTCCCCCATCCCTCCCACCAACAGATTTATAAGGGATACCCGCTCACTTGATCTTGCTGGGATGAGCGCCTCACTTAACTCTAATCTTTCCTCTTTGCTAGCCATCTCTGACACAGACATTCTAGTTAACTCCTACAACTCCATTCTATCCTCTGCTATTGATTCCTTTGCCCCACTGAAACCACAACGGAGCCGTCAAGTCAATCCACGACCCTGGCTCAACTCCCACACCCGCTTCCTACGCTCCTGCACTCGTTCTGCTGAACGCCTTTGGAGGAAATCTCGCTCACATGCAGATTTCATCCACTTCAAATTTATGCTGTCCTGCCTGCATTCTGCTTTATCAAAAGCTAAACAAGAATACTACACCATACTAATCCACAACAATAAATCAAACCCGCGCCGTCTCTTTGCGGTCTTTGACTCCTTGCTCCATCCTTCCACTGCTTCCTCTCACCCCATACATTCACCTCAAGCTTTTGCAGATCACTTCAAGCACAAGGTGGAATCTATTCAAAAACAGATTCCTACTATTCCATCTGCCTCCGAACTCTCTCTCCCCAAACCCCCCTCATCATACTTTGATAGTTTTACCCCAATAACAGAGGAAGAAGTTTCTCAACTTCTCCTATCTACCCACCTCACTACCTGCTCCTTGGACCCTTTGCCCTCCCACTTACTCAAACCACTTGCACCAGTCCTTACACCTATATTAACACACATCTTCAACACTTCTCTCTCCACAGGCACCTTCCCTTCTTCCTTCAAACAGGCCCAAATTAAACCCCTGCTCAAAAAGACTACCCTCGACCCCTCCTGTCTCTCTAACTATCGACCTGTCTCCCTTCTGCCACTTACCTCAAAACTCCTAGAACGCCTGGTCTTCTCCCAAATAACCAAATTCCTCAACTCTAACTGTCTTTTGGATCCGATGCAGTCTGGTTTCCGGTGCGGTCATTCAACTGAGACCGCTCTCTGCAGGGTGGCTAATGATCTCCAGACTGCAAAAGCCAGAGGACAGTTTTCAATACTTATACTACTCGATTTATCCTCTGCCTTTGACACAGTTAACCATTCTCTGCTTGCTCAAATTCTCCACAGTCTTGGTTTCCGAAATCAAGCTGCTTCATGGCTCTCCTCCTATCTCTCACAACGTTCCTTTTTTGTGTCCTCTAACAATAACACCTCCTCCACGGTCCCTCTGTCTGTGGGGGTGCCTCAAGGCTCCGTTCTGGGTCCTCTGCTTTTCTCACTGTACACTCTTTCATTGGGTGAACTTATTAGTTCATTTGGCTTTAAATACCATCTATATGCTGACGATACCCAAATTTACATCTCCACTCCTGATCTTTCACCACAAATCCAGCTGCAAATTTCAGACTGCCTCTTGGCCATTTCCTCCTGGATGGCACAGCGTCAGCTGAAGATTAACATGGCCAAAACCGAACTGTTAATCTTCCCACCAAGACCTTGCCGATCCCCTAGCTTCACCATTACAGTTGATGGAATTGATATTGATCCGGTCAGCTCAGCACGCTGCCTTGGGGCCATATTTGATTCCTCTCTTTCCTTCTCCCCTCACATTAACTCTGTGGCTAGATCATCTCGCTTCTTTCTCCGTAACATTGCTAAAATCCGCCCGTTCCTCTCCCAACAAACTACTAAAACTCTTATACGTGCCCTCATTCTGTCCCGCTTAGACTATTGCAATATCCTACTAACTGGCCTCCCTGCTACTCATCTTTCACCTATGCAATCTGTTTTAAACTCAGCTGCACGAATCACCACACTCTCCCCAAAAACTGAACCTGCCCACATAATTCTCAGACATCTGTCATGGCTCCCAGTTCAGCAGCGCATCAATTACAAAGTCCTTCTTCTCACCTTTAACGCTCTCCACACTGCTACCCCTCCTTACATCTCTTCCCTCATCTCCTATTATGTTCCTGGCCGCCTCCTTCGCTCAGCACACAATGCACTTCTTGTTGCACCATCCACACCCTCTGCCCTCTCCCGTCTCAAACCTTTCTCGCTTTCTGCTCCATACCTATGGAACTCCATACCCCTCTCCTTACGCCTAGAAAAATCCCCCTCTGTCTTTAAGTCTACCCTGAAGTCTTATCTTCTGGAGCACTAGGACCATGCACTGCCTTTGGCCAAAGTCAGCACTTGTAATCTCAGCAGTTAACACCCTCTTACCCCATTGTATGTCTCCCTTTATCCATTTAGACTGTAAGCTCCTTGGGGCAGGGAATTCTCTCCCATTGTTTCTATGAATGTCGCACTTATTTCATCCCCTCTTATTTATTGTAACATATGTCTATTGTAAGGCGCTGCGTACACTGTGTGGCGCCATATAAATAAAGATACATACATAAATAAATAAAGATACATACATGTGAGTACCCTGGATCAGGGGATTATTTTTACTTTAAGATACTGCTGTGTGCATATACTACCCTATGAGGTGCCCCTCTTTTCTGTTTGTTTTTTTTTTTACTAATAGGTCAAGTCTCTATTAAACTCTATATACCACATACCTTACTTGAATTATATACAGTGCCAGGTGCTAAGGAACAAATACAAATAAACATACTGTTAGCACCTCTGATAAGATAAGCACTGATGAATACAGATCTTAAATACACTACATCTCTACTGTACCAACTACCAACAATGCAAGACGATAGCTTTACTGTAACTAAAGACATCATAAGTGTGTATACGATTATTTCCCATAAAAAGGTCAATAATGCAGTACTCAAGCTCACCAAAATGCCTTAGTTTGCTTGAGTAGGGAAGGCTATGTTATTCAACTAGGAAAACATATAAACACACAAAATTTTGTGTAAGCATATTTTTACTCTCAGTTTAGTAGGGCTTTAATACAATTAAAATCCTACTAACACACATTTTTCATGTATTTTAGAGCATATCTACATAAGTGTACTCAGCACCAGAGTAAAAACATAATTGATACATCTACAAAAGATCTTTACAACAATAATGTTGCATAGCATGAGAGAGCAAAAAATATGTTGCAATGTTTAGGAAATGGACCCCAGAATGATGAACATCAGAGGACAGTCAAAAAATTGATGAACTCCAGAGGACAGTAACGAAGTGATGAACATCGGGAAATACTTGCATCATGATGAACACCAGAGGACAGTCACGAAGTGATGAAGATCGGGAAAGACTTGCATTATGATGAACACCAGAGGACAGTCACGAAGTGATGACGATCGGGAAAGACTTGCATTATGATGAACACCAGAGGACAGTCACGAAGTGATGAACATCGGGAAAGACTTGCATCATGATGAACACCAGAGGACAGTCACGAAGTGATGAACATCGGGAAAGACTTGCATCATGATGAACACCAGAGGACAGTCACAAAGTGATGAACAACAAAAGATAGAGTGACGAACACCAAATGACATTAACAAACTTGATGAACATTGAGAAGCATCAAAGGCCACTCCTATACTGATAACCACCAAGGGGTACTAAGAAAGTGATTAACACCAGGGTGCACCCACAAGTTGATGAATACCAGAGAATTCAGAGAATTATGAAAAACAGTGGACAGTTTGTTATGAATATCAAAAGACACTGACAGTTTGACGTACACCTCTGGACACTGAGAAAGTGAAAAACACGAGGGGACACTCACAAAATCATAAACGACAAAAGGAAATCAGAGTGATGATTTCCAGTAATTCCCCAGAACCTGATGACCACCAAACAAATAGCTACCTCAATTTTAAATTCTCTTTAAAATTAGCTAAACGTATTGTAGGATGACAGGTCATCTTTAACATAAGTCTGAGGAGGTGTTACAGCCCCTTTATAGAAGGTAGACAATTAAACATATTTATAAAACTTCCTGTTAACCATTTGAGGTGGATACCTCTCTGGTACTCAAAGGGTTAATAATGGTGAAGCTGAATTCTAGGACAAACTCACAGCATCACTGCGGAGACATGCCAATTCCTATTGATTTAAATAGGGTTTTAATCTACTGAATTTTAGAGAGTCTTTCAGAGCATTGTGAAACAATACAATACAGATCTCTCTAGTAGTTATGGGTTTATTAGATCCATTAAATGAATGGGAATTTGGGAAAATTATATTTCCCCTATGGTACAGTTGTTTTTCTCCATTTCTTCTTTGTACAAGACATGACGAGGCTGCACCAGAAAGTTCCAGAAGCTGAGCAAGACAAATACTCAAGTGTAAGTGTGGTATTTTTTGCTAATAACAACATGTCTGGAGGGTTTATACTGTATTATATAAAATTAGAAATGTGGGGCACCACAAACCACAGGCCTTAACATATTTTGACAAGAGCCACAGATTCCAGACACTGCAAAACATCCCCTTCTCCTCCCAGTATCAGAGCTGACTGAGTGTTTTTTAGACATCTTGTTGCAGTAATAAGAGTTGGATTATAGATCTTCAATATCAAGTTAACATTCAGAAATTCTTACCCAGAAATAGCCTAAAAGAAAAGACACCAGACAAGAAAATACTTTAGGACTACTATCCTGAAACTGGAAACTGTGAACAATTGCTTAATATTATTCCTTCCAGGGACTTAAAGGATCAGCATGCAAGACCACAGAAGACTGTACCCACATGGTAGATTTTGTTTACATATAATGTTTTACTCCAAATCTCCACTATTACCTGGACAAGACAAAAATGTACATGAAGAAATATTGATTTTTCAGAGTTTGAAGAGATTATTTTTCAGGTACACTTCCATTGCAAGTCTGACCTTTCAGGTAAATATTAGTTTGTCTATATATAAACCATAAGAATAATTCATGAGTGAGTAATTCTACCAAATAGTTTACCATAGGTTGCTTATTTGTGTTTTTTATATGTAGAGTGCAGTGCAAACATTTGGATTTTCCACAGTTTTGCTTATATCCACTGCATTTAATTACAAGTGAAACAACAGCTGAGTTCTTTGTAGCTGTCCGATTGGTCAAAGCTGTAGAGATTGGGGGAGATTATAAAATGAGTAATGTGTCTGTAAAGTCACAAAGCGACATAAGGATATGTATAAATGTTTAGTGACATTTTTTTCTAAGTACTAAGTTCACTCAGTCGACTTTTTTCAAAAGTGGAGTAGAAACGGTCTAGTTTAAATAAAAATTGTGACGCAATGTATTTCTAAAGAAATGTGATAATTAAGCCAAAAATAAAGGCAGGTTCAGTGATAACATTTAAATGTCAGTTATAACCTGTTATTAACCATTCAAGTGCCAGACGGGTATGCAACGCATTGTTCTGCAATGCGTTGCATACCTCCTAGGCACTCGAAGTGTTAATGGAAATATATAGTGACAGCTATTTATGCGAAAAAATATTTTCTTGTAATTTTTCTGAATATTCTCAGATATATATTTATAAACCTGACTTTACTTCTTTATAAATATGACCAGTTTTTGGGAATTTCAGAGATAATCCTAAAACATTCACTAAGAAGGCTTTCCATTGTACATTATCTAACTGAGGAATGGATGGGGATGATGGGAGTTGTAGTTTCTAACATGTAGATAATAGGTGGCCTACTCCTGACTTTGAGCTGTGAGAACTCAGTAAGGCTAATGTACTAAGAAAATTGAAGCAAAACTATCCTTTCCAAATTTCTTTTGATCTTTTTTGGGATTTTTATCCCCTTGAACCTAGACAGGTCCCCAATACATAGCGAAGTAGATATCCCAGGATCCAAGGGGTATGGAGACAGGAAATCTACAGGAAATGTGCCGTGTTGGATATAAATCAATTGGTTGTACAGAATGGCATTTGGATCCAGAGGACAGGTAGCATAGTATAGGAGACAGTGGATGTGAATTGTGGGATATGGATCCCGGGAATGTGCATTGTGGATATGGAGAAAGGGAACATGCATTGTCAGATATAGAATAAAGAGAAGTGTAGAGTAGGATATAGAACTAGGGAATGTGCAGTATGGGATACTGAACCAGGCAATGTGTAAAGTAGGATGTGGGATCAGGTGATGTGCAGAGTGGGATATAGTCAAGAGGTGAGCAGTATGGAATTTTCAGTCAGGAAATGTGCATTGTGGGATATGAAACCAGAGAATGTGCAGCAGGGGATCTATAGGCAAGGTTTCTGCATCATGGGATCTGGAGCCAGGGGATGTACAGCAAGGTATATGGAACCATGGAATGTGCAATATTGGGTATGACATCAGCATGGGACATGTAGCTTGGGGATGTGCAATGTGGGATACACAGCCAGGGGGTGTACAGTGTGGGATATAGAGCAAGGAGATGTGTAATGTGGGATATGGGGCCGGGGGACATGAAGCATGGGATATGGAGCCTGGGTACATGCAGTGTAGAAAATAGAGCCAGGTGAAGTACAGTGTGGGATATGGAGCGAGGGAATGTAGGACATGGATCATGTGCTATATGGGATCTAGAGCCAGAGGATGTGCAGCATTAAATCTGCTACCAAATGAGGCGCAGTGTAAGATATGGAGCTAGAGGAGGTGTGTGTCAGCTATAGAGCCAGGGCATGTGCAAAGTGAAATATGGAGCCAGGGGATTTGCCATATGGGATATGGAGCCAGAGGATGTCCATTGCGGGATATGAAGCCAGGGATTTCCATTGTGGGATACAGAGCCAGAGGATGTCCATTGTGGGATATGAAGCCAGAGGATTTCCATTGTGGGATATGGAGCCAGGGATTTCCATTGTGGCATATGGAGCCAGGGGATGTCCATTGTGTGATATGGAGCCAGGGGATGGCAATATGGGGTATGGAGCCAGGAGATGTGCATTATGGAATAAGGAGCCAGGGGATGTCCTTTGTGGGATACGAAGCAAGGGGATGTCAATTGTGGGATATGGAGCTAGGAGATGACAATATGGGATATGAAGCCAGAAGATGTGCAATAAGGGATATGGAGCCAGGGGATGTGAAGAGTTTGATACTGAACCAGGGGATTTACAGAGAGGTATAACTACAAGGGATGAAGAGGGTGTAGTTACACCTGGGCCCAGGATCCAAGGGCGGCTCGTTTGACTCAAGAGTCCAATACATTGTAGTTATTCCTCTGTCTGAGAACACTTTTTTGTTGTAGTGAGCCCAAAATGTTTTTGCACCGGGCCCTCTAATGACTAGTTACTCCACTGGATGTGCTGTGTCAAATATGGAGACAGGGAATGTTCAGTGTTGGATATTGAACCAGCGCATGTGCAGTGTGGCATATGGAGTCAGAAGATATGCTATTTGAGATATAGAGCCAGTTGATGTGAAGTAAGGAATATGGAGCCAGCGGTGTCCAGTGTCAGATATGTAACCAGGGGATTTGCAGTATGAGATATGTAGCCAGGGGTTGCGAAGTAAGGAATATCGAACCATGGGATGTGCAGTAAGTGACATGGAACTGGGGGTTAGTGTGGGATTTGCAGTGCTGGATAAAGAACCACGTGATATGCAATGTGGGATATGGTGCCAGGGTATTTGCCGTATGGGGTATGGAGCCAGGAGATGTGCAGTAAGGGATTTGGGGCCTGGGGATGTGCAACATGAGATATTAAGGCAAAGCAGCAATAGTGAAAGCTATAAAGCCAGGGGAGCTTCAATGAAGGCTATGAAGCCAAAACAGCTATTCTATAGAATACGGAACAAGATGAGCTTTAGTGAGGTATATGGAGCCAGGGGAGCTATAATGAAGTGTTTAAAGCCAGGAGAGGGTGAGTGAGAGGTTGGGAGCCAGGTGAGTTATAGTGAAGGGCATGAAGCCATTGGATGCTACAGTCAGAGGTATGAAGCCAAGGAAGCTATAGTGAGGGGTATGGAGCCAGGGAGAGCTATAGTGAGGGAAATTCAGTCATGAGAGCTGTAGTGGAGAGTACTTGAGTCAGGGAAATTCAGTCATGAGAGCTGTAGTGGAGAGTACTTGAGTCAGGGGGACAAAATGATTTATATGGATGAGATATAGTGTATGGTATGGAGCTAGGAAAGCTTTAGTGAGTGATATGAACCCAGGGTAGCTATAGTGGAGAGTATGCAATCATGACAGACATAGTGAGGGGTATGGAGACAGAGGAGCTATAGTGAGGAGTATGGAGGAAGGAGAGCTATAGTGTGGGGTATTGGGCCAGGGGAGCTATAGTGGGGGGTATTGGGCCAGGTGAGCTATAGTGGGGGGTATGGATCCAGGGAGAGCTATAGTGGGGGGTATTGGGCCAGGTGAGCTATAGTGGGGGGTATGGATCCAGGGAGAGCTATAGTGAGGAATATGAAGTCATGGGAGCTATGAGGGGTATGGAGTGAGGGGAGCTATAGAAAGGGGTAGGGAGCCAGGGGAGCTATAGTGGGGGGAATGAAGCCAGGAGAACTATAGTGAGGGGTATGGAGGCAGGGGAGCTATAATGCACTGTATAGGGCCAGGGAAGATATGTTTGGTATGGAGCCAGGGGACCTATAGTGTTTGGTATGGAGCCAAAGGAGCTATACTGAGGGGTGTGTAGCCAAGGGAGCTATAGTGAGTGGGTATAGAGCCAGAGGAGCTATGGTGAGGAGGTATGGAGTCAGAGGAGCTGTAATGAAGGGTATTCAGTCAAGGGAAAAAAATTAGTTAAATGGAGCCAGGGTAGCTATAGTGAGGGGTGTGAAGCCAGGGCAGACATAGTGAGAGGTATGGAGACAGAGGATCTATAGTGAGGAGTATGGAGAAAGGAAAGCTATAGTGTGGGTTATTGGGTCAGGGGAGATGTAGTGAGGGGTATGGATCCAGGGAGAGCTATAGTGAGAGATATGAAGTCATGGGAGCTATCAGGAGAATGGAGTGAGGGGAGCTATAGAAAGGGGTAGGGAGCCAGGGGAGCTATACTAGGTGGAATGAAGCCAGGAAAACTATAGTGAGGGGGTACGGAGCCAGGGGAGCTATAGTGTATGGTATGGAGCCATGGAGCAATAGTGAAGGGTATGGAGCCATGGAGCTATAGTGAAGGGTATGGTGCCAGGGGTGCTATAGTGAGGGGTTATGGAGCCAGGGGAAGTGTAGGGAGGGGTATTGTGTCAGGGGAAAAATAAGTTATATGAAGCCAAGGTAGCTACAGTGAGGAGTGTGAAGCAAGGGGAACTATAGTGAGAGGTATGAAGCCAGGACAGCTACAATAAGAGGTGCAAAGCCTGGAGAGCTATAGTGAGAGGTGTGAAACCAGGAGAGCTAAACTGAGGGGTAGGCAACCAGGGGAGCTATAGTGAGGGGTATGAATCCAGGGAGAGCTATAGTGTGTGGTATGGAGCCAGGAGAGCTATAGAGTGGGGAATGGAGCCAAGGGAGCTATAATGTACCTATGGAGCCAAGGGTGCTATAGTGAGGGGTATTGAGTCAGGGGAACAAAGAGAGTGATAAGGAGCCAGGGGTGATATAGTGTGGGGTATGGAGCTAGGACAGACATAGTGAGAGGTATGGAGAAAGAGGAGCTATAGTGAGGGGTATGGAGCCAGGATAGCTATAGTGTGGGGTATGGGGCCAGGGATGCTATACTGAGGCGTATGGAGCCAGGGAGAGCTATAGTAAGGGATATGAAGTCATGGGAGCTATAGTGAGTGGTATGGAAGCAGTGCAGCTATAATGAGGGGTGTGGAGTCAGGGGAGCTATAGTGAGGGGTAGAGAGCCAGGGGACCTATAGTAAGGGATATGAAGTCATGGGAGCTATAGTGAGTGGTGTGGAAGCAGTGGAGCTATAATGCGCTGTATGGAGCCAGTGGAGCAATAGTGTGTGGTATGGAGCCAGAGGAGCTATAGTGAGGGGGTATGGAGCATGGGAAGCTAGAGTGAGGGGTATTGAGTCAGGGGAACAAAAATGAGTGATATGGAGCCACGGGTGATATACTGTGGGGTATTGAGCTAGGGCAGATATAGTGAGGGGTATGGAGACAGAGGACCTATAATGAAGGTTATGGAGCCAGGGAGAGCTATACTGAGGAATATGAAGTCATAGCAGTTATAGTGAGGAGTATGGAAGCAGTGAAGCTATAATGAGGGGTGTAGAGTGAGGAGATCTACAGTGAGGGTTAGGGAGCCAGGGGAGCTATAGTGGTGGTGGTGGTGGGGGAGGGGATGAAGCCAGGAAGCTATATTGTGGGGTATGGAGGCAGGTGAGCTATAATGTACGGTATGGAGCTAGGGAAGCTATTGTTTGTGGTATGTAGCCAGAGGAGCTGTAGTGAGGGATATTGAGTCAGGGAAACAACATGAGTGATATGGAACCAGGGTAGCTATAGCGAGAGAGGTGAAGTCAGCAGAGCTAGAGTGAGAGGTAAGCACCCAGGGGAGCTACAGTGAGGGGTATGGAGCCAAGGAGAGCTATAGTGTGTGGTATGGAGCCAGGAGAGCCATACTGTGGAGTATAGAGCCAAGGGAGCTATAAGGTACACTATGAAGCCAGAGACAATATAGTGTGTGTTATGGAGCCAGCGGAGCTATAGTGAGGGGGTATGAAACCAGGGGAGCTATAGTGAAGGGTATTGAGTCAAGGTAACAAAATGAGTTATATGGAGCCAGGGATGATATGGTGTGGGGTATGGAGCTAGGGGAGCTTTAGTGAGTGGTATGAACCCAGGGTAGCTATATTGAGGGGTATGCAACCAGGGCAGACATAGTGAGAGGTATGGAGACAGAGGATCTACAGTGAGGACTATGGAGAAAGGAGAGCTGTAGTGTGGGTTATTGGGCCAGGGGAGATGTAACGAGGGGTATGGATCCAGGGAGAGCTATTGTGAGAGATATGAAGACATGGGAGCTATGAGGGGTATGGAGTGAGGGGAGCTATAGAAAGGGGTAGGGAGCCAGGGGAGCTATACTGGGTGGAATGAAGCCAGAAAAACTATAGTGAGGGGGTACAGAGCCTGGGGAGCTATAGTGTATGGTATGGAGCCAGGGAGCTATAGTGAAGGGTATGGAGCCATGGAGCTATAGTGAAGGGTATGGAGCCAGGGGTGCTATAGTGAGGGGTTATGGAGCCAGGGGTGCTATAGTGAGGGGTTATGGAGCCAAGGATAGATATAATGTGTGGTATGGAGCCAAAGGGTATGGAGTCAGGGGAAGTGTACGGAGGGGTACTGAGTCAGGGGAAAAAATAAGTTATATGAAGCCAAAGTAGCTACAGTGAGGAGTGTGAAGCAAGGGGAACTATTGTGAGAGGTATGAAGCCAGGACAGCTACAATGAGAGGTGCAAAGCCTTGAGAGCTAGAGTGAGAGGTGTGAAACCAGGAGAGCTATAGTGAGGGGTATGAATCCAGGGAGAGCTATAGTGTGTGGTATGGAGCCAGGAGAGCTATAAAGTGGGGAATGGAGCCAGGGGAGCTATAATGTACCTATGGAGCCAGGGGTGCTATGGTGAGGGGTATTGAGTCAGGGGAACAAAGTGAGTGGTATGGAGCCAGGGGATCTTTAGTGAGGGGCATAGAGCCAGGGGAGATATTTTGAGAGCTAAGGAGCCATTGGCTCTTTAGTGAGGGGTATGAAGCCAGAGAGATATAGTTAGAGGTATCTAGCAGGTGGAACTGTAGTGAGGGGTCTGGAGCCATGGGGAGATGCAGTGAGTCGTATGGAGACAGGGTAGCTATAGTAAGGGGTATGGAACCAGGGGAGGTGTAGTAAGGTGTATGAAGCCATGGGGAGATATAATGTGAAGTGTGAAGTCAGGAGAGCTATAGTATGGGGTATGGAGCCAGGGTAGCTATAGTGAGGGGTATGAAGCCATGGGGAGATACAGTGAGAGGAATTAAGCCACTGGGAGATATAGAGAGCCAGGGGAGCTGTAGTGAGATGCAGCAAAGCTATAGATATGAAGCCAAGAGAGGCATAGTGAGGGTTAAGAAGCCAGGGGTGTAGTATGAAGCCATGGAGAGCAATAGTGAGGAGGTATGAATCCAGGACAGCCACAGTGATGTGTATAGAGCCAGGGAGCAATAGTGAAGGGTGTAAAGCCAGGAGAGCTATAGTGAGGGGTTTATGGAGTCAACTGAGCTATAGTGAGGGGTATGAAGAAAAATGAGCTATAGTTAGGGGTATGGAGCCAGGGAAACAATAATGAAGGGTATGAAGCCAGGGGATATATAGTAGGGATATGGAGCCAGGGGAGATATAATGAGGGTTATGAAGCTATGAAAGCCACAGTGAGGGTTGTGAAGCCAGGAAAGCTATAGTGTGTGGTAAGGAGCCAGGGTAGCTATAATGAGGGGGTTAAGGAGTCAGGGGAGTTATAGCGAGGGGGTATATTGCCTTAAGAGATATAGTGAGGGATCTGAAGCCAGGGGAGCTATAGTGAGGGGTATGAAGCCAGGGGAGCTATAGTGAGGGGTATGAAGCCAGGGGATATATAGTGAGGGGTATGAAGCTAGGAGAAATATAGTGAGCGGTATAATGCCAGGGGAGCTATAGTCAGGGATGTGAAGCCTAGACAGCTATAATAAGGAGTATGAAGCCAGAGGAGCTTATAGTGTGGGATATGGAGCCAGGGGAGCTATAGTGAGGGGTATGAAGGCAGGAGAGCTATAGTGAGGGGTATTAAGCAAGAGGAGACATAGTGAGGGGTATGGATCCAAGGGAGCTATAGTGAGTTGTATGATGCAAGCTGAGCTATAGTTAGGGTTATGGAGCCAGGGAAGCAATAGTGACGGGTATGAAGCCAGGGGAGCTATAATGAAGGTTGTGGAATCTATTGAGCTGTAGAGAGGGGTATAAAGTCAGACAAGATAAAGTGAGGGGTATAGAATCAGAGGAGCTATAGAAAAGGGTATGGAACCACTATAGAGAGTGGTATGAAGCCAGAGTAGCTATTATGACAGGTATGAAGCAGAGGCGATATAGTGAGGGTTATGAATCCTAAGGAGGTATAATGAGGGTTATGAAGCCTGAAGAGGTATAGAGTTATGGAGCCAGGCGATCTGTTGTGAGGGGTACGAAACCAAGGGAGATATAGTGAGGGATATAAATCCAGGGGAGATTTAGTGAGAGATATGTAGCCAGAAGAGCTACAGAGAGGGTATGGGGCCAGGGGAGTTATAGTGTGGACTATAGAGCCACTGGGGCTTTAGTGAGGGATATGAAGCCAGAGAGTTACAGTGATCGTATGTAGCCAGGTGAACTATAATGAGGGGTAAAAAGCCAGGGAAGATATAGTGTGGGGAATGAATACAGGGGAGCTATAGTGTGGGGTATGAAACCAGAGGAGCTAATGTGAAGGATATGGAGCCTGGGTTCTATAGAGAGGGGTATGAAGCTAGAGGAGATATAGTGAAGTATATGGAGCCAGGTGAGCTGTAGTGAGGTGTATAAAGTCAGACAAGATATACTGAAGAGTATGGAGCCAGGGGAGCTACCGCGATGAAACCAAGTAAAGCCAGGGGAGCTACAGCGATGAAACCAAGTAAAAAGACAAGAAAGCGAAAGGTTAATAAGTCTTCAGAAGGTAGATAGAATATTTGAAATATTACTCACAAAAATGATAACCGCATTGTGTCTCCAGGTGGTTTCACGTGCTTGTGGCGGATCTTAAACTGCCCACCACACAGATTCTTCTTTGAATAGGCTGCTCTCCTCAAAAAAGAGAAGGAGAGCACAGCAGTAAAAGATAACAAAGAAGGGGAAGAGGGGACACTCATATGTGGACACACATCATAAATATAGCCACAAGATCTAAAACGTATTCACATAAATATCCGTACCGGTTGGGAGTGTAGACAACTGGTATAATGCCACAGGGGATATAATCCTGCCCCTGCACAGGTAGTCTCAGGGTGCTTGCAAACCAGGCACACTTTGTAGACCATTCCAAAGAAGTATTTCTTTTTAAATCAAGCTATTGCGTCTCTGCTGAAGAGCCGCCTGTTGTTCCCCAGACCAGGAACCCCTGCTGTCAGCTTACAGTTTACATCAGGAGAAGGGGAGGGAGGGGGGAACTTTAACGGAGGATATCTCTCAAACCATAAAGGTGTGAGAGATAGGACTTTTTCCAAATACGTTATTTTTGCAAAATCTAACATATAGCATCAACTTTATTTTGGGCATTACTAACCCTTTAACCCTTTGAGTGCCAGAGTGGTACGCAACGCATTGCTTTGCAATGCGTTGCGTACCACTCTGGCACTCAAAGGGTTAACTGTCTGAACACCAGATGAATTGTCTGGACACCTGGCAGGGTTACACACACTAAGATGTGATAAGAAGGTGAGAAAGAGGAGAAAACTTCTCCAGTGATATCACTTCTCCAATTCCTATGTTATTTTATGGAGCCAATGCACTAAAATCACTACCACTTGAGAAATCTTAGTGCATTGGATCCACACCTTAGTGCATCTCCCCCCGTGGGGGAACTGTTACTAACAGCTTAGTGTACATAAATCACAGTCTGAACTGTAATACATTTTAATGAAGCAACTCCCAGCAAGATAAGTGGCAATTTTTTACTACAATATATGCTTGTTTATTTTTTCATAACAAAAGTTTACCGATTCTTCACCATTGCCTATCTCTTGAAATGTTTAAATGTACTCTTTCTTTTGTATGTATTCTGCATATACAACAAATAGGCATACCTGGGAACTTTTTATTCTTGACTCCCTGGTGGGGGAGTCCTGTGGTTTTGTTGGGTAGGAAAAATGGCACAATTTGCCTCATAAGTGAGTGGAGCCCAATTGCGAATGGGGGGGGTGTGGCTTCAAAAACTAGTAAAATAGGCTGGGGAAAGAGGAGAAGTGAGAGGGAAATGGGAGGAACTAGGTGGGAAGGAGCACCAATGGGCAGAGTTTCAATAGAAACTGCCCACACCCCAGGGAATCAGCCTCTGCCCCGGAGACATGGTAATGCAGAGTGAAAACCGGAGTCTCCGGGGTAAATCCAGAGAGTTCCCAGCTATGCAAATAGGACAGGTCTGTATTCAGTAAACTAAGGACAACGCTCCTTTTAAATCAAAGGGATTTTTCTTTCTCCCAAATTGTGCCTCTTTAGATTATGGAATATGACTATGTGAGAGGAGAATTGTGCTGCTTAAGAAGAGTTTTAACCACTTAAGAACCAGGGGAGTGTGCAACGCATTGCAATGCCTCCACATGGTTGCTATATAACCTAATATTTAAGAGAAACTTGTATAGGGGTCATAGATCCCCTTTAATAGGGGACAAATAGATGGTCAACATTTTGGTCCTACATCAGGACCTTTATCTACTGCACATGACTGCTTCGGACAAACATGCATCTGGCCTTTTATATTATAGTACTAGTTTTAAAGCCCACGTACACGGGCCAAGAAAGGCAGCACAGCAGTCATGCGCAGTACTGACTGCCCGATCTCGCCGCGGCTGACAACGGAGCAGGGCGCTCCGAATTCAGACCGTAGTCCTCTCTGCGCACCAGCGTGCGCAACCGTCACTACTGCAAATGACGGCTTCTGACAAACATCCTTAGCAAATTATTATACAGGATATAATGGTCCTCCACTTGATATGACCCACTTTTGATTGAACACCTGTGCTCACTCAGATCCTTAGAAGAAAAGTAGGACACGCCAGGCCTCCAGGGTGAAAACGCTGGAAACAAAAAGAAAAGGAAAAAGATATAACATACATAAAATTGGTTTTCTTCAATTCTTTACCCAGAGCCCATCATCCTCAGTCAGCCAGTGGCCAACAGCTGGAAAAATGCAGATTTGACCCCCAGTATAGTGAAATGGCCAATATGAGAAAACATTAAAGTTTAGTGTTTCTCTGATCTGATGGGGAAAAAGAACACAAGAGATGTTTCTGGGAAACTGGTTATAATCTCACCTGATACTTTCTGTCTGTGGTTCCTTAAAGTGCATTGCTATGTCTCATCTTCCTTTCAGAATCACTAATAACCCCACATGTCTATCCTATCATTGCCTATGGAAGTGAAAGCAGCTCTACAGTAATCTTTGGCTGTCTGGTGGATAGATTTTTTCCCCCGCCTGCATCTGTGACATGGAAAACAACTTCTGGGCAGGTGCCATCTGATGTGAAGACATTCCCAGCTGCCATGGAAACCAACAGTATCAGTTATACTCTTAGCAGCCAAGTTACCGTCAACAGCAATGATTGGAAGAGTAACACCTATCTGTGCGATGTGAAGCACAATGACTCCATTATACAGAAGACCATTCCCAAAGGTGAGTCAGTCATTAATATACAATGACACCTCAGAGCAGAGATTCTCAATGAGAGTGCTGTGACACTTTGATGTGCCCGTCTATGAGCAGATTCACATCTCAGGTTCCCCTTGGCAACGGCATTCTAAGCACCCTTAGAACCACCCATGGCCACACCCTTAATCATGACTCCAACCCACACCTTCTCAACTGGCAAGAAAAATGTCCCTTAGTCTCTAGAAAGGTCTCCAGTGCATTGCTTTGCAATGCTTGAAGACCTCTAGCAACCAAGGGGATAACAAATATACAGGAAGGAGTTTGCAAACTAGAAATATGCTGGCAGCCATATACCAGGAATTGGTGTCTGTTACAGGGACACTGAGATTAGCAATGGCCATACCCACAGCTCAAAATATGGATGTGGCTATAACAACTGTGGCTCCCCTCTCAAACTAGCATTCTATGCGGTGGCCTACTTTGCCTAATGGGAAATTTAGCTATGGAAATCTAGCTATGGCAACTGGCTTCGGGTGTCACTTTGTATGTTGATATTAACAAAAATGTAAACGTGAGTTTCAAATGTGCGTTTATGAAAATTGTTTTGCAAATTTTGATTGTAAGTCTTATAGGATAAGTAACACCTCCTAATAATAACACCTTAATATGACCAGAAAATCCTAAAGGCCACTGTCAATGTTACTCTTGCTCCTTTGTTCAACACATCGGTCCTGGATGTCATTTACATGGAGGCAGATATGACAGTTGGTAGCAGGAGCACAGGATCTCAAACTCTGCTCCATGCACATGGTAATCTTAACCCTTTATGGACCAGAAGGGTGTGCAACTCATTGCTACTAAATGCATTGTGTAGCACTTTGATTCTTAAAGGGTTAAAGGGATAGTAATGTTTCATAATAAAAGCAGCTCTAATTAATCATCATAGTATTTGGACCTTGGAGAGTGTTATTTCAATTCTGTCAGAGTTGTAGTTCAAGAGTAATTCAATGACAAAGTATCCCCCTCCCGCCCCTTTTACTGATGTAACACTGATCAGCCAGATCAGAAGGGAGGTGCCCAGGTAGACTGCAGAGAGGAACAATCTTCAATTAAGATAAGGGAAAAACCTGAAAAACTTGTCAAGGGGGGCAGGACTTTCATTGTTCTCATAGGAAGAAGATTGTCCCCTGCTGTTATCTGTCTGGTCTATGGACTGGATTCCACATCTGAGAAGAGATGGCTTATACTAGGTAAAAGGGGCGGGAGGGGAAACTTTGCTTGTGAATATCTCTCAAACCATAAAGGTTTGAGAGATAACACTTATATCGTTCTTCATGTTTTTTTAATGCCTACAAAATAAAATAAAGATAAAACGAAGTATTACTATCCCTTTAAGTAGGCTCATGAATTTTGTCTGCTGCATTTTAAAAGAACAAATGGCAGCCACTGACATGTCTGTACCTATATCATGACATCCTGGACTGATCTTGAAAGGCACAAGGGCAAAATTCATAGGGGACATTAGAATTTCCTGCCCATAGTACGGTAAGTATATTATAGCATATGTTAATTTTCTTTAAAGAACAACTGTCTATATTTATCTGCTTGTACCCTTCATTATGTCCTTGACAATGACCTATGCAATGTTATTGATGTCCTGAAAATTCCAGACTGTGTGTTATGGGTGCTTAACCCTCTGAGTTCCAGAGAGGTATCCAGTGCATTGCAATTGGATACACTCATAGGGTTAAAGTAAAAAAAGATTGAGAATCACTGACTCAGAAATCATATTGCAAACGTTTTTATAAGGTGACTAATATGAAATCTCTCTTCTTCTAAATTCAATATTCAAGAAGGGCATTTTATGTTGAAAGGAGCAGAATTATTTTAATAAACAATATAGGTTATAGAGAGTTTTCTGCTAAGTTCAAAGTTTTATTTACATTAACTTCAATTTTCCATAGTGGTCCCCATGGGATGCTGTTTATTTGACTTGCTAGGGAGATTTATAGTCTATGTCTCAAGCTCTACCATAAAGTGAAACATGAAAAACAATTTCTTTTTTGACACCAGTTGGCACTGTTGCTAACAGTTTGAGTTAAGAAAAAAAAAAAAAATAAAAAAAAAAAAAAAAAAATAAAAAGTCTGAGCTGTAGAAAAGTTTCAATGAAAAATTGAATGCAGCTGGCACCTCAGGCTATATTCAATACACTAAAGAGCTGCAATTCTGGAACCAAATAAAAACATGTGTTCACTCACTCATTCATTAATTCATACCATGCTATATAATAATTTGCTAGGATGTTTGTCAGAAGCTGTCATATGCAGTAGAGACTGCCCAAACACAGAACGCTGAGAACATTCTGTGTTTTAAGGCAGTCTCTACAGTGCATGACTGCGTCGGCGGCATGGCGCAGAGCAGGACCAGCCTCTTAACCCTTTGAGTGCCAGAGGGGTAAGCAACGCATTGCAAAGCAAAGTGTTGCATACCCCTATGGCACTCAAAGGGTTAACATCACCCGGACCTTGGCCCAAGTACACGGGTTTGTACCCTAGTACAAGATAAAAAAAAAACATTCACCAAATACCCACTGATTTACCTGGATCTTTTTAACTCCCTTGAATGCTATAGATGTCTCCAAAGGAAATGCAATGGAGACCCTTCTATCATTCAAGAGTTAAAGGGATAGTAATGTTTCTCAATAAAAGCAGCTCCAATTAATCTTCATAGTATTTGGGCCATGGAGAGTGTTATTTCAATACTGTCAGAGTTGTAGTTCAAGAGTAATTGAATGATAAAGTTTCCCCCTCCCGCTCCTTTTACCTAGTGTAAGCCACCTCCCATCAGATGTGGAACCTGGTCCACAGACCAGACAGCTAACAACGAGGGACAATCTTCTTACTGTGAGAACAATGCAAATCCTGTCCCCTTATGCTAATTGAAGATTGTCCCTCTCTGCAATCCACCTGTACAACACCTTTCTGTTCTGAGGTGAGCATTGTTTCATCAGCAAAAGAGGCGGGAGGGGGATAATTTATCATTCAATTACTTTTCAACTACAACTCTAACAGTATTGAAATAACACGCTCCATGTCCCAAACAGAATGAAGATTAATTGGAGCTGCTTTTATTGTGAAACATTACTATCCCTTCAAAATGCCCATCTAAAGGGCAATTAACACATTATGTCTGCTCCTATGAGAACAGTACAAAATGAAATAGCAGAGCAGAAGGCCTCACTGGGTACTTCAGTTCCACCACCACTGTCACCTCTGTGAATGCTTTTACCCCTTTGAGTACCAGAGGGGTACTCAATGCTTCGCAATGCACTGCATACCCCTCTGGCTATACCTTGCCTCTTAGTATATCTTTAAGGGTGTGCTACCTGCATCCCCATAGATCTTAGCAAACTTTGGTGGCAGCTGTGTCCTTGGATATCAATTCATAATAGTGCACCAGAAATAAAGAATGGACTGGCACTAAGCAATGGGTATCTATGTTCCCAGGGAGGGAATGCTGTTATGACAGAAGTCTATGGACACCCTTGCTACATCAACCCACGACAGGTTTCTGTAACAGTGGTGCCACAGTAACATTTCAGACCATGGAGGTATTGTATCCAAAGATGCAATTTTTAGATGCAATAACCTTTGAATAAAACATTTCTCAGAAATGGGCAAGTCCCTGCAATATATTTCATTTCCATATCATGTTATACTATACTTTTAAAAGTAAAGTGAGTGCAAATGAAGGTTCTATGGAAGTCATTGTCTGGCACCCCTAACACACACACCCACTGGTATCACAGGACACTCCTCACACACACTGGTATTACAGGAGACTCCTAACATTTGTCAAGAAGCTATGAAGGGCACAACACTTAAGGGTTAGGTCTCACAATTACAAAAACCAACACACTGTGCACGACATTTTCCACAAATATATATTTGAAATTCAACATACACATTTTTGTCAAAGCCTTTAGAGAAAAGAAGGGGCACCCTAAGTCGACTTCTGTGGCACAACACAGTGGCATGACACCCTGGTTGAGAACCATTATTCTATTGACTGTACACAGAAAGCAAAAGATGGGTTATTCTGCAGCAAACCAACTGTACCACAAGGGAAAGACAAAAGCTATGATTTATTTAAATAGGAGTTATCCAACACATTCCTAAGGAATGCTTTTGTAGACTTCTTTAGCATTCGAGGGGTTAAAAACACAATCTGGGGATTATTGTTATGAATACATTTGCACTTTAAAACATAGAAGTAGCAACTGAAATCACCCAGTGTTAGGGAAGTAGACTGCATAGACTTCAGATACAAGGGGAGTTTTGCACTAAGGCATGATAAAGAGGTGATAATATGGACAGAACTTTCCACTTCTCCAGGTCCTATGTTATTCTATGGAGCCAATGCACTAAGATTTCCCCAACTTAGGAAATCTTATTGCATTGGTTACACAGAATAACATAGGAATTGGAGAAATTATATCACTGGAGAAGTCATCTCCTCTTTATCACTTCACTATCACACCTTAGTACATCTCCCCCATAGTGTTTTCTCTCCCATCTCTCAGAAACCTGTCCTCGGCCTCCTCCATCCCTGGGAGTGAAGCTGCTGCAGGGAAATTGTCCAGAAAATACCGAACTAGATAAGGTGGAGTTGGTGTGCCAGATTTTCAATCTAACCTCCCAGGAAGCAGAGGTGAAATGGTATGTCAATGAGAAAGAACAGCCTCTCCCCCAGGCCTTGTCTTTACTTGGGAAAATCAGTGACAACAATTTCAGCTTGAACAGCAAAGTGAGCATCACCCAAGGAGAGTGGAACACAGGTGCATCTTACAAGTGCCAAGCAAAGGACATCAAAACAGTCAATGTAGCAGAAGACAAGATCAGGAAATGCTCAGGTATGTACTCTGTGTGTAGTACAGCTCTCAGCCGTTCTCTTCTCTAGGAGGCTGGTTTACTAAGTAAGTGGAGCAAATTAACTGAACCATAAGGGACAAATAAGAACTTCCATTGATGTAAAATTGAACTTTTAATATCTTGAATGCAAGGAAGGTCTCCAACACATTGCTTAGCTTATTAGTTGGAGACCCCTCTAACAGTGAAATCCCCCATTTAAATCAATGGAAACGTGCAGAATTTGTATTTGTTTTCTAATACACTTTGTTTGCTACCACTTTTTCATGGTACATCAGCGTATGTGTGGTTCAGTTACCAGTGCATTGGTATTATAGACGTATACTTCTTTACATATTAGTAACCAGGTAAGATTTACATCTCATGTGCTTCTAGGTAAGAGCATCATAGACGAACATAAATCCACACCCCAATAAAATGACTTCACCCCCAACCTTATTGACTAGCACAGAAAATGCCCTTAGCCTATAAGATACAAGCACATATAAGACTCTTCGGGTGGAATGCAAGAAATATGCACAATTGCTACTTAAAGTGTATTTTTGATGCCAAAAATTTTAGCACCAAAATGTTACTGAATTGCACATTTTTTCTCAAGTAGCGAACGTTTGCTTATTTTGCTTTTCAAAAAGTGTGCTTAGCTAAAATGTCCGCTGTTTTGTGAAAGGATTAGCACTTGCACCTAATTCAGGAAAGCTATAGCACACATTTTCATATGTCTGGCTAACTTTGCCTTTAATTTAAGAGCATGTGCTATTCAGTATCAAGGAATTAATATGTTTCTTGCATCAAAACGTGAGCAATCTCAAATAGCACATACATTTATGGTTTTTATAAAATGGCGAATGTGCCACTTTCCTGCATTTCACCCATAATCCCATTGTTGTTAGAAAGGTCGCCAATAACTAGAAAATATTGTGTAAAGGCCTCTCTAGTATCCATGATGTTGACAGATATCCAGGACAGGGTGTCTGGTGCAGGGACTGTGATTTGCACTAGCCACACCCATAGTTCAGCATAGCTGAGGGGCTCATAAGTTCATAATCTATGCTGTTATCTACTTTGCCTAATAGGAACTCCAGCCACTGATTTATATTGCAATTCAAACTGTAGACATCACTGTCAATGTTTCTTGTCCTTTTTCTCCAGAGAGCATCAACTGTGTAGGAATCAATGTTTTCATAATCCGTCCAACAGTCGAGGAACTGTTAGTCACTAAATCAGCTCATGTCACCTGCCTGGCCTCCAACATTCATAATCCCAGCGGCTATACATTCAGCTGGATCTATCCAGGAGTCAGTAATTTGGAAGTGGTCACAGAAGACCCGATTCTAAACCAGAATGGCACATATAGCGTGTCCAGTGTCCTTGCTGTGTCCATCGATGACTGGAATTCTGGAAAGGAGTTTACCTGCAAATTCACTTATACCTCACTACCCTCTCCAATTATCAAAACTATTTCCAAAGAGCAAGGTGAGTTTGTTCTCAAGGTTAGACAGACCACTTATTAGAAAAGATATAACAGAAGTATACTATTGCAGGCCATACTTGGAAATAAAAGAAAAGCAATGCAACTGCGCCACATACAAATTCCCAGGGTGATTCTGGGGCAAAAATATACAAATTCTTAATCATTTAAGTTTGGCCTTTAACCCATTCAATGTTAGAAGTTTCCAAAGCAATGCTTTGAAGACTTCTCTAGGATTCAAGGGATTAACCCTTTGAGTGCCAGAGGGGTACGTAATGCATTGCAAAACAATGCATTCCGTATCCCACTGGCACGCAGAGGATTAGAATACCCATTTATGTCAAGGGGGATTTAGGGGATTTTTATTTGTTCCCTATGTAGCTGTTTTTTTGCCAGAATCTATCAGATTTTTTGTGCATATGGCCCCTCAAGCATTAGTTATCTACTGTAGTTCTACTGATAGACAATTAACACCTTAACGACAGATGACAATGTGCTTTAAGGACCGGTGATGGTCCTGGAACGTCATGGTATTCTGGGATGGCAGCTCAGCTGCATGCCGCACTACCATCCCAGAATGCATTGATCAAAAACAAAAAAAGTGCCATGGTCCTCTGGGGCTGTCCGCTCCGGACTACGCACTCCTTAAAGGGGATCTATCCCCTATACATGTTGGTCTAAAAAGTTAGTTTATATAGCGAATGGGATACTGTTTTAATTTTTTTTTTTTTTTTAAATCGTTATTTTGCCAAAATTAAACGAGTAAAGATTACCCTGCACCTCCCTTCTGGACAGATTGCGGGTCAGCTCTGTACAGCAGTCTGTCACTCTTCCTCTGCTCCCCTCCCTCTATCCAGCCTCCTCCAATGACGGAGGTTTTCTGTATGTAAGCTGGAGTTGTTAATCCTTTGAAGGCTAGATCGCCCTTCAATGTATTGCCTTCAAGATATTAACATACTGTATAGGTATGTGGTTATTTTCAAGGATAGGCTATACATTGCACAAGAGCTGTATGAAATCAATGTAGTCAACCCAAAGCACTCTAATATACCTATTTGTTTCAGAAGCATAAAGTGAATTGCAGAAAATTTCCCTGGAATAGTATAGCTTGGTACAAAAAATAATTTACCCTGATGATTTGCCAAGAAAGACAGACTGAGGGGAATGTTGAATTCCACCAGAGTAGCCAATCTGGTGCTTTTACACATATTGGCTTGAAAATCCAGCACCTGTTCCTGTGTTTATGGACAGAGATGCCTTTAGTGCAGACTGGTGAACACAGTTCCTCCAGCAGTAGTCTCTAACACAGGGACATGCAATGTAAGACTCTAGTGATGTGGCTAGACTATAACTCCTATCATGCCCACTGCATGATAGGAGCTGTATTCTGCCAGCTGCTAGATGGTCTCACATTGCCCGCCTCTGCTCTAAAGCAAGAAAGCGTAACAACACACCTATAGGATGTATAATAAAATAGAAGGATTTTGTACGTTCTATAACTGGGTAGTAGATGTACAGATGAATGGCACGCCCCACAACACCCCAGCACTGTCCACCATACCTGAGAACTCTCCAAATCTGACCTGGAGTCCCGTTTTTATCCTTATTTATTGGGTCTGTGGAGATTCTCAGGGCTCAGTGAGTTCCCTTGTAATTCCACCCACTTCACTGCCAGTTATTGACTGTCTCCACCCAGTTCTGCTCACTCCCTACTCATTTTAAGTGCAAACCCCACCTCCCCTTCTCCCAATCCTGGCCATCCAATTAAGCCCTACCTACTTTATGACATATGTCTCATCATTTGGTCTCTCCCACCCCCAGATCACTGCGGACCTGTGAAGGCTATGAACATGAAGGTTCCCAGTCAGGTTGCCCACCTCTTCATGCAAGTGGCACAAAGTAGCCATTTTGCCTCTTAAGAAGTGTTGTACATAGATGTTAGGGTGGTGCAAAACACAAAAGGAGGCTCTTGTACTGATTTTACGGCAAAAGTCTATCTTTAAATACCCATCAGTGAGGCTGATATACTAAAAACAACTGCAGTCATTGTTGGGCATAAATACACAATTGATTGAAATGAAAAGAGGAGCAATTGTGGAACAAAGCAAGTGCACCATAGAAGATAAAAAAAATCCCCATTGATTTAAATGGAACTTTTAACCTCTTGTATGCTAGCTCAAATGGGTTAAAATTTACAATTAATTCAATGCTTATTTTGGGATTTTTATTTGCCCCACTGTAGTCTAGTTAGTCTGTTCAGGAATTGAACATGAGGACAAATAAAGGCATGGCTTACATTGCAGTTAATACATTTATGAAGGGTTTTATCTACAAATTTCTCCATAGTCTCCAGTGGGAATCTGCAAAGTAAGATGATGTCCACACAGGTAAATAAAGTTTAAGCTCTATGGAGCATTATTATTATCACCACACAAGTGCAACATTTCAGGGGATATTCCCCGACATGCTGTGCTTGTGTGATCATAATAAAAATGCTCAGTAGAGCGTAAACTTGATTTACCTATGCAGACATCATCTTCCTTTGTTGGTCCTATACATTGGGTCATTAGTCACACTGACCTTTTGATATCCTGCACTGGTCTAAACTTGGTGTGCTAGGGTTAACTCTTCCAGTGAATCCAGTGGGAATCTGTTAGATAAAACTATTAATACTTATCAACCAGCTGTGAATCTCAAATCCTTTTTTATCTGAAATGAAAATCCAAACTTGTGTGCATGTTCCAGCACAGGTTATGAGAATGTATTTGTATTAAACATTATTACATGTAAGCATGCCAAACAACAGCATTTTCTTATATATGTGCCTTTGTCCTTTCAATCTAACATTATTTCTCTCACACACAGATATCAGGCTCATACAACCACAAATTTCCATCTCCCCCCCTTCATCCGATGAGTTGGGCTTGAAGGAGATGGCCACTATCCTATGTGTTGCTTATGGCTTCTCCCCAGTGGACATATACATGGGATGGATGAAGAATGACATGGAGGTCCCCAGACAGTCCTACATCAATAGTGACCCAAAAAGTGATATTAAGAAAGAACAGTTCTTCATTATGAGTAAATTGACTATCAATGCCTCCGAGTGGGAAGAAGGGAATTCCTACACCTGTGTCGTGGGTCACGAAGCTAACCCGTTGTCGTTTGCCCAGAGGACCATTGACAAATTCTCTGGTAAACCAACCATGGTCAATGTGTCTGTTTCCCTGTGTGACTCTACAACCTCATGTCATGCATAATGTCACCCCATCTTCCCTCCAAACCTCTTCAAATTAAGCATTTCACCCTACCTTCTTTTACCAGTAGAGGTCAGGATACACAGCAAATGTGCATCCAAGAGGTGGCTGCATATATGCCTCTGTTATATGGATTGGAATCAAAATATACAATAAATAAAAGTCATTAATCTTAATTATAAAGCATCATGAGGTTAATGTTCTCTTAGTTGCCCATGTACACTTCCTACTCCACTTGTTTGCTGCTCTACATCACAACTGCCCTGACTCTCACCTTTCTTTCTCTTGTCACCCTTCTCTTGTTCTGTACTTGTCATTTTGTTGTGTTATGGAGGTGAAAGCCATTTTGTAAACAAAATCTGCAATAAATCATGTAAAGAACAATACAGATTAGGAGGTTTACTGTCCACTCTGATGTGATATAACATATTAGTGAAGTGTTTTGGCCCCAGGGATAGGAAGCCATGTTGTCTGTTGTTCATATTGGGTAGAAATATTATTTAACATGAAACAAAACCAACCAAAACCTTGACTGGGGCATGATAGTTGTGTGCCCACTTTTACTAGAATCATTCAAAATATTTATACCACAGCTGTTGTTTCCAAAGATTTTATCCAAAGACATGGGGGAGATTCACTAAGCGGTGATAAAGAAGTGATAAAGTAGAGATGACTTCTCCAGTTTATCACTTATCCAATTCCTATGTTATTCTATGAAGCCTATGCAGTAAGATTTCTTCAACTTCTGAGAGCTTAGTGAATAGGCTCCACAGAATAACATAGGAATTGGAGAAGTGATAAACTGGAGAAGTCATCTCCACTTTATCACCTCTTTATCACCGCTTAGTGAATCTCCCCCATGATGTGTAGAACAGTGGTTCTCAAACTGTGTTTCATGGAATCACTCAGTACCCTGCAGGAGAACAAGGGATTATACAGAAACATGTTTTTAGCTGCAAACAGAGGGACAAGTTTTGTATGTTAGACCGCGTGTGCACTTGTCACTACCAGCATACATATGTCTAACTAAAGTATACCAAACAATCGAGTTTTAATTTCCTTGTAGATTACACTAAAGTTTTGCCTAACACTTTAGTGGTAACTTACTATTACAGGCTAGCGTTCCATACATCAGAAATTGATACGGAGGCTCATGTAGTAAAAATAAGGTACAATTTTGAAGCCTAACAACTTCACCATAGGGAACAAATAATTCTCAAAACACTCATTAACTTAAATGGGCTTTTAACCCCTTGAATGCTGGAAAGTTTGTAAAGGAATTGCTCCACTTTACCTTTGAATATAAAACCCAAAGAACGCACAGAGATAGACAGAAAAACATTAATAAGGTTAAAAGAAGCCCCCTAATGATGGAGCACCGCTATATAACACACCAGTTCTGTTTAGATTTCTCATGGGGTGGACTGGATAGTTTATTGATCTTCAAGCTGATGGAGAGAATTCTATAAAAACAAAACAACCTTGTAATATAACAGAAGATGTTCACTTGTCCAGCAGGAAGTAGCCAGCAGTTGATGTTGTGGGTCCCTTCTGATTCATGGTTTGACAGCAGGAATTCATTCTAAAGAGAATATACATTTAAATTAAACAAAAACACTATTCCTCAAATGCCATAGAGGTAAATTGCATATGTGTCTTCACCCACTGACATTACAATGCAATTTTACCATTTAAACTCAGTTGGCAGCCCAGAGTAAGATAAATCAAATAGAGTAGGCTTTAGTGCACATCCTTATTCCTTCAGTACTGACGCCATATAATTCTGCATATTGCCTGCATGCCGTCACTGCATGCAGTGGTTTTAGTAACATAACACGGTAATACACTTAAGCTTGCCACCATGTCAAGGTACCCCAATATGTACAAGCCCTAAATTTTCTTATTGATTTATCTTGTGAGCTAAATCTCTCCTGCTATCCTTAACTCCTTGAATGCTAGAGAGGTTTCCATCACATTGCTGCACAACACATTAGAGACCTCTAATAATAAAAAAAAGGCAAAATTCTCCATTGAACTGAATGTGAGTATGTATCTGTTAGCTATAGTTCAGATGGCTTGCCCCATGATTACTCTTACTGTCCCTAGTATAGCAGCCTCTCTGAGATAAGCAGTTTATAGATTCTTAGTGGCATTCAATATAGCACCCAGGAGTAGGAGTAATGCATGAACCAATAAAATTCAACAAATCCATATTGTGGTTAGTGTTTGCTTACAAAAGCCTGGATACGGAATTCAGTATGATAAACTGCTTTGACAGTGAAGGTTTTTTGGGACAGCTCTGATGTTGCATGGGTGTTGCATTTGAAATTGTCACTGCGAGGCCCTTTAGGAGAGCAGTTTGAGACCTTGATTTAAGGTGTCCCTTGTAAGACAAGGAGTTGTCAGTATGTCCTCTACTTTCAGTACTGACATCAAGTCCAGGAATCCCCTCCCACTGACCCGCCTTTATCAGGACAAAGTAAACCCCTCACTGCACAAGCAAGGGAGAAACACAGGAACAAAATTCAATAGACTCCCAAATTAAATTATCCTTATAAATACATAGAAATGATTTGAAAGTGATTATAACATGCAGGAACATGTTAGGATGGAACAATATGTTTTTGTTCAAATAACTAAAATATGGACTATCTCCACAAATATTCATTATAGATACTAAATAATCATTGGGAGATACCCTTCCTTGGAAACACTGAAAACTCCCAGAAATGGCCATAAACTCCCACTCTATCCATTCCCTTGGCAAAAGCAACACAAAGGAGCCATTTGTGCCACAAAAAAGCTTTGTTCATGGGCATTAGGCGGGTGTAGTGGATAAAAGCAACTGTTTCTGTTAACACTTCCCCCTTACAGCAGTGACAGACACCAGATATACCCCAGTGGACCCATGTGTCCAAAAAGGACCACACATTAAGGTTACAAATTCTAAACAAGGGGTGAAAATAGTTGATTAACCTCTTGAAGATCTCTATAGAATCCAGGGGATTAAAGTGGAAGTATAAATTGAAATATAATGTGAGGAAAATGAGGCTGTGTGGTTTTTTGGGTAGAGAATAGGGTGTGTGATGTGGAAGAGAGTGAAATGGCCTCATATTACCGCTTTACCATAGAACACACTGGGGCCAGCAGGAAAAGCCTTTAAGGGCCACATGAAGCCCCAGGGCCACACACACACAATGCTTTGCAGTGATTGTAAAAGCACTGAAATCAGGAAAGTAAGAAATGAGAGATATAATGGTTCTATGGTATAAAATTATATTTATTGCAATTTTGAGGAAAAACAACCTTACAGTAGTCATACAATAAGCCCCTTAGATGCTAGAAAGATTCCCAGTACATTGCTTTTCAAAGCACTGGAGGCCACTCTTTATCCAATAGATTAAACATTGTGTTTGCAATCCCAGACATTGTATTTGTTCCATACAGTGCACCTGTTTTGCACCAGAACTGCATCACCTTTGTCTTTATACAAGTACAGTAATGGAGAATATGCGCCAAGGTGACAGAAGTCTCTGCAGTGAGAGAAATGTCCCCAATTTCTGTTAATTTAAAGGGATAGTAATGTTTCACAAAAACAGCAGCTCCAATTAATCTTCATAGTATTTTGGCCATGGAGAATGTTATATCAATACTGTCAGAGTTGTAGTTCAAGAGTAATTGAATGATAAAGTATCCCCCTCCCGCACTTATCCCCCTCCTGGGACCAGACAGCTCACAGCAAGGGACAATCTCCTTCCTGTGAACATAAGGAAAACCCTGCCCCCCTTGACAGGTTTTTCCCTTATACTCACGGATGATTGTCCCTCTCTGTGATCCATCTGGACAGTCTTGCTGCTCTGAGTGAGCAGTGTTACATCAGTAAAAGGTGCAGGAGAGGGATACTTTATTATTCAATTACTTTTGAGCTATGTCTCAGACAGTATTGAAATAACGTTCTCCATGGCCCAAATACTATGAAGATTATTTGGAGCTGTTTTTATTGTGAAACATTACTATCCTTTTAAGGAGCCCATTCACACATTTGTTTGAAATCTATTATAAAATGAAAGTTTCTTATAAAAACATAGGAATTAGACAGACTTCTACCAGTTTTGTGCATATATGCAGATTTGAGGCAAATTTAATAATCCAGAAATTCGATTGTCAAGCTGATTTTATGGCTTTTTTCTCAGAAGCAAGGCATGTAGACTTCTCATATTCTCAAACTGAAGAATAAGACATGTGCGTATTAGCATGCAGGTAAATTAAATGGCCCAGCATGCAAACAAGATACCATTAGTACAAAGGCTGTTTAGAAGTCTTCCATTTGCTTCACTGGAATTGTGCTCTTGAAAAATAAGCAAAACTGCTCAGATAAGGTGCATATTCCCATTGATCAATAGTGAATTAATTTGTACTAGCCGTATTAGTCCAGTTTTAGGAATACATAAGTATTAATCAATTTACTTTGGTATTTGAGGATACCTTCTTTATTTGAACTAACAGTTTATATTTTAAGAGAGGTTTTTGAAAGATCAATTCTCATCCTCCAGTCAAGCAATGACCTGAAGAGAGAGTTGATCTCTTGAAAGCTTGGCTTAAAATATAAACTTAGTCTAAATAAAAAAGGTATTACCAGATACCAAAGTACTCACATGGATTAGTATGAAAATGTAAAATTGAAAATAAAAATATATTGCACATAAAGAATTAATACCATAGTAAATATGGTCTATTATTGTCAAGGATATGTGCAAGTATACGTTGCTGAACTTTGATTGGAGAATTACTATTGAAAGAAGCACATTTATTATAGCCTTGTGCATACTAAATGGATTACATATGACCTTTCCACCACTATGGATCCAGTTTACAGTCAATTAGCATGGCCTGAGGCACAGTGCTAAGAATGGAGCTATAGGTTTGGGAGGCTGGTCACTGAAAAATCACCTCACTGACTGGCAAGAGTGACCGCAGTACCAACTGTGGCATTGGGAATCCCCCACACACACATACACACTGCTCCTCTGACACCTGCATATGTTTACCAAGCAGCAGCAGCAATTTCTTTAAAAAATAGTCACATGGAACAAAACTATGTTTTAAAGGTGTACTGAAAACAGCATTCGGATTAGGAGTATTCTCATAATGAAACATATTTATCAAGGTAAAAACAGCAGATCTTGAGTAAAAACATACATCATGGAAAAATATACTTGAAGCCCTTATGCACGTTGTCCAATTATTTACTTTGGAACTGACAGAACAACTCACAGACACACTTATAGCTTTAGATACCATCTGGTTTTTAAAGTGTTAAAAGCAAGCACCATTGACAATATATAATAACTTCTTGATAATAAAAACTTGTTGGAAGTTAGTGACACCTGAAAAACAATCCACAAAAATATAAACAATATTTTAATATGCTACCTGCTATTCAGTTGACTTTAGGTGACTTTTAGCTTTTCTTTACACATAATTACCAATGTACACAATCTGTGCAGATGGGTGGCATTTGCAACTCTCTTAGGGGTGCTGAATCATTATTGTCAATTGCTTATTTCTATGGTCAATGTGTGAAAAACACAGAAATCGAAACAAATGACCACAAAGACTTCAATGCTGCTGTCCCACTCCTAGCACGGACCGGACACACATGTACACTTGCAGTTCACTTTGCATGTTAACAGGTGCACATGGTGTGTTCCAGGAACTGGGTGCGGTTTACTACTGCGTCACAGGCAACTTGTTGTTCTTCTTTTTGATTTTTGGGGAACCGAAAATTAAACAATGCCAACACAAGATATGTCTGTTTTATTTTAAACAGCATATGAGAGTCACTGCCCTTAACTCTAGAATGCTAGAAATTATTCACTGATCAAAATAATAATTAACTTCTATAGCTCTGCAATAATCCCTGATAACTAGGTTTGCAGATCCCATAGAGACCTTTTGGGAAGATACACAAGAACACAAACATTGTGTGCATATGTGTGTGGGCATAATGACAATGGAAACATTTCATTCACATTTTAATCTTATTTCACTGCCTTGCATACACAAAAGGCCAGGAAATATGACTTAACATTGATTCACAAAAGTATTTGTCAATGATTGTGTCATTGATACATTGTCTTTGCACACTTTGATTAATCATTTTTTGAACCCTTTATCAATCAAAGGGGTGTGCAACACATTGCACACTTATCTGACCTTAAAGGCTTACTATGGTACAAACCACATTTTCTGTTTGTCAATCACATCCTGCAGGGGTGGACATCCAGTTGCACTCCACCCTATGGCTAGTTGAGGGTGATTTGTAGTAAAACAACACAGATTGCTTATGCCTGATATATTGCACACCGAACAAGATATCAGAATAACCATTGGTTAAAGTAGGGGTATTCATTGTATCAACCTCCAGCTGCTGGAGAAAATGCCAATCACTAACAAATGGTAAAGGTAATGTATTTGTCATGCAGGTCCTGCAATGATTGGGATGGTCTTGTCAGCTTATATATATATATATATATATATTCTGGTTCTCTGTCCACCATGCCCCAGGGAAGCAGGGGGCACAGATCAACCACAGGCAGCAAATCAGGGGTAGCAATTTTTACAGGAGTGGGCAGTGGGGCAAAGTCCCCCTTCACATTCCTGTGAAAATCACTGCAGCGGTGGTCCAGCAGGTCCTTGAAATGCATTGCGTGCCCAATTGAATGGGCAATGCCGTGCAACGTTCACTAGTGTATATATATAGGTAAAATTAATGTGTATTCTAGTATGTAAAAATACCTTTTTATTGGACTAACATTACGTTTTATGGAGACACTATAGACTTGAAACAGGGAGAATGCTTCTCGAAAGCTTGTGTCCTTGTGTCCATACATACTGCAATACTCATTCATTTGACCTCTACACCACTGGACTAACCCAAATTATATATTTGTGCTCAAGCCTGGAAATCCTCAAGTCGTGGCCTGTTAGTGGTCCCAAAGAACAGACATGAGATCCAGTGATATCGAGTGATGTATTATCAACACTATTCATCCTTTAGTGCCACATACTAAGAATTCTTGTGTTTTTCGACACTCAGGCTGCCCTTACAAACCCCAATATGAGATCACAGAAAATGGAACGGAAATGGAGGAACCTCTGGATGACTCCTGGGAGATCTCCAAAGCATTTATGTCCCTGTTCATACTAAGCCTGGCATACAGTGTCACTGTTACTCTGTTCAAGGTGAGTCAAGTGTTCTGTTCACAGTAATCCCTATCGTATGCCCCATGCACAGGATACTTTGTTCAAACCCCAGACACTGTCACACTCCGCATACTCTTGTACCCCTTTTATATGAGAGGCCCCACAAGTATTTCAGGTAATAAAGGTAAAGTAGGATAATCCATGCATACCATGTCACCAGATGCATTTTCCTTGAGCACAGCAATTCACCAGTATCGGGGCAGGAGATGTTAAGTTCCCAGATAAAAGAAAACTTGAGGTTTAATGACTGAAACAAAAAAAGTAATTCTGGAGAAAACTAACCATAGGTGTCAAATGTGGGGGGGATATAATCTATCCCACAGGCCCTATGTTAATCTGAGGGATCTTGTCCAACCTCACCCCACAGATGCCCATGAAATGGAACTTTGTTTGTTATTTGTGGCATATGGTGCAGTTGGTTTACTAAAGAACTGTATGTCTTTAGCTTCCTAAATATATCCTTTATTCAGATTGGTAGGGAAGGGGTTTAAGTGATGTTTTCGAAAACAAATCTCTTCCTGCTTTACAGGTAAAATGAGGATCCCACCTCATCTCTCTCAAATGCTGCAAAGGGCCATGGCTGGACATTTGTACTGGTCACTGAAAGACTGGGTCGCACTGCAGTCTGAGGAATATTTGTCTGAACCTAGATCTGAAAATACTGGAGTACACTGTGTAAAAACAATTAGATTTAGTGACAGTTGATTCATGATAAACATTTCTCTTAATAAAATAATTATAATGTTTCATTGAGTCTCATCTATCCGATTACAAAAAGAATGCCGAAATCTTTATATAAATCACTATAAACTGTATCTTCCCACCTTACTACTTTATATGTAGAGCTCTATTGGTGTGCCTCTGGGTATCCTGTCATCTATTTATATGGATGTAATTTGGTGACTGGAAATCCCTTGATCTTGAAGAAAAGTGACTGAAATTCTTCTTCAACCTCAGTGGATTCCCCTACAGCCCCCACTCTATCACCTGGGGGCTGTTGCAGGCTATGAATGATGGAGATTGTAGTCCACAAGAGCTGGAGGTCCTTAGATTGCACAACCCTGGGCTAAGGGGTTAAAGAAAAGGAAATCTGGAGAAATATAACAAAGTTGCCAGTAAGTTACCACTTAGAAGCACAATTATATTGTCACTCAGATGAGTTTTACAATACCTTGGGGGGACTTGCACTAAGGTGAGACAGGAAGGTGATAAGGTGAAGATGAATTCTCCAGTGATATCACTTTTACAATTCCTTTGTTATTCTGTGGAACCTATGCACTAAGTTTTCTCCAGCTTTAGAGATCCAAGTGTATATGTTCCATAGAATAAAACAGGAACTGGAGAAGTGATATCACTGGAGAAGTCATCTCCACTTTTACTACCTTTTAATCACACCTTAGTGTGTTAGTTACGAATACTTCTCAAGGAAAGCTTCTCACCCAAACTTGTCATCCCACATTTACTGTTTAAGCAACATTCAATAAACAAACATGTCTAATTGTAATGGGAAAGTTTGTTGCTTTAATCAAATTAATATGCAATGCAATTTCTATGTAAACTTGTATTATACTTTTGACAATAAAAACGAAGAAATGTATATATACATATATGTATAACATAGGTCTCTGTTGTATCTCTGCAGCTGTGTGACCCTGTGTACATTGAGAAGCATCATATACATAACCATTTAAGTGCCAGGGGGTGTCCAACACATTTCTGTACAATGTGTTGAATAGCCCTCTGTAAATCAAATGTTTAATAACATGGCTCTATCATGCACATCTTTATAATGCCCAAGTTGGGGCTAAAATGTTAAAATAAAGCTCCATCGGTTTGCATCAATAAGAATGTTTGGCGAGTGCTCATCGTTTCTGGGACTTAAAGTGTAAATAAATAAATATACACACACAAGAGCATAGACATACATAAACACTCTCACAAACACACAAACACATACACACAAATACATACACGTACATAAACACACACACACACACACAACTTCCTACACCTCTACAGTACCCTGATCTTGCTTTCTGCCTGTCTCTATCTGTGTGATAAGTTTAATTCAAATAACATATGCACAAAAAAGTGGAGTGATTTTGGGCAAACCAGCTTCACCATAGAGACAAGAAAACCCCCCAAAAGCAGTGGAGGTATAAATGCCCATTTAAATCAATGGTGCGGTTAGTTAGTCCCAGAATTACTCACTTTACTCTATGCATATGGCCCAGACAGTGTTTCTCAATGTTAGTCCTCGGGACACACAAACAGAGGAGTAAACAGTGACAGAGCCATCACCTGATGGTACAGGAGATCTGTACCTCGGCCAGCATGACTGGCTTACTGCTGCTTAACCCTTTGAGTCCCAGAGGGGTATGCAAAGTACGTACCCCTCTGGCACTCAAGGGTTAATTAGAGATATCATGAAAACCTGAACTGTTGGTGTGCACAGAGGATTAGAGCTGAGAATCACTGCATGAAATACTTATCTTTAAGCATGGCTTAAAAATACACATTTTTATTAGCAACAAAGCCTTTTATTATGAATACCAGCATAATATATGCCACATGCCAAGCTTGCAACTCTTTATTGTGTCCTTTATTGCTTGTAACCTATTTCAAATCTTCCTAAAACCTCCAGTCATAAAATACTGACTAAAGAGATGGTCTGAGTAACGAATGACTCCCCTTTTTTAATATTATGTACTACTAAGTATTACAAACTGATCCCATCCTCTACATCAGTAATGGGCAACCTGAGGCTCTCTAATTGCAGCCAGACTGCAACTACCAAACATGGGAGGGCCTCACGTTACCCATACCTGCTGGAGAGAACAACAGATTATTCCACTGCAGCATCTATTGCCTATGACAGAAGATATGGAACTGTAAATAAACCTGAAACAAATGACCATATGCACACAAAACAACCCCTCACTAATTAAATGCTAGAGAGGTCTCTAATGCATCCAACTGCCCAGGACACAAGATATGGAGCTTAATCTAAACTAGAATCAAATGCTGTAAGCATAAAATAAACATGGAGCCAGTGACATAACTAGTGAAAGTGGAGGGCCCCTGTGCAAGAAAAATGCACTCCTCCCAAAAACAAACAAAAAATTATCTCAGACACACTCGTTAGCATAAACGTCCCTATTATAGAATGACACCACAGTCTCAGCCATCTTTTAGCATATGCACAAATTCACCAGTGTAGCCCCACTGGCATTAACCCCTAACTCCAATTGCTCCACTAACACATATGCACTAGAGTGTATAAGCACTGGCAAATGGCATTGTATCATACAGTTGCTTCTATGACTAGTTTACTACATTCCCCAAATCTATGCATAGAGAAAGGCAACACTCCCAAACACCCACAGACTGCCCCACTGTCCTTCCCTTGGAGAAAGCGACATTAAAGGGATGGGCATATGTAGCTTAGTAAACTGCCATTAAGAAGACACAGAGAGTGAAAACCAATCCTGGATCTTGTTTGCTGGCATGCAGTAAGTAATACCATGGGGTACAGACACAGGAGCTGAAAGTTAACACCAGCAGATTGTGAATGTGTCTGTGAGAGTGTGTCTGTCTGTGAGTGTGTGTGTGTGTGTGTCTGTGTGTATGTCTGTGAGTGTTTGTCTGTGAGTGTGTGTGTCTGTGTGTATGCCTGTGAGTGTGTCTGCAAGTGTGTGTGTTCTTGTCTGTGAGTGTGTATGTCTGTGTGTGTTCCTCTGTGTGTGTTTGTGAGAGTGTATGTGTGTGTGTATGTAGTAGTGTGTGTGTTCTTGTCTGTATGTTTGTGAGAGAGTACGTGTGTGTATGCCTGCGAGAGTGTGTGTGTGTGTGTGTGTGTGTTTTCCCTGGCCTTGTATGTATATGTCTCTTTGCCTAACCATGTGTATGCCTGTGCCTGTGTATTTGTCTTCATTCTACAGTGACCAACATGAAAATATCAGCTCTTACAATCTAGTTACCAATATGATAAATAATAGAGCTAAAAATCTATAGTGCCCACATGACACAACAGATGTTTCATTCTAGTAGCTCACATGACACATCAGGGCTTGCATGCTAATGACCAATGTGAAAGAACAGAGCATTCAATCTATGGTGACCAAAATGACACAACAGAGCTTGCAATCCAGTGACCCACATGTTAAAAAAACTTTCAATTTAGTGACCCATATGATAAAGCAAAAGTTGCATTCTAGTGACCTATATGACACAACAGAACTTGCAATCAAGTAACCCACATGACACAATATAGCTCACAATCTATAGTGACCCAACTGAAACAACAGATATATCAATTTGGAGCTAGAAATATAGTGACCCACATAATACACCAGAACTTGCAATCTAATGACCCATACAACACATCAGCGCTTGCAATCTAGTCACATGGTGCATCAGAGCTTGCAATCTAATCACACAGATATTGCATCAAAGCTTGTAATCTAGTCACCCCCCATTACGCATCAGAGCTTGCAATATAGTCACCCACATTACACATCAGAGCTTCCAATCTAGGCACCCACATCGCACATCAGAACTTGCAATCTAGTCACCCACATTACGCATCAGAGCTTCCAATCTAGGCACCCACATTACGCATCAGAGCTTCCAATCTAGTCACCCACATTACGCATCAGAGCTTCCAATCTAGGCACCCACATTACGCATCAGAGCTTCCAATCTAGGCACCAAGATGGCACATCAGAATTTGCAATCTAGTCATCCACACGGCACATTAAAGCTTACAATCTAGAACTCTGCATGAAATGGTGGGAAGGTGTCATGTGGGGGAGAAAGGATGCATGGGGATGGGAAAGAAGGCAAGGGGGTGAGAAAGAAGGTCAAATGAGGGGTGAGAAAGGAGACAAGGGGGGGGTAATTAGACATTTAGGGGAGAAATAGTGATTAAAATAAAATCACTCCTAGCTTAGGTTGAAAATTTCACTTGCTGCACTACTAATGTCTCTGTACCACCAGTCCAGCCTACCCAGCACATGAACAGAGCTGCCTGTGTACATCAGCACACACACACACACACACACGCACAGGCACACACACGCACGCATGCTTCATGATGCTGCAGTGCATTATGAGATTCCAACTGCTTTGTGGTATTTGAATGTGTCTGTTTGTACTGATTACACACAAGCAGTAACATCAGCTTAAGAGAAACCAAATTCCATACCCCTTTGAGTTGCTGGGCACAGTCAGTCTGATATACAGTCCCTATAAAGTGGCACTGAGGGGGTTCCTTGTGAGAATGCCTCAAGTGGCACTGAGGGGGTTCCTTGTGAGAATGCCTACCCCCCCCCCAACCCGGGCCCACAATGTTCCACTCTCTTGGGGCTGTACTAAGGGGCTTGGAAGAGCCAATGCGTAGCATGTGGTTCTGTGCAGGGCCGGTGCAAGGATTTTTGAATACACAGGCGAAGGTGCATTTTGATGCCCCCCCCGACCTTGCCACAATCCCCTGCCCCCGCCCACATATTTACCTCCACACTCTCCCCACCTCCACAATGCTCCCTTCGTCTCTACAATGCTCCCTTCATCTCCACAATGCCCCTTCCACATTGCCCCCTTCATCTCCACAATGCCCCTTCCACATTGCCCCTTCATTTCCACAATGCCCCTTCATCTCCACAATGCTCCCTTCATCTCCACAATGCCCCTTCCACAATGCTCCCTTCATCTCCACAATGCCCCTTCCACAATGCTCCCTTCATCTCCACGATGCCCCTTCCACATTGCCCCCTTCATCTCCACAATGCCCCTTCCACATTGCCCCTTCATCTCCACAATGCCCCTTCATCTCCACAATGCCCCTTCCACATTGCCCCTTCATCTCCATAATTCCCCTTCCACAATGCCCCCTCAACTCCATAATTCCCCTTCCACAATGCCCCCTCTTCTCCATAATTCCCCTTCCACAATGCCCCCTCATCTCCATAATTCCCCTTCCACAATGCCCCCTCATCTCCATAATTCCCCTTCCACAATGCCCCCTCAACTCCATAATTCCCCTTCCACAATGCCCCCTCTTCTCCATTATTCCCCTTCCACAATGCCCCCTCAACTCCATAATTCCCCTTCCACAATGCCCCCTCTTCTCCATAATTCCCCTTCCACAATGCCCCCTCAACTCCATAATTCCCCTTCCACAATGCCCCCTCTTCTCCATAATTCCCCTTCCACAATGCCCCCTCAACTCCATAATTCCCCTTCCACAATGCCCCCTCATCTCCATAATTCCCCTTCCACAATGCCCCCTCATCTCCATAATTCCCCTTCCACAATGCCTCTTCATCTCCATAATTCCCCTTCATCTCCCTACCTTGAGTCCCTGGTGGTCTAGCGGCGTGCCACAGCTTAGAGCTCTGTGCCTCCTTCGGCAAAGAGCTGAGGCTCCCGCGCGCTGCTCTCAGTAATGCAGAGCGCTGGGAGATTATGTCATCTCTCAGCGCTCTGTATTACTACAGAGCCTGGGTCTCTCTGCAGTGTGTAACATAGACGCTACGAGGGAGCGCTGATTTACACTACCAAGCGCTCCCTCGCGGCGTCTATGTGACACACCGCAGGAAAAAAAAAAAAAAAACACAACTTCCCTCTTTTCGGCGCCCCTCCATTGCGGCGCCCTAAGGCAGCTGCCTGTTCTGCCTTAATGGCAGCGCCGGCCCTGGTTCTGTGCTTAGAAGTTACTGTGTAAAGTTAGAGTTGGTCCTAAAAATCAGATCAGTGAACGCCAGTAGAGCACAATGGTATGGTCCGGCGCTTACTCTGTACAGTAGTTGCAGCACTGACATTACAGCTTATAAAAACTAACATTTTGCACTATGTAAAACTATCAGTGTCACTGATAAGATCATTTGTGATGTTACCTATATTTGTGATGTGACTAGTGATGCCATTGATGAAGCCATATTTGTTGTAATTGGTGATGCAGTTTGTGATGTCATCAGTACATGCCATCAGGTAAACACATGGGGCATGGAGTTAACTTGTAAAAACTTTACTTATATTTAATGTAGGAATGTGTAAAGTTATGCATTCTAGGAGACTCATTGCTAGAGAACAATCTGGGAGTCCTTGTAAACTTGGAAACAGTGATCAGTATCAAACAGCAGGAGCAAAAGAAAATAAAGTACTGTCTTGCATAAAATGGAGTATTGAAGCAAGAGTGGATAACATAATTTTACCATTGTACAAATCATTGGTAAGATCTTACCTTGAATATACAATGCAGTTTTGGGCGCCAATTCTGAAAAAGGGTATTCTAGAACTAGAGAGAATACAGAGAAGAGCCAATGTTAATTAAGGGAAAAGATGATTTCAAGTATGAAGAACATCTAGCCAAACTTAGTTTATTTACTCTTGAGAAAAGATGCCTAAGAGTGGACCTTGTTACATTGTATAAGTATATGGATCAATACAAGGATCTCTCTAGTGAGCTATTCAAATAACAGTTACTTGTTACAGTGTATAAGCATATGTGAGATGAATACAAGGATCTATCTTGTGAGCTTTTAAAATAACTAGGGGTCACCCCTTATGATTAGAGAATATCACAGTCTATCTTGGAGGCCTAGTTAGCCTGTGCTTCCTTCCTCTGTGGTGTGTCCACCGGCATAGTTGCGGCCACCTCTGCATTGCTTCATCATGAAACAGGCACTGGTTAGGACACCTGTTTATGGGCCTATTCTGTGTGGCCTAATTTGATCCCGCCTTCTCCTGCTCCTTTATAAACCTCCCTGGGCCTGGGAGTCATTGCCCTTATGTGGTGTGCCTGATAGCTTCTGCTTGCTCTGTTGTGATCCGTGACTGTCTGAGAATTTGCTCTGTGTATGACCTCAGCTTGTCTGACTACCCACATCGATTCTGACCTGTGGCTCTGGCTGACAACTCGCTCTGTGTATGAGCCCGGCTTGTCTGACGACCCACAACGGGTTTGACCTGTGGCTCTAGCTGACTACTCACTCTGTGTATGACCCCGGCTTGCCTGAGCAGTGACCCTGGCTACTACCCGCTCAGTGTAGCCTCCGGTTGCCTTTCCTGAGGGCCTGGTTACTATTGCTCCTTGTAGTCCGTGGCTTGCCTGACTAGTGGCCCTGGCTACTACCCGCTCAGTGTAGCCTCCGGTTGCCTTTCCTGTGGGCCTGGTTACAATCGCTCCTTGTAGTCCTCGGTTTGCCTTACCTGTGGCTCTGGCTCCTACTCGCTCAGCATAGTCTCTGTTTACCTGACCAGTGGCCTGGTTACTCTTGCTCCGTGTAGTCCCCCGGCTTGTCTGACCTGTGACTCTGGCTGCCTACTCTCTCCCTACACTATCTGCTTACCTGACCTGTAGTCTCGGTGCCTCCTGGCTCTGGTCTGCTCTCTGTTGCCTCCGTTTGCAGACCAAGTGGTGACTTTCATATATTCTACCATTCTTCTGTTGTCCCATATATCTGAAGTAGTGCAGTGCACAGCACAGTGTGCAGGTCCAGAGGGACCTCGGGTTCTATTTACATTTGTCTTTGCCTGAAAACCGTGACAGAGAAAAAGATGTTTCAACAGAGGAAGGGTGTTTTTCCAGCAAGGTGTGTTAAATCGTGTAATTCTTTGCCCAAGGATGTGGTAATGGCAGACTCAATGGATACATTTAAGAGAAGATTAGATGCATTTCTTTGAAGAGGGAACACACAGAGTTTTACTGTGTATTATAAGTTAAACATGAAGTTTTGGTAAATACACTAATACTCATTTAGGAGGCATGGAAGATTATTTAATTCTCATTTTTCTGGGTTATGAGGCAAAGGTCTTGTGTCTTTTTTCAACCTAATTTACTATGTTATGTATTTCCTGCCTTTTCAGCTTTTGAGTGAGACATTAACTGTGGCTTTTTTGTCATTTAATTTCCATATTTTTTTCCAAGGATTTATTACTAAGAAAAAATAAAAATCACCAGACAATGAGAGTTATCAATCTGATGGCACCTTATCAGGAGAGGATAAATAATCATATAAGCAGGGTTAATGAGCTATAGCCAATGATACATCAGTTGTTAAAAGTGATCACATTCATTTGAAGAAACTATCAGTCCAAAGACAGATAGCTGCATTTCTATATAGCTGTAAGATGTCTGTTCAAAATGAATAGTTGAACAAACTCCTTATCCAAGTCAGACAGCACATACCTGTATATCTGCCACTATTGTATATTTATACTAACCCCAGCCCTCTCCCCTCTATGTGATAGCATGCAAGTGTATACACAGATCAAACTTACACAGTGACAGTCCAAACCTGATTATTATTGAACTGTTTTCATTCAGACATGAGACAGAACCAGTGTTGTAATATATAAAAAAGACATGAGCTGCATGCACTGACCCAATAAGGGCCAATGGTCTGTGCAACACATTTCCTATGTTATTCTACAGAACCTAAGATCTCTGAAGATGGAGAAATGTTAGTGCATATGCTCCAAAGAATAACATAGGAATTGGAGAAGTGATCTACTCTTTATCACCTCTTAGTGCAAGGTATTGGTGTTACGCATTTTGTTACTTTATTTCCTCCTCTGTGGCCGCGGGAACAAGGCACTGCACTGCAGGTCCTCCACTATTAGTGGCAATCAAATGGTCCAGAAATCTTGCATATTATATGTAACATTATATGCATATAATATGTGTATAGAGCAATGATTCTCAGCTCCAGTCCTCAGGGGATACAAATATGTCAGAGTATCAGGATATCTTCAATTAAGCAATGACATCACAATCAAAATGATTGAGGCTAATTAATCAACTGCAATTAAGCAGGGTTATGTTGGTGCTTCTTTCTCTTTACTGAGCACTTGTACCTATTAAGTTATTAAAAAAAATGATCCTTTTTTGTTAACCCCTTAAAGTGATGTTCCAGGACCAATCACCGGTAAACTTGTCTAAAGGACCAGGGACAGTCGTGTTACTTGACGTATTTTGTACTTACAGCACTCCTGCGGAAGCGCAGTAAGCACCAGCGGGGTCTGAAACTGACTGCCCCAAGACTAGAGTGATCTCTCTCTGACCCCTGTTTGGTGCCAGATACACGTCATCAGTCACGTGTGCCATCGTGCAGACTAAGGTCAAAAAAGTCCTTAAGGGAAGTTCACTTCCAGGACCACTTGTCATTAAGGGGTTAAGCAGTTAGGTACCTGTAAACTACATAAGCAATTTTATGAAGCTGGCAAGGTTTGAGGGGACTGACAATCAAAACTGGAATCTAACATTTCAGCAAATTTTACTGCTGCAATGAAAAGATATGGGCAAAATGAAAAATGTTAAAAAATATATAGAAAGAGAGAGAGGGAGAGACAGTGAGAGAGAGAGCGCAGGATGGAGAGCAAAAAGAGAAAAGAGTGAGAGACAGAGAAGGCCAGCAACACCAGTTAGGCAATTCTAGCCCTGGCCCATGAGAAATACAATTATATTACGTAAAGATGGAACAGCAATCAATGGGTCTAATAAAATGTTATTTATTCTGCAAAAAATGAATGTTGGTTTAGTGAATTAGATACATTTATATTCATCTATGGAGCACCTAACATAATTATTATTGTTTATAACTACTGTTTAAGCACCACTACCTCTTGGATAAGATAGATAGATAGATAGATAGATAGATAGATAGATAGATAGATAGATAGATAGATAGATAGATAGTTAATTGCCCATCTGTCAACCATTTCCCCCCTCATTATTCCCCCTCCCCTTCTGTAGTTTCTACTGGGAGGGGTGAGGACAGAGGCACCTGCACCTCATTTGCACAAACTACTTTCAGGAAAAACAAGTCAGATCTATTTCTAAACTGAGAGAAGACCACATGACTGGCAGTGGTCACGGTGAGCATTACCTGGAAGTGCAGCTGGGCTGAGGTGCAAACACACACATTTAGAAAATAGAGATATCTGCAAAAGTTCTTCACTTGGCAAACATATGATTAGTCTGGTCCATACATAATGTGGAATTTGTATCAAGACAGATTTCATATAGATTTGTAGCAAACGTCCTGTACTGTATCATAGAAAAGACCTAATTGAAAACAAATGTATTCTTTGGTGCATAAGGTATAGCTGTCCACATCAAATGTTACTGTTGCACTGAACAGACTGCATGGGGAAGTCAATGGACTGGAGACATCTCTAGCATTCATGGGGTTGAAAAACATATTAAAATCAATAGTGAGTTTTATACGTTCCATGTGGTAAAGATGGTTTGTCCCAGAATTGCTCCAGTTTTTATCCGTAAGGCCCAGTTTGCAAATCTAGAACTGGAACAAATCCAGAGCAAACCAACGTAACCATAGGGGCCAAATAAAATGTCCAATTGCTTTAAATAGTGCCTTTAAAGGGATAGCAATACTTAAATTTAATATCCCCCATCTTGTAACCCTTAAAAACTGAATTAAATGAGCCCAGTGGCATCTCTCAATCCTTTATGGTTTGAAAGATATCAGCTTTCAAAGTTTTACTTTTTTCCCTCTCCCCTGACGTCAGTGTTCTTGTTGACAGCAGGGGAATCCGGTCCACGGACCAGCGGAAGCTCTTCAGCAGAGCCGAGATCACATTATGGAAGAAGAAATCCTTCACTGAAATGGTCTTCTATGTGTACTTGCAAACCAAGCACACATAGAAGACCATTTCAGTGAAGGAATTCTTCTTCCATAACACGATGTTGGCTCTGCTGAAGAGCCTCCGCTTGCTCAGGGACCGGATTCCCCTGCTGTCAGCTAGAACGTTGATTTCAGGGGAGAGGGAAAAAAGCAAAACTTTGAAAGCGGATGTCTCTCAAGCCATAAAGGTTTGAGAGATGCCACTGGGCTCATTTAATTCAGTTTTTTAAGGGCTACAAGATGGGGATAGTAAAATTTAATTATTACTATCCCTTTAACCCTTGTAGTAGTAGAGGTTTACAATTAGTTGGATACCTCGTCATGTTGCTCACTGTGTCTTCGTCGCATCGCGGCTATTCTCTATGGTTTCCTTGCTCTCTATGGTCCAGGGAGCCAATTACGAGGCTCCAGCCTCATTGTGACGCCGAACTTCCGGTTTGGGTCTTTAAATGGAGTGCGCGATTTTTTAGCGTTTCTGAAGCTGGATTCTTATTTTGCCAGTCTGTGTTTGACCCTGCCTGCTACTGAACACTCTTCTGCCTGCCGCTTTAGGATCCCTTGCTGTCAGTCTGTTCCTGCCTGTTCCAGCCACCTCTCCTTTTCCTGGTTGCTGTGTATCTGATTTGGTGAGTCTCCAACTCATTTTTATTTTGGAGTTCATTCTCCCTGGGGTTGGTGGGGTTAGACCATGTTGTAGTGGGTTATCCTGGGCCTTCTTCGGCTCAACCGGTGGGGGTCATCTGGCTTCACGGACAGCAACTTTATAGGGCCGAGTCCACAGCACAACCCACTAGAGGGGGACTACTAATACAAGCGCCTAACTGTAGCGCCACTCCCTAGCCTGTACCCTACCAACCCTTGTTGGAGGAGCCTAATCATTCCTTGTTCCTTGTGTTTCCGGTTCTAGCCTTTCTATTGTATCTTCCTTCTGAGTTGTGACATTATAATCGCGCCACCCAACAATGGCTGCGGACCCCACCGACCTTTCCCAGGCGGTTCTTCAGCAAAATGCTGTCTTGGAACAGCATGCGTTGCACATTGTGCGCCTAGACCACAAGCTGGACTCCATCACCGACATGTTGCAACAACACCTTGTCCCACCTGTCCCTACCCCTCCTGTGGTAGCACAAGCCAGTGCTACTCTAGCACCTGTCCATGCGTCATTGCCCTGTTTACCGCTCCCAGAACGGTTTGATGGTACCTCTTCGGACTTAAGAATTTTCCTCAATCAATGTTTGCTACATTTCAGTTGCCAGCATGACGCCTTTCTATCACCTCAGGCGAAGATCACCTTTATTGTGTCCCTCATTAAAGGGCAGGCCTTTGCATGGGTCTCTCCTCTACTTGACCATTACTCGCCTTTTCTGGGTGATTTTGATGCCTTTTTATCCGCTTTTCGGGCAGTTTTTGACCTGCCAGGCCGTCAGTCTAAAGCCGAGACCGGATTACTGGAGATCACACAGGGGCACCGCTCCCTGACCAAGTATGCGGTGAAATTTCGTACCCTAGTGTACGGTACTGACTGGGGCCCCAGTGCCTTAAAGGCCACTTTCTGTAAGGGCCTGAACGATCATCTCAAAGACCACCAGGATCATACCAGACTCCTTGGAAGATCTGATAGCTCTTTGTTCCTCTTTGGAACACCGTCTCACAGAGAGGTGATCTGAGAGAGATCGGGACTGGGCTCGACGTCCTGCACCTCGTCCTCCGGTTCGCTTGGCTCCTCGTTTTCAGGTTCCTGAGTCTCCTGTGGAACCCAGCCCTGAGCCAATGGATTTGGGCTTATGTCTCTATTGCAGGACGTCCGGACACATGGCACGTGCTTGCCCTAACAAACAGGGAAACACAAGGACTTAGGGAGCGGGGGATCTACCCTAAGTCAGGATGCCATCCTCTTACATACTGTACCTCGTCTCAGTATTCCGGTCTCCTTGTCCTGGCACGGACATACCGTGTCTACCCAAGCATTCATTGACTCCGGAGTAGCTGGTCTGTGTATTGACACTTCTTTTGCCTCTGAGCATGGGATACCCATATGCTCCAGACGACCCCCGATATGGGTGGCCGCCATCGACAGTGCTCCCTTGGGCAATGGTTATATCAGCCATTCCACCTTGCCCCTGGTATTGGGCTTCTGGATTCACCCATTCCGAGATGGTAGCTTTCAATGTTATCTCGTCTCCTTCAACCCCTCTCATATTGGGCTACCTGTGAACAGCTTCTAAAGTTATAGCAAGCTCCAGTTAGCATTATACTGAGGTTGTGACCTCAGTATAATGCTAACTGGAGCTTGCTGTAACGCTAGAAGCTGTTCCCAGTACACCAAAGGGAAACGTGAACGCGCTCCCTGGGGCAGCTGTATAATGCTTACCAGAACAGCTTCCCTAATAATACTTTACCAACAAAACCTATGGGCAAAAAAAATTTTAGGTGATCCATCCCCTTTAATATGAGAGCAGATGTGACAATTGTGATACTTCCCAGTCCTTCCCCTATTTCACAGTGTCTCCTTACATACACTATTTATACTGCAGTTGCTGATAAGGTACACTTCCTTTCTGTTCTCAAGGAAAAGAAGAATATTCCAACAAGCCCATTATTTTAGAGTAGGAGCAGGAAACAGTGACAATGCGGATGATGACTGACAGGATGTTTATGTATGTTTAGGCATCTTTACTTGTCCAGAGTCAGATTTTCCAATTGATTTCTCAAACAGTTTATAAACTGCACAGTGCTCCTTTTCAGTGCTGGAAGACTGAGCCTTTTCCTTTCAGCTAATTGTATGGCCATGTCATCATTTCCCTCACTGTCAACTGTATCTGAAGAGGAGGATGATGCTGGAGGGATATATTATAGATAAATACCATCATCAATAATTAAGTTATCAAGAACAGCCATCTACTTTTTTCCTAGTACTTATCGATTCCTATAGGCTTTTCGAAGCCTCAAGCAATTTCTCTTTACTTTTCCCCTTAGAGGTATTTCCAGAACATTCCCTACTACTTTCAGGACAGGTGTTGTACTTAATCTTACTGTCAGATGCAACAGTTGGTTGAACTGTTACATCTTCCTCTGTTATGCCGTCAACAATAGAATATGACTTGTCATCTTCTGTGTTATTAATGGTTTCTTAATATTGCCGATGGTGGTGGAGGAACTTTATATGACACTTTCACAAACAAGCCCCTCAAGAGGAGAAGGATCCTCATTGCTGGACATTATCAAAGTAGTGAATATTTTAACAGTAAAGTACACAACAGAACTGATTGCATGTGATGTCTTGCCCTTTACATAATACTCTAGGTCTCTCTTCTGGTTTCTGTCACAGCTCATGTCAGGGTTCCTGTCTCTGTCATCGGTCAAAGTATTTTTTTATTGACTTTTTTTTTTATTATGTGTACCTGTAACTGTATACAAAAATATCATAACGCACTCCCTGGGAGTGTAAAATCTCCACCTTCTTTCCCTCTAGCTAATGTGAAGAGGATTTCAGATGCTGCTTTCTCTCTCTCAGTGCCACTGTAGTCTTAACATTTTTTACAGTAAGGTGACAATAGAGTTTACTAAATATGCTGGTCCCTCTTTTACTGGCTGTTACATAAGGCATTGCCAGTTGAACTTTCAGACTATTGAGTGTCAGCCTGACAATTATTCTGTCAGTGACAGAGGTTCAGCCAGCAGGGCCGGATTTACATCTCAGGAGCCTGTAGGCACAGAAATCTGAAGCAACCCCCCCAATGTGGGCCATCTTCACTGGACACCTCCACAATGCTCCTAATCTCCATGTTGCCCCCCATAATCTCCATATTGCCCTCACATTGCCCCCATCATCGCCAAATTGCCCCCCACTAGCTCCAACTTGCCCCCATCATCTCCATATACCATATTGCCCTCACATTGCCCCCATCAGCTCCATACTGCCCCCATCATCTCCATATACCATATTGCCCTCACACTGCCCCCCATCAGCTCTACATTGCCCCCATCAGCTTCACATTGCACTCACAATGCCCCCCATCAGCTCCATATTGCCCCCATCAGCTCCAAATTGCCCCATCAGGTCCACATTGACCCCATCAGCTCCACATTGACCCCCATCCACTCCACATTGCCCTCACATTGCCCCCATCAGCTCCATATTGCCCCCATCAGCTCCACATTGCCCTCACAATGCCCCCCATCAGCTCCACATTGCCCTCACAATGCCCCCCATCAGCTCCACATTGCCCTCACAATGTCCCGCATCAGATCTATATTGCCCCCATCAGCTACACATTGCCCTCACATTGCCCCCATCAGCTCCACATTGCCCTCACAATGCCCCCCATCAGCTCTATATTGCCCCCATCAGCTCCACATTGCCCACCAGCTCCATATTGCCCTCATATTGCCCCTCATGAGCTCCACATTGCCCCCGTCAGCTCCATATTACCCTCACCTTGCCCCAGTGTCCGTTTCCTACCTTTTCCCTGGTGGTCCAGTAGCAAGAGAGCTCTGTGCCTCCTCCTTCTGCACAGAGCTGTAGCTGCTGGAGCTCCCACGAGGTCTTCAGTAATGCAGAGCGCTGGGAGATGATGTCATCTCCCGGTGCTCTATATTACTAAAAACCCGATGAGGAAGCTCAGCAGCTACAGGTCTGTGCCGTAGGAGGAGGCACAGACCTGTCTTCATGGCGCCGGGTGGGGAGGCAAATTTAATTATATATATAAAAAAAAAAAAAAACACCACACACATGATCCCAGCGACAGGCGCCCCTCTGTTGGGTGCGCCTGTAGGCAGATGCCTACTCTGCCTAATTCTAAATCCGGCCCCGTCAGCCAGCACAGGAAGGAACTTACATCACCTGTCTGTTTCTTCTCAGTCAAACAAGGTTTTGGAGTTTTCTTGGTAAATGTCCTTTCTCCCTTCATCCCCCCCCCAGACTCCCCACCACAGAGGGACAGCAGACCCAGCAATGAATTTGGACCATCTCTCTGTCTCTTCTTAGTTAAACAAGATTTTGGGGTATTTTAGGTATGTGTCCTTTCTCCCTTCACACTCCCCTTGAGACCCATAGCACAGAGAACAAAAGACTCCCTAAATTAAAGGCAAACACTACTTTATTTGCCTGACTTTTGTAGCTCCAGAAACATGCTACTTTCTTTCTTTCTAACAAACACAGAATGACCAGTTCCTGGGACCGGACACCCTTTTTATCCAAACTGGGGGAAGTCAGTCTTATCATTGCTTTCAGTGCAATGAGCAAGGTGGCTAAAAGTGGAAAATCTGAACTTTTCAAGAAAAATGTACCACTCTGAGGGAAATGCTATTTTTCGCTGTTTAATTTTGAAGCAAAACATTTCATCCATCCCTAATGAGACCTCCGTAGCATTCAGCTGGTAAAAGGCTCAGTTTAAATTAATGATATTTGGGGGAATGGTTTTTGTTCCCTATGATGCAGTTGGTCTGCTCCATTATTACTCAAGGAGAAAGAGGCACTAAGGTTAGATAAAGGCGAGATCATTTCCCAGTGCAATAAATTATCCAGTGCCTCACTGGAGACTTATGCACTTACTTCTTTAAAGTTGGAGGGGTCTTAATACTTAGGCTCCAAAGAATATCATAGGAGCTGGACAATTTATCATGCTGGAGAAGTTATCAACTCTTTATCACTCTTCAGTGCATCAGGTCTTAGCGCAAACCATTTCATAGATCAGTGCAAAGGTGGCACACTGTGGCAACCCTTTAAACAAATGTTGATGAATCTGCTGCATAAATGCATAAATACACAAAAAAATAGCATAGGTATTATGAAAACCTGAAATAGCATGATCTTTCAGAAAAATGCATAAATAGTGAAACACTATCTTTTCCCCTACCCCTATTTTTTTATCTGCTATTACTGTAGATAAATAAAACATAAGTGAAAAAAATGTGGTTTTATTTCATTGCTGTTCATCAACTATCCATAAGGTGGCAAGTTAAAACAGGCAGTTTAGAGCAACCTATTATTGCAAAGGTTTTGCTGCCCTCTAGTGACTCATCACTGTATATACCTCAAATACAAAGTCCTAGTGAAATCAATAGGGTTTCTTAATGTATATAAAATGTTAATTTGCCAAATAATTGCTCACATTTGATTCCATATACAGTTGAAAAAAGCAAAAGTGTTAAATATGAGCCTCTCATGTATACTTTTTGTAGCATGCTGCTACTTTTTTAACCCCTTGAGTGCACTATGATAGAGATGTCTTTAGCATCCAATGAGTTAACAATAGATACAATTTTTTTAAATTGCAATATCAGTGATATGAATACTTGTTTTAATGGGAACATCAAAGGAAAACAGCTAACACTCGGTGCTTGACACACTGTCAAACACATGAGCGTGAGCGCAGACACAGTCACCCTCCCAATCACTAACCATACACTGCCCCTAACAATAAAATGAAAGAATACTATCCCTAACACTATCCTAACACTCATAACCTAGAGCTGTAACACTTGCCTGTCATCCAGTGTAAGTCTTCTTCTTTCATTTTCTATCTTGCTTCTTCTTCTTTCTTCTTATCTTCTGTTTTCTAATTTACTTCTTTGTCCCAAAGATGGCACTGAAAATAATAAAAAATATCCAAGTTAAAGATGCCCGCAAAATTTAGGCATCAAAGATATGCTGGCCTTAACCCTTGAGATGCTGGAGGGGTACGCAATGCATTGCGTACTCCCTCTGGCATTCCAAGGGTTAAACGAATGCTGGCAATACAATAAGTTAGTCAATTAATGCATCCAGTGCAATAAGCAAGTCCATTAATGCTCGAAGTCCATAAGTTAAAAGTAGGCTGCTGCCGCAGGGGTCCCCCCATATTACCTCTTGGGACCTTGGCCGAGCCATTCTGTGGAAAAATTGAACAGAGACTGGCTTTTATATGGCCAGTCTCTGTTCAAAATGGTTCCCACTCTACAAATGGCTGGGATGTGTGCTTATGCAACACCCAGCCATTCAGCTCCTAGTGGGTTTCTTCATCCCCTTGCTAGAAGGTGATTGGCAGGGAGGTGAGCAAGCACACATCCTAGCCAGCTGTAGAGTGGGAACCATTTTGAACAGAGACTTGACATATAAAAGCCAGTCTATGTTCAATTTTTACACAGAAAGGCTCATGTAACGGCCCAAGAGGTAACTTGGCGGGGGTTTCAATGCATTCCTGCCACTACCGCCAGTGGCAGCGTACTTTTAACTCGTGGACTGGCAGAATTAATGGACTTACTTATCAGACTGTAAGCATTAATGGACTTACTTATGGGACTGCCAGCATTCTTTTAACCCTTGAAATGCAAGAGGGGTACACAACACATTGCTCTGCATCCACGGGTCACTAGTTTTTTTCCCAAGTTTTTTTCCCCTTCAGTTCCTGCATTGGTAGGTTAAAACATGTGTTGGCAGGTTAAAACATGTGTTGGGCACTCTGCTCCAGAAAAGAGTAGCTCTACTTTTTCTGGCATTAAAGTGGGTCCCTTAATGAATGTTACTGCCTAAAGCATGGAACTGAATGGGAAAATCAGACTTCTTTTGAAGGCTTCCAATGGGCACTAAATTTAGTGTGTTTCAGGCAGTATTTTTTCACAACACAGGTAATTAAATGGCTTACTGTGCTTGAAAAAATACCATTGGCCTCGAGGGCAATTGAATCGAGGCCTAAGAGTCCTCTTTACCTCATTACATCCCCCACAAGCTGATAGCGAGTCTGTAGATGCAAGGATGTGGCATTTTGTTTCCATCCACTGCACAATGTGTGGTGCACTGAACACACATAACAATGTGGTGGAGAGCAATCAAGTGTAGAGTATCAGGGAGCATATGCATATTTTCCATCCCGCTGAATATGCTAAGCTGGTGGCAAGGAGTATTCATTATTTTTATTAGATCTTCTTGATATCACATGTCCTTAGTAGAGCAGACAAAGGCTGTAGTGACAATGGTACCTGATTGCTTGGGGGATGGTTTATCTTTGCTGAACTAATTTTCAAGGTGGTGTCTGTTGCTTAATCTGAGAGCAGATGTGCCAGTTGTGATACTTTCCAGTCCTTCCCCTATTTCCCACTGTCTTCTTGCATACACTATTTATAAAGCACTTGTTAATAAGGCACAGTTTTGTTTTGTTTGCTTTGTTTTTTTAATTTTTTTGTGAAAGTATTTTACCAGGAAGAATACATTGAGATTGTCTCTCATTTTCAAGTATGTACTGGACTCATTTTATCTACCTCTTAAGGGTGAAAGGCTGAGCTGACCTTGCTGGGACTAGAACCTGCGACCTTGCAGCTTGAACAGATTCTACAGCTGGTCCATTAACAAAATGAGCCATAAGCCAATAGTCCCCTCTTGTTCTCAAGGGAAAATAATAATATTCCAACACTCACTTTATTTTAGAGTATATGCAGAAAGCAGTGGTGATGCTGATGTTTACTTTTTTAACAGTTTATAAACAGGCATGGTGCTCCTTTTTATTTTTGGAAGATTGTGCCTTTTCCTTTCAGCTAATTTTATGGCCATGTAATCATCTTCCTCACTCTCAACTTCATCTCTATCTAAAGAGGAGGATGATGCTGGAGTGATATATTCTAGATCAACATCATCATCAATAAATAAGTCATTAAGAATAGCCATCTACTTCTTCCTCACTACTTTTATATTCCTCTAGGCCAGGGCTTATAATTTTAAGTCCTTTGCTACTAGCCAGACCTGAAAAGTTACTCGCCACTGCAAGCCATAACATACCCACCAGGGCTGAATTTCTACTCGCCAGAGCTAAATTTTCACTCGCCATTGGCTAGTGGCGAGTGGAAATTTTGAGCCCTGCTCTAGGCTTTTAGAAGTCTCAAGCAATTTATTTTTATTTCTCCCCTTAGACGTATTTCAGGACAGGTGTTGTACTTGTTAGTTTCACTGTCAGATGCAACAGTTGGTTGAACTGTTACACCTTCCTCTGTTATGCCATCAACACTAGAATATGACTTGTTGTCATCTTCAGTGTTTTCTTAATATTGCAGGTGGTGGAGGAACTTCTTGTGACACTTCCACAAACAAGCCCCTCAGGAGGAGAAGGATCCTCATCATTTATTGCACACACTGATCAACCATGGATGCAGTCAGCTTTTGAACTACCACTTTACTAACACATCCTTGCACTGCTCCTACCCCTTTCCCCTACCCTGACCCTGGTACATTTGCTGGACATTACCAAAGTAGTGTGGATATTAACAGTCAAGTACACAACAGAATTGACTGCATGTGATGTCTCACCCTTTCCAAAATACTCTAGCCTCTCTTCTGGTTTCTGTCAGCCTCAGTCACAGCTCATGTCAGGGTTCCTGTCTCTGTCATCTGACAAAGTATTTTTTATTGATTTATTTTATTATAGGTACCTGTCACTGTAATCATAACACACTCCTTGCAAGTGCAAAATCTCCCCCTCTTTCCCACTAGCTATGGTCAAGAAGATTTCAGCTGCTGCTTTCACTCTCTCAATGCCCCTGCAATCTTAATATTTTTTAGAGTAAGGTGACAATAGAGCATACTACATGTGCTGGTCCCTCTTCTACTGGCTTTTGTAAAAGTCATTGCCAGTTGAACTCTCCGTCTATTGCGTGTAAGTCTGAAAATCAGTGACAGAGGTTCAGCCAGCTCAGGAAGGAACTTATATTGCCTGTCTGTCTCTTCTCAGTCAAACAAGATTTTGAAGTTTTCCAGGTAAATGTCCTTTCTACCTTCATCCCCCCCCAGACTCCCCACCACAGAGGGTCAGAAGAGGAACTTGCATCATCTACCAGTCTCTTCTTAGCGAAACAAAATTTGAGGGTATTTTAGGTAAATGTCCTTTCTCCCTTCACACTCACCTAGAGATCCATAGCACAAAGAACAAATTGCCTACCCAAAAGACTCCCGAAATTAAAAACTCTAAAACTACTTTATTTGCCTAACTTTTGTAGCTCCAGAAATATGCTAAATTCTCTCTTTCTAACAAACACAGAATGATAAGTTGCTGGGACCGGACACCCTTTTTATCCAAACTGGAAAATTAGGGAAACTATCTGTGTGTGTGTTAGGGGGGCAGTCTTATCACTGCTTTCAGTGCAATGAGCAAGCTGTGTAAAAGAGTGAAATCTGAACTTTTCAAGAAAAATGTCCCACTCTGAGGGAAGTGCTATTTTTCGCTGTTTAATTTTGAAGCAAAACATTTCACCCATCCCTAATGAGACCTCCATAGCATTCAGTTAGTAAAAGGCTCAGTTTAAATTAATGAGATTTGGGGGAATGTTTTTTGTTCCCTATGATGCAGTTGGTCTGCTTCATTATTACTCAAGGAGAAAGAGGCACTAAGGTTAGATAAAGGTGAGATAATTTCCCATGTCTATTTCCAATGCCTATGTTACTCACTGGAGATGTAGGCACTTATTTCTTTCAAGTTGGAGGGGTCTTAATACTTAGGCTCCATAGACTATCATAGGAGCTGGACAATTTATCACGCTGGAGAAATTATCAACTCTTTATCACGCCTCAGTGCATCAGGTCTTAGTGCAAACCATTTCATAGATCAGTGCAAAGGTGGCACACTGTGGCAACCCTTTGAACAAATGTTGATGATTCTGACACATAAATACACAGAAAAAATGTATACATTGTGAAACACTATCCTTTCCCTACCCCTATTTCTAATCTGCTATTATTACTGCAGATAAATAAAACAAAAGTGAAGAAATCTGGTTTTATTTAATTGCTGTTCATCAACTATCCATTAGGTGGCAATACCATGATAAAACAGGCAGTTTAATGCAACCTATTATTGCTAAGGTTTTGCTGCCCTCTAGTGACTCATCACTGTATATACCTATTGAAATCAATAGGATTAATTTGCCAAATAATTGCTCATTTTTGATTCCATATACAATTGAAAACAGCAAAAGTGTTAAATATGAGCCTCTCATGTATAATTCTTTTAGCATGCTGCTACTTCATTAATCCCTTGGGTGCACTATGATAGAGATGTCTCTAGCATCCAATGGTTAACCCTTTGAGTGCCAGAGGGGTATATAACGCAACACAATTGTTTTAATTGCAATAGCTTTAATAAGAATACATATTTTAACCCTTTCAGTGGCAGAGGAGTATGCAACGCATTGCAGAGCCATGCATTGTGTACCCCTCTGGTGCTGAAAGGATTAATGGAAGCAATTGATAAAGGATTCATTAAGCTATTTCAATTCCTTGGGTGCTAGAGACATCTGCACTGCAATGAGAACATCTCCAGAATTCAAGGAGTTAAAATTGCCACAGCATGCTCCTATTTCAGCACACATTTCTCATATTTATGTTGACTGTATTAAATAAACACTGTTTAAACAGCAAAATAGCCATACTACTCCCCTCTACCCATTCTCCCATTACTGCTTTTGGTAATGCTTATGTAATAAGGTGAGAGAAACCGATTCAGAGAAATGTTTCCAATTCCTGTGCCAGAAGTGGGCAGCCTTTGCCCCTCCAGCTGTTGGGGACTATAACTACCATCATTCCCAACCAGTTAACTGTTGGTTGGGCATAATGGGAATTGTTGTTTTCAGAAGATGAAGGTTCAGAGATTGGTTACCCGTGGCATACATCCTCCTTTCCAAGCTGGCAAGATCAAAGAGTAGAGGGGAGATGCATTAAACTTCAATACATGTCCAGTTTGGCGATATTTGGTGAACTGGACCCAGATCCATTTCATCAATGTGCCTGCACCATTTTATGCCTGTGATTACACCTCACATACGCCTACACTGCCATGCCTTCTCCAAGCCTTCACCACACACCACACACTACAAATATGATGTTTCAGTGTCTCCTTTGCCAATGGCTAATTTTCATTTTGAAATCTGACTTAATGAGCCATTTTCATATTCCTGATGGAGTGATGAAATGTTAAGGGTGATGGTCCAGGAACGTCAAAGATTTCATTATCACAGACCGCCTCAGAGAATGATGTGCCAATGGAGCTAATGGCAAAGGCAATTTATACTATACATTGCATTTGTCAGTGTTCTCTGCCTCACTCTTCCTCACTATCCCTGTGAGGAAGAGAGAAGCAGAGAATGCACATCCCCATGGGGGAAAGGGACAAAATGGGGGGCATTATTAATTAAGTTGAAGCTGAGGAGTACTAGAGGTACAGCAGTTTTATCACTTGATGACCTACTGCCACCTCTTTGGGTCACTGAATAAATGATTTAGAGAACTAAGTAATTTATTTACACAGCCTAATTTATAAACACATATAATAGAGTTAAAACAAACATTAATGTGAGTTTTTTTTACTGTGAAGCAATGTGATTCATATATACACACTATATTGTCTGATCGTCTAAAAGAGGTACAATAAGGAGGGAATGAAGGACATTGGGATTTTTGCCTCAGAGGGACAGTAGACTATAAAAAGGGACATTTGTGAGGTATGAACGACCATTCATATCTTTTTTCCAGTCCCTATTAAACAATAACCAACTGAGCACAAATTATGACAAGGAAACCCATAAAAAGTTTTTTTCTCCTTTTTTCTTATCAAATGAAATGGTGGTTTTTCCATATAAATGTGCTATCAGAATAAAGCCCAGCTTATGCTTTCAAAAATAGTATATAATTTCTGTGTGTTGGCTAAATGAATTAGAGGAAAAATACAGTTGAACAAAGGCATACTAAAAAATCCAGAACTGCTCTTGTCCTCTAGTGTCAGAAAGCCTTGGTCACTAAGGGGTTAATGTGGCTATTCACCAGAGGCACTAAGCAGTGATAGCTGGTGATGCTGTCAGAGCTCACATAAACACAGTTTCCTCCCTAAGACTGGTAGATTGTGTATTTTGCCATGGTTTGGTAAGCAGTCCTCAGTCCTGCATAACAGATCACTATATTTTAAAGTGAACAGTGGTTTTTCATACTCCAAAATGGAGAACAATTTGCCATACTCCAAAGTGGAGAAGAGTATGCCATACTCCAAAGTGGAGAAGAGTATGCCATACTCCAAAGTGGAGAACAGCAACCCTTACTCCAAAGTGGAGTTGAGTTTGTCATACTTCAAAGCGGAGAATATCTCCCCTTACTCCAAAGAACAATTCCCTATACTCCAAAGGGGAGAACAGTTCCCTATACTCGAAAGGGGAGAACAGTTCCCTATACTCTAAAGGGGAGAAGAGTACCCTATACTCTAAAGGGGAGAAGAGTACCCTATACTCTAAAGGGGAGAAGAGTACCCTATACTCTAAAGGGGAGAAGAGTACCCTATACTCTAAAGGGGAGAAGAGTACCCTATACTCTAAAGGGGAGAAGAGTACCCTATACTCTAAAGGGGAGAAGAGTACCCTATACTCTAAAGGGGAGAAGAGTACCCTATACTCTAAAGGGGAGAAGAGTACCCTATACTCTAAAGGGGAGAAGAGTACCCTATACTCTAAAGGGGAGAAGAGTACCCTATACTCCAAAGTGAAGAACTGTTCCCTATATTCCAAAGTTAAGAACTGTTCCCTATACTCCAAAGTGGAGAACAGTTCCCTATACTCCAAAGTGGAGAACAGTTCCCTATACTCCAAAGTGGAGAACAGTTCCCTATACTCCAAAGTGGAGAACAGTTCCTTATACTCCAAAGTGGAGAACAATTCCTTATACTCCAAAGTGGAGAACAGTTCCTTATACTCCAAAGTGGAGAACAGTTCCTTATACTCCAAAGTGGAGAAAACTCCCCTATATTCCAAAGTTAAGAACTGTTCCCTATACTCCAAAGTGGAGAACAGTTCCCTATACTCCAAAGTGGAGAACAGTTCCCTATACTCCAAAGTGGAGAACAGTTCCCTATACTCCAAAGTGGAGAACAGTTCCTTATACTCCAAAATGGAGAACAATTCCTTATACTCCAAAGTGGAGAAAAGTCCCCTATATTCCAAAGTTAAGAACTGTTCCCTATACTCCAAAGTTAAGAACTGTTCCCTATACTCTAAAGTGGAGAACAGTTCCTTACACTCCAAAGTGGAGAACAGTTCCTTACACTCCAAAGTGGAGAACAGTTCCTTACACTCCAAAGTGGAGAACAGTTCCTTATACTCCAAAGTAGTGAAGAGTTCCCTATACTCCAAAGTGGAGAACAGTTCCCTATACTCCAAAGTGGAGAACAGTTCCCTATACTCTAAAGGGGAGAAGAGTACCCTGTACTCCAAAGTGGAGAACAGTTCCCTATACTCCAAAGTGAAGAACAGTTCCCTATACTCCAAAGTGGAGAACAGTTCCTTATACTCCAAAGTGGAGAACAGTTCCTTATACTCCAAAGTGGAGAAAAGTCCCCTATATTCCAAAGTTAAGAACTGTTCCCTATACTCCAAAGTTAAGAATCGTTCCCTATACTCCAAAGTTAAGAACTGTTCCCTATACTCTAAAGTGGAGAACAGTTCCTTATACTCCAAAGTAGTGAAGAGTTCCCTATACTCCAAAGTGGAGAACAGTTCCCTATACTCCAAAGTGGAGAACAGTTCCCTATACTCCAAAGTGGAGAACAGTTCCCTATACTCCAAAGTGGAGAACAGTTCCCTATACTCCAAAGTGGAGAACAGTTCCCTATACTCCAAAGTGGAGAACAGTTCCCTATACTCTAAAGGGGAGAAGAGTACCCTGTACTCCAAAGTGGAGAACAGTTCCCTATACTCCAAAGTGGTGAAGAGTTCCCTATACTCCAAAGTGGAGAAGAGTACCCTATACTCCAAAGTGGAGAACAGTTCCCTATACTCCAAAGTGAAGAACTGTTCCCTATACTCCAAAGTGAAGAACTGTTCCCTATACTCCAAAGTGAAGAACAGTTCCCTATACTCCAAAGTGAAGAACTGTTCCCTATACTCCATAGTCACCATTAGCCTGATTACTAACCTGACTGCAGACATATCATTACCACAGATCGCTGGCTCACACTTATGCTAATAATCAATGTCTCTCCACCACCCCTGCATATGTGTATTATTCTCCGCTGTGAATAAATCTTTGCATATCATCACATACACTTCACCATTATATAAATCCTTAATACATCAGCTTCTTATTTGATAAATATGGAAATATTAATTTACTCCAAAACTACTCCACCTTTGTTTTGATTGAATTTGTTGGAAACCTCTCTAGCATTTAACTCCTTAAGTACCCTTGACATGCCAGGACAGTCACGCTGGTCCTAGCACTTAAGGACTGTTGACGATCCTGGCACATTAGGAAATTCTGAGATGGCAGCGTTGCTGCAGGCTGCTCTTCCATTCCAGAATTCAAATCGAAAACAAAAGTTCTGTGGTCCTTAAAGGCCGCCCACGCTCCAGATTGGGTGGTCCTTAACCGGTTATGAGAGTTTAAATCCTTATGTAAATCAGTGGGAATATTTAGTTCTCGCGTATAGTGAGACTGAACTGCCCCAAAATTCCCCACTTTTCTTTTGAATATACGGCACTTAGTGTACCCTAAATCTCAGTTAATAAAGGACAGCTCAGAAAAATAACAATCTAGCAACTTGGTAGGACACGACTGTCTACAGGGTACATGAGATGCAGAACAAAAGAGGAATGCTCAGGAAGGAGAGGGGCAAATGTTGAACATAGAAACTCCTTGCAGAAGCAGTACTTACTCCCCCCACCCCCATGCACCGTAGCAGTGGCAGTACTACTGGACTGACCACAGCAGCAGCTTTTTAGACCAAAGACCTTGATTCTTTGCAGGGTGCTATGGAAGCAACCCAAAGTTAAAGTAACACCCACAAAATGGTTGATGCCTACATCAACTAATATAAACTGCCTTCTACTGCTGACCCCCTAAACTACTGGAATCATAAAGCTGTTATCTGGCTAGTCCTCTCCTTAGTGGCCCAAGAGCTGCTTTCATGCCCACTTTCATGCCCACCTGCCATCGTCCAAAACAGATGGCTTTTTTAAAGGTCAGTCTGCTCAGGCTTGGATTCCCAGTTCTGTGGTCCTTAAAGGCTGCCCACGCTCCAGATTGGGTGGTCCTTAACCGGTTATGAAAGTTTAAATCCCCATATAAATCAGTGGGAATATTTAGTTCTCGCGTATAGTGAGACTGAACTGCCCCCAAATTCCCCACTTTTCTTTTGAATATACGGCACTTAGTGTACCCTAAATCTCAGTTAATGCATCAGGATTTCTTCAATATTTATTTTTTGTTCTTTGCATATTTTATGAAAGATATACAGAACCCACTATACTGGATATGGAGGGATAATTACATGTTTGAAGTTCAAGAGTGTTTGTGAGTGCAATGCAATCTTTACTTTTTATTGTGTTTGATAGTGATTTACTATATGTTTTTGCTTTTTTAACTGAGCTGCCTGTGTTTAATTAGGGATACCCTTCAAACCTGATTGTCAGTGCACCCCAAAGACGGGAACAGAAAATCACTCCCATAGAAAAACAAAGAAATTGGATACGTAGGGTGAATTTTATTTATATGTATATATCATATAATATGTATAATAGGTTTCTGCATAATAATTTGAAATGCATTTGACACTCCTTTCGTACTTACAGGGGAACTGTGTCTTTGGCTTAAGTAGCTTTTTAGGACTTGCTTAGGTATGTGCCTTTCATACAGCTGTTAGGAATATCTATTTACTGCCTGAGTGTTGCAATAGTCTATAGCTGTGATTCCAAATAGTCATGGGCAGTGCTCCCTCTAAGGTGGGCAAGAACACAAAGGGCATTTGAATGAACAAAACAAGCCATTTAATTCATAAAAACTTAAGTATGGAAATTCCAAGGATAAAGCTAATTGAACTTTAACTTTGCCCCCCCCCCATGATTTGCTTTATATATTTTAATTCTGATGTTTTCTATCATGTCATCAACAAAGTATGGGTGGGAGAGAGACATGGTAGTAAAGCCTGACAAACTATAACTGGGATTTTTTTACACACTTTCTTTTGCAATTTATCAACGATGAAAAGTCATGCAGTAAGTTACATTTTGAAAAACATGACTATAATCTGTTCAGGCATTTCCCCTGCCGCTCAGAGATCACAGAACAGGCAGTACCTAAAACTTTATTCATGTGCTTTAGCACCACCAGCTGGTCACTGAGTGCAAATTCAGCAATATGTCAAAAATAAAAATTTTCAGAATTCACTTTGATTTAAATGGAGGTTTTAAACTGGAAATGTATCCTAGAACTAAGTGGTTCTTAATTAGTTTAATATATTAACTTACCGGGGAGAGTGTCCACTTCTCACAGAGTCAGCAGGCGGCCACAAGAAAGCAGATCACCACTAGTACACCACAGTGTAGTTTTGCTTTGAGCACAAATTGGCAGCACTTGTAACAACAGCAATACCACAACAGCCACCAGCATTAGTAACAACCAGGGCAGAGGATTTGGAGAAGCCTTAGACTCCTCTAAGTTCCCACCAGTTCCCAGAGACAGGTAGGTTAGGAATCTCAGCACCAACCCACCCTTGAACACGTTGGGGCTTTCCATTCAAGAGCTATGTTCAAGCAGCAGTCAAATAAGTTGACATGCCTGCTCTGGCAGCTGATCACTGTGATAGGCACTTCCTTCTCCATGACTGAAGGGGAGCCCTTCAGGTAGGTGTTAGGGGCTCTCATTCACCACTACCATCTCCCATCTTGCACAGCCTTCAGCAGGAATGTAGTGCCCTCACAGTATCACTGCTGAAGGATGACCTTTCCAAAGCTGCTAAACACACAGTCCACTTCACATCCCATATATGGAGTGCACCTAGCTGACAGTATGCTTTTCTTTTGCTGATGGAACACTGGGGGCAACCCAAAGTGCTGGAGGCCCATGGGGTGACAGGAGGGGTGGAACTGGGTCAGGAAGGCAGCTGAGGTATAGCTCTTTTTGCCTCCATGTAGATATTATGGATGAGCAATACATATCAGCTCACATTTTGGCAGAACTTAGGAAGCTTTTGGCACAGTTGGTTGGATGGAAGGCAGGCACACATGTTGAGAAGGGATTACTGGGGACCAACAGAGCAGCAAACATGGTGAAAGCAGTCAAAGATAGGGACTTTGTGGGTTTGCGCTGCAAAGCACATATACTGCATCTAGTGGTAAGGGTAGCTCTTCCAGTTGAAGGGCATTGCAGGCTGTTGAACCTCACTGATCACTGTTATAAGACTGAAGGGCACTTCCACCACAGTATCAATTCAAGCCAGCTCCTGAGGGAGGAGCAGGATAAGGCAAGTCTACCACAGCATCAGGTAAGCCAAGGTGTTTTCACCCAGTGGGACACCTTGGAGATTATGGAGATGATCTTGAAGCAGCAGAGAGAGGTTTGCTCCATTTCCTCTCTGCAAATCATTGGTATGTCCTTCCCAATGGACAGAGAGGAATGGGCATTAATGGGGCCGGTAGTTGCAGTCCTCAAGCCATTCAGGAATGTCAAAGAAAATTTAAGCCAAGTCACTGCTAGTCTGGGCCAGATTATCTCAGTATTCACAAACCTGCTCCAAAAAATGACAGACCTCCTGGAACATTTTTACTTGGCAACATCTTATATTGAGAGGTTGCTACACTGACCAGGAGGCTGGTAGATGACCTGAAAGGTCTCATGAGCACCATCATGACCCCCTGAGTACATGCTGGCCACCCTGTGTGATCCAAGGATAAAGGACAGCTCAGAAAAATAACAACCTAGCAACTTGGTAGGACACGCCTGTCTACAGGGTACATGAGATGCAGAACAAAAGAGGAATGCTCAGGAAGGAGAGGGGCAAATGTTGAACATAGAAACTCCTTGCAGAAGCAGTACTTACTCCCCCCACCCCCATGCACCGTAGCAGTGGCAGTACTACTGGACTGACCACAGCAGCAGCTTTTTAGACCAAAGACCTTGATTCTTTGCAGGGTGCTATGGAAGCAACCCAAAGTTAAAGTAACACCCACAAAATGGTTGATGCCTACCTCAACTAATATAAACTGCCTTCTACTGCTGACCCCCTAAACTACTGGAATCATAAAGCTGTTATCTGGCTAGTCCTCTCCTTAGTGGCCCAAGAGCTGCTTTCATGCCCACTTTCATGCCCACCTGCCATCATCCAAAACAGATGGCTTTTTTAAAGGTCAATCTGCTCAGGCTTGGATTTCCAGCTCTGAATATAGTTTAACAGACTTTTCTCCTAGCCCATATACCATGCTGCTGCTATATGTGTCTGTCCAGATTGTTTTAATGCTGCTGCTGGTACTACAATAAAACTCTCATCTATAACCTCCTATAACCACTATTTTGTGTTTTAGAGTCAAAGGTGCTACTGCTTCTTTACTTAATCTCAGATATCAGTGTATGATTATTGTTTCGTTTTGGGGGGTGGGGCATTCTGTTAGACCGCCACCTGTACTTCCTCAGTAAATAGGTTGGTCTAGCTCATATACCATGCTGCTGTGTGTGTCTGTCCAGATAGGTCTAATGATGCTGCTGCTGGTGGTACTGTAATGCCAACTCTCATCTACTCTGACACATTCCTTAGTCTCAGAGATCAATGTATTTTTTTATTTTTTTTGCCCGGGACTTGCTACGTTCTCCCTTACTCTCAAAGATTAGTACGTTTTTTTTTTTCCTTTGAGGGGGGCATTGATTATGGGCATGCTCTTTATGCACACTCAATAAACATGAACACATAATTAAAATAAATAAAATAGGAATACAGGGCTTTATTATATTTATTTTTTTATTTGTTCATGTACCCTGATGAAAAATAAGTTGAAATGGATGCACAAGTTTTATGTAATATATTTTAATTAATTTTGTTCAAATTTAAGTCCAAAGAAGGAGGCAGGGGCCTTCCCCATCGAAAATAGTGATCAATGAATTTTGTCCAGAAATGAAACCTATTTTACTAAATTCTGACTAACCGAACGTAAAGGCAAATGAAGTTCATTTTTCCCCAAACGTAAAAAAGAAAATTTTTCATGAATGATTCAGACCCAAAAAAATTCTCACGCACAAATCTAGGGCTAGATTCTATTGCAGGTGCTAAATGTTAACCCCCATTTTATCAAGCATTTTCTTATTGAAGTCAGTGGAGAAAACTGGAGATAAAAGCAGAGATAAAATTAGCACATATAATAGAATATAGCCCCTAGTGTTTAATTATGTAATAGCAGGTAATTTGGGGAATATTTACTCCAACTGTGAAGGACTACAATTCCCATCATCCAGGCCAGCTGTTGTATGGTTTTCCACCACTTACATAATGCCTATTGTGCCCCCCTAATCCATCCTAGCGTCTGTGAGTGAGTGCCAGAAAACAGAATGCTTGTAAAAGTGAGACAAAAAGCATGGAAATGTGAATGGACACAAAAGTGGGTAAAAAGGTACATATGCAAATAAAACAACAAACAAAAAGCAAATGCATAAAAAGTATGTAAAAAGCACAAAAAAATGTGTAAAATATGCACATTCCATTTTGATTTTGGCTAGTCTCAGAATACAAAGAGAAGGGAACAAGATTACATCTGGAATTTAGCAGACAGCAAAGCAGCAAGCAGGAGGGATCTCCACTTTTGCCCAGCAAATATCTGTTCAGCGGGCCTTGATGCACTCCAAGGGGTCAGGGCAATACTAGACTTGGGGGATCTCCTAATTAGCCACACAAATATTGATTCAACAGGCCTTGATGCACACCAAGAGCCCAAAGCAATACTGGACTTGGGGGAGGCTCCTAATTAGTCCAACAAGAAGTAGGATGGTCCAATAGGCTTAACAGTACCCCAGAAACCAATATTACACAAAATGGATACCAGTGTTATACACCAGACTAAAATATACCCAAAAAGAGTAAAACAAAATTTCAAAATATAGATGGCATAAAAAAGTATATATAAATGAAATAAATAAATATATATTAAAAAAGTATCTAAGTTCAATACTGTTGGATTTTTGTAAATCCAAATTCAGAAACTTATAACACAGACAAATAACTGTTAGGATGGAAAGATGAGATGAAGAGACATGAGGAACAATAATGGAGAATGATGAAGATGCTAAATGGGAGCTGAATATACAGTATACACAGAATTAGATATACCATAAAATCTCAGGTATAATACGCACCTGTGTATAATACGCAGGTGCATATTATACCAAAGATTTTGGGGGAAAACAAGAGTGCCTATGTATAATATGCACCCTTGTTTTCCCCCCTTGCTAAAAAAAATATAAAGGCTGGCAGATCCCTTCCTCCCTCCCCCGGGTCAAACCCGCTGTCAGAACAGCCTTACTTGCTTGAAGTTTAATGCCCCCACTTGAAGTCCGCATCTTCTGCTGTGTGGAGAAGGCAAAATACAGCGTGCACAGTTTCCCTGCGGCCGGCACGCTTCCCTTTGCTGCCTGCTTCCATCAATGGGCTTACAGGTCCTTCCTCCTCCAGCCAATGGTAATGCCCTGATACACAGGGCATTACCATTGGCTGTAGGCTCTGGGCCTAGTACCAGTTGCCCTTACATGGTGTTCCTGTTAGTCTCGTTCGTCTGCTCCATTTCACTGTGACTCCTGCTTGGCCTCCAATCTCGCTCCGTGTATGACCCCAGTTTGTCTGACTATCCACATCGGTACTACCTGTGGTTCTGCCTGATTACACTCTGTGAAAGACCCCGGCTTGTCTGACTATCCACATCGGTACTGACCTGTGGCTTTGGCTGACTACTCTCCCTGTGTAGGACCCCAGCTTGTCCGACTATCCACATCGGTACGGACCTGGGGCTCTGGCTGACCACTCGCTCTGTGTATGACCCGGCTTGTCTGACTGTCCACGTCGATACTGATCTGTGGCTGTGGCTGACTACTCGCTCTGTGTATGACCCCGGTTTGTCTGACTATCCACCGGTGCTGACCAGCGGCTCTGGCTGACTACTCGCTCCTTGTTGTCCCCGGCTGTCTGACTATCTACTTGGTTCCGGCCTGTGGCTCTAGCCAACTACTTGCTCCTTGTTGACAGGTGTCTGACTATCCTCTCGGTACTGAACTGGGTACAGGCTGACTACTCGCTTCTTGTGACCTACGCTGGTCCGGCTATTCTTAGTACAGTACTGTGGCTGTGCTGCCCTTTCTCCAACTCCCAGATGGAGAAAGGGCAGATGTTCTTGCTACCTCTGAGGTTGGTGTTGCTAGATGTTTATCTGGGTCCGCTCCATTACCTCAGTGTTATGAGGGGGAACCTACACTCTGCTGGGGTTCCTCACCCAGCTGGGGATCTTTCTAGAGATGGTACCACATGCATTCCTGAGCGAGAGGAGTAAAGTGGGACTCCTGATTTCCCTCCTGTCTGGCAAGGCATTGGCATGGGCCAATCCTCTTTGGGAGACAGACAAACCTGTCATTTACAATTTCACTGAGTTTGTGGCCTCGTTTCGTAGGGTCTTTGATGTTCCGGGTTGGGCTACCTGTAACAGTTTTTTAAGACACTCAGACCAGCAGGTAAAATAAAACACAGTTTTATTTTAAAAAAATAAAGAGTAAAGAACGCCCTCTACAGGCAACACAATAATAATAGCGATCAAAGACTGAGATGCTATCACAGGTTAAGTGTACAGAAGCAAAAGTATCACATATACTATCACACGATTGGTACACAGTAGCGAGGATACTCAATAGTCAAATACAATGCTCAGTCAGTCTCTGTTGTGGTGTTTGGCACGCCCAAGATGGTGATCGGGCAGCTATTAGTGAAAGTTCTTAAGGCTTGAATGCTGCAGCCAGTAGTGAGTATTGGTAGAAACTGCAGAGAAGTTGCAGTGAATAGCCCCCATGGGTGTAGCAACGGAGACAACTTAATCTGCAAATGCTTGAGTCGATAGCCCCCACAGGGGTAACAACGGAGATTGCTACAATGCAAGAGCTTGCCAATAGTCCCCACGGGCATAATAATGGAGACCAACTGCACAGTAAAGACTTGAGCCAATAGCCCCCACGGGCATATACCGGAGACAACCTGTGAGAGCTTGAGCCAGTAGTCCCACGGGCGTAACAACGGAGACTGCTATAATGCAAGAGATAGCCAATAGCCCCCATGGGCGTACTAACGGAGACCACTCTGTGCTGCAAGCAAATGAGCCAATAGCCCCCACGGGCGTATTAACGGAGACAACTCTGTGCTGCAAGTATATGAGCCAATAGCCCCCAAGGGCGTATACCGGAGACAACCTGCAACAGCCAATAGCGCCACTACAATACCGACTACTCTGCTGATGGAAGGATGAGCCGCCTTCTAACTCAGGCTTGTAACGCGCCCGGCTCTGCAGAAGTAGTGACCAAACTGAATAGGCTCAGCAAGTTACGTGAAGGCTCAGATAACAAAAAGGCAGCACTGCAAGGGTTAAGCAGCTCAAGGATCTCAGGCTCAGCAGTAGTGGAAAGCGCTCTGCAAGTGTCAGGGAAGGCTCGGCAACGGAAGCACAGCTCTGCAAAAGGTAACGGAGACTCAGTACTGGAGGCACAACTCTGCAGGAGTACAGAGGCAAACGATCAGCCCGGTAAGTGGCCACAGCGGAAGTCAGAATGTCACGACGGCGACAATAGCAGCAGGAAGTAGGAACAAGCAGGTCACTGGAACAAGCCGGTTCAGGTCACGGAGCAGGAAGTCAGCTAGGCCAGATCGGTACACGGAGGTGGTTCTCAGACAAGCCAGATCAGTCACGAGCAGGAATGTCAGCCAGGCCGGGTCGGTAAACGGAGGTGGTCCTCAGACAAACCAGATCAGTCACGAACAGGAACGTCAGCCAAGTCGGGTCGGATCACGGAGCAGGAAAACAGGAGCGTAGTCAAGACAGACCAAATCGGTACACAGGAATCAGGAACGCATGAACACAGCAACAGCAAAACTGGCTCTGGAACACCACGAAAGGGCACCTGACAGGTGTCAATGACCAGGCATAAAAAGGTCACCAGGGGTGGGCCAAACAGCCTCAGCCAATCAGAGTGCACCACAAGCGAGAGTGACAGAGAGGGATCACGGGCACCGTGATACTACCTCTGCTGACAAACAGTTTATGACCATCCACCAAGGCACACATAGAGTGGTGGAGCATGCAATAGAATTCCGTACTCTGGCAGCGAAGGTAGGATAGAATAAAGAAGCACTTGTAGCTGCATTCTCCCAGGGCCTAAGTGATTCGATCAAAGATTAAATTGCAGCCTGTGAGCTGCCAAGTAATATGGAGGAGCTGATTTCTGTGATCATTCTGGTAGATACCCGTATCTGGAAGAGACCCTCGTTCAAAGAACGTATGCGTAGACCACCGTCCCGGTTGGCACCCAGTTTTGTGAACCCACCCTATCCTCCCTCACCTCCCATGCCTCCTGCTTCTGACTCTACTAGAGGAGAACCAATGCAAGTAGGGTTTACACGCCTTTCAGGGGAGGAGAGGGCACACTGCTGGAGGAGGGGCCTCTGTTTATATTGTGGGAACCCTGGTCCAGCCGGGAAACACTTGCACCTAGGGTTATGTAGGGGACAAACCCTAGGTGGAGTCTCACAGTCCCCAGAGACTCTACAAGGCAAGCCGATCCTTGAAGTAGTTCTGTCTTGAGCCGAATCCTCAGTGGTTGCTCCAGACTTACTAGACTGGATCGCTGGGCTTTTCATTGACGCTGATTTTGCAGCTCAGCATTCGATTACGCTACTTCCTCGCTCCTCTCCGTTGGCTATTGACGGGAGACCCTTACAACCAGCTCAGGTTACCCACGAGACTCATTCCTTGTCCGTAAGGATAGGGACACTCCACGTGGACCTTACAGTTTCAGGTCATCCATTCTCCTTACTATGCCATTATCTTGGGCTTTCCCTGGTTACAACTGCACAACCCAAGGGTTGACTGGCAAATGTGTGACATCATATCTTGGTCCCCGCAGTGCGCTAAGCCTTGCGTACAGAAGCCTATGAGAATCTTGTGTACCTCTACCTCGTTACCTGCTGAGTATCAGGCTTACAGAGAGGTGTTTAACAAGATAGAGGGCAGTATGTTGCCACCTCATAGGCCGTACAATTGTACTGTTGATCTAGTTCCAGGTGCTAGACCATCTAGGGGCCGGGTGTATCCCTTGTCGGTGGAGGAGAACCAAGCTATGGAGGACTATGTGGCTAATGCCCTGTCGAGGGGTATTATTCACAAGTCTTCGTCTCCTGCTGGGGCAGGCTTCCTTTTTGTTAAAAAGAAGGATGGGGAGCGGAGACCATGTATTGACTTCAGGGGCTTAAATAAGCTGATGGTCAAAAATGCCTACCCCATTCCGTTAATCACGGAGTTGTTTGGTTGAATTAAGGGTTCTATTGTATTTACCAAGCTCGATCTCAGGGCCACTTACAACCTTGTAAGCATAAAAGAGGGCCACGAGTGGAAGACAGCATTTGACACTCGGAGTGGGCACTATGAATATTTGGTGATGCCCTTTGGATTGTGCAACGCCCCTGCTGTCTTCCAGGAATTTATTAACGATGTCTTGAGAGATTTGTTGCAAAGGTGTATCGTGGTTTACCTGGATGACATTCTCATACATTCGCCTAATATAGAGACCCATCGGGCTGATGTGTCTTTGGTCTTCCAGCTACTGAGGGAGAACAAAACTGTTCTGTAAATTGAAGAAATGTGAGTTCCATAGATCCCAGGTGACATTTTTGGGGTATGTTATCTCTGCTTTCTGTCTAGCCATGGACCCAAAAAAGATGTCTGCTGTCTTGCACTGGCCACTTCCGATGGGTTTAAAATCCATACAGCGATTCCTGGGCTTCCCCAATTACTACAGGAAGTTCATATGAAACTTCTCTACTATGGTGAAGCCACTCACGGACATGATGCGGAAGGGGGCGAGAAATGTCAAACTGGTCACCCAGTGCCCTGCAAGCCTTTGAGAACCTGAAGTCTGCATTTGCCAAAGCTCCAATTCTGTCCCACCTGAATCCCACCCTGCCCTTTACCCAGGAGGCTGATGCTTCGGAGTCTGGAGTAGGCAGCTTGCTGTCCCAGTGCATGGGCCCTAGGAAACCATTACTTCCGTGTGGGTTTTTTTTTTTAAATTGTCTAAAACTGAGGGTCTATATGATGTGGGCAATCACAAACTGCTCGCTATTATTATCTCACTTAAAGAATGGCGGCATCTACTAGAGGGCACTAGTATTCTCATTCTGATTCTGATGGAACACAAGAATCTCACATATTTGTCTGAGGCCAAGAGGTTAGCTCCATGTCAGGCCAGATGGGCCTTGTTCCTGTCGAGGTTCAACTATGTGGTTTCCTAACTTCCGGGCACTAAGAATATTAGGATGGAAGCCCGGTCCCGGCAGTTCGGGGAGGACTCCAAGGAGGATTCCTATCATTCCCTTCGATTGCATATTGGCTACCATTAACACGATTATTACCTCTCCTCTGGGTGAGGAGATATTAGCCGCTCAGGCTTCTGCACCTGTTGACAAGCCCAGAAAGAGATGTTTCGTGCCTGAGTCTCTATGTACAAGATTACTGGAGACTATCATTCCTCGAAGGCAGCTGGGTACATTGGTAGAGACCAACTCATTTGGTCTATGTCTAGATTCTTCTGGTGGCCTAGCCTGAGAACTGATTATTCTGCGTTTGTGTCCGCATGTTCCACTTGTGCGCAGACTAAGACCCCCAGACACCTACCGGTGGGTCTCCTTCAACCCATTTCTATAGGGGAAAGTCCTTGGTCTCACTGGTCTATCGATTTCATGGCGGAACTGCCAGTATCAGAGGGCTTCACAGTCATCCTTATGATAGTGGATCGATTTTCCAAAATGGCACACTTTGTACCTCTTAGGGGACTTCACTCCGCTAGGGAGCTGGCCGAGATCTTTTCCAGAGAGGCGGTTCGTCTCCATGGTATACCTAAGGTGGTGATCTCAGATCGTGGGAGCCAGTTTGTTTCCCGTTTTTGGAGGTCTTTTTGCAGATGAGCATTCAACTCTCTTTCTCCTCAGCTTACCATCCCCTGTCTATCGGTGCTGCTGAGAGGTTTAATCAAGCGTTGGAACAGTTCCTTCGTTGCTTCATTTAGGACCATCATGACAAATGGGCTAACCTGTTACCGTGGGCAGAGCTTGCCAGGAATTGTGCCATGAATTCCTCCTCTCAGAATTCTCCGTTTATGATTAACTCCTGGTTCCAGCCTTCGATTCTCCCTGAGTCGTTTGAGGCACAAAACATTACGGCTCTGGATGAGCATTTGCGGGCACTCCGTTCCACTTGGGTACAGGTTCAGAGATCCCCGCAAAGGTCCACGCAACCCAGACCATAGACAACTACCACCTCCAGTGTTCCAAGTGGGAGAGAAAGTGTGGCTATCATCTCGTAACCGTAACCTCCAGATGCCTTGTAGGAAGTTGGCTCCTTGTTTTTTTGGCCTCTTTAGGGTCCTCCGTAGAGTGAACCCTGTAGCCTACGCCCTCGAATTTCCTGCCAATATGTGCATTTCGAATGTGTTCCATGTGTCTCTACTTAAACCCTTGGTTTGTAACCGCTATACTACGGCTCCTGTCAGACCGAGACCTGTCCAGGTGGGGGGGTCATGAGGAATATGAAGTGCAAAGTATTCTAGACTCTTGCAGGGTCAGAGGCCAGGTACAATATCTGGTGCACTGGAGAGGGTATGGGCCTGAGGAGCGTTCCTGCATCGCCAAGAGAGATCTACATGCACCTGCCCTTCTCTGTGTACGACCCTGGTTTGTCTGACTATCCACCTGTGCTGACCAGTGGCTCTGGCTAACTACTCGCTCCTTGTTGTCCCCAGTTGTATGACTATCCACTTGGTTCTGGCCTGTGGCTCTAGCCAACTACTTGCTCCTTGTTGACAGTTGTCTTACTATCCTCTCCGTACTGAACTGGGTACAGGCTGACTACTCGCTTGTACAATTTGTAGTACAGTACTGTGGCTGTGCTTCCCTTTCTCCAACTGCCACTATCTGCATTTCATACTGTACGGTAGGACGCACATATCTCTGGGCGCTTGGTCCTACCTGCAGATAGAACCATAGGCTAGGTTCTATATTCCGCTTCCACTTCGAGCAGCGCAGGCCTCTACCTAGTGTCAATCTGGGCAGTAGACTGTGGTCTATTGTCATACTGTTAGGGAGTAATACAGGGGTATTGCCTATTATATTTATATTCTAAATAAAGGTGGTTTTATTTCATATTACTTGTGTCTGACCTTCTGTTTGTACTGGTTACTGTGACAGGAAGGAATGCTCTCCCTCACACATCCCCAGCAGTATGACAATCCTGAAGTCTGACAGAATTCTCTCTGAAGCCCCACTTGGTCAGTAGGGGAGTGGAGAGAATATTTTCAGCACCACAAACAGCATCACTCCCTTAGCCCTTGTGGGGCAGCATAGGGAACATCACCATTGTATGTTAGCCCCACGTACACTGCCTGACACTCCCCCAGCCTTGTTCCCTTGCCCAGACAGTGCCCATTTGACTGGGGGGGTGGTCAGACAGTGTACATGGGGTTCTGTGACTCCCAGTGGGCAAGAGAACAAAGCTGGGGGCAGCTGGTAGCCACAAATCCCCATGGATGCTGCCTGACCTCCAGTCTTATTCCCTTGGGAGTGCACAACATGTATGGAATAAATATGATACAGATCTGATGTTATAATTGTGTAGTGTTTTGTGTACTTTTTTTTAACCTTTTGAGTGCCACAGGGGTGAGCAATGCAAATCCCTATGGCACTCAAAGCAATAAGAATGTTATCCTGTCCATTATGCTGTCCACTCCCCTACTGGCCAAGTGCAGAAGCAGAGAGAATGCTCTCCAACTGCAAGAACATCATACCCATGCAGCCTTGGTCATGGAACACTTACGTACTCATGGCCTGTACGCTAAACTAGAAAAATGCATGTGATTTTGAGAAGTCTCATCTTCCTTTCTTGGGACACATTATCTCAGCTGATGGTCTTGAAATGGGTCTTGCGGAGATTAAAGCAGTCAAGAAATGGCCCCTTCCTCAAGGTCTTAAAGCCATCCACAGATTCCTATGCTTTGCAAATTACTATAGGCATTTTATAAGGGACTTTTCCAAGATTGTGGCTCCTATTACCAAAATGACCCATAAAACTGTGGACCAACAGCACTGGTCTCCAGAAGCACTGGCAGTCTTTGTTTTGCTGAAAGCCTCCTTATCCTCAAATCCTATCCCTCTGCATCCAGATCCCAAATGGGCCTTTGTCATAGAAGTGGATACTCTCCACAAACTGACAGATACTAGCCTTGCACCTTCTTTTCAAAGAAGTTCTCTCCATTTGAGAGCTGTTACACCCATAATAATTGTAACGGATCACCCTAACCTTATATTTCTGAAAGGCCAAAAAACATTAAATGCACATCAAGCTCGATGGGCTTTGTTCTTTAGATAGTTCAACGGTACTATTTCATACATACTGGGTTCCAAGAATTCAAAGGCTGATGCCCTTTCCCGGCAATTTAAGGAAACTTCCGATGTCTTGAGTTTGATGAACCCATCATATCTCCCTCCCAATTAACTGCTTTTCTATTTTCTTCCCTTCTTCAAAAGCTCTCAGCCACCCAGCAAAGTATTCCTACTGGAACTGAAATTCCCCCAGGAAAGATGTTTGTGAATACTTCTTCGTGACCCAAGATCCTGCATCAGTCTGTAGTGAATAGGCATACCGGAGTCAAACATACCTTTGACCTTCTTTTTTGAAGTTTTTGGTAGCCTAAGCTTAAAACTGATGTTGTAGACATTTGACATCTCACTGTAACCAGGACTAGGAAAATCTTTGTGGACCCTATCACGACCGAAGAGGTAAATATCTGAAGTAGACTGTTAGGAGTCAGAGAATATCTATAGCTCACCTAGGACAGATGAGACTCCCTTATCGGACAAAATATGATGAAAGATGCAAGATCACCTCAGGGGTGATTGAACTCTGAAGGAGTGATAAACTGGAGAGTCAAGTCATACAAAGAGAGCACTGAGAGTTGGTAGGAGAGCAGTCAGATGTCAGCGTTTCTCAGAAGATCAGCTGGAAGTGAAGCAGATGTCTGACCAATAGTTGAGCGATGCTTGAAGCTCAGCGACACCTCAGTGTCCCACTGATAGTCAAGCAGTGATCGATGGTCAAAGATACCTCGGTGTACAACTGATAGTCGAGCAGTGGCCGATGCTCAAAGATACCTCTGTGTCCAACTGATAGTCAAGCGGTGGTTGTGGGAACAGAAAGAAGCTAGGCTGGGATCAATCCAACCAGATGTCAGGATGCCGCTAGGCCTTGTCAGAGATCAACCTGCCGTTTAAGGCTGGTATCAATCCCACAGGAGGACGGTGGATGGTAGGCAATGCAGGGGATCGACCTGCCACAAGCAGATACCGGGATCAAGCTGTCTAGTGGAGAATTGGTAGCAAACTGAGTCCAAGATCAACCAGTATTCTCAGGAAGCTCTCGAAGAAGGGAACAACAAGAGTAGTCGAAGTTGGATGCCAAGGTCAAGCCGGGAGGACAGCAGAAGAAGCAGGGGCAGGAGACAAGCCGGGTCCCAACAGGAGATCAAACAACTCAAGGACTCAGACAGAGACAGTTGTCAGGAACAGGCCAAGGTCGATGGAGGAACAAAATGCCAGAGTATTAACAAGTACATAGAGTAGCTAGAAGATCTGACATGGGAAGCCAGAAACCGGAGGTTTTTAAAGGAGAATCTCCCAGTCATGAGTGAGAAGGGTGGAGAACAGCAGACATAGTGTCATCTGCCCTGTTTTTGCCCAATACAAGATATCTGGAGCAAAACCAGTGGGTCTTCTTCAGCCACTTCCTGTGCCAACTCTACCCTGGTCCCATATAGAGATGGATTTCATTGTTACTCTCACCCCTTACTAATGTATGACAGTTGCCTGGATCATAGTGGACCACTTTTCTAAACAGGGTCACTTTGTACCTCTTCCTACTTTGCCTACTTCTGAAAAACTTGATTAACAAGGAATCAAAAGAAGACCCCTCAAACAGAAGCCCTTTTCAAAATGAGGCACTCAACTCAAAGTGTAGAAAAATGCAAAACGATTTTATTGAGTGCTTCACATACAAAATCAACAAATAGAGACTCACATTTAAAACACCATTAAAAACATATCACAGGTAGGAGGGGTACAGAAAAGAGACATCATATAAATATATAATTATGCACAAAAATACATTAGGTAAGTGTTCCAGATATAACCCAATAAAGACAAATAAAAATTATAGAAACGAAGAGCAACATATATAAAATATATTGTTCTTATATCTACACCAAAGTGATAAAATAAAGCCCTGAAATAATATTCTAGGACTTTCTCACATGTGAAACAAAAGATTGTTATAATAATATAATAATCTCTACTAAGTCAGTGTATAAACGCAAAAAGACAAAACAATCCCAAAGAACTCATCAAACGCGTATTGCCGATAGGCAATTATAACAATCTTTTGTTTCACATGTGAGAAAGTCCTAGAATATTATTTCAGGGCTTTATTTTATCACTTTGGTGTAGATATAAGAGCAATATATTTCATATATATTGCTCTTCGTTTCTATATTTTTTATTCGTCTTTATTGGGTTATATCTGGAACACTTACCTCATGTATTTTTGTGCATAATTATATATTTAGATGATGTCTCTTTACTGTACCCCTCCTACCTGTGATATGTTTTTAATGGTGTTTTAAATGTGAATCTCTATTTGTTGATTTTATATGTGAAACACTCAATAAAATCGTTTTGCTTTTTCTATACTTTGCGTTGAGTGCCTCATTTTGAAAAGGGCTTCTGTTTGAGGGGTCTGCTTTTGATTCCTTGTTAATCAAGTTATTAGTTTCTGTCCCTGGAGTGCACCAAACTATTATAGTTGATACTGTGTCAGAAATAGATTATTTGACTAGTGCTAGCCTATTTTTTGTTTGACTACTTCTGAAAAACCGTCTAACCTCTTTATGAAATAAATGTATCGCATCCATGGACTACCCGAACAAATAGTTTCTTTAATAGGCTCTCAGTTTGTGTTAGGGTCTTGTGTAAAAGACTTGGAATTGATTTGTAATTTTCAACTGCCTACCACCCTCAGTCTAATGGCAAAACAGACAGATTAAACCAGAATCTTGAATAGTTTTTGTTCTGTACTGCTGTAATGAACAACAAGATAACTGGACTGACTTACTCCACCTGGCAGAGTTCTCCTATAACTCCTTGTTGAAATATTCCCTGGTATACTCTCCTTTCTTTTCTGCCTTGTGTTATAATCCCTGCACGTTCCTCGTGGAGAGACAATCTACTGGAGTACCTGCTGCTGATGCCCGTGCTGCCTATCTTGTAGATCTTTGGCAGGGTATCCAAGACACCCTTCAGCAAGCCCAGCCACGCCAGAGTAAAGCCTTTAATGAACATCACTCTGCAGTACCTGATTAAGCTCCTGGAGACATGTTCTGGCTTTCAACAAAGAACATCAACTTCGGCCAACCTTCTGATAACCTTGACCCTCATTACATAGGACCTTTCAAGATTCTGCAAAGCATCAACCAGGTAACTTACAAACTAAAGATTCCTCCAAATATAAAGCTCTCTCCTACCTTCCATGTCTCTTAGCTCAAGCCCTGTAAACATAACAGATTTGTTATCCTCACCCTTCTGTGTCTGTTGATCGACATGAGGAATATATCACTTAGAAGATTCTAGATTCACTCTTCTCTAGAGATACCCTTCAGAATCCGGTGAACTGGAAGGCCTATATTAAGCAGCCTCACAGGCACTTCAATGCACATGCATATTGTCTTATTGACTAAGTGTCCCATTGCTGAGATTCATGTATTCTGTGTATGACCTTGGCTTTGAATTCTGACCACACGTGTTAGCCACTGGTCCTGACCTCTGCTTCCTCCCTGCCATGATTCTGTTTGCTGATTTGGATCTTGCGACCTTGTTTGTGAGCTCCTAATCCTGTTATTCACCTCTGTGAGCATCTTGCAATCGACACCACTTCCTAGCTTTGCACCCCAACTGCGCTCTCAGCAACTCCCATCAGTGGCAGCCTTGAGAGTTTATATTTTCTTACAACCCATGGCCATCTAACATACAGTTGCTCTCTGCTAGTGAGTAGTATTTTTGATTCACTGCTTCTTATCTTTAAGTGACTGTTTCTGGTTGCTGTTTCTGTCTATTGCCCCCCTCTGCCCTGCTGATATGTCTCCTGTCCTGTTAGTCAGCATGACAATGTCTTGTAACATCATTTTATCACCTTGAGCTGTTAAGAAGGCCACTTGGTTTCTGTGCAGCACTTTGTTAACGGAAGGTGTGGGAAGGAATGCAGACTAGATAAGAGCAGCTTTGGAGATTGTTTAAAGAAGAACTCTCACCTCTCTGAAAGTTATGTCTATCTAAATTTTCATCTGAAATAAAGCTTTGATACTTTATTTTTAATTTTTGTAATCTTTATGGTCACGGAGATATTTTCTATTATTTACCTGCTTACATCATGGGGCGATTGCTGCAGTACAGCTCAGTACCTTAGGGCTGTCTATCACCATACCTGGGAACTTTCAGTTGAGGGCTACCCGGAGGGTAGTCCTCTGTTCAGCAGGGGGTAACAAAAATGACGCTAATTGCGTCAAAAAGGGGCGGGGCTTAACTCGAGTGTTGGGGGGGATTTAACTCTTTGAGTGCCAGAGTGGTACGGAATGCATTACAAAGCAATGCATTCCGTACCACTCTGGCACTCAGAGGGTTAAATGTGTCACACAGAAGGCTGGGGACGGAGGCACAACGGGAGAAAAAGCAGATGTGGCAGAGTTTCAATAGAAACTCTCCACATCCGGAGGAATCTGCCTCTGCCCCAGAGACCCGGTAAAGCTCTGTCAGAACCGGAGTCTCCGGGGCAAATCCAGAGAGTTCCCAGGTATGTTTATCACCTCCCCTCTTGTGCCTCGATACCTCTTCCTTCCTCAGTGAGTTCCAAATATTTATATGATCTGGAGCGCACTCTTCCCAGTGTACGTCCAGGTCATGGAGGCAAAGTGAGAGGACTTTCATGAGCTCTCACTATATAACAAGTGCCCACAAGCTTCATGTCCAACAAGTGCCCACAACCTTCATGTCCATTCCCCTTGCACCTAGCAATTTGGTACACACGATTAAAGAAATGTTGTGTTTTACTATAAAGTACATGGCAGAGCTGTTTTTTTGTTTATTTACATTAAACTGTCCATGTCTGTCACAAATATATCACACCCAGAACCCTGAAACCACAAGCAACTCCAGGTCCCACTCTTTGATAGTCTCCCTTTGCATGTAGCTGGTGTCAAAATTTCAGTAGCAGCTCCCTCATATTTTCACAATGCAGATCCATTGGGGTCTTTTTTGTATTAGGTAAGTCCACTATGTACATCTTTTCATTTTAATATATAGCTCCTGTTTTTAATTGCATCACACTGGGACCCAGAAGCAATAAAAAGAGCACATTTAAAAGATCCCTTGCTCTCCAAAGCGTTTATAATAACATGTCCTCAGGGAATTTCAGGTTTTATTTTAATTTTAATTTTTAGATACGGCATTACAGATGTATAGAGTAGGACTTGCCGTACAGTGAGAAACCTTGGCGAGGTGGCAAGCTTACCCACAACTTGGCCTATTTGTGAAAACTAATATCTCACTTATTTTATTTATTTAGAAATATTATTATATATGCTAAACACATAAACATTTATGCTATACACAAAGAAGCGCTGGTTTGTTGTTGTGTCTGTTTATACTTTGGGTTTTGGCCTGAAGTTAGGGGGTCTGGAGAGCCCTCTCATTCCTAGCTGCTATCTATGTATACACTTTATATTCACATTTAAAATGTATTTATTGTATGGATTGGTTATGGTGAGTTGGCACTGTGAGTTTTCTTTTGTCTTTTAATTTATAAAGCACGCCACACAGCGGCCGGTTGATGTGTGCAGCGGCCCCACCACTACACCTCTGTATGTGATTGTCCCTCTTATTCTAACAGATGAAGGAGTGAGTGTGTGTTACACAGTTTGCCAAGCTGTAATTCTTTATCTTGAATGTAGAACTCAGTAAGATCAGACAGGGACTTGGATCACCTGTATGTCTGTCTGGCTAACATAAATAGGTCTATCAAGGAAATCCAGCTCCATCTTATTGCCTGATTGTGTATTGCATCAAAACTTCTGCTGCTCTCTCCACCTCTCTCAAAAGCACAGACTGAAAGCATGATGTACATTGACAGTTTTTATAGTCAGAATGGCAGAAATACATTTATGTAACTCAATGGGGGGATATATTATACCGATTTCAATGCAATGAAAAGAGCATAAAAACAGTGCTTTTGTTGCAATTCCATGTTACATTTTTTTCAGAGAAAATCTGTAAAGAGAAGTGAGCCCTGGCAATGTTTTTGTAGGATTATACCATAATACACTATTGCTGATATCCATGTATTTGTCTGGTTGCTACATAAATTGCTTGTAGAGCCAAAGGAAATTATGTAAAATTAATATCTCCCAAGCATTCCTCTTGAGACCCAAATTCCTCTGTCCCTCTTGAGACCCAAATCCCTTTGATCCTCTTTCCCACCCTGGTGTCCATTTTTTAAGGCGATCAGACTGTGTGGTGTGATATAAGCATACAGTGAATTACCGGCTCTCTGGGGCAGTTTCTCATTCTAAGGGTGGACAGAGTTTCAGTAGAAACTCTGCCCACTTGTTTTCCATCACACCACCAGTTCCTCCCACTCCCTGATCTCTTACCCTCCTTCAACATATATTCTAACCTTTTTTTTTTGTCCCGCCCTCCCCCTCATGACTAAGCCCCGCCCCCTTTATGATGCAAATTGCGTAACTTGATTGGGGCTGGCAGGGCTGTCCTCCGGTTAGCCTTGCCTGTCAAGTTCCCAGGTTTGTATATACCTGTATTACATTGCTCCACAGCAATAAAAATCACATCAATGTTAGTTTAAACTTCTGTATCTATCTGTGTTTATAATTTGGTCTGTGTAAATAAAATACTGTGGTTTCCCGCTAAATCATTTATTCAGTTACACAAAGGGGTATCAATAGGTCATCAAATAACCTAAAAATTCTTGGTAATTCCCCGCACTTCAGCCACGCCCCCTAAAACCAAAATGTTAATCTTTGGCCGTTTGAAATGTTGGGAGGTATCACATTGTTTGTTTAAAATTCAGTATGCATGTTTATAAATCGGTCTGTGTAAATAAAATATTTTGTATTACGCTAAATCATGTATTCAGTTTCACAAAGATGTATCAATAAATCATTAAATAACCTAAACATTCTTGAAAATGTCCCACCCACCAGCTACATCACAATAGCACTACCTAAGAGAGTGTATTATTACATTTTGAAACTGAAATGCGTGCATGTAAACAAATTATGCACTTGCTGTCTTATGAATAAAATGCTTTGACGTTAATTTATAACAGGTCTGGAACTTGTTCTCAAACTTAGGAGCCTTACCTAACATGGCTGACTCAGACTCACATTACTCCCAGTGCGCCTGCCTGCAGAATGTCTAGCGTCGACTGATGACGCATGCGTATTATGCGTTCTGTCCTCTACACGATCTTCTGACGTCTCAGAAAAGATGGCTGCGCTCAGTATGGAGGCGGCATGTAGAGTCGTGTTCAGTCGGGGGCTTCAATTGGTTCCACGGGTGGCGGAGAGACGGGTAAGAGCGAATTATATTGAAAGCATTAAAATTCCGGATCCGGATTCAACGGTCTGGATCATCTGCTTCCTGTGTTATAATGAATTGTGACCTCTGATGTCTCTGACTTTAATGAGCTGTGACCTTTGGGATTGATTGTCAAAAGCTGTCAAACCAGGGAACTGTGACTGGTAATTGTGCTGCTATCATTGTATTGAGTCATAGGGAAGACTATTGACTTGGGCTTAGTAATGTCATATCCTGCAATTCAGGAGCTGGTGGTAATTTGAGGTTGGACCCCTACCTTTCGTTATGTAAAAGGCTCTGACGTTTCTGTATGAGGCTCTGGGATTAGTGAACTCATATGGACTGAACTAAGGGTAGTATGAAGTATGCCATATGATGACACATGCTGATACCTATGGTCGGATTTGTATTGCTATGGCCTTTGATCTCACAGGTTGTACATTTGTTTTTGTCTCTTCACAGTATCACAGATGTCCTGCTTCCCACTGCTTGCGCAGAATCCTGTCCCCTGGGACGCACCAATTGGTTGTAGTAACCAATGTTCGTTTCCAAAGTACCGTAACTGGAGTGGTCAACCAGGTGAACAATAAGTGTGTCCTGATGACATGGAGTAATTAAAAAGCAAGAGAGAATTCACAGGGCAATCTTCAGCAATAACCCCCAATATTGTATAATGTGTGTGTGTGTGTGTATATATATATATATATATATATATATATATATATATATATATATATATATATATATATATATATATATATATGAGACAAGAAGACAATCCCGTGCTACTCTATATAAAAAAAAAACTGGTGTGCCCTGTATTGGGCATATATAATAATTCTTAGTAAATAAGTGAAATTTTGTGTCACAGATTGGCCAAGTTGTGGGTAAGCTTGCCACCAACATCAAGGTATTTCACTTTCACAGTCTTATTTTGCATATTCTCCTTATTTGTTCACTATTAAGTACAACTGGTAACATATTTAGGTTGGAGCTAATCTAACTAACTTCCCTTTGGTTAGTGGAAAGCCCCCTCATTGATTTGAGATGCTTACCGATCCCACCCATGCATACCCAGGTTTTCTGGGTAGAATGGAAGCAGGGAGCTCCCTTGCGTCACCTCTGTTGGTTTTCCAGCACAAGGTCTGACTCTTAATACAGTTTAAACTTATCAGTGCCATAGAAGTATCCCGTTTGATTCCTCCCTGGCACTCAAAGGGTAAAAAAAAAATTCACTCCACAGGTGAGGCCATACCACACAACTGCTAGCAGATTATATACATAAATTCTTGGATAATAGAAAGATCTTGCATTGCAGACATCAATAATTAATACCCCAACTTCCAATTAAAATTTCTGTCCGCATGTTTGTGTGTATGAATATTATCTTTTTTTCTTTGTCCTGAACACTAAATGGAGCCTCACACTATGAGCAATGGCATTACATATTCATGGGTGTCCAGATTTGAATCTCTTCCTCATATCGCACATCCTATATCACAGGAGTAGGCAACATTTGGCACCCCAGTTGTTGGGGATTATATCTTTCCTTCTCACCAGCCAGTTACTGGCAGGTTGGGAGTGATGGGAGTTGTAGTGTGCAAAGGCTGCATTCTCCTGCCCAATCAAATACATTCTGTATGTGCGTTGTGGAGTATCCCTACATTTCCTACTCACTTTGTCATATATTTTTACCTACCAGACCCCGGTGCCTCCAGAGGCACATTTGCCCATCCCTCCTCTTACTCCGGAAGCTGTGCTGCCTCCAGCTATCAGTGAGGTGCCCCCCACATTCTCGGAGGTGGTAGCTCAAGGGGAGCAGGGTCTGACAGAGCTGGGACTTGGAGGTGTCAGTCCAGCTGGATTGATACAGAACTTCCTGGAGTTCCTACATGTGGATGTTGGACTGCCATGGTGGGGCGCAATAGTGGCAGGTAAGAGGTGAAGGTGAAAAGATAAACTCTCTGGCTTTCCTATTACTGTTCCTTTTAGTAGGACTTTTTTTTTTTTTTTTTTTTTGTATTGTAGTCAGCATTGTCATATCTTGCCATTCTCAGGCAGGGTGGGGTTTCATTTATCAGGCCACAAAAACAACAGTGCAGGAAATTTTGCATCTCTGTGCTCTGAAATTACCTATTGAAATGTGTGTTTAAAAAAAAAAAAATTGGAATATCTCGACTCAGGAATAGAATCCCCATGAGGACTTTAATTGTTTTGGCTCTCTGCTCCAGCACATTGGTTTTGAAATGAAGCAGTGTCTAAGAGGATAAAGTACAGACTTTGTTTTTTATTTGAAGGTATTTACATCCATGAACGGTGTAGGAATTGCAGCCATTTTATGTATAGTCCCTCCATTTTAGAGGACCAAAAGTAATTGGACAAATAAAAATCTTTAAAGGGAGATTAATGCTTCATTTACTGCTAAGCTACGATCTATCCTTCTACTATTGCTCCCTGTTGTTGGTAATGCTTAAATTGCTGTATTTTGTTTGATAGTATAATTATAAATTGTCCCTCTCCCACACCGTTTCATTCTGGTAAGTCACGTCCCCTCAGATCTGAAATCCAGTCATCGGACCAGAGAGATCACAACAAAGGGCAATCTTCCTTCATTCAGCATAAGGAAAACTCTGCACTCTTTAATTAAGGAGGGCTGGTTTTCTCTTATACTGAAAGAAGATTATCCCTCGTCACAATCTGCTTTCAGGTCTGAGGTAAGGAATATGACATAAATATAAGGGTAGGGATGAATGAATGAAGACTGTCCCTTGTGATCTTTCTGTTCCAATGACCGGATTCCAGATCTGAGAGGAAGTGGCTTACCAGAATGAAAAGGGGTGAGAGGGGGACAATGAGAGCACTCCAGCTTACTTGCAGAAAGCCTCTGTCACCAGAGGAGGCTGGATAGTGGGAGGGGAGCAGAGGCAGAGTGACAGACTGCGGCACAGAGCAGGTAACCACAGTATGTCCGGGAGTAGGGCGCAGGGCAATATTTACTCGATAAAATTCAGCAAAACAGCGATTTTATTTAAAAAAATGAAAATATTATAACATCTAGTCCCTGCATAAACTGTTTGAGTCAACATGTATAGTGGTGATAGATTCCTTTTAAGATATAGTAATGTCTCCGTATAAATGAGCATTTGATTATTTCTTATACTTTGTAATAATGCTCTGTACCTTCAGCAGTGTTGTGATCCCTGTAGTTTTTGTGCAATTATATTTTAAATTTTCCATCACACCACTATTCTGTCTTCAGATCAGAAAACTGGTCTGGACGGATCGCGATAAGGGACAATTTTGTATCGGCATAAGGAAAAACATGCCCTCCTACGTCAAAGAAGGCAGTTCCTTATATTGAAAGCCACATTATTGTCCCTCATTGTGGTCTGTCTGATAAAGCGACCAGATTTCAGATCTGAGGGAATAATAGTGACATATGTAAAAGGTGTGTGTGGGGAAGGGGGGTAAGATTTAAAATATTATTACACAGATGACCACATTGACAAAGTGGAGATGCCTTCTTCAGTCATATCACTTCTTCGGTTCCTGTGTTGTTCTGTGGAGCCTATGCACTAAGATCTCCAAAGCTGGAGAAATCTTAGTGCTTTGGCTCCATAGAATACTGTAGGAGCTGGAGAAGCAACATCACTGTAGAAGATATCTTCGTTTTATCACCTCTTTATCCTGCCTTAGTGCATCTCCCCTTTGAACTGCTAAATTTCACCTTTGTCAGACTACTTTTGGAACGATAACTGTAGCTGTGCTACTGCACAAATAGTGTGTATGTGTGATTCCTATATGGGAGAAGGGGGGCATGATCCTTGTTGTTTGTGTGTGTGTGTGTGTGTGTTAGGCTCTTCTGAGGAGAGCATAAGTCTCGGTATGAGTACCAAGCTTCCGCATTGCTGTGAAACATAATAGTATTCATTGTGGAAAAGCAATTGCATTTGGAAGTTTAGCTAAGAATGGTCATGAACAGCAGTCTTACCATGTTTGTACTCATGGCATGGGTACATTTAACTGGTTCCTAAAATATTTGTTTGTAGAAGTTTCTGTGGCAGAAGATGAGGCTTTTAATTAATTTAGTGTATTTTTGTTTTTATAAATGTCTGCAAAGAGTTACATATATTTCAAATAAAAGGTGTTGAGGTGCATTAAGGCTTATCCAAAAGATAGCTGTAAAAAAGTTAGCAAACCACATACTCCAGTGATAGCGAGTAGGTAAACCCTTTTGGTTATTAACCATATGTTCGTTCTCTCTCTCTCTCTCTCTCACTCTCTCTTTGCTGCAGGCACAGTAATTGCCCGTATCCTGGTTTTTCCACTGATTGTCAAAGGGCAGAGAGAAGCTGCCAAACTTAATAACCACATGCCTCAAATTAGTTCAATGACAACGCGTATGAATGAAGCCAAACGCACAGGGAACAAGTTTGAATGTAAGAACACAATATTTTGTCACTATTTCAGCATGCTTGTCTACTGGGATATTTATCAGTGTATATACTCTGTACTCTCTCTTAAATTGTTTGTAAGCTCAAAACTAGAAAGAGTGGGTGAACCCGGCTCCATGGCAAAAATGCTGATTGTATCCACTGACATTTGATTTCCGTGGGTTAGGCATAATGGGCGTTCTGTATAAATGCAGAGTGGTGAGATTCTGGGGTAAACCAAAGCCATCAAGAGAGATGCACAAACATTCCAGATTGGCATTGAGCTAAATGGGGCTTTTTAAAGCAGAACGTTCATCCTAATAAAACTGCCTCCGAATAAGTATTGAAGAACCACATCTTCTGTAGGCATCGGGCTACACAGAGCATACAAGACCAGCTCTGTGTGCCTGCGCGGTCAGTCCCTTCCAGTACCTTAAGTCACCAAGGAACGTCGCCACCAATGCTGGCAGTGAACAGGACAGACAGCACAGACTCAGAGGTACATTTCCTCCAAGATATCTGCACTGTCTGTCCTCTGGTTCCTGTCAAAGATGTGGTTTTTCATCAATACCGCTGGCTTATTGAGATTAAAGATAGTATAACTTTGCATATCGCAAGGTTAGTAATGTATTTGGGGACAATTTTATTAGGGTGAAAGTTCCGCTTTAACTAATTGAATGCTAAAGAGGTCTCAAGCATATTGCATTGCAATGCGTTGGAGACCTCTCTAGCATTCAAAGGATTAAAAGGTCCCATTGAAATCAAATAGAATTTTTATTTGGACCCATAGGGTGAAGTTGGTTTATCCCAGATCTGCAGCACTCCACTGTTACACATATGGCCCACTGAGCCTTGTATATAAAAAGATGAGCAATTACGGGGCCACCCACCTTCATTGCAGGGGGCAAATACAAATTGGCATGGATGTAAATGGGGCTTTTAACTGATGGAATACTAGAGACATCTGCAATGCATTGGAGACATGTAGCTTACAATAGGTTAAAAGATTAATGTCAAACAGCGGGATATTAGAAAACTATTATTTGTTCCTTTGTGGTGCAGATGGTTTCCCCCAAAGTGCCTTATTTATGAAGGTAAAATGGATCACTTCTGGGGTAAACCAACTATGCACAATAGGGGGCAAATAAAAATTCCCATTGTTTTTAAGGGGTCAGTTAATCTCATGAATGCTAGACATCTCCAACATACTGCTTTGCAATGAGTTTTAGACCTACATAGCATTCAAGGAGGTGGAAAAAAACCTTGTTTGAAACAATGGTAACTTCTTGTAATGTTTCTTTCTCCCTTACAGTGCAGTTGGGTTTCTCCAGAATATCTCCAATTTTTGATTAGACATGAGGCTTAGCAAAGCTGATGTACTAAGTCTAGAGCAGGGATTGGCATCTCTGGTTCTCGGCACTCCAACATGTCTGGTTTTAACCCTTTTGTGTGCCAGCGGGGTACGCAAAGCATTGCATTACAATAATGTGTGTACCTGTGGCATTCAAAAGGTTAAGGATATCCCTGAGTAAGTACAAGCAGAGTAATCTCAATGACTGAGCCACTGATTTTAACACATACATACAATAGTCCAGGTTTTGGTAAGCACACCCAAAGGAAAAAAAAAAAAAACACATTTAAAATTACTGCAGTTTTACCAATTTTGACCAAAATAGCTAAAAGCAAATACACAAAATATTGATGCACATCCAAATTTTCATGACCATTAACCCTTTACTATGTGGCATTGTGCCTGCATATTACTACTATATATTAAAGATGAGGACACACACACACCTTTTTCAACATTGAAGAGATAAAATATATAATGTAGAAAAGCCACACACAGGTCAAGATTATATCTTGAGAAAGACCTAAGATAAGGCCGAAACGTTTTTCTACATCCTGTATCCATTGTGTGTGTGTGTGTGTGTGTGTGTGTGTGTGTATGTATGTATGTATGTATGTATATACACACACACCTGTTAACAAGCAGTGCCTTGAGAACTCACATTGAGAAACAGTGATCCATATTTATAAAATCAAACTGGAGTTCATTCTGGAGTAAACCAACTGCACTGTAAGGGGACACATAAAAATTCCTGTTAAATTGGGCTTTTAAGCCCTTGAATGCCAGAAAGGTCTTCGACTGCATCTCAGACCTCTCTGGCATTCAAGGACTTTTACTATGCTCTTCAAGTGCTTTGGAAATTTATTCTTGTAGATTTACAGGGGCTTTTAACCCCTTTAATGCTAGAGAATTTTCTAGCAGTCAAGGAATTAAAAGCCCCACTGAAATCAATGAATATGTATTTATTCTCTATGGAAACAACACACCACTTTTCGTAGTGCACGTGTTTTGTCCTTTCACACCAATAAATGTTTCATACCATTGACAATAATGTGTGTATATATTTTTTTTTGCCCTTTCAGTGCCAGAGGCGTACGCAACACATTGCTTTGCAATGCGTTGCGTACCCCTCTGGCACTGAAAGGGTTAATCCAGTTTCCTGCTTCACATGAGATGTGTCCCTTCTGTTTGAGTCTTAGAATTTACTAAATGTGAAGCTATGTCTTTTATTTTACTGCATCTCTAGAACCAGAGATTAATTAGTGATAGTAATGTTTCACAAAAACAGCAACCACAATTAATCTTCATAGTATTTGAGCCATAGAGTGTTATTTCATTACTGTGAGCGTTGTAGTTCAAGAGTAATTGAATGATAAAGTTTCCCCCTCCCGCCCCTTTTACCTAGTGTAAGCCCCCACTCCTCAGATGTGGAATCCAGTCCATAGACCAGACAGCTCACATCAAGGGTCAAAATTCTTACTGTGAGAACAATGAAAGCCCTGCCCCCCTTGACAGGTTGTTCAGCTTTTCCCTTATCTTCATTGAAGATTGTCCCTCTTTGTAATCTACCTGGATCCTTCTTGCTGCTCTAAGCTGAACAGTGTTCTATCAGTAGAAGGGGTGGGAGGGGAATACTTTATCATTGAATTACTCTTGATCTATAACTCTGAGAGAATTGAAATAACTCTCCAAGGCCCAACTACTATGAAGATTAGTTAGCGCTGCATTTATTATGAAACATTACTATCCCTGTAAAGCGATAGTAACACTTGTTTACCCTCCTAAATAAAGCCAGGGTACTCCTACTGCCGGGAGGTGTTTTATTCAAAGATTACTGCAGCTCCAACTTGAATTTTTTTAGGTGCAGTATCTCACCAGCCTGAAACTGTAGTGGCACCATTCCATTGACCGTCCATCATTCCATCATAAATCTCCATATGATGGTGTAGCAACAGCGCCACTGTACAACTTCAGGCCGATGATATACTGCACCTAAAAAAAAAAAATTCAAGTTTGAGCTGCAATACCTTTTGAATAAAACACCTCTCAGCAGTGGGAGTACTCATGTTGTACTTGGGGATAAACCGGTACTAATATATACAGGTAGGGACCTGTCAATGCAAAGTCAAACCAACTGGTGGATCATAAGGAATAAACTATTCCCATTGACTGAAATGGAGGTTAAAGGGATAGTAATACTTCGTTTTAACTTTATTTTATTTTGTAGGCATTAAAAAACCATGAAGAATGATATAAGTCTTATCTCTCAAACCATTATGGTTTATGAGAGAGTCACAAGCAAAGTTTCCCCCTCCCGCCCCTTTTACCTAGTGTAAGCAATCTCTTCTCAGATGTGGAATGCAGTCAATAGACCAGACAGATAACAGAAGGGGACACTCTTATTCCTATGAAAACAATGAAATCCCTGCCCCCCTTGACAAGCTTTTCAGGTTTTTCCCTTATCTGAATTGAAGATTGTCCCTCTCTGCAGTCTACCTGGGCACCTCCCTTCTGCTGTGGCTGAACAGTGTGACATCAGTAAAAGGGGCAGGAGGGGGACACTTTGTCATTGAATTACTCTGGAACTACAACTCTGACAGAATTGAAATAACACTCTCCAAGGTCCAAATACTATGATGATTAATTAGAGCTGCTTTTATTATAAAACATTACTATCCCTTTAACTCGTTGAATGCTATAGAGGTCTCCAACGCATTGTTTTGCCATGCGTTGAAAACCTCTCTAGCATTCAAGATGTTGAAGCCCCATTTAAATAATTGGGGATTTTCTTTTATTCCCGTAGAATAGTTGGTTTGCCATAGAATTGATCCACTCTTGCCAGTATTTATGTCTCTTAGTGTCATTGCAGTGGGTGTGTGAGAATCTAGTTTCATTCTGTCTAAAGGGGGCCAGTATCTAGTGTCACCTGCTCCATTGTGTCCCCCTCAGTCTCCAAGGCGTACTCTGACCTAACCCTGTATCAGAAGAAGCATGATGTCAATCCTCTGCGTGGCTTCTTGGTGCCCCTAGTACAGGTGAGGTTTGTTTATTTGATTTTCAGTAGCTCTTTACTAAATTACTGCTGAAGAGTTTCTTTAAAGGAGAACTAACACATCCTTGTAATACCTGACCTTCCAATGGTAAGAAAGTACTAATGGCTTCTATGCATCTTTCCCCTGTGCTTTTTTCAGTAGTTAACCTCTTTATCACATCCTTATGTCATGTCTGGCACTCAAGGGGTTAAATGATTAATAATGCCATGTGCAGTGAGCAGCATTTGAGATAATGTGGCTCTGCTAGCAACTTTGATGTCTGCCTCTGGATGTGACATGTTATATATAGGTACAAGGGAGCCATTAGGAATTCCTGTCCATGGTAAGGTAAGTAAGTGGTTATTATTAGGTGTTTAGTTATACTTTAGATTTGGAAGTTACAATTTGATTTCCATTCAGGATTGAGAGAGAGTTCACTTTCCCTTCTGTCTTCCCCCAGGCACCTGTATTCATCTCCTTCTTTGTGGCTTTGCGTCAGATGTCCTATCTTCCAGTTCCCAGCATGCAAAGTGGAGGACTTTGGTGGTTCGCAGACCTGACTGCAGCTGACCCCTTCTATATACTGCCTCTGATAGTCACTACTAGCATGTGGGCAGTTCTAGAGGTAACCCACATATATACTGTATTGTATTCAGACCCCATGTTTTTGTCTCCAGCTTCTGAATGAGAAGGCAACATTGCTATCCTCTACACTGAAGCCTCATGACCACCCCTCTGGTCCATAAAAGGTTAAGCTATGGGAGCTTGGTTCCCATACCTGTCAGGTTACTCTCTACTGCCACTTTAATCCCTTCTACTTTGACTTTTTGCCTTACCATTTCACTGTCCTTATTCAGCTGTTCTTTCACTGAACTAATCTCTTACTTTTTTTCCCTAGCTCGTTCCTCTTCTCACCCTCCCTGTATGACGCATGTTGTTGTATTACAGCTGGGGGCAGAGTCCGGCGTGGATAACCCCAATCTTAGAGTTATGAAGACTGTTTTCCGTGTCATGCCACTGATAATTTTGCCTCTTACCATCAACTTCCCCACTGTGAGTATCTCTGCCTTTCCCTCGCTTGCTCCTAGATCTGTATTAGTCAGCTGAAGAGGTGCAATTATAATGCAAAACATTTGCCTCACAGGGGATAAATGAAAATGCTTCAAATTCCCATTAATGTAATGGCTTTTAACCCCTTGGATGCTAGAGATCTCCAAAGTATTTCTTAGTGTGCTGGAGATGTGTAGCATTCAGGTGTTAGAATCCCCATTTAAATAGTAATGTTTAAATTTAAGTTTATTTAATATTATAGTCATTAAAAAAATAAGTACAACAATGTGAGTCTTATCTCTCAAACCTTTATGGTTTGAGAGAGAGAACTCGCTAAAGTTCCCCCTCCAGGCTGTTTCAAACAAGTCAGCCACGTAACTGCCAGCAGGAGATTCCAGTCCTGGGACCAGCTGGCGGCTCTTCAGCAGAGCTGAAATTACGCTGTTTAGAAATACATACTTCATTGGAACGGTCTACAAAGTGTGCTTGTAAGCCAGGCACACTTTGTAGACTGTTTCAATGAAGTATTTATTTCTAAATAGAGCAAATTCGGCTCTACTGAAAATCCTCCGTCCGGTCAAATGACCAGAACCTGCTGCTGTCCCATAGAGTGCTGAAACAGCCTGGAGTGGGGAACTTTAGTGAGTTACAGCTCTCAAACCATGAAGGTTTGAGAGATAAGACTTACATCGTTGAACTTATTTATTTAATGACTACAATATTAAATACACTTTAAATTTAAACCTTACGATCCCTTTAATGCATTTGGTTCCCCTTAATTTCTCCAGTGTAGTACATCTGCATCAGAGTCTCTTTCCTTGTACAGAAATAACGTGTGATCTTTCCCTTTGCCTGACTTCTCACACAGGCTGTATTCACGTACTGGGTGACATCCAACTTTTTCTCGCTGGCCCAAGTGGGCTTTCTGAAGATCCCAGCAGTACGAAGTAAACTAAAGATACCTGAAAGGATCAAGCATGACCCATCCTCACTCCCCCAACAGGAGGGTTTCATAAAGAGCCTGAAATCAGGTAAAAAAGCTGTGTGTGCTTGTCACTTGATTATTCGAGGAAGCTGTGTAATGGGTTAGCTCTGTGATTAAAAATGTACATGTAGTAAGATTAGTACAGAATGTTGTGTTTGTAGTAGACGTGGTCTACATAGGATACTGTGGATGCAGCTTGATAAGCATGGGTTACAGACTTTGTGCCTGGCAAAACAAACCCAGGGGCAGCAGTAAGGAGGAGTTAATGCCCCCATTGGGTGATTCAATGGAGGCGTGATTTTCACAGGAGGCCCCTGCTACTCCTGTGAAAATCATGCAGGGAGTTGGACCGCCCCACTATCCAGCCCGCCCACCACTATACAACTGAGGAAAAAAACAAAATGGCTGCCACTTGCTCCTACACTACCCTAATAGACACATGCGCCACACACACACACACACACACACACACACAGCGCCAAACACACACACAGCACCAAGCATATGAGCACACTCACACAGCACCAAACACACACACATCCTCATTGCCATATAGTGTCTCCATTTATTGTATTTACCCATTGAGTAGCACTTGGATGTACCATCCAAGAAGCCCCGCTGCCTTTTTGCCACAAATCATGTCATAGATTTCCCTCAGCGGCACCAAAGGAGTCCCCCACAGGGAGAGCTAAATGTAAAGTTCCAATGTATGTGTACACTTTCTTTAAAAAAAAAAAAAAAAAAGTACACTCAAAACAAAGGCTGCAGTTCTATGTTTGCCATTCATAGGCCAAGTTACTCACTTTTTACTTCTTAACCCTTTCACTGTCAGATGGGCTATCCAAGACATTACTTTGCCATGGGTTCATACCTCTCTGCTACTCAAAGGGCTATTATCTGTAAAGGTCACTATTATTTTCAATATAGATATTAAAAATATTATCTACATGTATGTGTGCGTCCCTATCAATAATAATAATAATAATAATAATAATATGTATCTGTGTATATGTATGTTTCATTGTGTGTCTATCTCTACATCTCTATGTATGAGTCATAATAAATGTATGTGTGTCTGTGAATGCATGTATATATAATATGTATGTGTGTGTCTCTGTTTCTATTTATGTGTGAACTCTGTAGTACAACTAACAAGCCCTTCACAACACACTTGTATTTACACAATTCCACCAAACATAACTGAATACAAGGATAGCCCCCCCAAAAAACTGACTGGCAACGCCATCCCAAACTGCTAGTTTAAAAAATAAAATATGTGTGTGGGGGGGGGGGGATATATAGATATATATATATATATATAGAATGATATAGCTAGATATAGATTGATGCTTATGATAAGATCAACTGTCCCATATGGAACAGAAGCTAAAGGTCTCCAAGTCCTTGTGACTTAATGCTTTGTTGTCCTCTCTAGAATTCTTCTAGGGCTTAAAAGGATAGTAACACTTAAAACATAAACATATATATTGCAGGGTTTATCCTCCTGAGTAGAACAGGGGTACTTCCACTGCTGAGAAATGTTTTATTCAAAAATTATTGCAGCTCAAAACTTGATAGATCGATCTATATATATATATCATCATCAATTGTGTTTTTTAAGGTGCAATATCTCAGTGGCCTTATATAACCAAATTAGTGTAAAAGCCTGTGTACACGGGCCAAGGTCCAGGTGATGTTGACCCTTTGAGTGCCAGAGGGGTACGCAACGCATTTCTTTGCAATGCATTGTGTACCCCTCTGGCGCTCAAAGGGTTAAGAGGCCGGTCCTGCTTTGCGTCCTGCCGCCGACGCAGTCATGCACTGTACAGACTGGCCGAAAGCACAGAATGCTCCCAGCACAGATCTCCCAGCATTCTGTGTGTTTGGGCAATCTCTACTGCGCATGACGGCTTCTGACAAACATCCTAGCAAATCATTATATAGGATGAGAGAGAGGAAAAAAACAAAGATGCCTCCTTGTGTAGTATATTTAGTAAAAGTAATCCTCCACCAGACAGCACCAAGTGATAAAATACTCACAAGGGTAAATGCTGTGATTCTACTTATGTAAAGCACAGCTTGGCAAGCTTTCTGGGATATCAAACTGTCCCAAGATCAGTTTTCTGTACAATTCTCTGGGAGGTGGGCTGCTCCTGTTGTAACACATGCTCTCTCCAAATGGCACAGAATCTCAGGTTATAGAAAAATACAGGGTGCCCCACAGTGTAGAATAGTTATGATCACAATTATCGGATAAATATAACAATTGTACTCACAAATGATATGATCAGAAATGTATCTGACAGTCTGCACAGGTGGAGAAGTTCCTGTCTCCACTCGGGTATATCTAGGTATCCACCGAGTTCGCAAGGTGTCCTTTCAAACAAGGACTGAATATTTTCTGGGGTAGCAGAACTAATGGTAGTAAGAAGGTTGTGCGGCTCAAGGAAAGGGAATTAAAATGTTATTACAAAAATTAAAATTCCATACAATGGAAGTAATTTAACAATTAAAATATAAAAGAGAACATCTCTATATGACCTGAGAATCTCAGTAGCCTGAACTTTTATAGTGTGATGTTACTACACCATCTTATGGAGGTTTGTGGTCAGCTGACCAGAGAGGTCCGTAGGATGGTGTAGCAACAGCACCACTGTAAAAGTTCAGGCCATTGAGATATTGCACATAAAATCTCAAGTTTCAGCTGCAATACCTTTTGTATAAAACAGCCCTCAGCAGTGGGAGTACCCTTGTTTTACTCTGAAAGATAAATCCTATAGTATATATTTTTTAAATACTAAGTTTTAGTATCCCTGAACAGGAATTTATATTTGTTCACTACAATTCAGTTGGTTTGCCACAAGGCTTATAATACTTTTCTTTTTTCAGGTTGGAAGAATGCACAGGTAGCTCAGCAGCTGGAAGAGAGAGAGCGAAGGATTAAAAATCACCTGGATATTGCAGCCAAAGGTCAGGAGTCACAATGGGGGGGTCACAAGTAAGGCAATGCATTACAATCACAGACCTGTCTAATTCCTGTGTTATTGTATGAAGCCTCTTTTTTGAGTCTGAGAGATCTTAGTACCTAGGCTCCATAAAACGGGTGAGCAACTTAAGGTTGCCGCAGCCTCCTGTTTTTTACAGCATTGCTGCCTGATTTGTTCCCACAAGTGCCTTGTGAGTGAATTTTATTTTTGAAGAAGATCAAGTGTGCAGAATCTCTGCCACTGGTGACAGGCCCCGCTTGTCAGCGATTATTTTTTTTGCTTCTTTAATCCCACTTGGTTGTAGATGGAGCAGCGTTTTGGGCATTACCTTTGAGACGTTTAGCTTGATAGACTACAGTAATGAAATTGATGAAAGACTTGTCTGTGTTCAATGGGCCAGGAATCCTGATGTTGCTTAGCTCATTCTTGTACAGGTTCTAGTTTTTCAGCGATATAATATCCAGAATATCCAGATTTTTACTTTCTCTCGTAGGGTAGTGTGTGGAGTCTGCAGCTCCTGCTACTACAAAGTAATTTTTCTTGAGTAGTCAAGCTAAGTCTGACCCCTAGTGTTGGCTGTCCTAGAGTTCCGGCACTGGCGCTTGGCGTTATCTCCACCAATAATGATAGGAACAGTAGAGTTAAGCAAGGCATCCAAGTCGTGTATTTTGGTTCTTTTTGTTTGTTTGTTTTTCTAAGGCGGGCAGTATGCTGCTGTTCCTCCTCCTTTCGCACCTGTTGACTGGTCCATACTATACACCCTGTGGTTTGCCAGATTCAGTTTGTGATTTCCCTGGAGATGAGTTTCTGAAAGTAGAGCTGCTCATATTTTACTTGTTTCCATTAGGTGAACAGGTCCGTCTTTCAGATGCCATTTGCATTCTACATCATCAAGGTACAACCGTGTTTAGTTGTCCTTGTCATATCCGCTGAAGGATGCTCATGGTAAGCTTTGCTATCCTGGTCAGAAGGGGGTTTATGTTCATGCCTGTAATGATGTTTGAAATTTGAGGCTAACATCTTACCAGTTGATCTCAATAAATCTGCGTAACCTCTTCCTGATCCTTTTGTCTTCTGGGAGCATTCCTGGTTTGAAGGGCACACTGTACCTGTCTCCCACAAGGGGCCTCTTGATGCCTAGTTTCAGGTGTTTCTGTGGGACATCCGTTTTTGCTGCTTTTCATTTTTTTGCCCTTACCAGGGAAGCCACTATAGCTAGCAGGGTATGGACGTTTGCAATTGACACATCTCTGGTCCTTTTTCTGGTTGCAAGGACATTACTTTGCAGATGTGATTCTCACCGCAACATGCAGCGTGGCTGTAGATGACAGGAGTTGGAGGTGTGACCAAGGTGCTGACAGTTATAGAAATGTTTGGTCATCTCTTACCTTTGGTGCTTTAGTAGTGACTATACTGCTGCATTGTCTGGTTATTGCAGCGATATACACTGTTCAGCCATCAGGGGTTTGTGCCAGGTTGACGATCAAGAGAGGGAATTTCTTGGCCTTGTCCACAGATGATGTCAGTTGCACTATGCTTTTCACAGGAAGGCTGTATTCCACTAGCTCATCTGAGATGTCTCCTGGTGAGGCATTTGACTGCAGCCCACAGATAACAAATAACTGAGGTCTAGTTTTGGCCAGTGGAATGGTTTAATATTCCAGATGCTGAGCGGTAAATGCATCAGTTACACGTTTGTAGTCCTCCTCATTGGTGAGGGATATCTTGTATCTTGAAGTGGTCACTTTGTGGTTTTTATCGCGAAGGCAGATTAACATAGTTCCTGTAGAAGATCATTAGAACTGGTTATTTTAACCTGCTTTTTATGAGGTAGTATTGGTTGACATTCAGCATACAAGCAGTTCCTGGGCAGCCATTATCCTCTTCAAGAATAGAGAAGCGGCTTCTTGTTGCAGTTCCATTGGTTGGGGCTCTGGGTGGTTTGCAATCTTGACTTTTATCAGTGATGTTGCAGGTGAGGAATTGGTGAAATTCTTATGCCCTTGCTTCATTTGTAACTTAAATTCCATCAATTTGTCTGCTACAAGGAACATCTCCGTGACTTTTGTCAATATGTTCTGCCATTTCTTGAATGCAAATAGTCGTGACTGTAAGTAGACTTAGAGTTATTGCCCTGATAACAACAGTTTATGTTCTTCACCCTTTGCTGCCACTTATGGTACTACAAGGACTGCCATATTTAGCTCTTTCAGTGATGGTGCTGAAAAGGTTTACATATTCAGTTTCTTACAGTTTTCTTTTACAGCTATCTGCTTCTTTTCCGTTTTTGTATCTTTTCTGGGACATATGGGTTGTGCATATATAGAAGAAGGACAGGTGTCTTCAGATGCAGCTCATTGCTGCAAAATTTGGAGCCTAGCTAGTAGAGTTTAATGTGTTGTTAATCTCACATTAATCATGTGATCTTGTTAGTGCTAACCGGCATCAGATGATGCACATTTTTCAGAGAGAATAGATGGATAATGAGCTTAGAAAAATCCAACTTGACTCCCTGCCTTCACGTGGCTTGACTGAGCCTAGTGTTCGACACATGCTAATTCTACAACAGTCCACTGCAGTACAAACTTCTCCAGAAATGGACCTTGAACAACCACTTCCCCCCCCCAACAATCACAGTATACAGTATGCACTCACCTCTCCACCCAGGGGATCCTATCAAGTAACAACCTGAACAACATTTTTGAAGGACCATCCAAATCAGATTCAGTGCAATGCCGCTACCACTGTGGCTTTGCTAAACCATCAGGGTGGTGCCAGGCTGTAGAGGTCAAAAATATCTTAGTCTATGTGGAATTGCTTGTCCCAGCCTTGTCGGTTTCCTACATCCCATGCTTTGAGACTTGGGAAGCCAACTATCTCAGCAGGACAGCATCAGATATCTCCAACTGAGAGTTAAAGGGAGACTTTTTTTAATTAATCTCCACTTGATGTGTTCGCCCAGACATAAATCTCATGGCATCTTGTCTCAATGCCAGAATCCAGTCTTCTATAAAACCTGCATGAGACCCCCCAGAGCTGTGGCTGAAGCCACCATGGTGACCTCTTAGAAGTACAAACTGGTGTATCTGTTTTCCTCCACCTGTGTTGGTTCTCGGGGTTCTCACCAAATTCAGGTGGGAAAAGAAGTCCTGATGGTGTCACCTTCTTAACCTAGAAGAGCAGAGCTGTGAAATTTACCTCTGTCACCAGACTTGTCATTCAAAGTACAGTACAGCATTCTAGCCCAAGAAACCTTGTTTTAACTGTGCGTAAAGTTTTTTTTGGTGGGGGTTTCTTTGACAATCTCATCCATGCAATACTCAAGGCAGGAATACCAGGGTCAGCCAAAAGGTCCTCCAGGGTCTGGAAAATCTATTTCACATATTGTGATTAAAACTACTTGGAAACTGCTCTTTCATTTCACCTCCCTCATTTCATCTTAAATCAAGATGAGGTGTTTATGTTGACAATCTCCAGTTGCCCATCCATGGTGTTGTCTTTTCATTTCATATTAATCAGAAATTAATTTTGCAATCTGTGTACAAATTCACACATAGAGAGAGATTGGTTACATACATTGGATTTAGCTAGATTCCTCAAACTTTGCGTATGCATCACTGTCTCATTCTGGCAATCTGATGCTCTTTGTTATACCCAACTGCTTTACGATGGACAGACTGGCTTCCAACTCTACAGTTGCTTCTTGGATAAGGCTAACTATAAGACAAGCCTTCTTCACTCTTGACAAGTTCCTTTCAATGTTTTGGCCAATTCTGCATGATTCATCAGTAAATCCTTTACCCTCAAGCACAAAGCTCCTACAGATAAACTTTGTGAAACCACCTGGTCATCTGTTAATGCTTTACCAAGTTTTGTAGAGTTACCATGCTAGCTTTAGCAGATGTCAGTTTTGGGTGTAAATTTCTGCAACCTTTCTTTTGGAATACTTTAGGACGTCCCCTTGGTCAGTGTCCCCATTGGATGCAAAAGAAAAGGGCATTTTTATGCTCAGAATAAATACCTTTCTCTTCGTTCATTGCAGGATACAGGGCAACCGACCCTGAGAAAATTCTCCTTTGTCTGGTGTGCTCTTCTGTTTCTCTGTTCTGGTAACTTTACCTTCCTTATGCTTTGCTATATGTAAACTGGGCAGTAGGTGAAGTTCTAAGGGTAAAGTAAGGCAGGGGAGAGGAAGGAGATATTACTTTTTAGTTTTGTTAAGTGTTCTGTTTTACTTCACTAAGAGGGTTATCGATGTTAATATGGTCAGGTAATTTAAGAATGCACAGCATAGGCATAAGGGTCTCCTGAACAAAAGACCATGGTAAAGGACCAAATAAGGTTTGAGGTTTTTACAATAGGAAAAATGGTCAGAGTAGATGGGCCAAATGGTTCTTATCTGCTGTCAAATTCTGTGTTTTGTTTCTGTGCCTCTTAGTATAGAAGCCTTTACCCTTGGTCCCTGTATTCTCATTAGACTAAGAGAGAAGGATTTATCGGTGAGCATATAAAAATCCCATTTTACAACGTGTGTGGTGATTTGGGAATGAGAATGAAAGAGGCTTCTCCTTGGCTGCCATTGTACGTTTGATTACAAGTTACTTTAACAGCTGTGCTGATGCAAAAAAAATATGACCTCTGACTCTCTCGGCGTTGGTTAAATGAAACATATCAATCTTTTTCTTTGTGATAAATATAACATTTTTCTGCTGCAGAAAAAGCCAGAAGTGGTATATATTTGTACAGCAACATTGCTGTATTTGTAAAGTAGCCCATCCAACAGCCAAATCAGATTGGCTTGAGGGTGGGATTCGGCCCATGGACCATATTTTGTCCAGCTCTGCAATGGACAGAGGAAATGGGGACAGGAAACTTGACAGATCTGGAGCATCCATTGTTCATTCACTAAGTATTAGAAATAATAAGCAAAGCAAGGACAGTGAGGACTGTGCTAACATATTCTGTATTTCTCCCCACAGGACCGTTAAGACAGACATTCTCTCAAAACCCTCTTCAGCAGAGAGAAACAACCCCTATATCTCCAAGCAAGCCCAAATCCAAGCCTTGGCAGGACACAATCGGATAAAATGAGACTTTCTCAAACTCATAAACTGAATAGGAACTCATATTCCACCAGCCATTGTTTCTCTTTTGCTCCCTGTGAATGCTGGACTGTAATTTGGGAGAAAAAAACAAACCGTTCACCTTGGAGATGAATAACTGGTGGATTCTTTTGAAAGGGCTCGTGATTTTTATAATTTTACACAATGTTTGGGAATATTACTGCTACCTTGCTCTGACAGCCAGCCTTTCTTTCTCCAGAAAGTATAAATTGTAATACACATGTATATATTATAAGGAATTTTAAGGATGCAATACAAAGATGTGTGTCTCTTTAATTGTGAAGTGAAGGTTCCATGCATAAGGTCATACAATATTAGAGGCAGAGTAATGTCTAAACTGGTCCTTATTACCTATTAGTTAGGAGGTCATACTACTGTGCAGTCAGGACATCTTAGATTAGCTAAATATCAAGCACTGACTGAGCATGTCAAGACATCATGCATTACAATGCCAAAGTGGATAAATGCCTCAACTCTCTGTTCCTATATGCACAAAAGAAAACTGGACTAACTCGTGTGCAAGCCATATTTACTGCAGGTGACAGATTAAAATTCCAAATGATTTAAAGGGATAGTAATACTTAATATGTAAAATAATATAAATTGTAGTGTTTATCCCTCTGAATAAAAAAGGGTACTCTCACTGCTGAAAGGGGGTTTTATTCAAAAGTTATTACAGCTCAAAGTTGAATTTTTTTAGGTGCAATATCACAGTGGTCTGAAATTGTACAGTGGCGCTGTTACACCATCCTATGGACAGCTCTGGTCCGTAGACCATAAATCTCCATAGGATGGTGTAGAAACAGTACCACTGTACAATTTGAGGCCACTGTGATATTGCACCTAAAAAAAATAAATTTTGAGCTGTAATAACTTTTGAATAAAACACCTTTCAGCAGTGGGAGTACTCTTGTTTTACTCAAGAGGATAAACCCTACAACATTTTTACATTTTTAAGTATTACCTATCCCTTTAAATGGGGTTTCTAACCCCTTGAATACTAGGGGTCTCCACTGTATTTCTTGGCAATTCATTGGAGATCTATTAGCATTCAAAGGGTTAAAAGCCCCATTTCAATCATTAACCCCTCAATGACCGGGTGCGTTGCGGTCACTAAAGGACCACGGAGCATTTTTTTTTATTTGGATTCTGGACTCCCCGAACGGCATGCAGCCGCAGGGGGAACCCGGAATTCCATGACGTTCATAGTACATCATGGGTCGTTAAGTCACATCTACCCATGACGTACTATGATCGTTAAGGGGTTAAGAATTTAAATGTTTTTTCTGTAGTTCAGTTGGTTTGTGCAAAAATTATTCCTCATTTTGACTGCACAGTATTGAGCCCAGTATCTGCTATGGGTCCCATATTTGTTAGAAAAGCAGAACCAGCAGTCCTGTTGCTTGAATATTGTTATTATCGACTCCTTGTATACATTTGTACTGGTCTGCCAGCACAATATCAGTTAACTGGCTGGTTTAGACTCCACTCAAATATTGGCAGGAAAGGAGGAGAAAAGGTAATGCTTATTGTCGGGTAACTTCTCTGCACTGTCCCTGATTCCCCTCAAGGTTAACTATTAATCTACAATTATGATTCAATGCAATATAATATATCATGGCCATGATTTTAGGTTCTGTGCAGCGTTGCTCACATTCACAACTGAAGACATTATGGTCACAGCATCTGTACAGCCAATTGGAGATCTGAATGGTATGATTATAGCTTCTACTCTTTATCAACCCATGCCCTAGGGTTTTCATGGCAAGTACATTTTAGAGGCGCTTCTCCAGCAGGAAGCAGAGACCAACCAAGTTCTTTTGAAGGGAGCTCTTAATGTATTCACACATAAGACAAAAAAGGTGAAGTATTTTACACTGTACCTTTAAGAGTGTATAGACAAAGCAATGCCGTGTTGCGTTTCCCCAGAGTTGGCTGTACCAAAGTCAAGCTTCATAAACTGGCTCGGCACTCTGGCATAGGTATAGCAAACTTCTACAATAAAGTATCTCAGCTGGTTTATTATCTCAGAAAATTCTCCAGTTTGGAGGGTAATATAAACATAGTATTATACATAACAATGAGTTATTTTGGAAAGGCAAGTGAAAGTAAGGATGCCATTAGCAACAGGTACTTCATAGTATATCTCCAATTTGTCCCTTTTTTATTTTCCCTCCACTATTTTGTATTTTGAGTGTAAGCAAGCAAGTAAGAAGTTGTGATTAGTGAGAACCACTTCTGTGGTCACCCAGTGCACAAATAATGAGATAATCAGCAAAGGATCTGAGGTAAAGAACAACCACCTTCCTACAGCAAAGCTCTACAGTATAAGATAACCCGATTTTTCTAGTGACACAGAAAATATTTAAATGCATCAGCACAAAGTTGTGATTTTTGGAGGAGTAATAAAAGCAAAACTGGAGAAGACCTTTCAGAGAATTAGATCCTTGTCCTCAACATCTGTTCTATTACAACTGCAGATTGTCATCCAAGTGAAAGACTGTCAGGCGTAAGAGGAAGCACAACTGACAGCATGCAGGACATCACATTTGAAGTGCACTAAACATTGTGTCAGCTCAGAATGAAAATGCTGCATTGGAATTGTATTCAACTTGTGCATGCCGGAGGGATAAGCAGTGCATTGTGTAACAATGCAATGCTCACTCCTCTAGCACGCAAAGGCTTAAATTATGAACTTGTATGAAGAGTTTAGAATGTATATACTGGCTATCTCTGTTAAATAGCATAATAAAAAATATTTAATGCCTTCAGTTTTAAAATATTTCATGATTTCTGGCTCTTATTGCAAAGTTTCCGTGTGTTCTTTTTGCTTACTGCAGCCCCAGTTAGTAATTGTGGCATTCTGAGAGTTGTAATGTATGTTTGCAACCGAACAGCAATTCTATCATTCAGAGCCTGATACAGACTTCACCTGAAGAGGAATGAGTGTTCTAAACAGTAAAGCAGTGGTTCCCAACCCGATCTTCGGGGTTCCCCAACAGCTCATGTCTTTAGGAGTTCCTTGCGTGAGTATAGGTATGTGTATCAGAGGTTCAGTCATTTACTTACAGACGAGGAGATCCTAAAGACATATTCCTGTTAGAGGTCACTGAAGAGAGGGTTGTGAACCTATACAGTAAAACCATAATCAGAAATGAGTGTAATGTGAAGGGGTAAATGATGAAAAAAATTACCTTGGTCATAATCAAAAAGGTAAGTACAAATGTTTATTATAAGAATGCAATGCTTATTGCAGATATTAAGATTTCTTAACCCTTAAGGACCCATGATGGTCCTGGACCATCATGGGTTGTTATACCCTGTAGGACCCATGATGGTTGTAGACCGTCATGGAATTCCCCCCCCCCCCCCCCCCGTGCGGCTGCAGGCCGTTGGGGGAGTCCGGAATCAAATCACAAAAAAAAAAAAATGCTCCGTGGTCCTTAAGTGACCACCGCGTGCGTGCATGGCCGGTCCTTAAGGGGTTAAACATGGGGAGGGGGATTAAAAAAAAAAAAAAAAAAAAAAAAGGTTTAGGTACTGTTAGGATAAAGATAGACACTAAGGTGTGATAAAGTGGAGAGGACTTCTCCAGTGATATCACTTGTCTAGTTCCTCTGTTATTCAGTGGAGCCAATGCACTAAGATTTTTCAAGGGGGAGAGTGCAATGCCTCCATAGAATAATATAGGATATGGAGAAGTTGCCAGTGTTCTGGAACTTGCATCATCCTCAGCAGGAAACATGGCTTACCAAGTATAATGGAAGCTGTAGTCCAACATAAGCTGAATATACACAAGCACCCCACTTCTATGTTATGGATCTGAAGAGATGAAAATTCTGCAATGACTACCGTGAACAATTGATGTAACACTCTGGAGGGCCACTGAACAGTTTGTACGGATACCTTATCTGCACGTAGTTAAAGTAGTAGTTACACCTCCAAATATCAACTCATTACTATGGCCAGAAAATCTAAATTAATTTTGCCTTTTCAAGAGAGAACCTCAATCAGTTCTGTATGTCTTATTATGGTGGCAGACATGACCGTTCCTAGCAGGACCACCGAACACAAACTCTGCCCACTGTAAATGGTAATCTTAACCCTTTAAGGACAGAGGGCTGTGCAACACATTGCTGCTCAATAGGTTTCATCCTTCCTCTTGTTAAGTAGACTCATGCATTCTGCCTGCTTTAGTTTGCAAACACTGCCAGCAACTGTTATGCCTGCCTCCATGCCATGATATCAGGACTGAGTAGGAGTTTATTACTAGGTGTTAACTTCTCCCTTATCTTCCACCCGTAACCCCTTAAGGATCGCATGCCATGCTATTACGGTCATGAGGTTTTGCCTTAAGGTCCAATGACGGTCATAGCACATCACGTACATTTTATTTACAACACTCCTCTGGGAGCACTGTAAGTAAAAACGGGACAGGTCGTGTACTGGCGTATCGGAAAGAACAAAGTGGTCCTTAAGGTAAGGTTACTTCCCCGGACCCTGGTTGTTAAGGCCTTATCTGCAAAAGAAAAGTGGATGATTTCTAGAGCAAAAAAAGTACACCAAAGCTTCAAATGGGGCTTGTACCCCTTGAATACTAGAGAGATCTCCAATACATTACTTCACATTCCAGGTGTTAAAAACCCCACCATTTACATCAATAACAATTTTAGGAATGTCTATTTTTCCCCTATGGTGCAGCGGTTTTGCCCAGAATTGCTTCACTTTTGTTTTGAACACAAGGTCCATAAGGGTATTGTCACAGAAACTTTGCACTGAATGCACTGTAACATGATCAAGTGTGAGGAACAGAGCAGTTCAAGCCTACCAAAGTGTTTTACAAGACAGGATGGAAGGATTCTTGGAATTCAGGCTCCTAGGTTTTAAGGATTACACATATATGTATCTTTCAGCAGGCTCAAGGAATTCCTAAATTGCCCCTAGAATTTCTGTCTAGATAAAATATTTGTTATATTTTTGTCCATCACTGTTATAAGCAGATGTCCATGTACAAAATAAAACTGAAGGGGGTGGCATTCTCAAGTTTTTTTGTACTATTTAACTGCCAGAGTGGGTATCCAATGCACTAATCAAAATGCATTTGGATGCCCACTCTGACACTCAATGGTTTAACCCTTTGAGTGTCAAGTACCAAACTCATTGCATTGCGATGTGTTGGATGCATCTCTGGCACTCACACCTAAAATGAGCAATGGTTATACACCCTTAATTACCTTTTACGTCATTCTAGACTCTAAAAAGTCTGTCTTCTAAGGCCTACAATCTCATATACATTCTCAGGAGACTCCCATTACAATACCAATTGTGACAGAGGTTTATTGTCCATTAATGGCTTGAAATAAGATATCAGACTTCCTGAAGAGAGGAGCTGTTAGTACTAACCTCACTCAATACACTAACAGCATTAGCTATGCACAAACAGCCAACCAGTCTGGACACTAAGCATTATTTAAAAAAAAAAAAAAAAAAAAATATGTAAGTTTAGGATTAGGTTTCTGGGATCTAACATAAAATAGCCACATTTTACAGATACTAGTTGGGAATACATGATATTTTGTATAACCCAATTACATTTTTTTGGTGTAAGTGAATCTGTGACTTGGAGTGTAATGGTATCTCCATTTGATGATCACTTAATTTAAATCTGTAGTCATCTATTTTAATTGTATACAATGCACATATCGTAAATGCCTTTAGTTTAAAAATAAAAAATTGGACCTGTAAACAGAAGAAATCATGTGGTATCCATGTTTTATTATTTCTACATAACAAATGATGTACACACATTCCATTATAACCATTCAGCTATCTCAACTTGAGCACAGTGTGCACGGAGCCTGCTCTGTCCTGGTTTTTCATGGCTTAAAGGCACATTAATCCTCTTCAGAACCAGAGGGGTATGCAGTGCACAACCTTCTGGTCCTCAAAGTTCTGTGGGGCCTCTGTTTGTTCTCTGGCCTCCCGTGCCAGGTGTGAGTTTTGGAGGAAGAGCCCAAAGGCAGCCACAGACAAAAATAATTTATTTAACTGCCTTCTGGTAGGTGGTACAGCACATATTTCTCTGTAAAACATGGCTGGTTTTCTAGCAAGTAAAAGGTTAACAATCCACCTGAGGGGGGATTTCATTGTTAATCCTTTGAGTACCAGATGGTTGTGCAACACATTGCTCTGCAGCGCACTACACATACCCCTGACACTCAATGTTAAACCCTTCTCTTCCAGAGAGAAATTGTCAACCCTTCCCCATTCAGAGCACTGGCCTGCAGCCACCCCGCATAAATGTTGGAGACAAAATACAGGCACGCATTCAGGTAAAGAAAATAAATTATGCAACACTTAAGGTTGCTAAGAGTCCACAGTGTTTGTGTATAGTGGTGCGTCTATCAATCAGTTTTTGTTGCTTGCTTTTCCTCCTCCTCTACATCCAGTTCTGTAATTACCGAGAAGCACAGGATCTGAGTGTAGCGTGTCACAGCAGCTGCAACAGAAGGACAAGACATTCAACTGAGCCATCTCACAATGCTGGCACACTGAATCATCACTGGCAGAGTAAGCCACGTTTTAACATGAGCAAACTGAACATTCATCACTGTCAGTCAGCCATTTTTTATTACTGATAGGCTGAGCTATCAGTATGGGCAGACTAAACCATAGTCTAATTCATCACACACATAAATACAGGTAACATAGCAAGATACACATCCAACTGCTGCATGCCATGTATCACATAGAAATCAGTACTGCTCACAAGTAGAACATATGCTTTCTGTACATCACATCTCACACGTACCTGCTACCCGCCTCAGACACTGTGGTTTACGCTTCTCCGGAACACGCACAATAAGAAAATAGACAGGGACCCCAGACAGGGCAATGGCCACACCAATCAGGGAGTTTATAATGTCACTGTATAGGGGTACGATCACCAGGAAAACCGTGCAGAGACAGAATACCACTGGGAACACCAGGCTGAGCTGTCAGAAATACACAGAAAAAGCTGAAAAACCAGGGTTGAGAGGAACACTGAAGAACAGAGACTAGAGGGAAGCGAGAAATATGGAAGAAAGGAGAGTAGAAGGAAGAGAGGAACACTGAAGAACAGAGACCAAGGGGTAAAGAGGTACACTGAAGAACAGAGGGAAGGTGGCAGAAAGCAACACAGAGGGACAGAGGAAAAAAGAGGGAGAAAGGAACAACAAAGAACAGAGACCATGAACCAGAGAGAAACACTGAAAAATATAGAGCAGGAGGTGGAGAGAAACACTAGAGAACAGAGCAGGTGACAGAAAGGAACAGAAACTATGGGGCAGAGAAGACCAATGAGGAACCTAGAACAAGAGGCAGAGAGGAACACCAAAGAAGAGAGACCAGGAGGCAGAGAGGAGCAAAGAAGAACAGAAACCAGGAGGCAGTGAGGAGCAATAAAGAATAGAGACCAGGAGGCCATGAGGAAGAGAGGAACATTGAAGAACAGACATTGAGAGGTAAAGGGGGAACACTGAGGAAAAAAGTCACAGAGAAATCTCGGTGCTGCTCAGGCAACCTACTTACAGCTAGGCATAGAGTACAGAGACAGAAAATCAGAGAAGGGCATAAATCAGAAGTTCATAAGGTAGAAAATACCCGGTGCTCAAATAATTAATAGAAGCTTTTCTCACCCTTTTCTCACAAAAGAAAAGAGATAAGGGAGCAAAGATTGAGAGGGGACACTGAGTAAACGAGAACAGGAAACATGAAAGCAAAGACAAGGATTGCTACTGAAAAAAACACCAGGCAACACCGATGAAGAAAGACAAAAAGAAGAGAGAGAGAGAGAGGCACTGAATAACAGAGAGAAGGAGGTGGTGGACAAAAAACTTAAAGGCAGAAATCGACAATGAAAAAACAAACTAAGACACATAGTGTGACATTGACTATATGGAGAAGAATGATGGGTGACATATTAATGGACACTGGTCATACAAAAACAAGTTGATGAAGAGGGAAATGAGAGGATGGATATCCCTGGACAGGGAGACACTGACTGAATGGGCACTATAGACCAAGCTTGAATGCTGTCTAGAGTGAGATCAGGGAGAAAAATCACTATGCCGTGATAAAGAGTTGAAAAAGTGGATATGACTTCTCTAGTTTATCACTTTTTCTATGTTATTCGATGGAGCCTATGCACTAAGATTTCTTCAACTTTGGAGGTCTTAGTGCATAAGCTCTATAGAATCACATAGGACCTGGAGAAGTGATAAACTGGAGAAGTCATCTTTCCTTTATCACCACTTAGTGAATCTCCCCCCTGGAGATAGATACTGAGTGACTACATTACAGGGCTTAGAGGGTCATAGAAATAAGAAACATTAAGGGGCACTTAGAAGACAAAGAGCAGAGTAGACACAAAGCAGGAAACAGAGAGGGGCAGATATGTGTGCATAGCATGAAAGGTGTCTATTTGGGCAGAGACTTTGGGCTGTATTCAGTTAGCTAAAGAGGTGCTACTTCAAAGCAAAACAACTGCACCATAGGGGCAAATGTTGATATAAATGTGGATTTTAACCCCATAAATGTTAGAGAAGTCTCCAATGCATTGTAACATAATAGACCCCTCTTTCTAGAGGTTAAAATGATACTATAAATCAGGGTTGTCTAAATTCAGTCCTCAAGGGACACCAACAGACCAGGATCAGGGCCGGATTTGCCATAAGGCAAAGTAGGCACCTGCCTACAGGCGCACACCACCGAAGGGCGTCTGCCATAGGGATTCTTTTTTTCTTTTTCTTTTTTTTATTCTTTAAAAAAAAAAAAAAACTAGCCACCTCGCTGGCTGCGCCAGCGCCCACTCCATGTCGCCCTCACATAGCCCCCCCCCCAGTTGTCTACTTCCTACCTCCCTGGCAAGACAGGTCTGTAAGTGCTGCACTCCCTCGTCGGCTCTTTAGGAATGCAGAGCGCTGGGAGTTGACATCATCTCCCAGCGCTCTGCATTCCTGAATAGGAGACCGTGCTGGAGCTCCAGCACTTACAGGACTGTGCCAAAGGAGGCACAGACGACATATCTCCTGCCAGGGAGGTAGGAAACGGACAACGGGGGAGGTAGCTTAACAGGTGCAATTCTGGAGCACCATAGGGGGCATATAACAATTATGTTTTATTTAAATCATGCTTCTGATCACTTAAATGCTTGAGGTCTGTTGGATAAGTCATTTACACATACCAGAGCTCGACTTACTGAATAGATTGCATTCAACTGGCTTCACAAATCTTAGAAGGCGCTGCATCAAGTATTTTATGTAGTTTTGGTTGTTCTAGTCATTGCGTGACATTTTGTTTTCAAGTATGCGCAGCACGATGTCGAATGCTCTTAACCCTTCGAGTGCCAGAAAGGTATCCAAATACTTCTCTGGCACTCAAAGGGTTAAAGAAAAACTACCCCCCCCCCCGGGTTAATTTTAGTTACATGAAATGCTATTCATACAGATAGCAGACAACAGCACTGGGACTTCACCAAGACAATAATAATAATGAAATATAGCATACATATTTGAGCAGCTGATTCTTCTGATGCATATATATTTAGTGATAAAACGTAGATATTTTAGTCATTTTTTAAAAACTTTTTGGAGCATATGCTCAAACAATGTGGAACAATTCTGTTCCAAACCCGCTGCTTCCTAAGGAATTTAAACATGATAAATGCTAGAGCAGAGCAGATCAGCTATTGTGGGGTTAAAAGCTCCTTTCCAATTAATGACACTTTTTATTTGTCCCCTATAATGCAACTGATTGACACATTAATTGCTCCCATTTCATTTTGTATATGGTCTTTTGAATAAATGCTTACATTTCTGCAGCCAGGTAGCTCCTGAGCCAAAGTGGTGTTTTGGCCAGATCAAAGTTAACTGGACCTCACTGAGGCTAATGGATTAACCCTTTGAGTGATACCTGTCTGGTATTTAACATTTTAACCCTTTGGGTGCCAGAGAGGTATGCCCGCCTGCCACATTGTAAGCTGTGCCTTTAGCTGCTGAGCTCTCCCGGCTTTTCATTAATGCAGAGCGCTGGGAGATTAAATCTCCCAGCGCTCTGCATTACTAAAGGGAAGACCGCGTGGGAGCTCCAGTAGCTGCAGGTCTGTGCAGAAGCACAGATCTCTCCAGCCGCTGGACCACCAGGGAGGTAGGAAACGGATGTGGGGGAGAGAATGAGGCTTAATTTGGAGATAGTGGGGGCAATGTGAGGTCAATATGGGGATGATGGGGGGCAAGCGATGTGGAGCTGATGGGGGGGCAATGTGAGGGCAATGTGGAGTTGATGGGGGAGCAATGTGAGGGCAATATGGAGTTGAATGGGACAATGTTGAGATGATGGGGCAATATGAGGGCAATGTGGAGCTGATGGGGTCAATGTGGAGCTGATGGGGGGCAATATGAGGGCAATGTGGAGCTGATGGGGCAATATGAGGGCAATTTGGAGCTGATGGGGTGCAATGTGGAGCTGATCGAGGACAATGTGAGGGCAATATGGAGATTTGGAGCATTGTGGAGATGGCCGGGGGGGGCGCTTCAGACATCTGTGCCTACAGGCTCCCGAGATGTACATCCGGCCCTGACCAGGATGTCAGCACAGGTGAGTTAATCAGTGGATCATTCATTGTTACTGACTCACATGTGCTTAACCCCTTAAGGACCAGGAAAATCTGAGGTGGATTGCACTTAACGACCCATGACGTATATGTATGTCATGGGTTGGATGGCCCTAAAGGACCAAGGACGTACATGTACGTCATGGGTTCGATGTCCCTAAAGGACCAAGGGTGTACATGTACGTCATGGGTTGGATGTCCTTAAAGGACCAAGGACGTACATGTACATCACGAGGTCAATGTCCCTAAAGAACCAAGGACATACATGTATGTCATAGAATTCAAGGCATGCCATTCAGGGAGCCCTGAATCCAGAACGCAAAAAAAAAAAAAAAAAGGTCCCTGGTCCTTAAGTGCCGGTCGCGTGTCCTTAAGGGGTTAAGAACTGAACCAATTCTAACCTTTTTAACTATGTCTTTGTTCAACAGTGTTTTCCCTCTAAGTCTTTTATTCCATCCACATAAATTATATACAGTTTTTTTACGCACAAGTAGGACTTTCTTTTGATACCACACTTACATGGATAACCCACCATTTACTTTATTAAAATTTAAGAAAACGGCTAAAAAAATGTAAAAAAAACCCACCATTTTTATTTTTTTATCTTTTGATCATTTGGGCGCAATGGGTTTAATTTTTATGGAGACTGCATGAAAGGTATGACCGGTCATTCATACCTACTAAATGGGCAGTTTTAAGTGGGCATTCTCCCTCTGTTGCGAAAATCCCCATGTCCATTTTTCACACACTATTTTTTCAGAATTTTGGAGATATTATTGTGTAGTGTATATTAGTGTATTACATTGCTCCACATCTGTAAAACTAACATTAATTTGTGCTTAAACTTCATTTTTAATTAGTGGGTGTAAAATAAAAAGTTTGTCTTGGTCTCATTTATTTAAAAAACTCAACAAGTTGGTGTTAGCAGGTCATAAAAGGACCTGCTTTGATGCTGCTCAGTGCTCCAGCTCTGAAGGGGTTTATACCCCCATCTCTAGCCTCTTACTAATCCTTTGCTTGTCTGTTCTCTGTTTCTCTTTCCCTTACTTTAATAGTAAGGAAGGGAGAGGCAGAGAACAGTCAGAAAGGCAAGCACATTGCCTTTGTGAATGGAAATGCCGGTACATGTGACCACATGTACAGGCAGGAGACAGAAGCACTGAGACCGAGAGCTCCGGTACCGGACTGCTCAGTTTCAGGCTGTAAAGCATGATAGCAGTGTCCACCGAGGCGCGCTGCTATCATTTAACCCATGAGGTGCCAGGACCATCATGGGTCGTTAATGGGTTAATCGGGGAAATCCTTACATCCTGGTCTGTTGGTGGCCCTTGAGGACTGAACTTGGACAGCCCTGATTTAAATCAATGAGAAGTTGGAGAACTGTAATTAATCCTCTATGGTGCTGTTAAGTTTCCCCAGAATTGCTCCTCTTTCGCTAACTGAATATGGCCCAGTGTGAAGGAACTTATGGGGACAGGACAGAGAGGGTTGTTAGTGGATAAACTCTATGACAGAGGAAAGGCAGATATGTAATGTCACAGTTATATTATTTTGTTGATAAAACTTACCTTGAGAGGCCTTAATCTTTCCGGTTCCTTCCAGCGCAGATATAACTGCCCAGCAATAGAAAGACCCACAAACAACCAGTAACTGAAGCTGTAATAATTAATTAGCTGGAAGATATCCTCAACACACAGGTAGATTAGAGCCATTGCTCCCTGTGGAGGGAGCAAGAGTCAGTGTTAGTAATCTCTCCCTAGGCATAATCTTGCCCCTCCTCTATTTCAAGGGTCACATTTCCCAGAGCCAGAGGGAGGAGGATCACATCTACAGAAAACCCACATACGCACATCATACCTGTCTCACATACTCACATTAAACAGCAGTGCAGGGATGGGAGTATATCTCTCCACATGGATCATGCTAAGAGCATCAGGGAGGTGGCCCTCCCGTGACCCCACAAAAAATAGCCTGCAACCAGAAACATAAATGAATACACACAACAATAACTGTATTCTATATCCTAGGCCAGTAGTGTCCAAGTTCAGTTCTCAAGTACTACCAATAGTCCAGGATTTAACCCCTTAAGGACCAGCGGGTTTTTTACACGAGAGGACCACAGGCATTTCATTGGTTGAACCGGCACATGTGAGTGATCACATGCCTGGCTAGCCAGGAGAAGGAATGAAACTGACTGCTCCAGTCTTGGAGCAGTCAGTTTCACCCTACTGGCATGATCCCAGAGAGGCTTCAGAGATAATTTAACCCATGATGTGCCAAGAGCTTTGCTGGTCCTTAAAGGACAAAAATATGTGATGTCCTGGCAGGTTATTGGGCATTAAAGGGTTAAGAATTTCCCTGTCTGAGCACAGGTGGGCCAGTCAACATGAACGAGCAACTGATTAACTCACCTGTGCTTAGTTATTGAAATCCTTAAATCCTGGCCTATTGGTGGCTTTTGAGAATCGAACGTGGACAACCCTGTAATAGACCAATGTTTCTCGGTCTTTGATGCACAAACAGCTCAGCTTTTCAATATATGCCTGATTAACACTTTGAGTGTCAGAGGGGTATCTAACACATTGCAAAGCAATGTGTTGGGTACCCCCTGGCACTCAAAGGGTTAACCACAGGTGAGTTATCAGTGGCTCAGTCATTGTGATTGAGTTGCCTGTGCTTAATTAAGGCTATCCTGTAACCTGAGTTGTTTGTGTTCCCCAACGATTGGGGCTGAGAATCACAGACCTAGACAAAACAAATATATATAACTACAGATTTTTTTGGGGTGAAAATATTGAAATGATAACAATACACAGTGCTTCAAAAACAGTGAAAATACCTAAAAACAGGGGTGTCGAACTGTATTCTTAGAGTGACAGTGCTGCATATGCCAAAAATATGGGAATCTGGTTTGACACCACTGTCCAAAAGTAATTACCATATGTTCAAGAGTGGAGGTATTCTAGGGCAAACCAGTTATGCCATAGGGGGAAATTAAAAATTCCCATTGATTTAAAAGGAAATCTTACATCCTTGAATGCTAGAAAGTTCTCCATCGTATTGCAAAGTAATGTGTTGGAGACCTCTCTATCATTCAAGGGGTTAAAATTACAATTTAACTCAATGGGGATTTTTAGTTATCCTCATAGAGCAGTTGGTTTGCCCCAGAATTCATCCCTTATCTTTTGAACATACAGCCTTAGGCATATCTACAAGTAATTACTCCCAATTAAAATGCAAGTGGATACCATTGCAGGTAATAAATCGTATCACTCTTTTTTCTCAAAGATTCCTATTGAAGTAAACTATGATAAATGTATCATCTGCAGTAAAAGGCTAACTTATCTGTACTGAGCCAGCTGTGCTTAGTCAGACCCACTGAGGAATACAGTTTGAGATACCCGATTACCTCTTCTGTGCCCGAGATAGAACGGCAGAGCAGCTACTAAGACGTGTTCCAGTGAGACCTGTAAAACAATGACTATGGGTATCCAGCTGTGCCAACAAGGAGGAGAATATTACCTGGATGCAGCTAGGATTGAAGCGTTGAGGCCCCCAAAGCACGAGAGAGCCACAGCCAGTGGTATTGTCCAGTTAAATATCCCAAAAATCTGATCAGCAAAGGTCTGTGGGAGAGAAGGATCAAGGAGCAGACTGACTAAAGGGCATGAACAATGTTCTGTGGGGTGTTCTCACTAAATCAAATGTCTCCATCTTTCGTTATTATTTCTAACCTTCTCTCATCTCTGCCCTTTGGCTCTTAGTCTCTCTCTCTCTCTCTCTCACACACACACGTCTTCCTCTTTCCCTGTATCAATCTCTGTCATCCCCTCCACAGTATAGTTGCTATTTCCCCTAACAACACAGGATTTGGGCCAATCTAGTGGCAGTCTAGTGCATTTTAGTACATACTGCAACTCAATTTCACCCTGAATAGTAGGGAGATTAGCATAATTATATGCCCCAAGACTATATCAAGAATCAGGCCTTTAAATATGAAACCTGGAGCTATAGCCACCTCGGTTATTACCTAGCAATGCCTCTGCCCAGTTCTATCTCTGCTCCTTGCCCACCACCATCCTCATGTTTCCTTCTCTCCCCTTTGTCTCCATCCTCTTTATATAATCCACATTTTCCCTTCTATTTCCTCTCCACCCCCCCAATCTGTAATTGTTTAATTACCACAGCAACAGCATCACTGGACAGAATGGCCCGCATATCCAGAACTGTGTAATAGGCCACATTGGTCAGTATATAAATTACAGTCACTATTGGCATGGAGATCCCGATGGCCAAGGGAAGGTTCCTGCAGTTGGAGAGAGGACATAGAATGTCACCTGTCCTGGGACATGATCTTCACCTTCATGTTTTCTCCTTCACTCTCTACTCCAGTGCTAAGCAATCTCATGTCCTCCAGCTGTTGAGGACTACAACTTCCATCACCCCCAGCTAGTTGTTGCCTGGCTGGGGATGGTAGGACTTGTAGTCTTCGACGCTGAAGGACTTAAGGTAGTCCACCCCTGCTCTATTGTATTCATGCTGTTGTTCACCATCTCTCACAGATGTACTTTCTTCTCCATCTCTATCTCTGTCCTTAATATCTAGTATATTTCTGTTGTTCATTATTCTCCCCATTGCTCCAGTCTTCTGGCATTTCTGTCTGACGCTTTTTTTTCATTTATTTTATTACACTGGAGGCAATATGCACAAAGAAAAAGAGGAACAATTCTGGAGAAAACTATGTGCATCATATTGGAAAAATGGACATTCCCATTGATTTGGAATGCCGGAGAGATCTCCAAAGTATTGTGAAGCAATATATTGGAGATCTCTCTAGAATTCAAGGAGTTAAAAAATAACTTTTAAACCAATGAGAATTTTGTGAATGTTTATTAGGCTACTGTGGAACAGTTAGTTTGTCCCAGAAATGTTACTCTACTTCTACTTCTTCATTTATAAAGTCTCTGCCCAACCTCTCCTTGCCCTTCCAGAACTGCACCCACCCTTCTAGCTCCTCCTGCAGACTAGCACTAGCTTTTGCTTTCTTCTGAACGTTCTGTCCATTTCTCACCAAGCTGCCTCTCCTCTCTCTCTGTGACGCGTCTCCTATCTCACCTGGTATTTCCCCCTTGTTTTTCATCTTACATTATCTCCTCTCTTTCTAGATCACCACAGGGTCTCTGCTCTTGCCTTTCTGTTCTACTCTGTTCTCCGCTTCACTCCAAACCAATCTTTTCCCTTTGCATGTCTCCCTCCCCATCTTATCCTTATCCCCAACAGTATCACCTTTCTGGGTTTTTTATTTCTTCTGTGACAAAGTTGAGGGTGTCCCATCCAGAGTATGAGAAGAGTGCAGAGTACAATGCAAGAGCAATGTTACCAACATCATGAGAAGAACCAGCAAAGGAGTCTTCAAAATTCTCTGTGTGGCCTGAGAAGGTAGAGATGGAGCGAGAGACAAAGAGAGAACAAGAGCAACTAATGAAAAACACGTGGAATAAACAGAGGAAGAAATGTTAACAATTTGAGGATCAGAGGCATGTACAACACATTGTAATGCATTGCAAAACTCTCTGGTCCTCAAAGGACTGGAGTGGACATATTTAGACAAGTTTCAGCTGATTTACAGAAAATTATAATAGACCTATGTGTTACATTTGCAATTTTTCCTGTAAATTTAAAAAGAGTTTGGCAAAGGAACCTTTATATACTGGTGGCACAATATAGCAATTTATGCTAATTTACTGCACAGCATGCTAATTAGTTCTGTTAAGGCCAATCCTACCACTCACTGTGCTATTACAAATTCCCCAGAGTGTGGTCTCTGCTATGGTCGTTCACAGCAGTATGTGGTAATGTTGGCACAGTACAGACACTATTTACATTAAAGTGACACACCGAGCCATGCTCACAGCAGTATGTGGTAATGCTGGCACAGTACAGACACTATTTACATTAAAGTGACACACCGAGCCATGCTCACAGCAGTATGTGGTAATGCTGGCACAGTACAGACACTATTTACATTAAAGTGACACACCGAGCCATGCTCACAGCAGTATGTGGTAATGTTGGCACAGTACAGACACTATTTACATTAAAGTGACACACCGAGCCATGCTCACAGCAGTATGTGGTAATGTTGGCACAGTACAGACACTATTTACATTAAAGTGACACACCGAGCCATGCTCACAGCAGTATGTGGTAATGCTGGCACAGTACAGACACTATTTACATTAAAGTGACACACCGAGCCATGCTCACAGCAGTATGTGGTAATGCTGGCACAGTACAGACACTATTTACATTAAAGTGACACACCGAGCCATGCTCACAGCAGTATGTGGTAATGCTGGCACAGTACAGACACTATTTACATTAAAGTGACACACCGAGCCATGCTCACAGCAGTATGTGGTAATGCTGGCACAGTACAGACACTATTTACATTAAAGTGACACACCGAGCCATGCTCACAGCAGTATGTGGTAATGCTGGCACAGTACAGACACTATTTACATTAAAGTGACACACCGAGCCATGCTCACAGCAGTATGTGGTAATGCTGGCACAGTACAGACACTATTTACATTAAAGTGACACACCGAGCCACCAACAAATAAACATGAATTCCTCAAAAACTATTTGTATTAAATAGATGGGTAGGTATTTTCCACAAGTGGCTAGTACAAAAACAGACAGTTTTTAAGTCTCTTTAAAATTACCTATACTCGTATTAGGGTGACAAGTTCTCTTTAAAGAAAGAACAAATATACTGAGGGCTTTTGAATCCTGTTCTTATGAGGTCCTTGGTAAGAGATGGATCATCTCCTGGTATAAATGCTTCAGTGAGTGGGGAAGACAACCCCTTCCACTGCCTTTATGTAATACCTTCTCCTTAATCCTTTCCTTCCCTCCTATGTCTGCCTCCCCAGTTGTAGAGGCTACTGTACACACCCTGAAAGACAGGCAGTTCTGGTTTAATAGGACCCAAGGGAGGGAGTACAGGAGGAGCACCATACTAGTGGTCATCATGTTATAGAAGCTATTTTCAGGACCATATTGGAGGAATGCAAAGTGACTCTCAGAAAATTTCAGCTAGGATCAAGCATGACAAATCCTGGAGCAGGGTTTAGCGGACTATAGCTGATATTTCTTCTCTGTTTATGGCATCTATGAGCTAAAAGAAATTGCATCTTGGGTGGTGGTAGGAAAAGGTTCTATAAAGCACGCCACAGTATTTTGCAGGATTTTCCCTAATTAAGCATGTGTGACCTTTTCTTTATAATGTTGGATGGACTTTCTCTTATTCACATTTTGCCAACATAGGTGAGCAACAGTCTGCCAGCTGTTGTTAGATTACAGCTCCCATCTTCCATAGTTAAATGTTTATCAGCTGAGGATTATGGGAGTTGTAGACCATTGTGGCCCATCTTTCTATCACTTTCTCTCTCTTTTATCACCATTTCCTCCACCCCTCCCCATCACTCACCTTGGCAGATCTTGACAATTCCAGCTATGATCACAGCAATCAGAGCCAGTACTTTGGCATAAGTGAAAATATCCTGGACCCGAGTCCCCCATTTCACATAGGCACAGTTCACAAAAGTGAGAAGCCCTGAAAGACAGAAGAAAAATAGAATGTTATTGTGGGAGAGAAGGTGGATCATGAAGGAGAGACCAGGAAGAAAGAAAAATATACATAAATCTGGGTGGGTGCAGGAAATAAAGAAGGCACAAGAGAGATTAAAATAAAGCATGATGAATTAAGAGCAAGGGAAAATGAAACAGACAGAGAACATCTATATGTCTATTTATCTAATATCCAGGACCAGGGCTTATAATTTGAAGTCCTTTGCTACTAGCCAGACCTGAAAAGTTACTTGCCACTGCAAGCCAAAACATACCCACCAGGGCTGAATTTCTACTCGCCAGGGCTAAATTTTCACTCACCATTGGCTAGTGGCGAGTGGAAATTTTGAGCCCTGCCCAGGACTATTGTGCATAGAACACTGGCAGAAATATACATTTATGTTTTATATGTGAAACTGCATACATACATTTCCTATATCTGTATCTAACACAGAGCAACCTCTTACTCCCTTCAATACCACTGTGGGACTTCTACAGGGGTACCATCTGTCAGTCTTTCATCCTTGACACTAAATTACATATCTGGTTAAAATATGACATTTTGCTTCTGTCTCACAAAATATTTTGTTTCAAATAAAAAAGATTTTGTGGCATGAACATCATTTGTGTCCCAAAGAATTATTCACACAAATTGTTTTTGTGGCACATATCTGATAACTTGTTTTTCTCAGAAGGCTTTTTATTTTTTGGATAAAGTCCATTTGTTTTTGTTTTTAAAGAACTAGTATATATATTATCTCAAGAATGTAGCAATGCTTTTGTACAGCAATGCAGGGCCAGATTTCCCAACACGCAGAGTTAAGTGTCTGTCTAGAGCTCCATATTTTGAGGGTGGTTCAATTTGGAAATGTTCATTTGTCCCATACGAAGCAGTTGGTTTCCTCTAGAATTGCTCTAATGTATTAAGAAGAACTAGGGCAATTCTGGAGCAAACCAACTGCTTCATATGGGACAAATAAACATTTTCAAATTGAACCACCCCTCAAAATATGGAGCTCTAGACAGATATCTACCTCTGCCTCAGTATTCCTTGAAGCTCATCATTCTCTATGTATTTTTAGAGCAACCACTTTTCCTAATGTAAGATAATCGTGTGTCATTAAAGTTTTATTCAGGTTATGGTTTAATTGGTATTAAGTGCAGATATACAACAAATAGCTCTTGTTATGCCTCAGACACTTGCAGTCTTAATGTCTCTCCATCATGCTGCAGTATGAGTTGGGTACTTGAAACACTGCAGCTGATGTACTAAGAAGAACTGCAGAAATTCTGGAGCAAAGCAACTGCACCATAGGGGACAATTAAATGTCCCAACTTTCCCAGTACTTTAAATGGTGCTTTCAACATCCAGAACACAATGCGTCAGTGGGTTAACATCCATTTAAACCAACGGGAATATGTATTTGTTCCCTATGGTACAGTTGGTTAGCCCCAGAATTTCCCATTCCTTCACAGTACATCAGACTCCATGTGTGCAGACAGTGTAACACTCACATGTCAGTGTGCAATCCAGTAACGATAGGAAAGGGATACTGGATACATACATAAAAGTAGTTGCATTCTTTGAGTAAAAAAAATGAAAGCAGAGTTTAATTCAATGTTTCAGCTCCCAGATGATTCTTTATCAAGAGCACCAAATGGCAACCAGAGTGACTGACAAACAGCTGACCAGGAAACGCCCAAACCGGGCACCAAATAAATCCAACATTTCTTCATATTCACAGGATCCCGTGGTCAGTCATCATTTAAGTTAAAAATAGAAAAATCACAAATCAAAATAGAAAAATCAACACAAACACACATACACACAGATAGACAGACAGACAGACAGGCAGGCAGGCAGGCAGCAGATAGATGCAGAATACATAATTTAAAGCAAAGTGTAGACAACAGGAGTGAAAACAACGAGCTAGCCTGGCCACTGCCATCAATCAAATTGAACTTTGTGCTGTTCTTGTATTAGATAAGAAGGGGGACAGTCTACATGTCAGGCAGCCTTGGACGAGGAAACCAAGGCATCTCTAGCCCCTCACATAATTACACCTCAACTACTCCCATGACCTTGCACCATCCCCATCCATTGTTGCCTGATGCAATATACATATGTGACAGCTGTTTTTTTTTTCTGCTGAGCAAGATAAGAGAACTGCCATTGCTGGAGAGTTTTCATTCAAATGTTTTTTTTTTTTAAATGATAAAAATATATTTATAATGCAATGTATGGGCACGCTTGAGTCATAGACTATGTAATTGGAAAGGTATAGGAACATCATCACCAAGTGAAAACTGTAGTTTAAGCCTTTGAGTGCCAGAGGGGTACGCAATGCATTGCAAAGCAAGGGTTAACCCCGCGAGCCCCAGAGAGGTATCCAACGCATTGCAGTGTGTTGGATATCAATCTGGCACTCAATGAGTTATTAATAATAGTATTAGTAATAATAATAATGAACATGGCTAAGATTGATTAATATTTAAATAATAAAAATGTTTCAGCTGTATTTACTGATGCTTGAAATTAATAGTAGTTTCTGCTCTTGTGCATACAGTCCAAGGTGTTAGGGCACATGGCACTGGACAGTTTGCTCACTCTGCTCACATTATGGGCTCAATTCAATTTAGTTAAATGTGCAAAAATATCTTTGCACAATGTAAAAATCATCATGTCAAATCCAGCTGAGGCTTGTGAACTAGCAGAGAGGAATGATACCCATACCTCCAAAAAGTATCCCTCTTTAGGAGGGGCAGTCCTTCACTGAGATCCAAATCCCTTTGTCCCTCTTTCCCATCCTAGTGTCCCTCTTTTTAGACTGTGTAGCTTGTGTACATAAGTGTATCACATTACTCCACAGCAATAAAATGCACATTGTTTGTTTAACATCAGTATCGTATATAATAATTTGCTAGAATGTTTGTCAGAAGCCGTCATGCGCAGCAGAGACTGCCCGAACGCACAGAATGCTGGGAGTTCTGTGCCGAGAGCATTCTGTGCTTTTGGGCAGTCTCTACAGTGCATGACTGTGTCAGCGGCAGAACGCAGAGCAGGACCGGCCTCTTAACATCACTCAGTCCTTGGCCCGTGTACACGAGCTTTTACACTAGTATGTTTATAAATTAGTCTGTGTAAATAAAATACTTCGGTCTTGCTCAGAATCCTTTATTCAGTTACACAAAGATGTCAAGGTCATGAAATAACCAGAGCCAGATTAAGACTGCATAGGGCCCTAGGCAGGATCTCAAATTGTGGCCCCCCCATTGCCCCTTTTCTCTTTGCCACAAACCTTTCTTGATTTGCACATTGTTCTAGTGGGTAGAGCTACTATTGCCAACTTAATATAAGACAAAACAGATGCTTCAATGTCTTGGATGCCACAGAGGTCACCAAGGCTTTGCAAAACAATGCATTAGGTACCTCTCTGGCACCCAAGGGGTTAAATATATATATAAGTAAAACAGAGCTTAGAATTGAAATGGAACTACATTTGTGACACCACATAGCTTAAAATTAACGTGGGCTACATTAGTGACACCACAGAGCTAACAATTGAAATGGGGCTAAACTACTGACACTACAGAGCTTAGAATTTAAATGGGGCTTAGCTACTCTAGTGCTACCACAGAGCTAACAACTGAAATACACCTACATTAGTGATACCATGGAGATTACAAATGAAATAATGCTATATTCGTGATACCATAGAGCTTACAATTGAAATGGGGCTACACTAGCGATACCACAGAGCTAACAACTGAAATAAAGCCACACACGTGATTCCACAGAGACTGCAATTCTATGACTGCCGATGGGTAGCCATAGAATTGTAAGATCCGTGGTATCACTCATGTGGCTCTGTTTCAGTTGTTAAGTCTGTGGCATCACAGGGGAGTGAGACAGTGGAGGGGGAGAGAGAGAGAGAAGAGGATGGAGAGCATTGTGGAGAGAGACAGCATCATGGGGGAGAGTGTGTGGGATAAAGGGAGAAAAGTGGAATGCAAAGGGAGGAGAATGAAGAAGGAGAGAGAGACTTAAGTATAGCTCTCCAACATAGGGTGCACCAGTGCTCTGTTTAACCCTTTGAGTCCCGGGTGCCAAACACATTGCCGCTCTGGAACTCAAAGGCTCAAAACTCTTAATGTTTGAGGATCCTCCACACTGCTAGAGATTACTGTAGAAAGAGCCAGCACATTTGTTCCTCCAGAAATTGGCCTGGTTTTTATTTTACATTCATATGGACAAGTGACCAGCTCTGGGTACTTAGAATTAGAGCTTTAGTCATTGCAGAGTCTATATAATAATAATTATTATTTATTTATATAGCGGCAACTAATTCAGCAGCGCTGTACAATTGGGAATAGACATACACAGGTATTAGATAGTTCAATGAAATGTGGAGAACAGAAGGATCAGAGGGCCCTGCTCGTGATATACATATTCGCATACATACTTGCAGAGTCTATATAATATGCATATTCACATATATACTTGCAGAGTCTATATAATATACATATTCACATACATGCTGTATGTATGTATGTATATATGTGAATATGCATATTATATAGACTCTGCAAGTATGTATGCGAATATGTATATCACGAGCAGGGCCCTCTGATCCTTCTGTTCTCCACATTTCATTGAACTATCTAATACCTGTGTATGTCTATTTCCAATTGTACAGCGCTGCTGAATTAGTTGCCGCTATATAAATAAATAAATAAATAAATAATAATTATTATTATATAGACTCTGCAATGACTAAAGCTCTAATTCTAAGTATACAGAGCTATTCACTTGTCCATATGAATGTAAAATAAAAACGAAGCCAATTTCTAGAGGAACAGTGCATCTGGGCAGCTTGCTCTGAAACCATTAGTGGCCCTGGTGCTAGTACCTGGTGTTTGCTGCTTCCAGTGATAGTGCGCCATTATTATAAAGTCCAGCCCACATCTGGTGGTCTAGCGGAATGTGGAGATAGAGGTTTGTGTCTCTGCACAGTCCTCTGTTAGCCGCTCCTTCGCGGTCCTCTGTCTTTGAAATAATGAAGAGCGCTGAGAGATTACGTCATATCCCGGCGCTCTGCATTACCACGGACCACTGACGTGAGGGAGTTGTATGCCGGTAGGAAGATCTGTCTGATCTTCCCACCAGCCAGCTGTTTTGCTTCATGCAGGGCTGGAATCGGATCAGTGGACTCTCCAACATGGCTGGGCCCTAGGCAGGAGCCTTGTGAGCCTTGCCTATAATCCGGCTCTGGAAATAACATAAAGATTCTCGGTAATGCCCCACCTCCCTGTCACGCCCCCCAGCAGTACCACATAAAACAAAAGTGGTCATTGCCACCCATTTGTGTAACTGGATAAATGATTTAGAGCAAGACCAAAGTATTTAATTTATACAGACTAATTTATACACACATATAATGAAATTTAACTCTTGGAGTGCCAGGGGGCATGCAATCTACTGCAAAGCAATGCTGTGCACTCCCCTCTGGCACTTGGGTTTTTCCCAGGACTCTACGCAATGCTTTCAATAGTCTGCCAGCATTGAAAAGGTTAAAGCCCCACATCTCCTACCCAAAAGGTGGAGGACACTGAGGAAGAGCTGGTTGAGCAATTATTTGTAGAGGGTGGAGGAAGCAGGACAACTGCATTTGTGTTTGTTTTTGCACTTACTATTATTGCCATAGTTACCAGTCAACAATAAGAAATCTTCATACTTGGAGACTCTTTAACCCTGTTGAGTTCCAATGCATTAGATACCAGTCTGGCACTCTAAGGGTTAACGTGAGCTGATCTTGAGATCTTTTTCGGTATAAACCCTTAAATTCCCCCAGAATGTAGATTATAGGTGATATATTCCTGGTTGTCCAAACTCGGTGCTTCAAACAGTCATCAGTGAACTCTTAAAGGGAAAGTAATGTTTCATAATAAAAGCAGCTCTAATTAATCTACATAGTATTTGGGCCATGGAGAGTGTTATTTCAATACTGTCAGAGCTGTAGTTCAAGAGTAATTCAAATACAAAGTATCCCCCTCCCACCCCTTTTACTGATGTAACACTGCTCAGCCAGATCAGAAGGGAGGTACCCAGGTAGATTGCAGAGAGGGACAATCTTCAATTAAGATAAGGGGAAAAACCTGAAAAACTTGTCAAGGGGGGCAGGACTTTCATTGTTCTCATAGGAAGAAGATTGTCCCCTGCTGTTATCTGTCTGGTCTTACAACCAGATTCCACATCTGAGAAGAGATGGCTTACACTTGGTAAAAGGGGCGGGAGGGGAAACTTTGCTTTTGAATATCTCTCAAACCATAAAGGTTTGAGAGACAAGACTTATATTGTTCTTCATGTATTTTTAATGCCTACAAAATAAAATAAAGATAAAAAGAAGTATTACTATCCCTTTAACATGATCCAGTGTAGAGATATCTTTGCTGGAAGGCAATCAGGACTTTCCTGATGGACTTCAGGTAGAAATGGCACCAGAACAGAGACTAAAGAAGCACTTAGTTACTGCAGATCATGCAATGGATAGCCCTTCATCATGACACCCTGAAATTTGGGTCAAACTTTAAAAAAAAAAAAAAAAAAAAAAAACCTTACAGGAATTATGACACCTACCTGAACTGTTACCTATAATACCTGCTCCATCAATCAACACTCCCTTTCTGAGGGCTCTCTTCTTATTGTATAATAGTTACAAAGCCCGTATACATGGGCTAATCCGGAGCGGGGAGCTATGGAAGGCTGACAGCCTGGGTGACAGTTCTGTTCTGCGAGTCCCTACTGTGCATGTGTGGTTATGCACACAGTGAGCGACGCATTCTAGGACTTTATGTTATAGGATAACAACAATGTGCCTCTTCTATCAGTAAATAAAACTGATTAACCCTTTGCGTGCCAGAGGGATATGCCTGCTCCATCAATCAACCCTGCCCTTTCTGATGGCTCTCTTCTTATTGTATATAACAACAATGTACCTCCTCTATCTGTACATAAAACTGATTATCCACTTGAGTGCCAGAGGGAATGCCCTGCACTCAAAAGGTTAAACTGTTTTATCAATATTTAGAATTGATTTAACCTTATATCAGTATACACAGTCACGCGCAGTGGACACTGCCTGCGCCACTGCTGATACAGAGCTGGACTCTCTATCAGCCGCGGCGCAGAGAGTCTGTACTGCGCATGACTGCCACACGCGCAGCAGTGTCTACTGCGCATGTCGGCCGTTACACACAACTTAGCGAATTATTATATAGGATAACACTGAGGGACAGTGTACCTCTTCTATCTGAATATAATGCAGAAAGACCTCTACATAGATAAGACAGACAGAATTCTTATAACTGCATACAATGCTGAGAGACCTCTTCTACCTGTTTCTAACATTGAATGGATCTCTTCTGATCTCCTATAACACTGGATTGTCCTCTTCTACCTGTTATAAGAGTGAGGGACCATTTGCTACTGTAAATGTTTATAACACCTAGAGAAAGGTCTCACAGTATATAACACTAAGGGACCTCATCTCACTGTGTATATACCTATTCTACCTTTATATGACAGTGAGAGACCTCTTCTATCTGTATATAACACAGAGGAGAACTCTGTCTACACCCTGAATAGTTAATAGCATTGCAGGAACTGGTTAAGTGCAGCTGGGCAGATGATGTGACATCACATTGATCATGGGACTGACCTGCCAGTCAGCAGAAGTTTCTAAGCACTTCCTTTTTGTCTCACTGTCCACACATTTCATGTCACAGCTCAACTTAGTTATAGAATGGAGGGGGAAGTAACAAGGGCAAGGCACACTGGAAGAGGAAGGAACATGGAGGAGAAAGAAGAAGGGGACTCAGAGAAGCAAGTAGTAGGTTACATTAGTAAAAGTAGATCAGGGGGCAAATTGAAAATAGGGAACACAGGGAAAATAGCAGCAGAAGACATGAGGAAACTAGTAGCAAGGGACATGGAGAGTGAGGATTAGGGAACATGGGAAGGGGAAAGCAGGGGACCGCGCATAGAGGAACAAGGGACATGGAGGGACAGTAGCAAGGGATATAGGGATGAGCGGATCATGTGACACGGGGGAGAGAGAAGCAGGTGGCATAGGGAAGAGAGGAGCAGGAGATATGGGGAAGAAAGGAGAAGGGCATGAGAAAAAGAGGTACAGGGGGCATGGGGGCAGAGGAATAGGAGACATGGGGAGGATCAGGGGATATAGGGGGAAGGAGCAGGAGGCATAAGGAATAAAGGTTTGGGGGATATGGGGGGAAAGGAGCAGGAGGCATAAGGAAAAAAGGTTTGGGGGATATGGGCAAAAGCACTACAGGGGGCATGGGGAAGAGAGGATCAGGGATATGGGGAGTAGAGGAGCAAGGGGCATGGAGGGGATATGGGGACATGAGGATCAGGGGCATAGGGAAAATAAGAGCAGGGGGTATGGGGAAAAGAGGATCAGGGATATGGGGAGGAGAGGAGCAAGGGGCATGGAGGAGAGAGGAGGAGGGGATATGGGGACATGAGGATCAGGGGCATAGGGAAAATAAGAGCAGGGGGTATGGGGAAAAGAGGATCAGGGATATGGGGAGGAGAGGAGCAAGGGGCATGGAGGAGAGAGGAGGAGGGGATATGGGGACATGAGGATCAGGGGGTATGGGGATATGAGGAGCAGGGAGTATGGAGAAGAGAGGAGCAGGGGTATGGGGACATGAGGATCAGGGGGTATGGGGATATGAGGAGCAGGGGGTATGGAGAAGAGAGGAGCAGGGGTATGGGGACATGAGGAGCAGGGGTATGGGGAAGAGAGGAGCAGGGGTATGGGGACATGAGGATCAGGGGGTATGGGGATATGAGGAGCAGGGGTATGGGGATATGAGGAGCAGGGGTATGGGGATATGAGGAGCAGGGGTATGGGGACATGAGGATCAGGGGGTATGGGGATATGAGGAGCAGGGGTATGGGGATATGAGGAGCAGGGGTATGGGGAAGAGAGGAGCAGGAGGTATGGTGATATGAGGAGCAGGGGGTATGGGGATATGAGGAGCAGGGGTATGGGGATATGAGGAGCAGGGGGTATGGGGAAGAGAGGAGCAGGGGTATGGGGAAGAGAGGATCAGGGTATGGGGATATGAGGAGCAGGGGTATGGGGATATGAGGAGCAGGGGGTATGGGGATATGAGGAGCAGGAGGTATGGGGATATGAGGAGCAGGGGATATGAGGAGCAGGAGGTATGGGGATATGAGGAGCAGGGGGTATGGGGAAGAGAGGAGCAGGGGTATGGGGATATGAGGAGCAGGGGTATGGGGATATGAGGAGCAGGGGTATGGGGAAGAGAGGAGCAGGGGTATGGGGATATGAGGAGCAGGGGGTATGGGGATATGAGGAGCAGGGGTATGGGGATATGAGGAGCAGGGGTATGGGGAAGAGAGGAGCAGGGGTATGGGGATATGAGGAGCAGGGGGTATGGGGATATGAGGAGCAGGGGGTATGGGGATATGAGGAGCAGGGGTATGGGGAAGAGAGGAGCAGGGGTATGGGGAAGAGAGGAGCAGGGGTATGGGGATATGAGGAGCAGGGGGTATGGGGATATGAGGAGCAGGGGTATGGGAAAGAGAGGAGCAGGGGGTATTGGGATATGAGGAGCAGGGGTATGGGGAAGAGAGGAGCAGTACATATGGGGACATGAGGATCAAGGGGTATGAGAAAAGAGCATGGAGGAGAGAGAACCAGGGAACATGAGTGGCAGAGAAGAGAGGAGCAGGGGGCATGGAGAAGAGAGAAGCAGGGTACACATGAAAGGGAGGATTGGGGGTATGGGGAAAATATGATCAGTGGACATAGGGAAAGAGGAGCAGGTTGATTGGGAAGAAAGGAGCAGGGGAAATGAGGAAGATAGCTGCAGACATGCTGAAAAGGGGTGGGACATGGAAAAGAGATGAGCAAAGGGTATGGAGTAAAGAATAGCAGCAGGGGGCATAGAGAAAAGAGTATCAGGGGATATGGGAAAGTGAGTAGCAGAGGACATAAAGAAGAGAACAGCAGGAGACATGGGGTGAGTGGAGCAGGAGAAATGGGGAGAGAGGAGCAGTAGGAACATGGGGATATAGCATGGGATATGTGGAACAGAATATCATAGTACATGAAAAAAGAAGAGTAGGGGATACGGGAAGAGAGGTGAATGGCATAAAGATAGGAGGAGGGATTATGTAAAGTAGTCAACTGCTTAGACAAGTGCCAAGTTCTGAAGGAACTGTGCAGTACACACCCACCTTCTGAGCTGTGGGTGTAGCCACATTTACTGCCTATTTAACCCCTTGAAAGCAACATATTTTCCCAACACTGCAGTAATGCCTCTCTAGCAACCAAGTTAAGAATTGTTTTTAAGGGAATAGTTATAGGTAAGGAAATGGGATTGGGGCAGGGAGCATATTAAGAGCACGTGTGGCCATTGAGTTGTTAAAGGGATAGTAATGTTTCATAATAAAAGCAGCTCTAATTAATCATCATAGTATTTGGGCCTTGGAGAGTTATTTCAATTCTGTCAGAGATGTAGTTCAAGAGTAATTGAATGATAAAGTATCCCCCCGCCCCTTCTACTGATGTAACACTGCTCAGCTTAGAGCAGCAGGGAGTGTCCAGGTAGATTGCAGAGAGGGACAATCTTCAATTACGATAAGGGAAAAAGCTGAAAAACCTGTCAAGGGGGGCAGGGATTTTATTGTTCTCACAGTAATAAGACTGACCCTTGATGTGAGCTGTCTGGTCTATGGACTGGATTCCACATCTGAGGAGTGGGGGCTTACACTAGGTAAAAGGGGCGGGAGGGGGAGACTTAATCAATCAATTACTCTTGAACTACAACGCTCACAGTATTGAAATAACACTCTATGGCTCAAATACTATGAAGATTAATTGGGGCTGCTGTTTTTGTGAAACTTTACTATCACTTTAAGGGCACCTAAGACACCATGCCTAGGTGCACCGGAGACATTAATTGGGACTGATGGGAGAAAAAGAGCAGGTGCATAGTAGAGAGGAGCAGGGAACATAAGGAGAGCAACAGGAGTGAATGAGAGAGGAGAAGATAAGTAATAAGTGCATAGAAAAAACAGTAATACACACATTGCAATGCAGGAGGAAGACACAGACACAGAGCCCATAACTACAGGAGAACCACAGACATAGTAGTTTCACTTCCACATTAGGCAAAACCATAGCACAAACACGAGACTAAAAGAAAGTGTGGCAACTTCTCTCGATATGTCACTTCCAAGGAGTGAGTACAACCTGATTTGTTGGTACTTGGCCAAGAAAGATTTTTATTGCAAGAGCTCTGATCTTTATCTGTTCAGAGTCCTGACCGATTACCAAGTACGGTAATAAAAATCACCAATTCCTCTCCACTAAATTAGGTTCTTACGTTCAAAAGTGGGGCAAGCCCACTGCACCATAGGGGACAGATACAAATTCCCCAAATTCTCATTCAATTCAATGGAGCTTTTAACTCTTGAATGCTAGAGGTATTCAGATCATTGCAAAGCAATGCATAGACCTCTCTAGAATTCACGTACTTAAAAGACTCCCTTTAAATCATTGGGAGTCTTTATTTGTCCCCAGTGGAGCAGCTGGTTTGTCTCAGAATTGTTTTTCATTTCTTTTGGACATAGGGTTGCCACCCAGCCGGTATTTTACCAGCAGGCCGGTAAAAAATTGTCTTCTGTCCAATGTTAAGTCTATTGAGGGAATGCCACGGCTGGTATGTTTTTGAAGAAAAGGTGGCAACCCTATTTGGACATAGGGACCTAAGAGTTATCATTTTGGATTTCCAAGACTATACATAGGTCTGGGATCACAGTTACCTTCTTTCTAGTACATGGTTCATGCATTTCATACAACATCCCTCCTCCATCCCATTCCTGCATCCCCAATCCCAGGCTTTCTCACCGATACAAGCAGCTGCAATGAGCCTATTAGCAGCGTAGGGTGACTCGCATGTTGGGAAGATAGGCTGCACCATGTAGTTGGAGAAGGTGATGGCAATGACAGCTTGGCTGGTGGGTTCAATGATAAGGAGAGATGTCCATAGTCTGATAAAGGCCACAAAGCCCCCAAAGGCCTCTAGGATGTAGGCATAGCTGGCCCCAGACTTGGTGATAGTGGTGCCAAGCTCAGCATAACACAAGGCACCAAAGATGGAAAATATACCACCCACTGCCCAGATCACCAGTGAGAGTCCAAAGGAGGCACTATACATCAGGACTCCCTTCGGAGACACAAAAATCCCAGAACCGATCATGTTCCCCACAATAAGGCAGACCCCATTCAGCAGAGAGATCTCTTTTTTCAGTTTCATGGACTCTTGAGAGCCAGTGTCTCCCCCTGGGGACTCCACTGTTCCATTGGAAGCCGGCTCCTCCGTGGAGGCCGGAGAGTACTTGGTAGAGACGCCCATGATAGAGTGAGAATGTCAACAGCAGAGCAGCATGTCCAGCTAGGAGAGAAAGGCATGGAGATTAGGTTAGGGAGCAAGACCATAAACATCAAAATGTAACAGGAGAAACACTGCATTTACTGCTTCACTGAAAGCAACATACCGCTAGCCCGAGGACTATGTAACTTGTGCTTTGTTAGCACAAGGAATTTAGGAAATGTTTTCATATATATCTGTAGATAGATAGACACATATCTCCCAACATTTTAAATGGGCACAGAGGGAAAATTTTGTTTTAGGTGGTATTGCTGAGGGCATGACTGGTGGGTAGGGCACCACCAACAATTTTTAGGTTATTTCATGACCTATTGACTACGCTGACCAGATCTCACCTTTAACTGGGGACACATAGAAAATAGGCGTATTTCAGTACTTCACCAAAATCAAAGCATTCCTGCAGTATGCATTTTTCCTATGCGTCCCCGGTTAAAGGTGAGGTCTGGTTAGACTACTATTGACACCTCATTGTGTAACTGAATAAATGATTTAGAGCAAAACCAAAGCATTGCATTTACATAGACTAATTTCTTAACACATATACTGATGTTTAAAGGGATAGTAATACTTTGTTTTAACTTTATTTTATTTTGTAGGCTTTAAAAAAACATGAAAAATGATATGTCTTATCTCTCAAACCTTTATGGTTTATGAGATATTCACAAGCAAAGTTTCTCCCTCCCGCCCCTTTTACCTACTGTAAACAATCTCTTCTCAGATGTGGAATGCAGTCCATAGACTGGACAGATAACAGAAGGGGCCACTCTTATTCCTATGAAAACAATGAAATCCCTGTCCCCCTTGACAAGCTTTTCAGGTTTTTCCCTTATCTTAATTGAAGATTGTCCCTCTCTGCAGTCTTCCTGGGCAGCTCCCTTCTGCCCTGGCTGAGAAGTGTTATATCAGTAAAAGGGGCGGGAGGGGGACACTTTGCTTGTGAATATCTCTTAAACCATAAAGGTTTGAGAGATAAGACTTATATCATTCTTCATGTTTTTTTAATACCTACAAAATAAAATAAAGTTAAAATTAAGTATTACTATCCCTTTAAACAAACACTGAATTCTATTGCTGTATAGCAATGTTATAAATTTATATACACACCGTACAATCTGATCTCCTAAAAAGAGGGACTCTTGGGGGGTATGTAGACAAACTGACAGACAGACAGACATATAAGAGAGATAGAATCTGACATTGCAGCTCAATTTCTGAGATTTTATGCTTATATGTTAGAATAAAAACCATCCTTCTTCACACCAGGTTATGTACTGGAAAGCGTGATCATTTCCATGTATATGGGTGCACACACTCGGCCTTTATCTTTAACGAAGGCAAGCCTGGAACACCGGATAATTGACTAATTTACCGCAATTTCCTCTGCGCCTTGTTAGTACATAGAGAGAAACAAGGAGCAGAAGAGCTGAATGCCCATATGCTAATGAATTTTCCTCCCCTTGGCAAAACTAGCGTCAAGAGGAAAATCTTCAGTGTAGATAGCTAGTACATAGACATTAAGCAGGACTAGCACAACAGTCAGTTCCAGCTCCTATGTTAGCATGGAATACTATCAGTACCTCCCCACCCCCATTATTTGTTTTAGTCTTAAGGGAAGGAAATGATTTAATTATTTGTTAGGATAGAAGCCTGAGCAAGCAGATTCACCTGCAGGTAGATGATAAGCAGAAAGGATTCTGGGATGTTAGTCATTAATGGTCTGGACTAGGGAGCAATGTCCTGACAAGAATTCTCAGAACTGTAAAAACATCTGCAAGACTACAACAAAACAGCCTGGGAATTTCAACAGAAACCTGCTCTGTACCCCTTAATTATAACTTTGCACATTGCATCGTGCACTTATCACTGTCCACAATGTGACACTAGTAACCCTATAAACACACACACACACACTGCATCTTCTAATAACCATGCATGCATGCGCTGTGAGCCTGATGTAGGAAGATAAACTAGAGCAATTCGTGTGCAAGCCAACTGCATCATACAGAGCAAACTTAAGATCTCCAACTTAAACACTGATTTAACTCTCTGAGTGCCAGAGGGGTACGCAAAACATTGCTTTGCAATGCGTTGCGTACCCCTCCAGCACTCAGAGGGTTAATTGAGTGTTTAAACCCACGAATGCTAGATAATTAGGAACTCTCAGGGTTTGACTCAGGGTTTTGATCCAAATCTCGAGGTCTCATGGTTAAGGGCCACATTTTCAGGGTGAAACAGTCTCCAGTGTTGCCTACCACATGATCTGCCTTAAATAACCCTTGCTTTGCAATGCATTGGACATCCTTCTGGCATTCCAAGGGTTAACTTCCTTCTTTAGTCTCTAAATTGGTGCCCTTTCTACCAGAAAGGCGAAGGAATAATGTTTAAGCAGTGAGACCTCTAAATCAGAGCATCTTCTAGGTTACCTGAGGACCGATTTGAGCACCTCTGGGTTACTGCAAGTACCAACATATTGACTATAATGTACTTTATGGGGAGCGCTAAGGGATAATAATACAGATTTCTCAGAGTCAGCGCATTTTGAAGGCTCTCAGGTATGCTACAGACGTCTCAATTCCTCTGCACTGTGTTGGAGACCTCTCTAGTATTTATGGGGTTAAATCAATGTGAAATTGCATGTATTCTCTATGGTACAGTTGCTTCCAAGCAAGATTACACCATTTGTACTTAGTATGACAGCCTCTATGATTCTGTAATAACCATATATACTGTACCATGTACTTTCCAAATTACTTAAACTGCATTTTAGTCAACATTGTAAATACATAAAAAGAAACAGACAATTCTATTTTTACACCAAATAGCTTTTTTGATTTCTTTGTAAATAAATCACTAGAATAGGGGTTGAGTAAAGAAAGGAAAAAGGTAGAATAGTTAGCAGAAAGTTAAACTATTCACAATAATAATAATGATGATGATAATTATTGCTTTTTAACCTTTTAAGTACCAGAGAGGTATCTAACATATTGTGTTGCAATGTGATTGATACCTCTCCAGCACCCAAAAGGGTTAAGATGATTATCATGAATGATATTGGCCAAGGTTGCCATATGTCAGTGTTTCACCGGTTTCTAAGTAGATTGTGATCTTGCTCTAATCTCACAAACACTTCTGGGGTAAACCAATGGTACATAGCAAACAATTAAAACTTCCCCAAATCCCCACTTGATTGAAATGAGCATTTAACCCCTTGAATATCAGAGAGGTTTTCAATGCATTTGCTTTACAATGCATTGTAAAAGCTCTCTAGCAATCAAGGGGTTAAAAGTCCCTTTTTAATAAAAAAAAATGTATTTGTACTGTTTGGTATGGTTGGTTTGCCCTAGAATTGATCCAATTTTCTTAATACATAAGGCCAAATTTACTTAAGTATGTGTATTTTCTGTAGTACTTCAGCTGTTTTTGTACTACAGAGCAAATCAACCTTAGCCTGCTCATGACTGAGAATTTCAGTGTCAGTGCTAACAAGTTCTTAAGATGTGTGTGTGTCTGTGTATGTATGTGTGTATGTTTATATATGTGTGTGTGTGTGTGTTTATATATATGTGTGTGTGTATGTGTGTGTCTGTGCGTGTGTATGTGTCTGTGTGTGTGTGTGTGTCTGTATGTGTGTGTGTGTGTTTATATATATATGTGTGTGTATGCGTGTTTATGTGTGTGTCTGTATGTATGTGTGTGTGTGTCTGTGTATGTATGTGTGTGTGTGTGTGTTTATATATATGTGTGTGTGTATGCGTGTGTATGTGTGTGTGTGTATGTATGTGTGTGTTAATATGTGTGTGTGTGTGTGTCTGTGTATGTGTGACTGTGTGGTCTGTATGTGTGTGTGTGTGTGTGTGTTTAAAAGATCAAAGTGAGTGTGTGTATGAAGAACAGAGTGTATGTGTCAGTGTGCTTGTGTGGCGCACGTGTGTGTACATCAGTTTGAGACTGTGAGGGAAAGAAACGTACAAAGTGCGTGTGTGCATGAATAAAGTGAATTTATGTATGAAACTGTGCGCCTGAGAAAGAATACAGTGTATTTCCATATGAATGTGTGTGTGTTATGTGTGAGGAGGAGTGAAAGTGAAGAAACAGAAGGTGTCGTGTGTGTGTGTGTGTGTGTGAGAGTGTGTGTATGTGTGTGTATGTGTGTGTGTGAGTGTGTGTGTGTGTGTGTGCATGTTGCGCATGTGGTGTTATGATGTCTGAGGATGTGTGAAAGTGTAGATAGAGGGTATCAAAGTGGGAAGCTGTCCAATGATCCAGAGAAGGATCCCACAGTCAGGGGAGACTCAGTCAGGGGGAGGTAAGACTCACTGGCACCAGGTCCCTTCTGCAGCCTCCAGCTGATGTTAAAAGGAGTGAGAGAACAAGAACAGAACATATAACAGGGAGCTGGGGAGGGGAGGGTGCAAGGTACAAAATACCAGGATTTCGAAAGAAGACAAGATCACTCAGCGAATTCTCAGACTTGTAGAGAAAGCATTTCTTATCAGAGGGGGGGGTGAGGGGAGAGAGAAGCCAGAGAGAAGTAGAGGAAAAGAAGAGGGAGAGAAAAGGAGGAGAGAGGAAAGGTGAAGGACACAGAAGTGTAAGAAACGTTGATAAGAACCCCCACCATTGCCCTGTTATATGATGAATTCCCAGCTATCCCCTGTTCCAGTCCAGAGCTGGATGCACTCACACACAGAGCCTTAGATTCCCCATATCCTTGTGCTGGACTGCTGTATCCTGCGAGTGGAAGGGGATGTTGTTGGACTCGGGCTGTATCCAGGGAAGAAGAATCCCGCCCCCAGCACCGGGACCAGCCCAGGAAAAGCCTCTTATAGCTTATAGTTCATTTTACCTACAAATCTGCTGAGGAATGTCACCCTCAGACTGCCAAGTACAGCTAAATGAAGCACCATGTACACAGCAAGGACCATATCAATACAGCACAGTGAACACAGCAAGGACAATATGTACACAGTGTACACAGCAAGGACCATATCTATACAGCACCATGTACAAAGCAAGGACCATATCAATACAGCACAGTGAACACAGCAAGGACAATATGCACACAGTGTACACAGCAAGGACCATATCTATACAGCACCATGTACAAAGCAAGGACCATATCAATACAGCACAGTGAACACAGCAAGGACAATATGTACACAGTGTACACAGCAAGGACCATATCTATACAGCACCATGTACAAAGCAAGGACCATATCAATACAGCACAGTGAACACAGCAAGGACCATAGCTATACAGCACAAAGTACAAAGCAAGGACCATGTCTATACAGCACCAGGTACAACGCATGGACCATATCTATACAGCACAATGTACACAGCATGTACCATATCTATACAACACAAAGTAAGGACCATATATACTCAGCACAATGTACACAGCAAGGATCATATCTATACAGTATTGTGTGAACAGTAAGGACTATTCTGTGTTTGTCTACTGTGCGACAAGATGGCTGCTTTCTGTGCATAAGAGCAGATGAAACCAGCTTACAGTTAGTAGACTCTTACAGTAGCTGAACTCAAACAAAACTACATGGGGAGAATGGATCCATATTATATATATATATATATATATATATATATATATATATATGTATATATATATATATATATCCTATATAATAATTTGCTAGGATGTTTGTCAGAAGGCGTCATGTGCAGTAGAGACTGTGCGTGTTCGGGCAGTTTCTACTGCACGTGATTACATCGCATGAGTCAGGCAACGCAAGACTGTATTGCGTGGAGCGATGAAGTAGCGGCCGCTTAACCCTATGAGTGCCAGAAGGGTACGCAACACATTGCAAAGCAATATGTTGTGTACCCCTCTGGCACTCGATACACACACACACACACACACACACACACAGCAGCATGTACACAGCAAGGACTATATCTATACAGCACAATGTACACAGCAAATATCAAATCTATACAGTATAATATACACAGCAAGGATCATATCTATATAGCACATAGAAGCAGAGAATTTCACAGCAGATAAGAACCATTCGGCCCATCTAGTCTGCCCATTTTCCTCCAGTAAAAACCTCAAACCTTTTTTGGTCCTTGGTCTTTTCTTAAGGACAGCCTTATGCCTATCCCATGCATGTTTAAATTCTGTCACTGTATTAACTTCTACCACTTCTGCAGGTTGGCTATTCCACTTATCTACTACCGTCTCAGTGAAGTAAAACTTTCCTACATTACATCTAAACCTGTGTTTTAGACTATGGCCTCTTGTCCTAACATTTGAAATCTGCTTCCATCCCGCACTTTGTTGAATCCCTTCATGTATTTGTGTGTTTCAATCATATCCCCTCTCTCTCTTCACTCCTCCAAGCTACACATGTTCAGATCATTTAGTCTATCCTGATATTTATTTTCCTGTAAACCAGTCACCATTTTAGTAGCCCTTCTTTGAATTTTCTCTAGAGTATCTACATCCTTCTGGATATGGGGTCTACAGTACTGTACACAATACTGTAGGTGAGGTATAGAAACATAGCAGAATGTACACAGTAAGAAACATATCAATAAAACACTGTTTACACAGCAAGGATCATATCTATACAGCGCGAAGTACACAGTAAGCATCATATCTATACAGCACAAAGTACACAGTACTGGACCAAATCTATACAGCACTATGCACACTGCAAGGATCATATCTTTACAGCACAATGTACAAAGCAAGGTAGGACCATATCTATACAGCACAATGTACAAAGCAAGGTAGGACCATATCTATACAGCACAATGTACAGAGCAAGAATCATATCTATGCAACAAAAAGTAAGGACTATATATATTCAGCACAATGTACACAGCAAGGATCATACCTATACAGCATAGTGTGAACAGTAAGGACTATAGATATATATATATATATATATATATATATATATATATATATATATAAAAGAATAAGCCTCATTGCATAATTTATGGTACCCCACACACAGAAAATAATTTATGTCTCCTCAGAAAAGAAACTCGGATTGAACAGAATGTCTCATTACATAATTTATGTCTCATTAGGAGACACAACTCCTATTGGGTGATTCATTGGGGACTTTACTGCTCCCATTGGGTGATTCATTGGGGCATGTTTATCATACAGGGAGTTGGCCCGCCCCCTCCAGCCCGCCCACCAGTATCCAACTGACAAAAAAAAAATATAGCTGCCACTCGCTCCTGAAGTAGGGGATATCAATAACTTCTCCTGGTCCACACACACTCTCACTCTTGATCATGACCCCACAAACACACTGTTTCACCTCCCACCGATAATTGTAACCCTCCATACACTTTGTTTCAGCACAAGTGTGTTATGTTTCCATAAAATACAAACTCTGGGATAGACTTATGTAACGGGTAGGGACCCATTACTGGAGCTATACCCAAGAAACTGCCCGGGAAACCGGTTCATGAAGGAGTGGAATTCATGGGGGCACGGGACAGACACTGGGTAATGGGACTCTATGCGGCCAGCCAGCGTCCCATTGAGAAAAATGGAGTTAAAGGGACGCCATAGGATTAACATGGCGAATGGTCGGCCGCCCTCTGATTGGTGGACTGGGGTTTAAAGGGACGCCATAGACTTAACATGGCGAATGGTCAGCCCGTTCTCATTGGCTCTCGAACATCGAGCCCAAAAGAGGATTTTCCCATTGATTTAGAACGGGGCCGTCGCTTGCTTCCTGATTGGCGAATGGTCGGCCTCCCTCTGATTGGTGGACTGGGGTTTAAAGGGACTCCATAGACTTAACATGGGAAAATGTCGGCGGCCCAGGGATTGGCTGTAAGGACTCCGCGGCACGGCCTCTGATTGGCTAAAACCTAAAAGCGGAGTTCGGACTCTGGCGTCCCCAAGTCTACTGCCCTTTGTCCTGGTCAATCACCCAGCCCCATTGTATGTGTCCCAGAACCATTGCGTCCCCAAAGTGTCCACGACCTTCTTTTGTGTGTATGTTAATACGTTTACCTGTGTGCTATTGTTAGTGAATTCAGCCTTTTGTCACTGTGATATGATTGAACTGATTAACTGTACATAAAAGTGCTGATTTCATGTGAATAAACTGTTCTTTCTGGTTGACTAAGAAGCGTGTCTTGTGTCTTCATTGAGAGGTGGTATCAAGGGTCTTCTTGCGACCCCCACCTCTGGTGGAGAAGCGATACGGGAGACCGAGGGTTCTGTCCATCTCTAGCGACTGCAGGAGCTCACCAGCCTGGTACACGGTCCGAGATCATCCCGGGGAGGTACGAACCCCGTTACAACTTAATAGCCAGTGGTGTCCGTAGACATTTTTCCAGAAGAGGGCGAAGCCATAATATGACCCCCCAGGCCAGCCCATCTAGCCCCTTTATTTATATGGAGGGGGGTAATTGTAGGGGGGGGGCAAGTGCCCCCCTTGCCCCCCCTCCGGACGCCCATGTTAATAGCAACTCTTTTATTTAACTCTTCATCTCTTCAGTCACCTTACTGTCTGTTTTCAACTGTCACTCCTCCACTTCCTGATTCCCGCCCTTTCTCCTTAAAGGGAGAGATGCTTTGCTATATGTTACAGAGGGCAAGCCTCAAACACCACTTTCTATTTGTTCCCTCAGCATATTGCTACACTGCCTCAACTGAAGAGCCACCGTGTGTTGCGTACCCCTCTGGCACTCAAAGGGTTAAGTAAGGAGGAGTTACTGCTCCCATTGGGTGATTCAATGGGGGAGTGATTTAAATCATGCAGGGAGTTGGCCTGCCACCACTATCCAGCCCGCCCACCACTATCCAAGTAACTGAAAAAACAAAATGGCTGCCACTCGCTCCTACACCACAGATACAAACACAGACAAAAAACACACACACTCGATCACTCACACTCAAACACTCACACTCAAACACTCACTCATACTTTCACACACTCACTCTCTCACACTCTGTCTCACACTCACACACTCTCAGTCTCACACTCTCAGTCTCTCACTCTCTCACAGTCTCTCTCACTCTCTCACATTCTCTCTCACTCTCATACACTCTCTCACAATCTCTCACACTCTGACAGTCTCTCACACAGTCTCACACTCTCACAGTCTCACACACTCTCACAGTCTCACTCACACTCTCACACTCACTCTCTCACACTCTCAGTCTCACACTCACACACTCTCAGTCTCACAGTCTCTCTCACTCTCTCACTTTCACACTCTCACACAGTCTCACACTCTCACACAGTCTCACACTCTCAGTCTCACACTCTCAGTCTCACACTCTCGCAGTCTCTCACACTGTCTCTCATTCACACTCTCACACTCACTCTCTCACACTCTCAGTCTCACACTCACACACTCTCAGTTTCATACTCACACACTCTCAGTATCACAGTCTCTCACTCTCACACAGTCTCACACAGTCTCACATGCTCTCACACACTCTCACATAGTCTCACACTCTCACACAGTCTCACACAGTCTCACACTCTCACACAGTCTCACACTCTCACAGTCTCTCACACTCTCACACAGTCTCACACTCTCAGTCTCACACTCACACACTCTCAGTCTCACACTCACACACTCTCAGTATCACAGTCTCTCACAGTCTCTCACTCTCACACAGTCACACACTCTCACATAGTCTCACACTCTCACACAGCCTCACACAGTCTCACAGTCTCTCACACTCTCACACAGTCTCACACTCTCAGTCTCACACTCTCACAGTCTCTCACACTCACACACGCTCAGTCTCACACTCTCACACTCTCTCACTCTCACAGTCTCTCACTCTCACACTCAATCACACTCACACTCAATCACACTCTCACAGTCTCACACTGAATCACACTCACACACTGAATCACACTCAAGCACACTCACACACTGAATCACACTCACACACTCAATCACACTCTCACAGTCTCACACTCAATCACACTCACACACTCAATCACACTCTCACAGTCTCACACTCTCACAGTTTCACACTCAATCACACTCACACACTCAATCACACTCACACACTCAATCAGTCTCACACTCAATCACACTCACACATTCTCACACTCACAGTCTCGCAGTCTCAGTCTCGCAGTCTCACACTCTCGCAGTCACTCTCTCACACTCATTCTTTCACACTCTCACTCTCTCACACTCTCACACAGTCTCACTCTCACACAGTTTCACTCTCACACTCAATCACACTCTCACACACAGTTTCACACTCACAGTCTCACACTCACAGTCTCACACTCACCCAATCACAGTCACACTCTCACAGTCTCACACTCTCACAGTCTCACACTCAATCACACTCTCACACTCACAGTCTCACACTCAATCATACTCTCACAATCACACACTCATTCACACTCTCACACTCAATCACACTCTCACACCCTCTCACTCACACCTTCTCACTCTCATACACCCTCTCACTCTCATACACCCTCTCACACACTCTCACTCAATCACACACACACACTCACTAACACACTCATGTAATCACTCACACGCAATCACTCAATCTCGTACTCAAACGCAATCACTCACACGTAATCACACCCCGGGAGCCAGCACGATCCACCTTCCACCATAGTCTCACTCTCACTTACAGCCCGGAAGCCAGCACGATCCACCTTCCACCATAGTATGTGCAATTACCACATGCATTTCAGCTATATGAATGAATGCTACAGTTGAGGCAAAAGTACAAACACAAACTCATTACAATGACATATAAGTCACCCCCTTCTGACTCACTTCTGTGTGTGTGTGTGTCTCTGTGTGTGCCTGTGTGTTCCTCACTGTGTGTGTTGCATATCTGTATCACACTCTGTGCCTGCATGTATGTGTGTATGACTTTCGCTCTTTAAGCATCTCAGTGCATGCGTGTGCATTTGTGTGTGTGTCTCTGTGTGTGTCTTGCATCCGTGTGTGTGCATTAATTCCCTATATATCCTGATGGGCAACGCCGTCCCACATTGCTAGTATATATATAAAAGAATAAGCCTTATTGCATAATTTATGGTTCCTCACACACAGAACATAATTTATGTCTCCTCAGAAAACACACACACATTGCACAGAATGCCTCATTACATAATTTATGTCTCATCAGGAGACACAACTCCCATTGGTTGATTCAATGGGGACATTACGTCTCCCATTTAATGGGGGCATGTTTATCATACAGGGAGTTAGCCCGCCCCCTCCAGCCCGCCCACCACTATCCAACTGACAAAAAAATATATAGCTGCCACTCGCTCCTGAAGTAGGGGATATCAATAACTTCTCACTCAGGATCATGACCCCACAAACACACTGTTTCACCTCCCACAGATAATTGTAACCCTCCATGCACTCTGTTTCAGTACGAGGGTGTAATGTTTCCATAAAATACAAACACTCAGGGATAAACTTAATAGCAACTCTTTTATTTAACTCTTTTCATCTCATCAGTCTCCTCACTAATTGTTTGATTTCAACTGTCAATCCTCCACTTCCTGCTTCCTGATTCCCATCCTTTCTCCTTAAAGGGAGAGAGATGCTTTGCTGTATGTTACAGAGGGCAAGCCTTAAACACCACTTTCTATTTGTTCCCTCAGCATACTGCTACGTTGCCTCAACTGAAGAGCCACCGTGTGTTATATTGCTATGTTACCACAGCTTAAAGGGATAGTAATACTTAAGTATTACTAATCCCTATAGCAAAGTATTACTAAAAAAAAGCGTATTGCCCCCAGTGTCATCTTTCAAACCTTTATGGTTTGAGAGATGATCGCTTCTAAAGTTGCCCTCTCCCTCCCCCTTCCCCGTAGTCAGCGTTGTAGCTGACTGCAGGGAAGAAAGTTGTACGACTTTCAGGCAGCTCTTCAGCACAGCCTGATCGCGTTACTAAAAAAGAAAACTTTCACTGAAATGGTCTTCTACTTGTGCTTGGTTTGCAAGCACATGTAGAAGACCGTTTTAGTGAAAGTTTTTTTTTTTAATTAACGCAATCGCGGCTCTGCTGCAGAGCCGTCTGATGATCTATGACCGGATTTCCCTGAGTCAGCTAGAATGCTGACTACGGTGAAGGGGGAGGGAGAGGGCAACTTTAGAAGCGATCATCTATCAAACCATAAAGGTTTGAGAGATGACACTGGGGGCAATACTTTTTTTTTAGTAGTACTTTACTATAGGGATTAGTAATACTTAAGTATTACTATCCCTTTAAGTAAGGAGGAGTTACTGCTCCCAATGGGTGATTCAGTGAGGGAGTGATTTAAATCATGCAGGGAGTTGGCCTGCCCCCACTATCCAGCCCGTCCACCACTATCCAAGTGACTGAAAAAACAAAATGGCTGCTACTCGCTCCTACACCACAGACACAAACTCAGACACAAACACACACTCACACTCTCTCACTCACACTCTCTCACTCACACACATACTCTCATTCACTCACACTCTCACTCACACACACTCTCACTCACACTCTCTCACACTCTCAGTCACGCACGTTCTCACTCACACGTACATTCTCACACACACTCACACACACACTCTCACTCAATCACACACACTCAATCATACTCACACTCTCTCACTCACACTCTCTCACTCACACACACTCTCTCACTCACACTCTCTCTCACTCACACTCTCACTCACTCACACTCTCTCACTCACACACTCACAAACACTCACAAACACACACACATTCACAAACACTCACATTCACACACTCACTCTCGCACTCACACACACTCATTTACACTTACTCACTCACTCACACTCACACCCCGGGAGCCAGCATGATCCACCTTCTACCATAGTCTCACTCACACTCACTCACACCCCAGGAGCCAGCACGATCCACCTTCCACCATAGTATGTGCAATTACCACATGCATTTCAACTACATGAATGAATGTCACTCACTCACACACACTCACTCACACCCCTGGAGCCAGCACGATCCACCTTCCACCATAGTATGTGCAATTACCACATGCATTTCAACTACATGAATGAATGCAACAGTGGAGGCATAAGTACAAACACAAACTCATTACAATTACACATGTCACCCCTTTATGACTCACTTCTGTGTGTGTGTGTCTCTGTGTGTGCCTGTGTGTTTCTCACTGTGTGTGTTGCATGTCTATATCACACTCTGTGTGTCTGCATGTTGTGCATTGTATGTATGTGTGTATGACTGTATCACTCTTTATTCATCTCAGTGCATGCGTGTCCATTTGCGTGTGTATCTCTGTGTGTGTGTCTTGCATGCGTGTGTGTGTGCATTAATTCCCTAAAAAGCTTGATGGGCAGCGCCGTCCCATGTTGCTAGTATTTATATATATATATATATATATATATATATATATATATATATATATATATACTAGCAACATGGGACGGCGTTGCCCGTCATGTTATGACCATTGGGCGCACGTGTTTGAAATGCAGACACACTGATAAACACAGACATATGCAGCATACAGGCAGACACATACCATACATCCCAAGTGTCCCTCTTTAGGAGGGACAGTCCCTCTTTGAGGGCCAAATCCCTCTGTCCCTCTTTCCCACCCTGTTGTCCCTCTTTTTAGGAGGTCAGACTGTGTGCAGGGCCGGCTACACCTATAGGCGAGGTAGGCGCCGGCCTAGGGCGCACACGTACTGGGGGCGCGGGCATGCAGCGGAGAAGAGCTGCACCCACACACACCACACCAGGAACCACAACACAGTCAGGTCTGTGTTGCTACAGCGCTCCCTCATCTGGTCGGATCTTTAGTAATGCAGAGCTCCCGCCGCGCTCTGCATTACTGAAGAGAAGACTGCGCGGGAGATACAGGTATGTGATGGGGGGCAAGTTGGAGCTGAGGGGGCATAGTGGAGCTGAGGGGGCAAGTTGGAGCAGATGTGGGGCAAAGTGGAGATGATGGGGGCAAGTTGGAGCTGTTAGGGGAAAGCTGGAGCTGAGGGGGCATAGTGGAGCTGGTGGGGGCAAGTTGGAGATGATGGGGGCAAGTTTGAGCTGATGAGGGTCAAAGTGGAGCTGAGGGGGGGCAAGTTGGAGCTGAGGGGGGGCAAGTGGAGCTGAGGGGGGGCAAAGTGGAGCTGGTGGGGCAAGTTGGAGCGGATGGGGGGGCAAGTTGGAGCGGATGGGGGCAAGTTGGAGCTGCTGGGGGCATAGTGGAGCTGATAGCGGAAAGTTGGAGCTGAGAGGGCATAGTGGAGCTGGTGGGGGCAAGTTGGAGCTGGTGGGGGGCATCTCTTACAGGCATCTCCAGAACAGGGGCAGAGTGGCTCAGGGGGCAGAGAGAGGACAATCATGAAAAGAGGTTGGGTATAAGTAGGCAGGGTATAAAGGGGTGGGACACAAGGGGCGGAGCGAAATGGGCGGCAAAATTAGGTTTTGCCTAGGGTGGCAAAAATCCTTGCACCAGCCCTGACTGTGTGGTGTGTATTACTTTGCTCTACAGCAATAAAGCAATAAACTTCAGTATATGTGTTTATACATTAGTCTGTGCAAATAAAATACTTTGGTCTTGAACTAAATCATTTATTCAGTTACATAAATAGCCAGTAATAGGTCATGAAATAACCTAAAAATTCTTACTAATGCCCCGCCCACCAGCCACACCCCCAATAATATTACCTAAAACTAACGTGTCCCTCTTTGGCCCTGTGAAATGTTGGGAGGTATGCACATACACACAGTGAGCGGCAGAAACATGCAAAAGACATGTACACACAGACACACTGGAGATGCACACATGGACACACACATGTAACAGAGATGTACACAAACACACACGCAACATATATGAGCAGAAACACATGTGCTCATGAGTTGTGTACCCCTCTGGCACTCAAAGGGTTAAGGTACAGAGAGGCATGTCAGAGTTAAATAGCAGTGGGAAGTGTGTTCATACCTGGGAACACTGACTTGTGAAGTCCCTAGAGGGGACTGATGTGGTGCTGATGTGGAGAGACAAATGGGGCAATCTGGGTTAAAAGTGGGTGGGGCTTAATCGCGAGTAGGGGGCGGGGCTTAACATAAATGTGAAAAAGTGTTAGTAATAGGCTGGGGAAGGAGGAGAAGTGGGAGGGGAATGCAAGTTTACAGTGTGAGGGGTTTGAACACACTCCATGAGGGGTAAAACTTGATACAGAACCCTGTGGCAGTCAGTGGGTTAAGTGTGAATCTGATGGCTGTCTGTCCTGTGTCTTGCATGGCAAATGGTGACAGTGAAGAAGTAATTCAGCAATGAGGGCCTACCTTAACCCTTTGAGTGCCATTTTGTTCCCCTGCTGATGCAGCACCGTTCAGTGGCTTTACTACAGGTCCTGCTGAGGCCACTGGGAGTCAAGGTGAGTGACTGTGTGTCAGCCATCTTTCTTTCTGGCTTTGTGTGTGTGTATGGGTGTTTGGTGCTGTGTGAGTGAGGCATGTATGTGTTATACCTGGGAATTTTTACTTGTGGAGTCCCTCATGTGGTGCTGATGTGGAGAGAGCAATGGGGCAATCTGGGTTAAAAGGGGGCGGGGCTTAATCGCGAGTAGGGGGCAGGGCTTAACATAAATATGGAAAAGTGTTAGTAATAGGCTGGGGAAGGAGGAGAAGTGGGAGAGAAATGCAAGTTTACAGTGTGAGGAGTTTGAACACACTCCCTGAGGGGTAAAACTTGATACACAACCCTGTGGCAGTCAGTGGGTTAAGTGTGAATCTGATGGCTGTCTGTCCTGTGTCTTGCATGGCAAATGATGACAGTGAAGAAATAATTGAGCAATGAGGACCTACCTTAACCCTTTGAGTGCAATTTTGTTCCTCTGGTGCTGCACTACAGGTCCTGCTGAGGCCTCTGGGAGTCAGGGTGAGTGACTGTGTGTGTGTGTGTCAGCCATATGTATTTCTGGCTTTGTGTGTGTGTATGTGGTGCTGTGTGTGTGAGTGGGGGCATGTCTGCTTGGTGCTGTGTGAGTGGGGCATGTGTGTGTGTGGTGCTGTGTGAGTGGGGCATGTGTGTGTGTGGTGGTCTGTGTGTGTGAGTGGGACATGTGTGTGTTTGTGTGGTGCTGTGTGAGTGAGGCATGTGTGTTTGTCTGTGGTGTAGGAGCAAGTGGCGGCCATATTGTTTTTTTCTGACTTTGATAGTGGTGGGCGGGCTGCATAGTGGGGGCGGGCCAACTCCCTGCATGATTGAATCACCCAATGGGAACAGTAACTCCTCCTTAATACCACCCCTGGGTGTGTTTTGGCAGGCACAAAGTCTTCTTTTATATATATAGATATATATATACACAGCATCATGTACACAGCAAGGACTATATATATACAGCACAATATACACAGCAAGTATCATAGCTATACAGCATAAAATACATAGCAAGGACCATATCTATACAGCACAGTGTACACAGCAAGGATCATATCTATACAGAGCCATGTACACTGCAAGGATCATATCATTACAGCACCATGTACACAGTAAGAGCATTGTGTACATAGCAACGTCTATATCTATACAGCACTATGTACACTGCAAGGATCATATCTATACAGCACAATGTACACAGTAAGGATCATATCTATACAGCACTATGTACACTACAAGGATCTTATCTATACAGCACCGTGCACAAAGCAAGGAACATATCTATACAGCACAATGTACTCAGTAAGGAACAGTAAGGACCATATGCACACAGCACCATGTACACTGCAAGGATCATATCTATACAGTACAGTGAATAAAGCAAGGACCATATCTATACAGCTCAATGTACACAGTAAGGACCATATCTATACAACATCATGTACACAGCAAAGATTATATTATACAGCAAAGTGCTCACAGCAAGGATCATATCTATACAGCACCAAGTACATACCAAGGGTCATATCTATACAGCACCAAGTACATACCAAGGGTCATATCTATACAGCACAATGTACACAGCAATTATTGCATCTATGCAGCACAATGTACACTGCATGTGTCATATCTATACAGAACCATGTACACAGCAAGGATCATATCTATACAGAACATGTACAAATCAAGTACCGGATCTATACAGCCCAATCTACACAGTAAGGACCATATCTATATAGCACTATGTAACTGCAAGGATCTTATCTATACAACACAATGTACACTGCAAGGATTATATCTATACAGCAAAGTGAACACAGCAAGGATCATGTCTATACAGCACAATTTACACAGTAAGGAACAGTAAGGACCTTATCTATCCAGCAGTCTGTACACTGCAAAGATCCTATCTATACACCACAGTGACCACAGCAAGGACCATATCTATACAGTACAATGTACACAGTAAGGAACACTTCTATATAGCACTATGTACACTGCAAAGATCTTAGTTATACAGCACAGTGTACACAGTAGGTATCATATCTATACACCACAAAGAACACAGTAAGGATCATATCTATACAGCACCGTGTACACTGCATGGATCATATCTACACAGCATAATGTATATAGTAAGGACCATATCTGTACAGCACAATGTACACAGTAAGGACCATATATATACAGCACAATGTACACTGCAAGGACCATATCTATACAGCACAATGTACACAGTAAGAAAAAATAAGGACCTTATCTATCCAGCACCCTGTACACTGCAAAGATCCTATCTATACGCCACAGTGAACACAGCAAGGGCCGTATCTATACAGCAGCATATACACTGCAATGATCATATCTGTACAGCACAGTGAACAAACAAGGACCATATCTATAAGCACAATGTGCACAGTAAGGATCATATCTATACAGCACTGTGTACACTAAAAGGATCGTATATACACAGCACAATGTACACAGAAAGGACCATATCTATACAGAATAAGATACACAGCAAGGATCATATCTATACAGCACCATGTACACTGCAAGGATCATATCTACACAGCATAATGTACACAGTAATGATCATATCTATAGAGCACCGTGTACACTGCAAGGATCATATCTATACAGCAACATTTAACTGTAAGGATCATATCTATACAGCACAATGTACACAGAAAGTATGGACCATATGTATACAGCAAGGATTATAGCTATTCAGCAAACTGCATGCAGCAAGGATCATATCTATACAGCACAGGTTTTGAAAACTTCATTAAAAACTGCCTATGTGTCATGTTAGCCAAAAAAAAAACAGCAAATGTACAGTTAAGAAGATATTCATACTTAGTACTATATTCTAATGTATGCTATTGCAGTACCTGTGTGATACCAGTGACATTTCATATGCTAATTAACCCCTTAAGGACCAGTGGTCCTGGGACGTTTCCGTCCCATAAGGGCCGCTTTGATCTTTGCCGACGTGCCAGTACACATGACCTGTTGCGTATATCGGCACACCTCTTTGGGGCCTAAAAGCGATCGATCCAATCTTGGAGCGGTCAATTTTAGATCCGGTTTTTACTTACAGTACGTGACATACTATGACCGTCATCGGTCCTTTAGTATTTAAGGACTTTGACGGTCATAGTACGTCATGTAGTCCTTAAGGGGTTAAGCATTCCAGTGATGTTTAATATGCCACTGAATCCTTTTTGGTGATGTGTCATGTGCTAATGAAGCACTATTCAGAATTCTCCACAAGAAAATGAGAAGGGGAATCATGTCTGGGCTGGGGGCGGGGGTCCAGTAAGAGAGGTAGGGATTGGCTGAAAGCAAGGGTTTTTGGGATGTGTTTCAGGAGATGATTAATTATTTAAAAGGATTTATGGGTAATTTTATCCTCTTGGAAGTGCATCACAACAAGCAGCAGCTGTGTCTCTCTTCCCCTATTTGAGTATGGCATCTGATAATTTGTTGGAGGAAGTTCATCAGTTCCTTGAAGCTGGTGGCGGTTGTTGGCTGCAGGTTGTTGGCTGCGGCTGATTCCTCCAAGCCTGTTTGGAGTAGCAGGGCCAGGCCACCGGAAAGCCTCAGTCCCAGCGCTGGGAGGCCAAGGAGGAGGAGCCCTAGTCCCAGGAGTCAGCTGTCAGCTGTTTCCAGGGGAGAGGCAGGTCTGAGATCGGTGTTGGATCGCTCTGGTGCTCTGGGCTCATCTGCTGGGCTCACAAGGATTCCAGGTATGTTCTGGCACGGGGGCAGAGTCGCTCCCCCAGGGCTTCTTCTTCAAGGCGGCAGGTTATTATGGGATTATGTGTGCTTGTGGGGGAGGTGGGGTTGAGTTTCTGTGTGGTCCTTTCCATTGTTCACCTTTACATGGTTTGCCTTTGCTTTGATTTCCCTTGTTTTACTTGTACATTTCTTTATTCATTGTCCTTTTTTTGTCTTTTGTTTTTTTTTGGCATGTTCTTTTGTCCCTTCCCCCTTATGCTGTCCCCCCTTTCCTGGTGTTTTTCTATTTTAGTCTCTTTATCTCTCTTCCTGTTTCTTTTACCTCTATCATTGGCCCTTGGTTTCCCTGTTCTCTTATTCCCTGGTCCTGGTCTTCCTCTCCTACCCTTTAGGTCCTATGGCTGGGTCCTGGTCATTATTTCCTTCCTCCCCTCCCTTTGGCCCTTCCTCCCTGGTTTCCAGCCTCTGGTGTTTCTCCCTCCTTGGGGTGATATGGTGCGGTCCTTAGCCTGCCCAGGTGGAGTGGGTTGCTGACGCAGGGGCCTGGTGCACTTTTCTGTGCCTGTGGTGTGGAGTTTGGGAAATTCTGATGGTTTTGGGGCCCTCTAAAATTAGGGCTTGTTGGTTATTCTTTTGTTTTTCCCTAGGGCTCACTGGCTCGACGTCAAGATGGTGAGGCTGCTGAGACTCTTCTGGACTCATCTGAAGCTGCTGGTGTGACACAGTCCGAGCCTTTCGCTCCAGGCAAGACTGAAGGTCCTACCACTTGTTTGAGTTTTTAGATATTGAGTTGGATTCGGTCACTATGGAGTGCCGTTTACCTCTTGACAAACTGGTGGATTTGCGGTCTGTCTTCTCCCAGTGTCGCTGGGCTAGGAAGGTGTCTCTCCGGGACTTGCAGTCTCTTTTGGGGAAGCTGAACTTCACCTGTCGGATTACTCCCATGGGTAGGGTTTTTAGTCTGCGTCTTGCTCAGTCTACGGAAGGTGTGTTTACGGCCTCATCATTACATTCAGGTGACTGCTCCTTTACACGAAGATTTGCGGGTGTGGGAATATTTTCTGGGAGATTACAATGGTTGGTCGTATTGGCAGTCCCCTGTTCAGGTCAATAGCGAGTTGAATTTGTTTACGGATGCTTTGGGCTCATTCAGTTTTGGGGCCTTGTTTCGTAGGGATTTGTGTGCTGCCCCTTGGCCTTCACAGTGGGTGACAGCTGGTCTGATTGTGAATCTTGTTTTCCTGGAAATGTTTCTGATTGCAGTCTCGCTGTGTTTGTGGAGGGATAGGATGTGGGACAGCTGGGAAGTTTTTCACTCTGACAACATGGGGGTGATAATGGCTATCAACAGCTTGTCCACTTCTTCTGCTCCTGTATTGTCGTTGCTCCGCTATATTGTTATGTGTTGTCTTGGTCGTACTATCTCCTTCCAGGCTCGCCATGTGCCTGGTATCCTTAATGTGGAGGCTGTAATGCTTTCTCGTTTTCAGGTGGAAGTTTTCCGGAAGGCATGTCCTGGGGTGAAGGCACTGGGTACACCTTGTCCCACCCATTTGTGAGGTGTTGGAGGAGTGCCATTGTCTCCTGGGTGAGGGATTTGTTAGCACCGGCCACTATGGCATGGTACGAGTCAGAGTGGGATGACTGGGTTGCTTTGGAAAGCTTGTCTGGGTCTTTGGATGAATGGGCAGAGAGGGGGAATGGGGTCCTCTGGTTGATCTGGGGCTGGTTTGGGAAGGGTCTGTCTCCATCGGCTATCTCTGGTAAAATGTCAGGGTTACCTTTTGGGTTTAAAGGGATAGTAATACTTACAAATTACTTATCCCAGTATTATATTATTATTATTCTTTATTTATATAGAGCCAACTAATTCCGCAGCTCTGTACAATTGGGAATAGACATACAGAGGTATTAAATAGTACAATCAGATGTGGAGAACAGGAGGATCAGAGGGCCCTGCTCGTGAGAGCTTACAGTCTAGAGATTATAGTACTTAACAAAATAAATCAATTGCCCCCAGTTACATCTCTCACACCTTTATGGTTTGAGAGATATTCACTCGCAAAGTTCCTCCCTCCCTCCCCTTTCCCTGAAGTCAGCGTTGTAGCTGACTGCAGGGAAACCTGTCCTACGATCATCCGGCGGCTCTGCAGCAGAGCCAAGATCAAGTTAATCAAAAATAAATCATTCACTTAAAAGGACTTCTACATGTGCGCTGATGGTCAAATGACAGGCTTCCGCTGCAGTCAGCTACAATGATGACTTCAGGGAAAGTGGAGGGAGTGGGGAACTTTGCGAATGAATATCTCTCAAACCATAAAGGTTTGAGAGATGTCACTGGGGGCAATTCATTTATTTTTTATTTTATTTTTATTTTTTTTTTATTACTATAATACTGGGATTAGTAATTTGTAATTATTACTATTCCTTTAAATTACAGGGCTGGACGGACTACACAAAAGCATTTGTAGTTAGAATGGCTCTTCATCGGGGTACTACAAGGGCAGACTTGCGTCGTACGGTAACTGTTCAGCTCCTGCGGGATCTTCTTTTGATTCTGCCTGGGGTGTATACTGACTCTTATGAGGCTCTGTTGTTTAGTGTGGTGTTTGTTCTCATCTTTTTTGGGGCTCTTCAGATTGGTGAGCTAGTCAGTGGGAGTAAATCATGTCCGGGGGTATTCATTTTTAGGACGTGTGCCGGTCTTCAGGCTCTTTTTATCTTGAGATTCTGCACTCCAAAATGGATGTATATGGTTCCGGGGCATGGGTATCCCTTTTTTTCTGGTGTCTGGTTTAGATGTTTGTCCTGTTTTATGGGTTGATAGATTTTTGGGTGTCCGCATTTCGGACGGTGGCCCTCTTTTTCCCCACCAGGATGGTAGATCCTTAACTCATTTTCAGTTTTTGCGGGTTTTTAGGTTGCACCTTTCTCGGTTGAGTATTTGTCCTAGTGATTTTGGGAGACATTCCTTCCATATTGGGGTGACCACCAAGGCTGCTAGGTTGGGCCTGGGTTCTGAGTCCATTTGCAGGATTGGGCATTGGGACTCTTCCTGTTTCTGGTTGTATGTGTGGCCAGACCGGGTTTTAGGGTGGTTCGGGTGGTTGTTTGGTGCATTACTTTTCAGGTGGGCGTCCGTGATGCTGCTGGAGTTTTGGGCATTCCTTCATATTTTGGGCTCTGTGGAGAGCAGTGGTGTGCAGTAGCGGTTTGCAGCTCTCTTTTGACCCCTTAGTGGCTCAGGTCTCCTGGTTCAGTTTCCAGGTTATGTAGTGGGCTCAGTTTGTTCTTGAGTTTTTTACAGTTGTTGGGTAGATAGAATTTTCCCCCTCATATCCTTGTGGTTTATTTGGGGGATAATGACCTTGGCTCCATCCCAGAGTGGCTTTTGGGTAAGTAGATCATGGGCGATTTCGCTATGCTTCTTCACTGGATTCCCATTCTGGTACTAGTGTGGTCTGAGAGTATTCCTCACCATCGCTGGGCAGGGGCCAAGGATCCCAGGGTGCTGGATAAGAGTAGGATACATCTTAATCTGAGGGTGGCTCGGTTTGTCCTCGAGTCGGGTGGTTTGTCCTAGTGGGATTCCATTTTTCAGCATGCAGCATTCAATTTGTTCTCGGAGGATGGGGGTTCATCCCGATGATATTGGGATAAACGTTATCAGTCTGAAATTATCTAGAGTGCTGGAGTGGGCACGGCTTTATGAGCAGGAAAGGTCCTGGCTGCGTAGGTATTACACATCAGGTCCTGTGGCACTTTGAGTCCTTGCCAAAGGGGGAAACGGTAAAACAATTAGTGGTTATATATTATTAATGTCACGGAGTGACTAGGAATAACACACTGACAAGTACAAATGAACTTAAAGTAAAACTTTAGTAAGTAATGAAAAGGTATGATGTAAGACAACAGGCAAATAAATGACACAGTAGTAAGACACTGAAGTAAATGGCAGTCGACAGTGGCACACCTTCACGAGACCAGAGAGGAACAGTGTAGGCACTTTCCTCACCCTTCACAGGACAGGTGGATAACAGCGGAATGGCCCTTGACTACACAGTTAGGTGGGTATAGTGCAGAGCACTCTGTACCCTGATAGGATGGCACACCTTCACGAGACCAGAGAGGAACAGTGTAGGCACTTTCCTCACCCTTCACAGGACAGGTAGATAACAGCGGAATGGCCCTTGACTACACAGTTAGGTGGGTATAGTGCAGAGCACTCTGTACGCTGATAGGATGGCACACCTTCACGAGACCAGAGAGGAACTGTGTAGGCACTTTCCTCACCCTTCACAGGACAGGTGGATAACAGTGGAATGGCCCTTGACTACACAGTAAGTGTGAGGCAGTGCAGAGCACTCCCCAGTACTGAGTCAGCAAATAAACGGAGCAGACCAGTATCCCCACAGGGGATACACAATACAGTAGCCGATGGAGATAGGCTAGGCAACACGGACTGGCACGGCCACGGGAGGTCAGACACACAGAGTGACCGACAAGCCCAGCTTCTAACAAAAGCAAGCGCAAAGCAGAAGGCACAGGCAGAACAACAACCAACCCGTACAATGGGAAGGTAACGGAGCGCAATGTAAGGGTAAACCAGGAGACAGCCAAGGATCACACCGGATTGGATAGTCAGACATCGCCAATGGTCGTAACCGGAACAGGTAGTCAGTGAAGCCAGAGGTCAGGACCGGAACGTGTAGTCAGAGGAGCCAGGAGTCAGAACCGGAACGGGTAGTCAGACGAGCCAGGAATCAGAACCGGAACGGGTAGTCAGACAAGCTAGGTAATACACAGGAACGGTAAGCACCACACAGAACTAAGCTTAGGTATACCACGAAAGGGCAATAGGAGTGACACAGAGCGAGGTTTAAAAACCCTGATGAGTAGGTGGAGCAATGACCTCATCAGCATGGTGCCCTATAAGAATAGCGACTCAGCAAGAGCGACAGTAGCATGTAAACAATGTCACTCCAGGGCAAATGTCAGTCACAGGCAATCACGGGCACCGTGATAGTTAAGAGGAAGAAGTATGGCCAGCGGCCAAGGTACAAGCACCTGGACCACGGTCACGGGAAACAGGACCACCCTCCATTGAGCTGCACAGACCAGCTAATGGGGTGTGGTGGGGGGGAAAGAATGGGAGTTGAGCTTAGGCTCATCAAGGGGTAGGGCATAAAGTTTATGCCTTTTATTTGGCAAGGGCTTGAAGATGTATGGTGTATTTGATAAAGCTGTGGCTTAGTTTTCATCCATACGTGGTTTGTGTGTCTTACTTGATCACTTCCACATGCCCAAGACAAGAATTCCCCACAAGAAATTAAGAAGGGGAATCATGACTGGACTGGGGGGGGTAAGAGATGTAGGGATTGGTTGACCGCAAGAGTTATTGAGACTTGCTATAGGGGATGATTGATTATATAAAAAGGTTTATGGGTAATTTCGTCCTCTTGGAAATGTATCACATGATTGTTTTGTTGTTTATTCAGGTCGTAAAAGCACCTGGCGTTGTGTTTGTCATATGTTGCATGGTTGTTGTGTGGTTTATTCAGGTCGTAAAAGCACCTGGGGTTATGTTTGTCATAGCTGTTGGCGCTATGGGCCCTTGCCAAAGGGGGAAATGGTAAAACAGTTGGTGGTTATATATTGTTAACAGGAAGATGTTTGGCCAGTGGCCTAGGTACAAGCACCAGGACCACAGTTGTGGGTTTTTGGACCATACACCATTGAGCTGCACAGACAAGCTAATGGGGTATGGTGGGGAGAAAGAATGAGGGTTGAGCTTAAAGTTTATGCCTTTTATTTGGCAAGGGCTTGAAATTGTATGGTGTATTGTGTTAACAATTGAATAAAGTCGTGGCCTGGTTTTTATCCATACATGGTTTGTGTGTCTTACTTGGTCACTTCCACATGCCCAAGGCATTTACCAGGAGACTGTATGGATATTTCCTAAACTATACATCTGCTGGATCTTTGGTTAAGATGCTTTCAAGTACGTAAAAAAAACACGGTGACGGGTTCACTTTAAGGAAGTGCATTGGCAATTTCAAAAAATGATATGGATGCATTGATTATGGAAGATAAGGAAAATGCTGATGTTCTAAACACATTCTTTTTATCAGTGTATACCAGGGAACAAGAAATGATAGCAGAGCCTCAACAAATAACAATTGCAACCATTGCATTATCAGATATAGGGTTAACACAAGAAGAGGTCAGGGAACAAAATTAAGCTAACAGTGCACTTTGGCCTGATGGTTTACTTCCAAGGGTTCTTCGGGAATTCAGTGCAAGACCACTCTTTTTAATCTTTAAACATTTATTCTCCACAGGCACAGTGCCACAAGAATGATGTAAATCCAATATAGTGCCTTTATTTAAGAAGAGAACTAAAATAGAATTGGGGAATTATATACTTGAGCATTTCATCTCAGTAGTGGAAAAACTGCTTGATGGGATAATAAGGGATTATATTCAAGATTATGATGAAAAGAACAAAATTATTAAATGAATCAACATAGTTTTATGAGGAATAGATCTTGCCAAACAACCTAGATAATGGCAAAGCAATGTAGTATAAAGGCATTTGATACTTATCCACATAGGAGGCTAATGTATAATATAAGGACATTGTGCTTAAGGTATAGAAAACTTTTGCAATTGGATAGAAAATTGATTGAAGGATAAGGAATAGTGTGTTGTTGCCAATGGAAAATCCACCAATACAGTTAAAGTTGAGAGTTGGGTACCTCAGGGTTCAGTAGTTGGTCCACTGCTCTTTAACATGCTTATAAATGACATGTAAATAGATATAGAAAGCAACATTTAAATTTTTGCAGATGGCAATGAATTATGAAGGGTAATAATAATTAAGAGCAGTTCGTTCCCTACAGAGGGATTTACATAAAATATCAGATTAGGAAAACAAATGGAATATGCAGTGCAGTTTTGGGCACCAGTTCTGAACATGGATATTATAGAAATGGAGAGTGTATAGAAAAGAACAAGAAACGGAAGACTGACGTATGAGGAACGTCTAGACAAACATGCTTTATTCTAGAGAAAAGATGACTAAGAGGAGATCTTATCACAATGTACAAGTGTATGAGAGGTTGATACATGTATCTATCTGGTATGCTTTTCATTCCAAGGCCTGATCACATAACTAGGGGCCATCTCTTGAGATTAGAGTAAAGGAGGTTTCAACTTCAGCAGAGGAAGAGTTTTTTTTTTTTTCCAGTAAAGTCTGTTACATAGTGGAATTCCTAGCCCAAGGATGTGGTAATGGTAGATACAATGGACACATTTAAGAGAAGATGAGATACATTTCTTTCAAGAGGGAACATAAAGGTTTATACTGTGTATTAGTAGGCTAAATTTAATTTAATCTACAACAGCGGAAGGGTTTCTTTACTGTAAGGACAATAAAGGTATGGAATTCACTGCCTGAGGAGGTGGTGCTATCGAATACATTAGACGCCTTTAAAAAGGGCCTGGATACTTATTTAAAAGAACATAACATAGAGGGCTATGTACGTTAGTATTAGGATTAATATTTTACTTAGGGCTTGTTGATCCAGGGAGAAATCTGATTGCCATTTGGAATCAGGAGGGAATTCTCTCCCCCCCCCCCATTCGGGTTGAACTAGATGGACGCAAGTCTTTTTTCAATCTAAATTACTATGTTACTATGTTACTAAACAGGAAGTTCAGATAAAAACTAACTTATTTGGCAGTAGGAAAGCTTATATAATTCTCATTTATTTGGGTTATGAGGCAAAGGTTGTTGAACTTGATAGACTTATTTCAGCCTGATTTACTATGTTACTATGCTACTGCGGACAAGCAAATCATAAGGTTTCAGCTTCAGAAGCAGAAGGGTTTTTTTTTACAGTAAGGTCTGTTCAGAGGCATAACTAGAAGCCTCCGGGCCCTGGTACAAGAAGTGCCACAGGCCCCCTCCACAATGCCCCCATCTCCTAGCGCTCTGCATTATTAGTGCGTCGGTGGGAGATTGCGGGCGCCAAGCGGAAGGGTCACAGGGGGAGGCCAGGCCCCTGGAGTGCATGAGACCAGTCGCAGGTGCGACCCCTGCAACCCCTATAGTTGCGCCACTGGGTCTGTTACATTTTGTAATACTTTGTCCATGAAACGGCTTGTGTATTAGTAGGTAAAACAGGACGTACTGGTAAATAGACTAATACTCATTTTGGAGGCAAGAAGGCTTAAATATTTCTCATTTTTCTGGGTTAGGATGCAAAGGTTGATTTGATACATTTGTGCTGTTTTGTCAAACTAATTTATTATGTATGCTACTATGTAATTTAGGAACACTATAATGTAACCTTATGAGTGCCAGAGAGGTATCCAACACTATGCATTGTGATTCATTGTATGCCTCTCTGACACTCAAAGGATAGTTGAAGGTTTGTGTTAATTTCATATGTTTTAATTTCATATGTTTTACTGAAACAAAGTGAAACAAGTGTGTCATAAAGTAAGTATTATTATACTTTATTTATATAGTGCCAACTTTTTCCGCAGTGCTGTACAATAGGGAATAGACATATGGAGACATTAAACAGTACAAAGGGAATATAGAAAACACATGGATCAGAGGGCTATTCTCGTAAGACCTTGAAGTCTAGAGGATGGTAGGGGGAACACAGAAGGAGTATGTGCTATGGGGTATAAGTGCCTCTTGGCACATGAACTGCTAGTCAGCAGGTGGGAGAAATACGTGCTTTTGAGTACAGTTGCCCAGACAAATAGTTGGTCTGTCTGGGAGAACAAGACTATGTGAACAATAAGGTCACAATGATGTTGTAGGTGGGAGAGTGATTTTAGAATGGAATGAAAGTGAGCAGAAGTTGGACAGCCTATTGATCTGGCTTTGCTAATAAAGGTTATCGAGGTGATTGATAGGCTTCCCTGAAGAGGTCAATTTTCATGGAGAGTCTGAAAATCTGAAGCCTGGAAGAGAGTCTGATGGGATGAAGCAGGGAATTCCAAAGCTCAGGTGCAGCACAGGAGAAGTCCTGTAGGCAGGAATGGGAAGATGTAATGAGAGTTGCAGAAAGAGGAGGGTTCTGTACAGAGCAAAGATGGCAAGTGGTATTGTAATTGGGAATGAGAGATGAAATGTAGGGTGGGTGCAGTGTTAGTAAGGGCTCATTAAGATGCTAATGGGAACCACTGTCTTGATTGGCATTTGGTAAAAAGGAGTGATATATAAGGTAGTTTAGTCTGGTGGCAGAATTTATTATGGACTGTAGCGGGGTTAGTCAGGTGAGCAGAAGGCTAATTAACCCTTTGAGTGCCAGAGGGGTACGGAACACATTGCACTCAAAGGGTTAAGAGTGAGTTCCAGTAGTTGAGATGTGACATGATATACTGATATTTGGAAAGTATGCTGAGACTTGTTGACCAAATGAGGGTGATCCGAAAACCCTCTCAATATAACAGATATGAATTCAAGATATTACATCACTTTTATTTTGACTCAGTCTACTAAAAGACTCTTCTATCAAGAATATTTTTTGATATATATATATATATATATAAATTTGGTTGCAGGAAAACACACGCAGGAAGCCTTATTTCCAAAACAAATGACACAGGTGTTTTATTAAATCGATGTTTTGACCAACCTCAGTGGCCTTTATCATAAAGAGTGAATAAATACATATAAAGTGCTATAGAGTAACATGAACTACATAGTGATGTCTATCGCCATGTGGAGTTGACATATTATGGCACCTTATTTGTACTTATTCACTCTTTATGTTCATTCTTCAGCATATATATTTTATTCAGAGTGATTCGATGGGAGGTCAGTACCTCTGACCTTTAGGGTTAGATGTACAACAATATAAACATGTACACATGCTATTTACAGTGATTTCATTTTATTTATGTTCTTGCACATATAGTTTATTATTTGTATCACTTTTACCTTTTACACATTTAGGTGATTTATGCATATTCTGTTTCACTGATTGCTCTACTGTCGGCTCTATACAGCTCTAACTCTTGGTGTGAATTTTAACTAGGGTAAATATGGGCTGTTTGTTTCATTGTGGTGTAATCTTGATAAAGGCCACGAGGATGGAAGAAACATTGATTTAATACAACACCTGCGTCAATTTTTTCAAATAAAGACTTCCTGCCAGTGGTTTCCTGCAACCCAGTTTGTATATGAACATTCTTCTGGATGAGCACCCAGGCGATTAAAAGGAAAACTAAAAGTAAGTGCTGCCATATACTTTACAGTCTTACACTATATGTTGTTATATTTTTCTTTAAGCGAGTGATTGGTGAACTGCCATCTTAAATCACATTCATCACATTCCATATCATCCTCTGTATATATATGTTTCTTTCTTTTCACAAGGTCACGTAAGTCTTTTAAATTCTTTTAAACTCTCCAATCCTGTGTCATCATATGGAGCCTATGCAACTATCTAGATCCAACTATCTCAACTTTATCTCACATTAGTATATCTGCCCCTGTAGTTTGTCCACCATTAATATAAGCTGCTGTGTGCTGAGCAAGGGGTTGTTGCCCCTCCACCTTCACACACACACACACACACACACACACATCACTAAAGTAGCATTCCTTGCTCTCTGGATCAAATAAAATGTGTCATGTTGTTTCCATAACGGGTGAAAATAAACTTCCCATGACTGATGGGAACACAGGTGGTGGCAGGAATTTAGCAGACTTATGGAATAGCTAAATAATATATTTTTTGGGTTGCTTGGCCTATGTCTATTTGTAATCAAGGTAATATACAAGTCCCATGTAGCTTGTAGTGGTGGGTGGAGAAGACCTATAGAAGGGGACGGATAGAGATCTGATCCTCTTGAGTCTCCACCCACTCACTGCAAGCTAATCCTGTTTGAAAGCAGGTAAGTCTTATCCTGACAACGTTAGATACTTTATTTTTCTATGTGTTTACGAAGTGTTTTTGAATCCTACCCATTTTCTTACAAGAGTTCTTCAGGGGAAATTTTAAACTTACACAGGGAAACTAATATGCATTAGATAGGACTTTCTTAAAATTGGGTGCCTTGGAGAGGTTATTGAGCTTAAACATACTTTGTCCACACTATGCAACAAAATATTCATTTTTTGGAAAATGTATTAATACAGTGGTATAATATATGCTGTATACAGGGCTCACATTTGAGTACCTTGTATGGAGAAGAACAGGTTAAGGCTAAAGAAGTCTCCAACACATTGTTTCTAGCATTCAAGACATTAAGAGCATGGCTGAGGATCCACTGTGTTTGAGAGCACTGGTTAACATTTCAATTTAAATCAATGTGAATTTTTATTTGTTCCCTATGGAGTAAATGTTTTGCACAGAATTGCTTTAGTTCTTCCAAGTTCAACTGTCTCAGAGACTTTTTATACACAAGACACCACAATCAATTAGCATATTACATCACAGTCACCTAGAGTAACCCCTAAGGTGAATAACAAAGAAATAAATCAGTCACATGCACAGAATACAGTTACTAAAGCACTGCCAAAAATGATAGTGTAATCTCAGTAACTACAGAAAAATATGCACATTGTAACAACTGTGTACTTAATAAACTGGTTTATCTGTAATTCTAAAACAGGCCACAAGGAGCCCTACTTTCACATAAAACCATATTCACTGAATGTTTATCTCACTACCATAATCTTATCACATGACTTTTTGTTTTGTTGTATTTGTTCTTTTTTTTTTTTTTAGACATTCATCATTCTTTGTGTTAGAATGTTTTAAGCGACTTGCGATAATTTCATTAACCCTTTAAAGGGATAGTAATACTTCAGTACAAATCCCTATATTAAAGCCATTGTAAAAAGAAACGTTTTGCCCCCAGTGTCATCTCTCAAACCTTTATGGTTTGAGAGATGATCGCTTCTAAAGTTGCCCTCCCCCTTCCCCGTAGTCAGCATTTTAGCTGACTGTAGGGAAGAGAGTCGTTCGACTTTCAGGCGGCTCTCCAGCACAGCCTGATCGCGTTAACTAAAAAAAAAACTTTCACTGAAATGGTCTTCTACGTGTGCTTGGCTTGCAAGCACACGTAGAAGACCGTTTTAGTGAAAGTTTTTTTTTAGTTAACAAGATCGCGGCTCTGCTGCACAGCCGCCTGATGATCTCTGACCGGATTTCCCTGAGTCAGCTAGAATGCTGACTACGGGGAAGGGGGAGGTAGAGGGCAACTTTAGAAGCGATCATCTCTCAAACCATAAAGGTTTGAGAGATGACACTGGGGGCAATACGTTTTTTTTTTTTTTACAAGGGCTTTAATATAGGGATTTGTAATACTGAAGTATTACTATCCCTTTAAGAACCACTGTCATTTTGTCCTTAACCTTTTGTGTGCCAGAGGGATGTGCCAATGTGTTGGATACCCCTCTGGCATTCAAAGGACTAAAGGGTTAATTGCCTTTCTATTCTGCATTTATGGTCTACAGGTTATTGTTTAAAAGCTATGATTCTTATATTCATCTATAATATACTAGTTGAAGAGCCCATTACACGGGCCACAGTGCCACTGCCAGCCGGTTGCAGGGCAGTCATGCACAGTAGAGATATAGAGATGGACGCAGCAGTCTCTACTGCGCATGACTTTGTCATTATACATGTTTCAGCGAATTATTATATAGGATAAAGCACCAGTAAATTCTACAGTGCTGTACAATTAGAGAGCTCATTCCAAACACATGACACAATTAACAGACGGATACAAACAGAAAGTGTTCCTGTCCACAATAACTTACATTGTAGAGGTTGTGGCTCGGTGAATCCCTTAACTCTTTCAGTGCCAGTGCAATGCAGTGATACCCCAGAGCTTAAAATTGACTCAGAACAAAACTAATGGTACCACAGTGCTTACAAATGAATGGAATTACGGTAGTGATACCACTGAGCTTACCACTGAAAATGAGTTACTCTGAAACCTGAACTTCAGGAACAATAATCAACAATCCTCTGGTCTCCTTCTTGCACTGATGTTCCTCAGCGCGCTGCTGTCTTCTACTCTTTTGTCACAAAAGGCCAAGGTGACAGCGAGCGGGTGAAAGCAGGCGTGAGGAGGAGACCAGCTAAGTGGTGAATATTGTTCCTGGTGTTCTCTGGCTTCCTGTTGGAGGACAAGGTGGTTTGCAATGACAGATTTGCAAATGATGGATACAACATGGTGGCACAGGGCACCAAAAAGGAAGTTGTACTTTCCTCTTCATGATGCTTTACGTTTTCAGCATGGCCATCTCTGTCTGGTGGGTCATACTCTCCTTGACTTGATTTCTGGCAGCTGGCATGAAGTGGGAACACAAAGCCTTAGAAATCAATTCCCAATATCTACATGAGCAGTGCTAAAGATTGGTAAATGAGACCCAATTGGAATGACTTAGACTGTAAGTAACATTGCCTCTCTGATGTCCACTATTCTGTTTTATGTTGCAGTGTCTTGCAACTCCTGTGATTACCTGAATCAGCTAATCGGTTAGTAGATGGCTCACCTGGTTCAGTGAGTAGAGAGGGGCAGAGAAGCTGTGATATATATATATATATATAGCTTCTCTGCCATTATCTCATGTTGGAACCTTTTCAGTGCCACGGAGTGTGAAATGCACATACCTATGACATTGAAAAGGTTAAAGAGATGCTGTTTGTGGTGCTGAGATCTAAGAGGATCCTTTCAGCTCCCCCGTGGGCAAGTGGGAGAGCAGAGAGAATGCTCTCAGACAGGCACGTGCACACATAGACACCAAGGGGGGCTTGAGCACCTTCCCTTTTTGTCCAAAGTGCCCTCATGCCCTTTTAACAAGAAAAAAAAAAAGTTGCCTTGCTGCCCGCACTAACCCCCCACCACCCAGTCAGGTTTGTGCCTCCTTCAGGACAGACCTGTAGATGCTGTGCTCCCTCATCGGCTCTTTAGTATTACAGAGCACTGGGAGATGACATCATCTCCCAGCGCTCTACATGAAGAGAAGACCACGCGGGAGCTCCAGCAGCTACAGGTCTGTGCCAGAGGAGGCACATACAAACCTCTCCTGCCACTGGACCACCAGGGAAGAGGTAGGAAATGGACACTGGGGAGCAATGTGGAAATGATGGGGCAATATGGATCTGATGGGGGCAAGATGGAGATGATGGCAATGTAGAGATAATGGGGCAATGTATGTGAGGGTAAGTTGGAGCTGATGGCAATATGGAGCTGATGGGGGGTAATATGGAGATGAAGGGCGCAATGTGAGGGTAAGTTGGAGCTGATGGGGTAATATAGAGCTGATGGGGGCAATGTGAGGGTAAGTTGGAGCTGATGGGGGCAGTATGGAGATGATGGGGGCAATGTGGAGCTGATGGGGACAATATGGAGCTGACAGGGGACAATGTAAGGGCAATATGGAGATGATGGGGGGCAATGTGTAGATTAGGAGCATTGTGGAGGTGTCCAGTGGAGATAGCCAATGGGGGGGCACTTCAGATTTCTGTGCCTACAGGCTCCTGAGATGTAAATTCTTTTCTTTTTTTTAAATATTTATTTTGACTAAATAATTATGAGAAGTGCCCTTTTTTTCATTTGAGCCCCTGCCCCCCAAAATGTCTGTGCACGTCCCTGCTCTCAGACTTCAGGGTTGTTGAACTGCTGGAGATGTGCAAGGGAAGGCATCCCTTACACATTGCCAGACGTTCGACAGCCTATATGCTAATAGGGATAGTACTTCTCCTCCCCCACCCCATGCATCATTAATTCTTAGTGCACATGGAGATGGGCTGACTATATCAACAGATACACATTATAATATCATCGCCCCTTAGTGCATCTCCCCCCATATCTCCATTCTAGGACTATTTTTGTGTCTATATATTTGGTTAGTGTTTGGTTGATCCTTGTGCAATGAGGGAGCATTCTTTCAATCTATATGTTAGAATGATAATTTTTCTCCATTTTTGGTGGGTTTATCTGATCTTCCATTGTATGTGTTGGATACATTTGCAGTATGACTTGCATTATCAACACAAATAATTAAAACATTCTCTTTCCAATGTCTAACTTTATTTTCTTTGCAACCTAATCTATCACTTTCCAATTTCTTATTTTTCTGTTTGATTATATCTTCCTGTAATTTATTAATGTTCTTATTCAATTTCTTATCTAAATGTGTAAACTCAGGGACGTGTGCAAAAGCATAGTTTTCTTTTTTGTACTGCAAATTACAGATTACGCTATGTTTTGTAAGTTATTTTTGTTTGCATGTGCATCCTGAGTGCAACTAAATGGATTAGAGCCAACCTATCTTATTATTAACCCCTTGAGTGCCAGAGAGGTACGCAACGCATTGCAGAGCAATGGTTGCGTACCTCTCTGGCACTCAAAGGTTTAAAAGAAAATAGGTGAAGATGATAAAAAAATAATAAAAGGTCCAGGCGATTTAACTTTACATATCAAGCACTTGCAGAATGTGTTATCAAAAAGAAAGTTGACTGTCACTTTAACCCCATAAATAATAAAGAAAAGGTCACTCATGGCGCACTTACTTTGCCCCACAGTTGCCCCAATTCTTATTCGTACACCAGCCTCAATGAGTTAAAGGACGATTTTAAGCCCCATACTAAGTTCAGGGCTTATAATTTTAAGTCCTTTGCTACTAGCCAGACCTGAAAAGTTACTTGCCACTGCAAGCCATAACATACCCACCAGGGCTGAATTTCTACTCGCCAGGGCTAAATTTTCACTCACCATTGGCTAGTGGCGAGTGGAAATTTTGAGCCCTGCTAAGTTGGTCCTAAAAGGAAAAGCCATAGCATTTTTACAAAAGGAAGATGTGTTCTTTTCCTGTGTAGCACCCAAAAGCTGCTTTTGGTGGTCAAAACACTGCCCCCCTGTGGTGGTTTACAACCATGTGCTCAAGGACCAATTGTGTCAGATTACATGACATCCTTCATCTCTAACAGGATGGTTGTCCACAGACATCATCAGAATGTCAGGAAAGGCCACTGAATATATTTTATTGATATACTAGTTGAAAGGCCCGTTATATGGGCCACAGTGCCACTGCCAGCCAGTCGCGGGGCCGTCATGCGCATTAGAGACTGCCCGCATGACTGCAGCACGCGCAGCAGTCTCTACTGCGCATGACTGAGGCGTTACACACGTTTTAGCTAATTATTATATAGGATATGGGCATCAGAATCTTTGTGCAGTCTGGCATAATAAGAAAAGTAGAGGTTTAACATACTGACCTGCAGAAGCAATTATTTGGTACTTCGCTGGGGGATCAGACAAAGCAATATTTGTTATCTCTCAGAGTAGGCTATTTGGAGACCCTAAGCACTTCATATTTTACATTATCACCTAACAACCAGTAAGGTCCATATCCATTTAAAGTGGACCTATTACCTATATAGCTTTTATATATTCAAACTGCCTATACCCTGTGATATGTGTTTTTTAATCAGTTTAATAGTGTTAGTGAACTTGGTTTAATTTTTGTAGAGGTGAATTTTGATTTAATTTTTGTAGAAGCTTACCCCAGCAGAGCTTTGTTCTCTGTGTCCAGAAAATTCACTTCCCTTACCTTCTTAGGCTGCTATAACCTATCAGTTTCCACCAGAGGGGTGGAGTAAGTTAATGTAGAGGAATAATCAAAATGGAGGCTCCCAATGAGGGGAGGATTTGGACAGGTGATAGATGCTTTTTAAATATCATAAACTACTCAGCCTGCATTCCTAGAAAAAGACATGTTGGTACAAATGTTCTTAAATCTGTCATAAATGAATACGCAGCTAAGCTATTGACTACATTTCTTATCAAGCTTGTTAAAAACACTGATAGGAAAGCTAAAATAGACATCATTGCTCTGAGATATCCCTCTGCTGTTCACAGACTCTTATCTCCTGTATGTTTGTTTTTGTGCCTCAATCAAGAAATATATTGCATCAATAACTTACTAGGAATTGGAATAACCAAAGAGGGGTGAATCAGTCATGCTGTCTACATATACACAGAAATGGATTAGGCAGCCACTGGAGTTTCAGAGGTTGTGAACTACAACTTCCATCATCCCCAACAAGCTATTAGGAGTTGTAGTCTCCAACAGCTGGCATGCCAAAATTTGCCTTTCCCTGACATAAGAAAAGCACTTTTATCACATATCAGGGGTCTTATATAGAAAATAAATAATTTAATAATTTAACAAATGCTGGTTAAGACATGTGATATTTAAAATAGTAAAAAATATATAAACCTTATTCATTTTAGCTGACAGTGTCCTTTTAAATCGTGTCCTAAATGAACTCAGTAAACACACTAACAGAGGAAACAGGACCTTATATCCCATTTGGCAACCTCACAGAGTGAAAGACTATAAGGTCTGCCTCAGTTTTGCTCACCACACTCACAGTGCATTACAAATGTGGTCAATACAACTCAGACATCCACTACAGGGGAAAAATGCTCTAAGAAAGAGTGTCAAACATGTTGCCCCAAGCCTATCAGACAGCTGTCCCATTCTTTCCTTTTTCATAAGGCACTGTGACTGGGCACCAGAGCTTGGGATGCACTCTATTACACCATCACCCAAGTGTTTTTTCCATAGAACCCGCCACAGATATGCTAAAATGATAGAGGCAGAACCATAACCCACAAGTTTCTCTGCTAACACTGAGCCAACCAAATCCTCTGCTGAAATGGTTCATTACTGGCAGAGAAAATCTGTGAGGCATATTCTATGTAATGGAGCACCTGGGGATGGTAAAAGTGACTCTGCAGGATAATCCTCCATGATGATGGCTCTGTCATGACCTTTGTAACTGAGAGTGCCAACGTGGAAGAGTACCCATGAGGTCAGTAGATCTGCTGCATGTGTGGAGAGTTCTGTGACTACCAATGGACAGTGGAACATGGCTGGGGTATAACAGAGTGTATGTGTGCTTACGTTACTATCAGTGGACAGTTTAACAAGGCTGAAGTGAAAAACTGCATGTGTGGTTCTGTGGCTACCACTGAACAGTGAAATAAAGCTTAGGGTGTCAGACAGTGCATGTGTGGTTCGGTGGCAACCAGTGTATAAAAACATACATAAAATGTAATATTGTAGTGTGTGTTGTGTGTATGTGTATTGGTATCCGTCCATCCACATATATAAGAGATGAAAATTCTGTCACTCCTTAGATTCCAGTGATGTGTATGCAGCCATTGACTATATTTGAGTGTGATATGTTTGCTCTAAGGTTTGATAAAGGTGTGCTAAAGAGCAGGTACCATCTCTTCTCCATAGTGCTAAACTTCCCAGCTCCGTGTTTTTCTTTGGAGCCTATGCAATAAGATCTCTCAACTTGGAGAGAGTTTAACTCATAGTCTCCATAGAATAACATATGTACTGGAGAGTTTATCTCACCGGCGTTATCTCCTCTTTATCACAACTTATTGCATAACCCCATCCCCCACCAGGTCGTATATTGTTGTACAGTTTAACCCCTTAAGGACCAGCTAATCTCACACCCGGCCGGCACTTAAGGACCACGGACCATTTTTTTCTCTGTATCTGATTCAGGGTTCCCTGAACAGCGTGCAGCCACTCAGGGAGCCCTAAATTACATGACGGTCCTGGCATGTCATGGGTCCTTATGGCTCGCCAATCCATGACGTGCCAGGACCGTCAAGGGTCCTTAAGGGTTTTTTAAGTAATACTTTGGGCAGTATTACCTATGTACTAGCATTTTTATTTAAATGGGAACTATAGTTTAGGAACAATTAGCTATTAATTTGTTTAGCAGGTTAACTTACCTGGTAACTTACAGCAGTTTAATATATTTATCATCATCATTTTTTAATTATAGTAAAATACACTACCACTTAAAGGGCAGGAAATACCAGATAGTAGTTACTGCACTCCATAATGCCCTGTCATCTAAAGTAGAATGGCCAATTTTTGGCTTCACCAGCAGGGCACGCCCTGTGGCCTGTAGGATGTAATTATCTTACACCATGTGGTTAAGCCAAGACTGCAAGTACTGAGGCCCAATACCATGCAAATCATTATAAGCCATAATGGCTAACTTGTACCTCACACAAAAGACCATTAACCACTGCATCTCATGCAGGATGGGGATGATATGCTCAAATTTAACAATAACCCTTAACACCCAACCAGTTGTATTTTGTACCATTTGGAGTTTCCACATGAGGCACAATGGAAGATTTTTGCATAAAGAACATAAACCAATGATTACAGGTCCCTAGACAAGACCCCAAAAACACAAACGAAGAATAATTCTCAAATAACTTTCACTGTGGCCATAACCTGCGCTCACATGTAAAGGCTGCTGACAAAGAAAACCCTGAGGTTGAAAATTACAGAAACCAGCAACAGACTTACCCCGTTTATCAGCAGGATGAGGATCTCCCCTTGCCTTCTCCTCGGGATGTCTCCCTGCCGTCTGCTATTCAAGCCTAAAGTCATTATCTCAGTTTTGCCCAGACTCTACCTGTGCCAGTTTGACTCCAACCATATAGCATCATCAGCTCAACAATCAGTCAGTGCCTTCATGGCAGTCCCTGATCTACCCTATAATTAGACATACAGCTAGATGTCTTCAGCACACCGATAACACTCCAGCCCATGCAGGTGGACAACACCACAATGGTCTTATACACACACTGAACAAAATACATATCTGCATGCAGTGTCTTACATAAGTATTCACCCTCCTTTGATTTTTACAGATTTCTTTGTGTTACAAAATAGAATAATATTGATTTAATTAGGATTTTTTTGTCATCGACGTACACAAAATAGCCCCTGATATCAACATATTTTTCAAAATTTTTACGAATAAAAAACTGAAAAGTCTTGATTGCATAAGTATTCTTCCCCTTTGCTGTGGCACCCCTAAATAAGCTCTTGTGAAATCAACTGCCTTCAGAAGTCACTGAGTTAGTTGAATGAATTTCACCTGTATGCAGTTAAAGTATTACATGATCTCAGATTAACCAGTTGTATGCCAGAGAGGTATGCAACTGATTGTAAAGCATTGGATACCTCTCTCGAACTCATACGGTTAAATGCACCTGTTTCTGGAAGGCCCCCTAGTTTGTTAGAGAGTATACATATACAAACAGTATTATGAAGGAGCCATTAAACCAAGTCCAGGATAAAGTTCTGGAAAAAGCATCAGGATTATAAAAGTATATCCCAAACTATGAACATCCCCTAAATATATTGTTAGAAAAAGGAAAGAATTTGACACAAACACTGCCTAGAGAAGGCTGTCCATCAAAACTCAGTGACCAGGTAAGGAAGGTATTAGTAAGAGAAGTAACCAATAGGATAACAGCAACACTGAAGGACCTGGAGAGATCCACAGCTGAGATCAGTGAAATTGTCTATGGGAAATCTATCACCCAGATTCTCCACAAAAGCTGGACTTTATGGAAGAGTTGTGAGAAGAAACCCACTGCTAAAAAAACCCATAAAAAATCCCATTTGGATATTGCTAAAAGGCATGTGGGAGACAGAGCAAATGTGGAAAAAGTTCTCTTTCTGATGAGGCCAAAATTGAACAATTTGGCCTTAGCACAAAAAGTTAAGTACCGAGCAAAGCATGTGGTGGCAGTATCATGTTGTTGGGATGGTTTCATTGGCATGGGCTGGGAAACTGGTCAGAATTGTGGGCAACATGGATGTAGTTCACCTTCCAGCAAGACGATGAACCTAAACACACAGTGAGAGTTACAATGGAGTGGCTTAAAAACAAGAACGTTTGAATGGCAAGTCAAAGCTGAAACCACAGTCCGATCGAGAAATTGTGACTTGAAAATTGCTGTTCATCAATGTTCCTCATTCAGCTTGGTGGCGCTTGAGCAATATTGCCAAGAAGAATGGGTAAAAAATGCTTCTTTTGTGTCACAATAAAAATATTTTGTACTTCAAAGTGTTTAGTATGTTTGTAAATCAAATGATAAAAATCCTACCTAATAAACCCATCATCATTGCAGGTTGTAACACAACAAACTGGGAAAAAGTCAAAGAGGGTGAATACTTATCATACTTCTGCAAAGGAGAGAGGATGTTCATCCAGGGAAATATCCTCCTGCCATTTGGAGTCAGGAAGGAATTTTGTTACCCACTTGGTACTTAAACCCTTCACGAACAGTGATAGGCCAGGACCTTCACACATTTCTGTCCTCTAAGGATGGGTGACAGTCCTAGCCTGTCTAAGATTTCATGCACTTAAGGACCACAGAGAATCTTTTTTTGTTCATCCGACACAGGGCTTCCCAAATGGCGTATAGCCAAGCAGGGAGCCCTGAAATCCATGCCGGTCCTGGCACGTCATGGGTCCTTATCACCCGTCCAACCCATGACATGACAGGACCATCATGGTCCTCAAAGGGATAGTAATACTTCGTTTTAACTTTATTTTATTTTGTAGGCATTAAAAAAACATGAAGAACGATATAAGTCTTATCTCTCAAACCTTTATGGTTTAAGAGATATTCACAAGCAAAGTTTCCTCTCCCCGCCCCTTTTACCTAGTGTAAGCCATCTGTTCTCAGATGTGAGTCTGGTTGTAAGACCAGATAGATAACAGAAGGGGACAATCTTCTTTATATGAAAACAATGAAAGCCCTGCTCCCCTTGACAAGCTTTTCAAGTTTTTCCCTTATCTTAATTGAAGATTGTCCCTCTGTGCAATCTACCGGGGCACCTCCCTTCTGCTTTGTCTGAGCAGTGTTACATCAGTAAAAGGGGCTGGAGGGGGATACTTTGTCATTGAATTACGCCTGAACTACAACTCTGACAGAACTGAAATAACACTCTCCAAAGTCCAAATACTATGATGATTAATTAGAGCTGTTTTTATTATGAAACATTACTATCCCTTTAATGGGTTAAACAAACATTAAGGTGTGTTTTATTATGGTGGATCAATGTTAAATACTTACATAGACACTCCATAGTCTGATCTCCTAAACAGAGGGACACCAGGGGGGTAATGAGGAGCATGGGATTTTCGTGTGGGTGGACTAAATGAATTACAGGATAATAGAGTTGAACAAAGGCATACTAAAAATTGCTCTTGTCCTCTGGTGTCAAAAAGCCTTAATCACTAAGGGGGTTAACTGGAAATGGCTCAATGTGGGTTTTTTGGGGGTGGTTGCCTCATCTGGATCAACAGGGGTGATATGGCATAGGCTCAGCTTTATGGACACATCTTTTTTTCAGATTCATCAAATATTTTACTATGTAAGGCATTGTATGTTCTGCATTATATCCGCAGTTTCTTGTATATATAATGATCTCTGTTGAGGCCTGCCTCTTGGTCAGTGGTTGTCAACTAGGGTGCCACAGCATTTTGATTTGATTTGGGCACTAGCTTCAGTTGATACCAATTTTTTATGAAGACTGAGATGAAAAATGTAAATTTATGTGTGGAGTTTGAAATGTATATCTATGGAAATTGTTATGCACAATATGTTTTTTCTTATTTTCGGATTGTGAGACCTAACAATATTTGCAACCTTCACTACATCCTTGATAAATGACCTATAAAATGTTAAGGATGCCATGAAAGTTCCAGACTTTTCATAGGGGTGTACTGAGCATAAAAAGATTGGGAACCACTGTCCTATATCATAAATCCTCTCCACGAACAAATATGTTTCAACAAGTCTAAATGGCGAGTATAGGCACTGCTTTAGAAGCAAAAAATTAATAATTCCCTGTAAAATAAGCTAGAGTACCTTCCTTTTCCAACGATACCAAGCATATGGGGGTTCTTGCTGTGTGATCACCCAACCAACCAGCATGAACTATGGCTAAAAAATACCCACCCCCCAAAAACTGTGCATATACACACACACACACACACACACACACACACACACACACACACACACACACTGCTTCCAAATGCAAATATACTGACTCCTTAGAAAGAGAGAAGTCTCTCCTTTGAAAGGATATCACTTTTGAGTTTCTTGGAGAAGTAACAACCAAACTATCAGCTATGAAAACAATGCCTCGTTTGGCATCATATTGTTTATCCTCATCTTCATCTGCAGTAAGAGGAGTTATAGGGAGATGTTATATAGAGCAATAGGAGCAGTTATAGGGAGAGTTTATATGGAAAAATAGGAAGAGTGATATGGAGATGTTATATGGAGCAATAGGAAGAGTTATATGTAGAGGGTATTTGGAGCAATAGGAGGAGTTATAGGGAGAGGTTATATGGAACAAGAGGTGGAGTTATATAGAGAGGCTATATGGAGCAGCTGGAGGAGTTATAGAAAGAGGTTATATGGAGTAATATGCATTATAATGGATGTTACTTACATGAATCATAAGAAGAGTTATAGGGAAAGGTTTTATGCATATCTTCGAATTCCCCAGATCTGCCTCCGAGACTCCAGTTTTTGCAATTAATTACCAGGTCTCCAGGGACAGAGGCTGATTATCTGGCGGGGGTGAGTTTCTTCTGAAACTCTGCCCACTTCCTCCCCTTCCTACCCTGTTCCACCCACTTCCCACCCACTTTACGACATAAGGCCGGTAAGCTGCCCCCCACCTCATTTAAGCACCACCCCCTTTATGATACAAATAGCATAATTTACATCCCCCTGGTCGCAGCACAGGAGACCTCTCCAGGAGCTCAAGGGTAGGAATTCCCAGGTATGGTTATATGGATCAGTAGTAAAAGTTATAGAAATTATAGAGCAATAAGAACATTTACTAGAGGAAAATGCTGGATATCATTTACACATTACTAAAGGACATGTGTGGGTTTAATAATTGAGACATTACATTTACACACTAATAAACATTCTGCACATGGTTCTGCTGTAAAAACTCTGAATATTTTATTTTTCTATGTTTAAATATATATTTTATTTTTTTCTGTTATATTTTTTAGAATACAAAATAATAAGAAAAATCTTAAAACTTTTCACAACACACAGTCAGTTCTGCTTAGTAACCTGCTAGCTTTTTACTCCTGTCACTCAGGGGGAGCAGTCTGCAAAATATTGCATTTTATTGAAGTTCACAGTCACACACATAAAAATTTAAATAATTTACTTTTTTCCCTCAAATAAAACCAGAATATATCCACAGTTTCCCTAGTAGGGAGGGATGAGTGGTAGAAGAAGAAAACGGGGAGTTCCTGAATATCAGGGACAGGTTCAGCCAGTCGCAGAGCAATCACGGATGTTTGAGTTTAGCCATTTATCATTGTGTGATCAGGAAGTGGCTGGAGGCCACCTCCCATGGCTGGCATGGAGAAGATTTAGTGGGCTCTGGGAAAATAAAAATGGCATGTTAATGTAAAAGTGCAGATTTCTGTCAGTAACTCCGAGATTCAGTGGTGTTAATATAATGAGACTGACCCCAAATCAGTGTTGGACTGCATGTCTCCATAACCCCCTGGTGTCGGTCATAGAGCAGTGTAGTAGAGGGAGGCTAGTTGAAGGGCTAAATGATGGAGAAATCATACTCCAGGTAGGGAAATTTTAGCAGGCAGGGAAAACCCCTAAGTGTCAGCTTTCGTAACCCCTTACATTCTAGCGATGTTGCCAGCGACTGAAAAGCAGTGTGCTGGAGGCATCTCTAGCATTCAAGAGGACAGATATATGAGAACTGAGTGGACTCATCAGGTTTTATGGTCTTAGACTCATTTTGTCTATCCCAATGTCTGTTTTTTGGGGGAATTCTCCCAATTGTTTGGGGGGAGTCACTGTTTTGATGATTTGGGGTGCAGTCTTCTGATCTGGAGATCACAGGAAGAGCTCAGCTCCAGGGCCCGTGTCTCCCCCTGCTCCCAGCACATCAGCCCCTGCCCCACCTCCAGTGGCGCTCAGCAATTTCTCATATCTCGCCCTCCAGCCATCCCTCTCCCGGGTAATCCGAGTCACCTCCTGCTGCAATTGCTGGAGCTGACGAGACAGCTGGCATTTTTCAGTCTCCAGAACGTGTCGCTGCTGTACCCGCTTGTAACGACAGGACTGGGCATAACCACGGTTCTTCAATGTGCGCCGACGCTGCTTTAGTCGCAATGCTTCTTCCTTACTGAACCCACGGAGCTGGCGATTCAACTCCCGCACAGACATGCCCACTAATTGCTCATCAGAGAAACGTTCTGACATGGGGGACAGCTAGGAGAGAAGAACAGTTGTTAGATGGGTAAATAAAACAGGGAGTATCCTTTAAGAGTAGAGGAAAGACACTTCCAATTACACCAAGAGAAAGGGTATTTTGCAGTAAGTGCAGTAAGGATGTGGAAACTTTGCCTTGGAAAGCTGTGATGGCAGAGACTGGAGACACTTTCAAAAAGTATTGGAAGCCTTTTTAGCACAGAACAATATAGAAGAGTGGTTTGCAATACTTATACTGTGGGAAACCCTTCGGTTTCAGTAAAAACTGTGTACAACTATGACAGCAAAACCCTTCAGTTCTTAAATGTGAAACAGTATTTTGAAGACCACAGTAGCATTCGAGGGCTTAACCAAGTATCCTTCTCAGAGGTATTTGAATACTAGTTGATACTGGTAGCTTAAAAGTACATTTTCAAAAAATCCCTACCAAGTAATTGTATTGTTCACTTGTCTGCCATTACTGACATTTCTTCTATGGAACCAACGAAACTACTTCGGGGAACCCTGGGACTCTGTCACAGAACACAGTGTGAGAACCAGAGATACAGAGAATTATAACAGTTAGTTGCATTGCATCTATGATGTTGATCCAGGGAGATATCCCCTACATTTTGGTGTTAGGAAGGTTAACTGAAATGGCTTCAATATGGTGTTTAGTTTGCCTTCCTCTGGAGAAACAAAAACAAAGGAGGTTTGGCAAAAGCTGAACTCAACAGAATTGTCTCTTTTCAACCTTAACAACTATATTATAATGTATGCAGTATTTCTGAGGCAAACCAATTGTACTGTAGGGGACAAATAACAATTCCCTTTTGATTAAATTGGAGCTGTTCACCCTTTGAAAACTAGAGAGGCCTGCAACACATTGCTTCAGAATGTACAGGAGACCTCTCAAGCATTCAAAGGTTAAGGTTAAAAAGCCCATGTCCATGTCTTCAGTGGTGCAGTTGGTTTTCAGCAGAATTTCTCCAGTTCTAAACTGAACATACGGTCCTTTGTATGTCACTATGTAAAGGCAGGAAAGAAGAGGGGAGAAAGATAAAGGTAGGGAAAGGAGAGGGGGAGAGAGGCTGGTGACAAGGTGGTGAAATGGAAGAGGCGAACATTCTAATATTTATTCTCATCCTCCTATTCATCTCTTTTCCTCTTTCTTATTTCCTATCCTCTGTACTTCTTGCCCTACATGTCTCTCATCTTCAGTCCCTTTCTTTATCTCCCTCTGTCTCCCCCCTCCCTCCTCTATCTCTTGATATTAGCAGATTAAGTGATCAGTGACATGTCCGGATTTGCATCTATAACTGTACTGACAAATCCTGTCACACACTGTGACGTGTGCACACAGTGTCACACACACATACACACAGTGTCACACACAGTGACTTACAGTGATGTGTACACACAGTGTCACATACATGAACCCACAGTGTCTCACATATACGTCACATATACACACACACAGTACTGCGTGCCCACACTGTGTCACACACACATAATGTACATACACGTACACATGCACAATGTAACACACACAGTGATGTGCAGACACACACACACACTATCACATCTATTATCACACATCATAATTTTGAACAATGCGTAAGGCAAGGATAGGCATTTGTGGGCCCCTTAACTGTTCCGGACTACAATTCCCATCATCCCTAGCCAGTCAACAACTAGCTGCTGGGGATGCTAGGAGCTGTAGTCCTGAACAGCTGGAGGGTCTCAGTTTAACCATCACTGGTGTAAACGAATCCAACAGGAATCCAATCCTATATAATAATTTGCTAGGATGTTTGTCAGAAGCCATCATGCACAGTAGAGACTGTCCGAACGCACAGAATGCTGGGAGTTCTGTGCTGGGAGCATTCTGTGCTTTTGGGCAGTCTCTACAGTGCATGACTGCATCAGCGGCAGGACACGGAGCAAAGCAATGCGTTGCGTACCCCTCTGGCATTCAAAGGGTTAACATCACCCAGACCTTGGCCCGTGTACACAGACTTTTACACTAGTTGGTATCATAAATAAGAGCCTGCGATTTGTGTCACTCCGCCAGCCCTATTATACCCTTCAAAGACCAGACGAGAGTACAATGCATTGTTGTCAAAGCACTGTCCACACCTCTGATCCTCTGGGCTATATGCATAAAGTAAAAGTGGGACAATTGTGGGGCAGATCATTTGCGGCACAGGGGCCTAATAAAAATGTATATTGCTTTTAACTCTTGAATACTAGCAAGGTCTAATGTATTGTAAAGCAATGTGCTGGAGACTTCTCCCGCTTTCAAGAGGAATAAAGTTAAATTTAAATAAATAGGAATTTGGTGAATTTTTAATTCTTCCCTATGGTGCAGCTGATTTGCCAAGAAATGCTCTACTTTTCTTTGGGTATGTGTTATACTCACTCAGTGGAAATAGAGTGAATGTCACACAAAAAGGAATACAGTAACTAGCCTCTCATCTTCCCACTGCCTTCACATCCTGCCCTAAAATACTTCTGCCAGTTAGTGTTTGCCTGGGGCATCCTGGCACTACGCATACCTCCCAACATTTCTAATGACCAAAAGGGACACTTTTGATTTAGGGGATGTTATTGGGGGTGTGGCTGGTGGGAGAGGGCATTACCAAGAATTTATAGGTGATTTCATGACCTACTGACAGCTCTTTGTGTAACTTAATAAATGATCTAGACCAACACCAAAGTATTTTATTTGCACAGACTAATTTATAAACATACATTATGACATTTAAACAATCATTAATGTGAGTTTTATTGCTGTAGAGCAATGTGATACACTTATGTACACATCACACAGTCTGATCTCCTAAAAAGAGGGACACCAGGGTGGGAAAGAGGGACAGAAGGATTTGGGTATCAAAGAGGGACTGTTGCTCCTAAAGAGGGACACTTGGGAGGTATGACTATGTACCAGAACAGTGACAGAGCTCCCCATTATTCACAGCCAGTCATTGACCAGCTAGACATGCTCTAGACTCAACCATCTGTTTTAAGGCCATATGTTCAAAAGAAAAATGAAGGAGTTCTGGGGCAAACCATTTGCAGTATAGGGAGAACTGAAAATTCCCACTGATTTAAATGAACATTTTAACCCCTTGAATTCTATAATTTTAACCCACTGAATTCTATAGAGGTCCTCCAATGCATTTGGGCTTAATACATATGCCCCATTACCTCAGATGTCACCACCATACCTTAGAACCTTCTTGCCCCCCTGAGAAACACGAAGGGCTGGGGATGGGAGAAGGAGTGTCCAAAATGGTGTGATTCACAATATAATGCAGACATGGCTTAATCGGGAACAGGGTTAGAAGTTTGAAGGGCAGAACTTGCTCTGAAATGGGAGTGGAAGTGGGTGGAATGGGCAAGAAAGTGAGAGGGGTTCCCTCTGAACTCAGGAGAGTCAGCCTCTGGCTCCAGACACCCAATAATTCAATCTGAAAACCAGAATGTACGAGACAGAGCAGGAGAATTCCCGGGTATGGTCGCTACCATCCACATATCACACACCTCTTCTCACTTACAAAGCTTTTAACTATTTAAGGATCAGAGTGAAGTGCAACATATAGCAAAGTAATCTGTTACACACCCCCTCTGGTCCTTAAATGTTTAATACTCTCAGACTTTTCACCTATTCGTCACCCTCTTGTCATTTGTTCTTTCTGGGGTTTTGTCTTTCTCCCCCATTATGTTCTTTTTATGCACGTCCATTATGACAGATATATCATTTATCACAAATACCCACCACTGCATACTGAACAGCTTATACATTAAGCTAATGAGTTGCCATTCTGGAACAAGCAAATGTCAATAAAAGGGCTAAATTGGAATTTCAGTTGATTTAAATGTGGTTTTTAACCCTTGAATGATAGAAAGGTCTCCAACACATTGTGAAGCAATGCATTCAAGAACTCTCTTGCATTCAAAGGGTTAATAGGCCCATTTAAGTCCTTGGGAACAGTTAGTATACTGCATATATATATTTTTTTAATTATTATTTTTTTTGTAAGAAACCTGTAATAATCATACCTGGGAACTCTCCGGATTTGCCCCGGAGACTCCGGTTCTGACAGAGTTTTACCGGGTCTCCGGGGCAGAGGCAGATTCCTCCGGATGTGGAGAGTTTCTATTGAAACTCTGCCACATCTGCTTTTTCTCCCGTTGTGCCTCCGTCCCCAGCCTTCTGTGTGACATATTTAAATCCCACCAACACTCGAGTTAAGCCCCGCCCCTTTTTGACGCGATTAGCGTCATTTTTGTTACTCCCTGCTGAACAGAGGACTACCCTCCGGGTAGCCCTCAACTGGAAGTTCCCAGGTATGGTAATAATTCTAGGATAAACAAACTGCTCCATAAAGGAAAAATACAACTATCCCCTGATGTAAGTGGGGATATATATTTTTTGTATCGTTATTCTCATGCAGATGATGTAAAAGTAACACTTTTCTACAATACAATATAAGAGATTAACAGCAAATTCACTAGTGCCTATTATCATTAGTAAAAGTTAATTTAGTGTAGGATCACTTTGTTTCTCCGTGAAAGACAGGAAACTTTCACCAATGACTGGGGTTATCTACCCAGGTGTCAGCTACCAACATCTCCTGAACTGCTGCAGTATGTGGCTGGAGAAATAAAGGAAGGCCCTAGAGCAGTGGTTCTCAACCCGTGCCCTCAGTGGCTACTTAACAGGCCAGGATTTGAGAATTTCCTTGTAAGAGCACAGGTGAGTTAATCAATATGAATGAGCATCTGATCAACACACTTGAGTTCTAGCAGGAAATTCCTAAATCCTGGCCTGTTAGTGGCCACTGAGGGCACGGGTTGAGAACCTCTGCCCAAGTCTGACAATTGACTAGTCCTGTCGTAAAGTATTAGTGTTCCTTGTTATCGTTCAGTCTGTAGTACAGGGGAGCTCAAACCTGTCCTTGGCCCCCAAAGGTGCAGGTTTCCTGGATTTCCTTTCCCAAACACTGGTGAATCAACCAGTGGTTCCATTTGTTTTAAAGGATCTGTTTGAATTAATGACATTCAGTTGTGTTTGATTGAGGGGATGCTGAAAACATACGCTGTTTGGGGGAGCTTGAGAACAGGTTTGAGCGATCCTGCTATAGTAGATGACATAATGTTTTCTTTTGTAAAATTAGCAACAGTTTATAGAAAGAAACAACAAATAAAACCAATTGCCCTCAAACTTAACACGTACAAGCTCTAAAGATTAGCTGTAACACAATATGGTTTTGTTCCCATATTCAGGAGTTAGTGCATTATAGGAGTTGGTTACATGCATAGATTACTGGCTACATGGAGTGGCAGACAAAGATGGTGGCGCCAATAGTTTAATTTAGCAATGCATTCATGTCCGTCTATGCCGTATACTTGAAGCTGGTTTAAAATTGCTTTTGAGATTCAATATGGCAAGGATTTTGAATGCTAGAAGACATCTCCAACCAGGGTTGTAACTACAGGGGGGGCAGAGGGTGTAGTTGCACCAGTGCCAAGCATCCAAGGGGGCCAGTCTCTCCCAGGGACCACTAGCTTCTAGTTATGTCTCTGTGAAAGTATTTTTGTGGAAAGGGCCCAAAAAATGTTTGTACCAGGGTAATTCAATAACTATGCCACTGCTCTAACATATTAAAATGCAAGGTGTTATTACAATGGGACACTAACACCACACAAGCAAATAAGTATTCACATTTTACATCCCTAAATAATAAACCAAAACATGCTTTTAACAAATGTGTAAAATGCAGTGTTCAGAAAGAATTCATTCAATGTTGCTTGCACTTTTTATAGCGCTATAGTCAATTGATGTGATTAGTGACCATTGTTCTTGTATTTAGAAAGGCTTTAATCTCAGCTCATTCACAGACAGACAATTAGCATGAGCTCTGGAAAAGGCAGGAATGTCTGCTCTCTCAGAGCATGTGTAAGAAAATATTTTACGCCTCAGAAAACCAATACATTTTACTGGTGCTAGCATGAAGTACAGGGGAGTTTTGTGTATATAGCCCAGTTTATTTTTAGGTGAGTGTTCCTTTAAATGGATAAAGGTAAAAAGTAAAACACCAAATGGTGTTCATACTACCACTCAATGTGCCTAGGTACAAGTGAACCACTGTGTTCTGCATCATTCCATGGTGATTCAAGTCCACAGCTTTCTTAGAAAATCTAGAGCAGATCATGGCAAACTAAGAACCACCAGCTGTTCATGGCTAAAATTACCATCATCCCCAGACAACCAATAACATTTTATTGTGTAGTACTGACTGAAAAAATGTATTAACATTTAAACAAGCCTTGCCAGTTCCAGTCACTCTGCACACTGTTCTTCCCTCTCTCTCTCTGCCCATTTTATGGGAAATCCCTGCCTCCTCTTCTCCCCATCAAGCTTCACTACATTTTTAAGTGAATCATGTCATTTGGACATTCCTACCCACAGATCTTGGTGGACCTCCAGAGACTTGGGACAAGAAGGTTCAAAGGTATGCTCCATCCCAATTAAGCATTTAATCTGGCCTTTCCAGTTTCCTCTATCCTTCTCCTTCTTACCTGATGCTGTTGTACATTCATGTCCTCTGGGTTCAGCAGATATCCAGCAGGGTGGGAATTGTGGGTATGCGGGCCTCCTGTCCTGTACCCCCCCTCCATACCCTGCAGTGTGGGTACACCCCCACCCCCCATCAGCACCTCCACAGCATCTTCTGGGGTCAGTGGTAGTCCTTCTCCTCCCATCTGTTGCTGTAGGGCTGCCATCCAGTACAACTCCTCCAGGCTAGGGCGGGGAGGTCCAGCTGCCTCAGCAGGGTCACTGAAGGTGGGTGATGGTGGTACAGAGCTGCATGGGGTGGAGCCAAGGGATGGAGGAGGGGCCAGACGGGTTGCCCGCGGTTCAGGAGGCTCCCTCTTCACCTCAAACTTCATCAGATCAAAGTCATTGAGGTATTCAAGGGCCAAGGGAGTACTGGGGAGATCTGAGAGCGCCATCTATTGTGAGAGAGAGATAGGGAGAGAATATTAATGAGTAAATTACGTGATAAGGAATGTCCTGGGGCCTTATGCACAAAAGAAAAGCGAAGTAATTGTGAGATAAATCCAACTGCACCTTAAGGAAAAATGAAAATGTCCCTTTGACTTAAATGGCGCTATTAACCCATTTGATGCAAGTCATCTTCAACACATTGCTTGAAAGAGCATTAAAGGAGTTAAACGCAGTTTAAATCAATGGGAATTTGAGAATTTGTCTTTGACTTCTACAGTGTAGCTGGTTTGCACCAACATTTTTCCACTTTTCTTGTGAACATAAGGTCTGTAAGACTCTTTTCACATGGATGATATTGGTGCATTGTCAACAACACATGTCCTGTGGAGCATTTTCACACAGACAACATGTGCTGCAGTCATTGCAGAGGGATGCAACATGCTGTAATTCTACTCCAAGTGTATTATGAGTTTCAATGAAATCACACACTTATCATGCTCAGCTGGGTTTTACCTGTGATTTTATCACTTCTATTTAGATTGAGAGAATGGAATGCTGGGAAAACCTTGCTGCAATGTAGCACCAAGTACATTGCCCACCACAGTGCTAGAGTCATCTGTGGATAGATAGTATCTGACCTATTGGGCCATATGTATAAAAGAGAAGTGTAGAAATTATAGGACAAACCAATGAAACTAAGGGCTTTACATATAAAAGCAAGCTGTAGCAATTCTAGGCAAACCATCTGCGCAATGGGGGTTTTAACTCTATTAATTTTAGAGCGGTAAAGAGGAGATGGTAAAGAAAGGTTATGAACTGTCAGTACCAGGAACATCCTACCTGCCAAGTATATTCAACAAATTGATATTTTACATATTGAATATAAATCTCATACTTACTAAGTGTAAAACCCCTACTTACTGAGTGTGAAATGCCTGCATACCAAGGGTGACACTTCTACATACTGAATGTGGGATTTCCTACCTACTCAGTGTGAATCTCCTACCTACTGAGTGTGAATCTCCTACCTACTGAGTGTGAATCTCCTGATGACCTGATGATTGTGAATCTCCCACCTACTGAATGTGCATCTTTTACTTACTGATTGTGAGTCTGCTACCAACTAGCTATGAAATTTCTATATATTGAATGTAGATCTCCTACCTACTGAGTGTGAAACTCCTACCTACAGAGTGTCAATCTCCTAACTACTGAATGTGAATCTCATACCTACCGATTGTGAGTCTACTATCTAGTGAGTTTGAAACACTTACATACTGAGTGTGGATCTCCTACCTACCTAGTGTGAATCTCCTATCTATTGAGTTTGAATCTTCTACTGAATGTGAATCTCCTCCCGACTGATTGTGAGTCTACTACCTACTGAATGTGCAACACCTACATACATACTACCTAAATAGTGTGAATCTCCTACCTACATAGTGTGAAACTCCTGCCTACTGAGTGTGAATGTTCTACCTACTGAATGTTGATCTTCTACCCAATGGACGTGAATCTCCTACCTACTGATTGTGAGTCTGTTACCTACTTAATTTGCAACACCTACATACTGATAGTGGGTCTCCTACCTAAATAGTGTGAATCCCCCACCAACTGAATGTGCATCTCTTACCTACTGAGTGTGCGTCTACTACCTTCTGAATTAGAGATGCCTACATACCGAGTGTGGCTTTCCTACTTACTGAGTGTGCATCTACTTCCAACTCGGTTTGAAACTCATACCAAGTGTCCATTTTCTACCTAAAACATCTACCCACCAAGTGTGACTTACTGACTGTAAATCTCTTACCAAATGAGTGTAAAACTTCCTATGCATTGATTGTTAATCTCCTACCTATCACATGTAAATAATCTTACCAAGCACATTTGAATCTCCTACCTACCAACTATAAAACAAGAACCTACCAACTAAATATCCTACCAACCAAGTGTGGATATCCTACCAAACAACTGGGAACTAGTAACTACAAATAAAGAATCTCCTACCTAATAATTTGGAATCTCCTAACTACTGAGTATAAATTTCCTTCCTACCACGTGTGAATCTCTTACTTATCAAGTGTGCATCTTCAACCTATTAAAATAATAAGAGAGGTGTGCAAGAATGTGCACAAAAGATAATGTGTTCTTGGGGTGGTTCCCACCCAGAAACATCTCAATCTCATCTTTTCTTTCCCATGTAAAATAATGGAGGACAAATGCCCATATTTACATAGGTTTTGTCCCATCCACCAGGACATCTCCCAGAAAAACATTTAAGCATAGTACAGGTGTCATCAATGAGGTGAATTTGGTCTCCGTAGACACACATAAAACTAAGGGTTCCAAATCTGGTTTATTTGAAAAAAGGGACAAATGAAAGAATGAACCAGTGTGGCTACATGGGGTTTTCCTCTAATACCAGTGACTGCACTATTAGTTATACAATACAGCATAAGAGTATTGTAGTTTATACCAGAAAACACTCCACCATCGTAGAACTTTAATGCCAGCAAGCACCATACTGTACATCTGCCCACTGTATGAGTAAGGAATATCACTGTGATGGCGACAAAGTTGCCTGCCCCATGTTAACTGTTTGAGTGCCAGATGGGGTGCACAACACTTTGCAAAGCAATACGTTGTGCCCCCCTCTGCACTCAAAGGGTTAATACATGATGTAGATTTTGGCACTGAAAAAGGAACAATCTGAAATGCCCATAGACTGCCCCATTGCCCTCCCCTTAGCACAAAAGGCATTACAGGGAAGCTTATTGGCATATGTAGCTTAGTAAATTGCTGTTAGAGAAATACATGGACATAACAGAAGCCTATACGTTTCCTAAAATACATCTGGGGTTTGTTGATGGTTGGGGTAGTATTGATATGCATATGGAAAGACTGATAAGTATATGCACATTATTTTCTCTGTAATGGAACAAGATAATGAAATAATTGATCAAGCAGCTCATAAGAACAAATTATCTTGCTTTCTTATTTCTAGGGGGCACTTTTCAAACACTATTGTTATTAGACGTCTACCAACCCAGTGAAAATCTCCAACTGAGTTTCTCTCTTACCAACTGAGTGTGGATCTTCTACCTATATCAAATGTGGATCTCTTATGTACCAAACAAGGATCTTCTACCTACTAAATGGGACTCTGCTTTCTAGCTATTGTGAACAGACTACCTATCTGAATCTCCTGTCTAATGATAGTGAATCTCCTTCCTCCCCATTATGAATTCCCTTCATGGCCAGATTGAATCTAGCTACTAAGTGTGACTCTTCTATCTAATGAATGTGAATATCCTTCCTAATCAGTATAACTCTCCTTCCTACCCAGTGAGAATCTTCTACCTACTAGGTATGAATCTGTATCTAATGACTGTGAATCTCCTTCATACCTATTGTGAATATCTTACCTATTAAGTTTGAATCTCCTATCTGATGATGATAATTATTATGATGATTATTTTTATTATTATCATTCATTCTATGTTCTACAATGGAGTACATAGAACACTGAACAATGGGGTACAATAACTAAGCATATTCACAACCAACATTAACTTGCATTGGAAACAGAGGAATAAGATTGTGACTCTCCTTTCTACCCAGTGGGAATCACCTACCTACCATATTTGAATCTCCTATCTAATGGTTGCGAATTATCCACCTACTAAGTTTGAATCCCCTATCAAACATTTTGAGTTGACTGAACCCTTTTGCTTCAAATAAGCTGGAGCACTTTCATTGGCAGAGATTTCTGGCCAATGAGAGAGCTGCAGCTTACATACAGAAAGCCTCTGTCATCGGAGGAGGCTGGATATAGAGAGGCAGAGCAGCAGACTGCGGTACAGATCTGGTAACCGCAGTCTGCCCGGAAGTAGGTAAAGAGCTGTATTTATTCTTTTAATGTCTCCAAACAATAAAACTATTTAGGCAAAGTTGTAAAGGGGTGAAAGATCCCCTTTAAATATTAAAATGTTAGTTGGTACCTGTAACATAAGACTATAGTATTATTATTATTATTTCGGGTAGCATATAAAGTAATGTAATCAGATACAATTTTCCTAGAAGAAATTAAGTTATGATGCTTATTACAAGATAAATCTAAGAGAAAATAGTATTACACTGCATGAAATGTTTTATCTGCTACACACCCAGTGGAAATCATGGAACCCACAAACACACACCGTGTGGCCTTGCAGCCTTCTTCCACTGTCCACTTTTACTTATGTTCTGTGGAACCCTTTGTAGTTATTCAGGAAACTGTGGGGTTCCACAGTCTAAGAACCATTGATCCATCATATTTATAAAAGCAAACTGGAGCTATTCTGGGGTAAACCATATGGGACTAATAACATTGCTCTTAAATTAAATTGGGCTTCAAACCCCTTGAATGCTAGAGAGGTCTCCAATGCATTGCAAAGCAATGCATTGAAGACCTCTCTAGCATTCAAGGGGTTAAAAAGCTCTATTCAAGTGCAGGAGAATTTAGGAATTTTTATTTGTCCCCTTTATTGCATTTGGTTTACTCCAGAATATAAATAAGGCCCCTGTACTGTAATGACAGTATATCTCCTACCTGTAAGTATGACTCTCCTCTCCTAGTTACCACATAGGGAAATTCAGCCCCAGAGATTATATACATATATAAACACAGAATCTGATGTAGATGATCACAAATTCTGACTTTAGGCTGACCAGATCTCACCTTCAACCTAGGACACATAGGAAACAGGCATATTTCAATACTTCACTGAAATCAAAGCAGTCCTGCAGTATGCATTATTCCTATGCGTGCCCAGTTAAAGGTGAGGTCTGGTCAGCCTATGGTATATAGATGTAAGCAGACACCATTTTACATTTGAAATTATTTAATAAAAATGGTGAAGTGTAATAGAATGTGCTTTAAAAAGTTTGAGAGGCCAAACCCATCCAGAGCTCATTTTTGCTTGTTCCAATGAAAAAGTCCCTTGGATCTGTTGGTTTCAATTCAGAAGGCTCAGATTATTTAATTCAGTCATTAGGTTACTGTAATTTTTGAGTGAGGGAGCACTGTATGTTGTACAATAAAACATACAAAGTTCTATGAAATTACAATACAAATGCTCTTTAGACCTCATAAGTTTCCTTTTCAAGTGTTACTAGAATTTAATTTATTAATGCATCACTAGAAAGTATCATTACCCAAATGGTGTCTGCATAAATCTGTCAAATCAAGAGCTAGAAAGTAAAAATTAAATAGATGAATGGGGTACATTTTGGAACAAACCAATTGCACCATGGGGATAAATAAAAATTTCCATTGAAATAAATGGGGCTTTAAGCCCTTGAATGCTAGCAAAGTATTCAGTCTATTGCTTTGCAATGTGTTGGAGACACCATCCCCCACCAACATTAAAGAGATTAAAAGCCCCATTAAATCAGTTAGAATATGAGAATTTTCATTTTCTCCCTAAGCTGCTGTTGGTTTGTTCAGAGTTAAACCAGTTCATCATACATCAACCTCTGTGTTATCAGGGGTGCCACAAAACAACAATGATATTATGAAGAGCAGATCTTTATCTCTGAGCAGGGATCTCAAACATTTTAAGCTGTAAGTGGATCAGGGTGGAAGTGTGAAGGAGCTTTCAGGAAATGACACATCTAATAGGAACATGATTATCCACAGTCTGTACCTGCTCATTGGTCTCCATGTATAAGAACATCTTCTCACAGGATCTATGTGTCCATGAACCAAGGGGATCCCCTGTTATAACCCCTTCTGATACAGGGATATATTTCCCAAGACCTCACTTGTCCCATAACGTGCAGATAATTCCACCTCTGAGCTGTGTCTTATCCTGGATTTAGTGCTCAGTCCTGAGTGATACTGTCTGACAGCCCCCTCCCATACCATGCACTAGTCCACAGAGCATCACACAGCACTCAAATACAGAGAAGGGGGGGAGGAGTAATCAGCAAGGGAGTAAGAACACCTCCTCCCTATAATACTTATGAAAGGTGCATACTATAGGGCTGCATAAGAACCACCAGAGCCATAGAGTAGGTGTGGGCAAACAATGACCCCCACAGCTGTTGTTGCACTAAAATTCTTATCATCCTCAAATGAGGATGATGGGAATTTTGGTCTAGGGGATGCAAATTGACCACCCCCGTCCTAGGGTTGTTGTGGTTACCCTCCACTATGCACTTATAATAAGCAGACAGTATTAAAGGGAACGGATGGCAACCCTACAAGAGAAAGATATCCTTTACAATTTGAAAAAACGAAAACAGACTATAAATACAAATAAAAAAGTTAAAACAAAAATAGTGAGAGCAATCTTGAAGTGAGACTAAAGAAGGCAGGACAAATCACTAATCAACTTGCTTCGAGGTTACTGACTGTGCTTGTGGATATCAGCTAGATAGTTCTCAGAGCTATGGGGGAGAGACAGGTGGGAGGGAGCTTCATAGACACTGAAAGGAGGACATAGGTCTGACCTTCTCTATCAATGACAGGCAACCAGAATTACAAGGCTGGCATATGTGGTCTCCAAGTCCACTAAAGGGCCAAATATTATGGTTACAAATTCTAAACAATAGCTTAAAAATGGCTATTAACCGTCTAGATGCTGAATTGTCTCCAACAGATTGTCTCACAATGTGTTGGATAGCTCTCTAGAACCTAAGGGGTTGAAGTGAAACAATGTAAGTGTAAAGGGAGGTAGTCTCTGAGGTAAAAGAAAGGTATATGTGTGTGCGTGTCTTTATGTGTATGTATTTGTGTGTGTCTGTGCGTATGTGTGTGATTGTAGTGTATGTGTGTCTGTGTGGGTATATGGGAGTGTGAGTGTGTATGGGAGTGTGGGAGTCTGTGTGTGTGTGTGTGTGTGTGTGTGTGTGTGTGGGTATGGGAGTGTGTGCGTGTGTAAATTACTTTATATCAGTGAACAGACTGGGGGCCGCAGGAGAAACCCCTGAGGGCCGTATATTCCCCATGGGCTGCTTGTTATCTGCAATTGTTGTATAAGCTGTAGTGAGGGAGTATTCAGGCATTAAGGACTAGGTTGCTTACACATAACAATATACCTAGTAATAACACCAGAAAAAGGGCTCCGGGGTGCATCACAATCTCCAGGACTCTTCTTCTAGGGATGTGAGAAATATGAGGGCAGGTGTTTGACCTTCCCTTTAACCTTACCCACATATCTTACATTAAAAAAAACTAGTGTCGTGTCTCAAACCAACTGCACCATAGGGGACAAGTAAAAATCCCCATTGATTTAAATGGAGGTTTTAAGACCTTGAATGCTAGCGAGAACTCCGGTGCATTGCTTTGCAATGTGTTGAAGACCCCTCTAGCATTCACGGGGTTAAAAGTCCCATTTAACTTGATGGGAATTAATGGGATTTATATTTTTTAATTCCATGGTGTAAGTGCTTTGCCCAATAATAACTCCACTTTTCCATAAGGTCCACAAAGTCTGTGTAAATCATGCTAACGTAGGGCTCCATGCCTAGGTCCTCCTGTGCTGTCACCCATCCAGATCCACACTCACATATATTCTACAGATCTCTGCAAGGGTCCTTCAGAAGAACATTATAGTCTGCATGAATTAGGCACAAATTAAACCGGGAAATTACATGATATGTATATATGTGTATTTACACATCTATTTCTCCTTCTGTCATCCACTCTGTCCATCATCTACCCACTTTATTTTACTGTCTACAGTTATACTTTCATGTCACCCAAAGACAGTAGCCAGTAATCAATCAAGAGACAAACTGTGACAATTCTGTACTCAGAGAAGCTTAAACAGGCTGTCAAAAAAGAGAGAGATACAGACAGTCTTATGTGGTGATAGAGCCTACCTGTTGCATAGAGGGTTGTAACAGTGATAACCAGATACAAAATGAATTCAGAACAGGCACAGTGTAAGAGTGTAACTTACTGTGAGTGTGTAACACTGTGGTCAGCTCCTCCTCTTCTCACAAAAACCCATACGAGTCCTGGGCAAAGCCTGCTCTGCCCCTTTGTGATGCTCTACCTGCCTTGGTTTCTATCTAACTGTCCTGTCTGCTGCTTTTGCTTTGGGTGCAGGGGTTAAATAGCGGGCCCATGAGCTCACACTTATCTCATTAGGAGCTCTCCAATGGCTGCAGTCAGAGGCTGGATGAGGTGGGGGCAGAGGGCAACGAGGGGGGGTTAGGAAATTATTCACAGAGTGTTGGAGCTGTCAAAGCCAGGGCTAAATCTCTCCAATAAGGGAGGGGGAGGCAGAATGTGCGAGGTAGAGGGTGGGGAGATTGGCACAGCCCTGCCCATTCTACATGTAACTTCTACCCAGTGATAATGATTGATAGATAGATAGATAGATAGATAGATAGATAGATAGATAGATTCACTCCAGACCTCTAACTTGCAGTGTTGACGTATGCCAAGCAGTAGAAATGGGGAGCTAGATGGAGCTAAACAGATAGCTAGACAGACAGATCAATAGATTGATAGACAGATAGATAGCTATACAGATAGACAGACAGATAGATAGATAGATAGATAGATAGATAGATAGATAGATAGATAGATAGATACATAGATAGATACATAGATAGATAGATAGATAGATAGATAGATAGATAGATAGATAGATAGATAGATAGATAGATACCAGCTATAAAGCTAGATAGTTAGATAGATAGTTAGATAGATAGATAGATAGATAGATAGATAGATAGATAGATAGACAGACAGACATAGTGGCAGGCGGAGGGTAGGGAAACTGGTGCTGTCCTACCCAGTGACAATGATAGATCGATAGATAGATAGATAGATAGATAGATAGATAGATAGATAGATAGATAGACATAGTGCAAGGTGGAGGGAGGGGAGACTGTCACAGCCCTGCCCATTCTACATGTAAGTTCTACCCAGTGACAATGATAGATAGATAGATAGATAGATAGATAGATAGATAGATAGATAGATAGACAGACAGACATAGTGGAAGGCGGAGGGTAGGGAAACTGGTGCTGTGCCTGCTCATTTTACATGTAAGTCCTACCCAGTGACAACGATAGATAGATAGATAGATGATAGATAGATAGATAGATAGATAGATAGATAGATAGATAGATAGATAGCCAAACAGACACAGTGTGTGTGTGTGTTTACTTTGAATCTGGTACAAGCATATAAACTTTGCATGTATGCATAAAGATATAAAATAAAGTTTTCATGCACTGCCCATTGAGCATTATCACAGTACCGGAGAAAGTACCAACACCATGAGGGTAAAATTGTGTGTTGGCATGAGGTATGAGTTGTACATGTATGTGTAATATATGTTGTGTCAGTTAAACAGTGCTATAAAGTAATAAAGTATAATGAAAGAAAGAGTTTACAGTCTTTCTTTGTCTATATTGTATCATATTGTGTCATTGTGTGTTTTAGGTGCTTGTCTGTCATTATGGGCTGTAGATGTGGGTCTGTCATTATTGTTGTAGGTATGGGTCTGTCATTATGTGTAGTAGGTATGGGTCTGACATTATATGTAATAGGTGTCAGTCTGTCATTGTGTGTGTGAGTGCTTGTGTGAATCCTCTCTAATCCCCCTGTCACAGTTTGTTAGTGACAGGAGATGCATCTATTGTTTTGTTAGTGCGGTTACCCTGGGGTCACACTGACTACCTCCCCCCTCATCATGATGTAATGGTGCCTGCTTTCCCCCCTCCTGCACCTCATTCTCCGGATAATTAGCAGAATGAAGTGTTAAAGGGATTACACAAAACAATCCTTTAAAGAGAGATGGGATTAAACACACGCAGTGAGACACAGACAGTGTGTATATACAGAAAGAGGGGGAGCAGAGGGAGATAAAGAAGCAAAGAAAGAGAGGTAGGACAGACACAGAGAAGGAGAAGATGAGGAAATGAGCAAGAATTGATATGGAAAGGTTAAAATAGAGAAAGCATGTGTGGGATGGAGAATCAAATGGAGAGCGGCAGAAAAAAGTTATGTGTAAAGCAAGATATAAACAATGGAGGACATAAAGCTGAGAGAAGAGAGTGTGATTGAAGGATGGAGTATAGGCAAAGGGGAGGTTCAAGCATGTAGTGTGATGGGCAATAGTGTGTAAGAGAGGAGGGTAAATGGGAGATTGAGAAAGGAGGAAAACGAAAAGGGAGTAAGAGATGGGAGAGGCTGGAGTGTGAGGTAAGGGAAAACTAAGGCCTCTGCGCCATAAAAAACTGGGTGCGCAGATAACGTGGGTCCTTTAATGGATCTTAAAGGGATAGTAATGTTTCATAATAAAAGCAGCTCTAATTAATCATCATAGTATTTGGACTTTGGAGAGTGTTATTTCAATTCTGTCAGAGTTGTAGTTCCAGAGTAATTCAATGACAAAGTATCCTCCTCCCGCCCCTTTTACTGATGTCACAGTGTTCAGCCAGATCAGAAGGGAGGTGCCCAGGTAGACTGTAGAGAGGGACAATCTTCAATTAAGGTAAGGGAAAAACCTGAAAAGCTTGTCAAGGGGGGCAGGGCTTTCATTGTTCTCATAGGAATAAGAGTGTCCCCTTCTGTTATCTGTCTGGTCTATGGACTGCATTCCACATCTGAGAAGAGATTGCTTACACTAGGTAAAAGGGGCAGGAGGGGGAAACTTTGCTTGTGAATATCTCATAAACCATAAAGGTTTGAGAGATAAGACTTATATCATTCTTCATGTTTTTTTAATGCCTACAAAATAAAATAAAGTTAAAACGAAGTATTACTATCCCTTTAATGCCTAACTCATGGAATTTAATGGTATATTTCGGAGTTTTTGTTTTTCTTACAATGGGTGACAATGCACACATATTTATGGCCCAAGGTGGGATTTTTAGGAAGTATTTTTTTCATAGCACATGTAACTGAATTGCTTACCATGCTTGAAAAAAATGCCGGACACTGTTTGAACGGCCTCAATTGAATTGAGGCCTAAATGTCAGAGAAGAAGAAACTGGAGAGTCTGAAAACAAGGCGACTAAAATGTGAGAGACAGGGGAAGATGAAGTAAGAGACAAAGAGGAGGGTTGAGTATGAGAGATTCAGCTGAAGCCAGATAGTAAAGGAAAAAGCATGATTGAATGTGTGAAGAAACAGAATGTTACAGTGTAAGAAATATGAAAGGAAAGAGTGAGAGAGGAAAATGGACCTGAGAAAGAGAGGAAAATGGAGTGTTAAACTATGTAAAAGAACTGAAGATTGAGTAAAAAAAACAAGTGGGGGTTTGAAAGAGATGACAGGCCAGACATAAGTTGTAAAGTAAGAATGATAAAGTGTGAGGGTATGGAATATAAGAAGAGAGGATAAAGTCTGAGAGTATGAAGAATGATAATGTGTAAGAAAATGGAATGGGTGAAGTAGGCAAGAGAGATTATGAAATAGATGAAATGTGAGAGCAGAGAGAACTGCACATGAGATAGTAAAGGTAGATGAGAAATGTGATAGAAAAGAGAACAAAGCATGAGAAAGGAGTGGTGGAATGTAAGTGAGTGTGAGAAGTGTGCAAAGTAGGGAGGACAGAGTATGTGGGATGGCATGAAAATGACAGGAAGAGGATGGTGAACTGAGCAGGAGGAGAAGGTTTACTGTAAGTAAAAAGGGAGTACTGAATGTAAGGTGGGTGGTTTGTGCGAAAGGAGGAGTATGAGGTATGATACACAGGGTTAAGAATGAAGTGTAATGAAGAGGGAATGGAGAATGAGAAAAGTTAGGGAGTGTTTGGAATTGGGGAAGGATGAAGAATAAAAATATGAGATGAAAGAAGGATAAAGGAATGTTGGGGGTGAAATGTGGGGAAGTTTACAAAACTATAGTATGAGACTTGCCTGGAGTGTGAGATGAGGGTGAAGGGAGAGTGGAAAAAAAAAGAAAATGATAGTGTGTGCTGTGGAATTTGGGCTCGGGGGTGATAGAGGTGAGTGTAAAACCATGGCTGATGGTAAGAGGGGAGGAATAAGTGTGGGTATGAAGGTAGGATTGAATTTGAAGAGGTAGTAAAAGTGGGAGAAAGGTGAAGGATGTAGCGTGAAATAGATGTTGTTGAGTGCAAGAAAGTTAGGGTTTGATAACTAAAGATAGATGAATGAAGTGTGGGAAAGAGGGGAGCATGAAATGCGGGTATGATGTGAATGAGAATACTGGAGTGAGAGAGAGAGAGAGAGAGAGAGGAAGGGGGGAAGAATGAGTATGAGGAAGAGGTATGGGTAGAGGGTGAAAAACTATGGAATGTAAGTAGGGGTGATTATATAAAAAGAAAGGTACCAGGTCACCTTATTCGTAGTGGGCAAAGTTCCAAAAATATAAAGCCACTTATCAAAAGGTACCAGGTCACCAGAAATAGGCACTGGGTTACAGACCTGGCATGAAGTGGCTAGAGATCAGCTCAGTGGGTTAGAGATAGTGAGAGGATGAAGTGTGAGAGAGGGAGCAGGCCATAGTGTGAGGAATTGGAGAAGGCTGTAGTCACCTACAGCTGTATGTTTATGTATTGACACTGTGGTATGTTATGTGAGAAAGTATCAAATGACTGGTAGAGAAATGGGAGGGTGGAGTGTGACAATGATTGGAGGATTCAGCATGTGAAAGAGGGGCAAAGTGTGAGAAAAAGTAGAAGATGGAGTTTGAGAGAGTAGATAGAATGTGAGAAAAGAGATGAAGTGAAAAAACAGTGAAGATAGAGTGTAAAAAAGGGAGGATTCTGGAAAGATTCAGTTTGCTGAAAAAAGCTGATGATTTGAATGAATGAATATGTTTATTTATATAGTGCCACAAGTGTACGCACCGCTTTACAATTTAAGGGTTTAAACAATACAGGGCTACAGGTGCTTTGTAGATTGAAACATTGGGTGGGAGGTTCCTGCCCGAAAGCTTACAATCTAAAGTGGTAATGGGAGACATACAGAGTACATAAGGGTCAAGTACTGAATACAGTGCTAGTTCTGATGATGATAGATGACATCAGTAAAGTAAATAATTTATAAGAGCGTTTATTGTACAACATCAGTGCCTTCTAGCATGTTGAGATTTTATCCATGAGGTGCATTTTTAAGTGAGATTTGATGGTTATCAGAGGTGCAGTGGTGTAGGTTGGATGGTAGAGCATTCCATAGATATGGAGCAATGAGAGAAAAAGGTTTGATACGTGACAGGGCTATAGATACAAAAGGAGCTGAGAAAAGACAATCAGTGGCCAACCGTAAGTGGTGGGATAGGGTGTAACGGGAGATCAGAGTGGAAATGTAAGAAGGAGTACAGGAGAGAAGTGTCTTGAAAGAGAGAAGTAAGATTTTGTAAGATATTCAGAGTTTGATAGGCAGCCATTGGAGAGTTTTGATAAGGAGTGGGGCAGGGACAAACCTAGGTGACAGAAGAGTAATTCGTGCTGCAGCATTCTGTATAGATTGAAGAGGATGGAGATGGGAGGCAGGAATGCCAGACAGAAGAATGTTGCAATAGTCCATGCGGGAAAGGATGATTGTGTGTATAACAATTTTAGCTGTGGAGGAGCAGAGGAAGGGACAGATTTTAGCAATGTTACCCAAAACAGACAGGATTTATCAAATGGCATTAATATGAGGGGAGAATGAGAGAGACTTGTCAATTGTCACCCCTAGATACCGCGCTTCTGATACTGGATTTATGGTAGTGCCATTTACAGTCACCTGGAAGGGCACTACAGGGCCAGGCATAGGTGGGATGAGGAGTAGCTCAGTTTTAGACATATTGAGTTTGAGGTGCCTATGAGCCATTCAGTCTGAGATAGCCGAGAGGCAATCTGTGATTTTAGCCTGGATATCAGAAGTCAGTCGAGGTGCAGATAAGTAAATCTGGGTGTCATCTGCATAGAGGTGATATTTGAGACCAAATTAGTTAATAAGATCACCAAGTGTTATTGTGTAAAGAGAAAACAGAAGCGGTCCTAGAATAGAACCCTGAGGAACCCCAACAGAGAGTTGGACGGGAGAGGATGAAGAAGTGGCAGAGGAGTCACTGAAGGATCTGTTAGCTGGGCCGGATTTGCCATTAGGCAAAGTAGGCACCTGCCTACCGGCGCACGCCAACGAGGGGCGCCTGCCATTTGTATTTTTTTTTATATTCTTTTTTTTTTTAAAAAAACTATCCACCTCTCTGGCTGCGCCGGCGGCACCCACTCACATTGCCCGCCCCCCCAGTCTTGTACCTGATGGAGCTCCCTCGTCGCCTCTTTAGGAATGCAGAGCGCTGGGAGATGGCATCATCTCCCAGAGCTCTGCATTCCTGAATAGGAGACCGCACGGGAGCTCCATCAGGTGCAAAACTGTGCCAAAGGAGGCACATACAGATCTCCTGCCAGGGAGGTAGGAAATGGACAACGGGGGTAGGCAATGTGAGGGCAATGTGGTGCTAATGGGAGGCAATGTGGAGCTAATGGGGGGCAAGTTGGAGCCGATGGAGGGCAGTGTGGAGATGGTGGGGGCAAGTTGGAGCTGATGGGGTGGAGGGCAATGTGGAGCTGATGGGAGGCATTGTGAGGGCAATGTGGAGCCGATGGCGGGCATTGTGAGGGCAATGTGGAGCTGATGGGGCAATATGGAGCTGATGGGGTTATTGTGAGGGCAATGTGGAGCTGATGGGGGATAATGTGAGGGCAATGTGGAGCTGATGGGGGGCATTGTGAGGGCAATATGGAGCTGATGGGGGGCATTGTGAGGGCAATGTGGAGCTGATGGGGCAATATGGAGCTGATGAGGGGCATTGTAAGGGCAATATGGAGCTGATTGGGGGCAATGTGAGGGCAATGTGGAGCTGATGGGGGGCAGTGTGAAGGCGGTATGGTATATGGAGATGATGGGGCAGTATGGAGCTGATGGGGGCAATATGGTATATGGAGTTGATGGGGCGATATATGAGATGATGGTGGCAAGCTGGAGCTAATGGGGGGCAATGTGGCGATGATGGGGGCAATGTGAGGGCAATATGGAGATGATGGGGGGGCAACGTGGAGATTAGGAGCATTGTGGAGGTATCTAGTGCAGATGGCCCACGGGGGGCGGGGGGGCGCTTCAAATTTCTGTGCCTACAGGCTCCTGAGATGTAAATCCAGCCCTGTCTGTTAGATAGATAAGAGGAGAGCCAGTCCAGTGCTGTGTTATGTATTCCTAAGGAGTGAAGAATGCTGAGGAGTACAGCATGATCAACAGTGTCAAAAGCTGCTGAGAGATCAAGGAGGATAAGTATTGAATAGTGACCTTGAGATTTGGCAATGTGAAGATCATTGACTACTTTTGTAAGAGCAGTTTCAGTGGAGTGAGCAGTGCATGGCACTCTATGGTTTAAAAGGATAGTAATGTCTCTTTAAAAGACTTTTGCCGCGTCTTCTGTATATTAATAGTAACAGACTATGCTATGTCTACTTCTTACTTGTGTATAGTTGAAAAGTTATTCAGTGCTAAAGATCCAACTCCCCCCCCTTTCTGGCCACCTCCCTCTGAATCTCAAATATGGTTGTGCGACTCAATGGCTGCAGAGAGGGACAAACTTAAGTAAGCAAAGGGAAATCCTGCCCTCCTTCGTCAAGCGGAGCAGGATTTTCCTTATACTTAGGAAAATCCTCAGGAAACTCAGGAAAATCCTGCTCCGCTTGACGAAGGAGGGCAGGATTTCCCTTTGCATACTGAGGTTTGTCCCTCGCTGCAGCCGTCCGGACCAGACTGCAGCTTCAGAGTGACGTGGCAAGAAGGGGCAGGTGAGGGATCTTTAGTGCTGAATAACTTTGAACTACACAAAAGTAAGATCTTAGACATAGCGCAATCTGTTACTATTAATATACAGAAGACTCGGCGAAAGATTTTTAAAGACACATTACAATCCCTTTAACATGCTGGTATAAGTCTCTCTCACGTAATCTCTTTTATTTTGTGCTTTCCACTTCTACATGTCAAACACACAGACGCATAATATTACAATTCTGCCCAAAAGGAAATAACAAATACCACTGAATTAATGGTTTCTGAACCAGACAGGGGACGGTAACACGTTGTGAAGCAATGTCCTCTGGTCCTTAGAGGGCTACATTTGGCTTCTAATGCTCTGAATACTGCAGATATTCAATTTAATACCTACACAGCACTGTAAAGCTCCTACACTAATTCCAGGGTGGCCACAGCCCACACTTCTACACTACAGATCCAGGGGACCAGCAAGAGCCAGAACCTCCACACACGGGGGGCAGCTATCACTGTGTCAGTGTCGCCTGTGTGTGTGTGAGTATGTCTGTTGCATGTGTGTGTATGTCTGTTGCGTGTATGTCTGTTGCATGTGTTTATGTCTGTTCCATGTGTGTGTGCTTGAATGTCTGGTGCCTGTTTGTGAGCATGTCTGTTGCACGCATGTGTGTCTGTACATGTCTGTTGCGTGTGTGTGTACATCTGTTACATGTGTGTCTACATGTGTGCATCTCCGGTGTGTGTGTGTATGTATGCATGTCTTTTGCATGTTTCTGCCGCTCACTGTGTGTATGTGTCTGCCCGTGTGTTGCATATGTCTTTGTTTATCAGTGTGTCTACATTTCAGATGCATAAAACATTTTAAGTTTTAACCCCCTGAGTGCCAGAGGGTTATGCAATGAGTTGGATACCACTCTGGCACTCAAAGGGTTAGTAGATACAGGTGCACGGTAACATTGAGGATTTTTCCAGTAACAGGTTACCTTAGCGACTTTACTAGAGTCTGTAATTCTTTTTCCTGCTTTGTGGTACTCTCCATGTACTTACTATGTAGAACTGGTGCAGTTCTGGAACAAGTCAACTGCACTACAGGGGACAAATAAAAATTCCCCAAATTCCCTTTGCTTTAAATGGGACTTTTATCTCTTTGGATTCTGGAGTGCTCTCCATTGAATTGCTTTGCAATATGTTGGAGACCTCTAGCATTTAAATGTTTAACTCAGAGTACCAGAGGAGTACACAACACATTGCTTTGAAATGCATGGTGTCCCCTGTGGCGCAGCTGGTATGCCACAAGTTTGTTCCAATTTTTGCTACTACATCAGGCTCACTGTGCTCAGGACTGTGTTTCACTCTGTGGCTGTGTGATTGGAGAGGTGGGGTTTGTTCTGGAAAATGATTCAACAAATACAGTCCCCACCCCCACCCCATACTCACTCACGTACACCTGTGGGAGAAACTTCTGTACTGAATGAGGGGCGATACACACACACACACATATACTCAAACATAAACATACAAACACACACATATTCACACATGTGAGGGAGAAAGTTCTGTACCGAATGAGGAGTTATACACACCCATATACAAACACACACACACACACACACACACACACTTATACACATGTGAGGGAGAAACTACTGTACTGAATGAGGGGTGATACACACAGCCACACGCACCGGAGGGAGAAACTTCTGTTTTCAATTAGGATAACACACATATACAAACACATACTTACACAGACATACACACACACTCTTACACATATACGCACACTTACATGTACACACACACGCACACAAATCATAGATAAACTTCTATACTGAATAAGGGGTGACACATACACACACGAGTAAGCAAAATCTGTACTGAATGAGACACAACACATACACACAATCACACACATATATACAAGTGAAGAAGAAACCTCTGTACAGAATGAGGGGGTGACACACACACACGAAACACAGACGCACACATACATAAAACATGTGAAGGAGAAACTTCTGTACTGAATGACGAGACGCACACAAATACACAGATACATACACATATGTACAACACATATCTATGCACACAGACACATACACACACGCACGAGGGAGAAACTTCTGTTCTGAATGAGAGGTGACGCACACATAAATACACGGACACACATACATATATACAGCTACATAGTTACGTACAAACACACGTGAGGAAGAAACATCTATACTGAATAAGGGGTGACATACAGACATACACAGACACACACGCACACATGTGAGGGAAAAACTTCTGCATTGAATGAGGGGAGACACATACAAGCAGACATACCAATATACACAGACACACAAATATACAAGTGAGAAACCACTGTACTGAATAAGGGATGACACACACATATACACACTCACATTTACACACACACAAACACACGTACACATAAAGCTTCTGTACTGAATGAAGTGTGCTATACACACAATCAATGTCCATTTGTACCATATACATGAAAAAGCAGTATAAGAAAAATGCTTATAATAAGGTGAACAAACTTCCCTTTAATACGGTAATTTATTCTGCTTCCTATGTGACCTACAGACTGAAAATGTTCAGAAGAATTCTGCTTTAACCATTTGAGCGCCATGTTTCACCTGACAAAAGACAGCCATTCTGTTACATTATATAGGAGACATCAGTTAATGGCAACAGTTCTCCATAGAATGTGATAGTAACTGCTCCATCACTTCTGACAGTTTGAAGGTTATATAACTGAATAAAACAATACAAAGCTTTGGAAGTACCCTTGTTGAACTCAGCAACAAAAACTTTACTCTCCCTTTAAACCAATGGTTATCTCCCATGGTGTAGTTGGATTGCCTCAGAACTGTTACACTTTCTTTGGCCATATAGCCCAAAGTGTAGCCATTACAAGAGAAATTGATTAGAAAATGTTGCTGTTGAACTAAATGAATAAAGGACATCTAACAATAGTCAAAATCGAAATCATTTATTTAACAATCTCTACTATCATATTCACGTGTGATGCTCCAAAAGACACAAACATGCGTCACAGTATTATGTCAAATTCAGCATATAGTAGAATGGCAGATCACTGAGATCTGGAACATGGATCTACCTACTGGGAAAGTACTGCAATGACTTGCAGTTTGTTAGATTTGTAGACTCTATGATGTAGCATCTGGTGTTCTTCTAGCAATCCTCTCACATTGGGGGAGTGTAAAAGAGGTCAATCCACAATGGCATTACTCATATATAATGACTGACACCCACGTACGTTGGCCAGTTGTTGGATGTTGCAAGGTATTTCATAACCTCCAATGTCACTTTTCTGAATGTTCTGCATTGGGGAGCCCATAGAACATTATACCGATCAAGCATGCTACAACTTTGATGCATTCTGAGATGAACACATCCTAGTTCCTGAATGCTGCAACATCGTACAACATTGCACTGTGCATGCTTTACAAGCCTATAGACATCAGGCTTTAGAAAGCCTGCATTTTGTCGCTCGTATGAACAGGGCATTGGCATACATTACTCATACATATAAAGATTTGGTTGCTATAAAACACGCAGTATGATCACTTAGCAATCAGATTGTATGTTTATCTGTGTGTTTATGGGCTACTTAAGTTTGGACTGGGATGAGATCATGCCAATCCAATCCACACAATCTGCCCCATACACAGGAAATCCCCTGGAGACATGCAGCTAAGTGTAAAAGGGGCATAACATAGTTTAGAAGAGACTTGTAGCCTTTTACTTGGTGGGAGTTTGAATTGGTAGAGGATTTGGGAATGGTTAAGGATTGGGTTAAATTTATGTTTCGGGGCATCCATTTTAATTTGCTTATCGGTAGCATTGGAGGAGAGTGCAAGACAATCATTTCTGTCCCCATACAGCATTGATTTTGTGTTATATAAGGGTTATTGGTACAGGACCTTAAAAGTTTGGGCTATGTTTTAGGGGAATTTTTACTAAACACAACATTGATAAGCAGGATCTTAGTCTAGGCATGGAAAGTTAGGGTCAGATAACTTGATATCAACAAGCAGATGGTTTAACATTGGAACACTTCTTTTAAAGTGATAGTAATGTTTCACAAAAAAAACAGCTCTGAATAATCTTCATTGTATTTGGGCCATTGAGAGTGTTATTTCAATACTGTCAGAGTTGTAGTTCAAAAGTAAATGAATGATAAAGTATCCTCCTCCCGCCCCTTTTACCTAGTGTAAGCCACCTCCCCTCAGATGTGAAACTGGTCTCTAGACTGGACAGGTTCCAGGAAGGGACAATCTTTTTACTGTGAGCATAAGGAAAACCCGGCCCCCCTTGACAGGTTTTTCCTTATTCTCACTGAAGATTGTCCCTCTCTGAGATCCATCCGGACAGTCTTGTTGTGCTGAGTTGAGCAGTGTTACATCAGTAAAAGGGGCGGGAGCTGCTTTTTTTGTGAAACATTACTATCCCTTTAAGGACAGGGCTCCTGGGGAAGCTTGATGGAAGATCTTATGTCCATAGAGAAGAAAGATTTTTGGGTCCATCCTGCTGGAATGTCAGTAATGAATGCTGTGGCGCAGACAAGAAATGTTATGCTGAGCATGTCATATAAGTATCAAGGACCTAGATAGGTAAATTAGATTTTGTAATTTTTTTAGATTATTACTAACTGTTCTTAATCATGTTAAAATTAAAGCTGTCACCTTTTCTATATTCAGTGTTAAATGTGCCTCTGTCTTTATTTAATGATAGAAAGAAGGGGATTATGGTAAGATAAGTTCTAGGAAATTATTTAACAATACCTATCATGCAGTCTAATCAATGAGCTACGGTGTTCCCTGAATTTGTTCTGTCACTAGGCTTTATGCACCAAAGAAAAGAGGAGCAATTCTGGAAACCAATTATACATTGTGAAACAACTAAAAGTTTCCATTGATTTAAATGGTGCATTTAACCTTGCTAGGGGTTTGAATAGGCCACTAGTTGGAGGAAGGTTCAGCAGTAGGTACTAGCTGGCTGGGAAGGCCCCAGGAGCCCTTTGCTTCTACCAGGCCCAAGATGAAGGCTGGAACCAAAGGGCTGTTGTATGGAAGAGGTGGGGACATAGGTCTGCGGTGTCAAAGCTGAATGGGTCTACACCAGCACACCTGCTTAGGGTTTACACAGACTGGCAGCAAGGTCCATTGGTTCACCAGGGACAAGCTGATACCAAAAGAAAATTGTGCCATTATCTGCATAATGTGCTCACCAGGTATACCCATTTTAGCAGCAAGAAGAGCTCTGCAGGGCTTTCTAGGGAACAAATTATCTTTGATAACGATTTGAACAGGACTAATGAAGTTGTAGTGTAATTAGTGTAAATAGTGTAGGTTTGCCTATTTTTGCTTGCTGCATCGATCCAGATCTTGTCCTTCAGAAAGCAGCCATTCATCCTTCAGGGGTCAGTCAAGGTCTCCGCAGCAGCCTGAGTTGAGGCGAGGAATCATTAGATGGCAGAAAGCATTCTAGTTCCAATGGCCCAAGACTGTCCAACCTCAGAGAAGTCACAGAGATTTCTTTCAATAATTTAAAATCTGTTCAGTCCAATCTATGTGATGTAATAAAGACATTGCAGAAGATAGAATGGCCATCCATTTTTGAGCTGCCTTTCCCTAACATAAGGGAATCCCCCTTGAGCTTGGTTCACAAGAAGGAGCCAGGAAAGTTCCAGACTATAAATCTATCTATTGTACCCGAAAGGGGATTCAGTCAATGACCAGATCACTAAGGATGACTGCTGGCTCTCTTTCAGTCAGTAATATGACTCTTGTGTGAAGGGTAGTCAACAGATACTTTGTTGATCTTGTTGTAGTTTTCCAGAACTTGCTAGCTGCTCCACAGATGACAGGCATGGGTGGACAATCCCACTTGATTCTGGTAGGGAAGCTGGCACATATACCTATTGTAGTTTTGCCAAGTTACATTGGTTATACTTAGCTTGGAATTTTACTAGCCAAGAGAATGGACTGGCTTAAAGCTGTATCCTTTCATCTTGACCCATGTTGTGAGTAAGGTTCATTCTCTTACTCCATGCCCAAACATCTCATGTATGAGATAACAGTTGCTAGGTAATTTTATCAGGGCTACGTTGCAGCACTTATTACAAAACCAAACTAACAGAAAACAAAAATTAAGTGTTTCAGTCTTCCACACTTTCACTAACAGTGATAGACCAACACATACACTGTTTTCCTTCAACATAAAGTAAAATGCAGGGTTCCCCAATGCTCCATTCTTGGTCCTCTTCTATTTCCCCAATGATCTGCCCATGGTTTGCAATGCACTGTTACAGTTCAGTACACTCAGAAACGGAAGGTTTTGGTAAAGCACAGTTTTATTTGCATACAATGAATAACAGTAACCCTCGCGGGTCCAGCATACAGATCAATGGTAAACTGTCACAGGACAGGTTACAATTATATGATTAACCCACACAGGTCCAGTATGTAGATATAATATACAATACTGACACAGGTCAGGTAAATCGCAAATGATACAGTCTAAATATGACAGCGTAAGGCCCAAGGTAGCTCTCTACGCAGAGAGTAACAACAGCGACTGGAATTATAAGGAACAGGTGAAGCCAGAGTAGAACTGGCTAAGGCACCATAGGAGGAAGGCTGCCAATGTGAACGCCCACCGGAGACTGCAAGATATCGTGAGCCAGTGCTTAGTGCTGTAAAGAATAACTTACACCAAACTCAGACTACAAATGCTGATACGAATGCCAAGCACCGCCCCTGAAGGGGTTAACGAACGCTCCGGTCTGCAGATGGGAAAAACCTGAGTCACCCAACTGAACCCAACCTCAGGAACGGCAGTAACAGACCAAGCGAACGTGGTGCAACTGGGATAAACTGGAGGGTAGCACAGGCACTATGAGTGAGCGGATCACGGACTGGACTACTATACGGAACCGAGGCAATCGGAGGTCTGGCAGGACCACTGAAGCATGAGCAACAGCAGAAGCAGGGTGACTGGCAAGCAGGAACAGTACAGGAACAGGAACTTCAGCCCAGCCGGGTCGGTACACAGAGCAGGAACGTCAGCCAAGCCGGGCTGGTACACAGAGCAGGATCGCCAGTCAAGCTGGGTCGGTACACGGAGCAGGATCACCAGTCAAGCCGCGTCGGTACACGGAGCACGAACGTCAGCCAGGCCGGGTCAATACACGAAGCAGGAACGTCAGCCAATCCGGGTCGGTACACAGAGCAGGAACGGTAAACAGGCAGAGTAGTCAGGTAATCCGGGTCATACACTGGTATGATATGAGAGTAATGGAACAAGCGCTAGGCAATGGATACACCACAAAAGGGCAGCGCATAAGTGACAGCCCAAGGTATTTAAAGGCTGTCACTGGGAGGAGCAAAGACAGCGCAGCCAATAAAGAGGTATCAGGAAGTAAATATGTCAAAATGTCGCCCGTATATCACGGGCACCGTGATATGCACCTACTGTGCACATGTATGAAGACAACACCACAATCTACACTACAAATCTATCACGGTGCCCGTGATTGCTGGCTTTTTCTGTCAGTCAGCTGTAAGGGCTCTCCATTGGTTGCCTGTGATTAGTCTGCCCAGTATTGCCTATATAGACTGGGCTCCTGCACCCTTTGAGTGCCCTTTTGTGGTGTCTCTATGTCAGTGATCACCTGCCTATGGATTCCTGTGTCTACTGGGCCTGCTTGTATCCTCTACTGCTCCAGTGTCAGAGTACTTATCCAGACAGCCAGTGACACTCCAGAGTGGTTCCTGTTTCCATTCCTGATCCAGTTTGGCTGATGTTCCTGCTTCTGTTCCTGATCTGGTTTGGCTGGCGTTCGTGCTTCCGTTCCTGATCCGGTTTGGCTCTAGTTGCTGCTCCGGTATCCTGTTCCAGCCTGGCTGTCGGTCCTGCTCCTGGATCCTGATTGACATTCTTCCCTCTGGACTATGGTCGCCTGGGGGACATTCTGACTACTGGATTCCTCCTTTGGTTGTACCTCTGGTACTAGGCTTAGGGCCTCCGTGCTGACCAGTACGTGTTACTGGTTTGCCCCAATATCACACCGGTTGCTTGCTGCCTCCATTACAGCACCAGTAGGGCCTCCATGTTGTCCAGTACGTGGTACTGGTTTGCTCCAATTTCACACCGGCTGCTTGCTGCCTCCATTACAGCACCGCTAGGGCTTCCATGTTGTCCAGTACGTGGTACTGGTTTGCTCCAACATTACACCGGTTGCTTGCTGCCTCCATTACTGCACCGGTAAGGCTTCCGTGTTGTCCAGTATGCGGTACTGGTTTGCTCCAACATTACACCGGTTGCTTGCTGCCTCCATTACTGCACCGGTAGGGCTTCCGTGTTGTCCAGTACACGGTACTGGTTTGCTCCAATTTCACACCGGTTGCTTGCTGCCTCCGTTACAGCACCGGTAGGGCCTCCGTGTTGTCCAGTACGCTGTACTGGTTTGCTCCAATATCACACCGGCTGCTTGCTGCCTCCGTTACAGCACCGGTAGGGCTTCCGTGTTGTCCAGTACACGGTACTGGTTTGCTCCAATATTACACCGGTTGCTTGCTGCCTCCATTACAGCACTGGTAGGGCTTCCATGTTGTCCAGTACGCGGTACTGGTTTGCTCCAATATTACACTGGTTGCTTGCTGCCTCCATTACAGCACTGGTAGGGCTTCCGTGTTGTCCAGTACGCAGTACTTGTTTGCTCCAACATTACACTGGTTGCTTGCTGCCTCCATTACTGCACCGGTAGGGCTTCCGTGTTGTCCAGTACGTGGTACTGGTTTGCTCCAACATTACACCGGTTGCTTGCTGCCTCCATTACTGCACCGGTAAGGCTTCCGTGTTGTCCAGTACGCGGAACTGGTTTGCTCCAACATTACACCGGTTGCTTGCTGCCTCCATCATTGCACCGGTAGGGCTTCCGTGTTGTCCAGTACGCGGTACTGGTTTGCTCCAATATTACACCAGTTGCTTGCATTACCAACTTTACAGCACCGATAGGGCCTTCCTGTTTGTCCAGTACGTGCTACCGGTTTGCTCCACATTATCATCGGTTGCTGATGCTACCTCCGTTACAGCACCAGTGGGGCTCCTATACTCTGTATCACCTTGCTAGGCTGCCTTGCCCAGTATATTGGCAAGGTCGGTAGAGCCTCCTTCATATTGTTGTTCCTGTCTCCAGGCTGCCTTGTCCTGTATATTGGCAAGACCAGTAGAGCCTCCCTTTTCTTGTGTTGCCAGTTTCCAGGCTGCCTTGCCCGGTATATTGGTAAGGCCGGTAGAGCCTACTTCATCTCGCTGTAGCAGTCTCCAGGCTGCCTTGCCTGGTATATTGGTAAGGCCGGTAGAGCCTACGTCATCTCATTGTGCCAGTCTCCAGGCTGCCTTACCCGGTATTTGGCAAGGCCGGTAGTGCCTACTATATTGTATCATTGTTTGCTATACTATTAGAACCTGTCGTGTGTCTGTATCATATGTGTATGTTCAGGACCTGTGATAGTTCTTATTAACTTTTCAATAAAGTTGTGTTTTTATCTTAACTCTGTGTCTGACAGTCAAAACAAACCATGACAAAATCCAAACAGATCACAACTTGAGGTGATATTATAAGATGATATCTCTGAAGTTGAGAACCATTTTTTCTTAACACACAGACAAAGTGGTCACTATGTTCTTTGGTACAAAGTGCAAATTACTTAAATTACTTAAAGGGATAGTAATGTTTCATAATTAAAGCAGCTCTAATTAATCATCATAGTATTTGGACTTTGGAGAGTGTTATTTCAATTCTGTCAGAGTTGTAGTTCAAGAGTAATTGAAGGATAAAGTATTCCCTGCCCCTTTTACTGATGTAACACTGCTCAGCCAGATCAGAAGGGAGGTGCCCAGGTAGACTGCAGAGAGGGACAATCTTCAATTAAGATAAGGGAAAAACCTGAAAAACATGTCAAGGGGGCATGGCTTTCATTGTTTTCATAGGAAAAAGATTGTCCCCTGCTGTTATGTCTGGTCTTACAACCAGATTCCACATCTACGAAGAGATGGCTTACACTAGGTAAAAGGGGCGGGAGGGAAAACTTTGCTTGTGAATATCTCTCAAACCATAAAGGTTTGAGAGATAAGACTTATATCGTTCTTCATGTTTTTTTAATGCCTACAAAATAAAATAAAGACAAAATGAAGTGTTACTATCCCTTTAAATTCCACAACAACCATTTAACCATTGTAAGAAAATCTAATAGTAACTTGGCGTTGATCAACTCCTACAACTATCTTGGCACCCCTCTGACACTCAAAGGGTTAAATTATTGGGAATTGTTTATTCCTCCCCAAAGGTGCAGTTCCACTTTTCTTTTGATACAAAAATGTATCTACATAGACAACACTGAGCAGTCATGGCTGCTTTCATCAAAGACAAAGGTTAGTAAATATTCCATAGGCAGTACTCATAAATCAATTCCGGCACCTGTCTTAGTGTGTCATTGTATTAGTACATTCTCCCTACTGCTTAATAAAGTGGGAGTAACATCTTATGGCATATTATGTTAGCCATTTTTTAATTTAAAATAATAGTTTATGAGAGGTTTAACTTTAAGTATTTATCAGTTTATGCAAATTAGGCAATACTGGCTGGCAGAGGCATATACCAAATACTAAGATTTAACACTCCCCTCTCTCCCAACTGCTACTGCTTCATATTCTTCCTTCACACCTCCTACTTATTTTAAGACCTGGAGAAAGGGGGTTCATAATCTCTTTATAGTCAAAACACTAATTAACTAAGTTTATTTTCACCTTTTGTGTATCAGAGCACATGGAGTGGCACTTGGAAATGAGCAAGATACAAGTAAAGAAAAGCAGTTCCAGTTCATGTGGAAACAAATACTTCCATGCACTCAATTGTGGATCCAATAGTAACAGCTACATCTTCTGCAACTACATGCTAAAAGTGATTGCTGTTGTCAATAATGTAGAGTGCAGGCTTGTGGCCTTCCTTTCTCACATGTAAAATCCCCAAACCATCCAAAGTGACTGCACCACATACAAAACATATTGACTATACCCAATCATAAAATCCAAAATCGTACCTTTATTCTTTCAATTAAAATACCTAATGGCATTCTAGGGCTGTAAGGTGTTGAAGTTAGTATTGGGATGAATACATTAGTATTGGGATGAATATTTAGTTGGGGCTTGTTGATCCAGGGAGGAGTCTGATTGCCATTTAGAATGAAATAGGAATTTTTTCCCCCCCATTTGAGGCAGAATTTTAAATTGCTAATTGAGGGGGGGGGGGTTTGCCTTCTTTTAGATCAACAATGGTAAACAGGAATAGGAAAGGGTTGAACTAGATGGACGCAAGTCTTTTTTCAACCTAAATTACTATGTTACTATATTACTATGTAAGGTTACAAATCAGGAGTTATTCACATTGGTAGGTGCAGATGCTGTCTGATCAATGCTTTTCACATTTTGAACGCTTATTTATGATAATGTAATACATTGATCAAACAGTATCTGCACCTACAAATGTGTATAACTCCTGGTTTCTACCCTTCTCCAACACTGTACTAAGGAAGAGGCTGGAGAAGTAGGGCTTTGGGGTTTGCCTGAGAGAGAAAGTGACTAGTAGGTGGGAGAATGGATTTGGAAAGGAGCATTAGCATGTGGTAAAGGACTCTCCAATAAGAGCTGAAGCAAGCCCACTGGAGGAGGGAATTCCCCAAGAGAGGGGTTTATGGTGGGGGGATTCCTCCTGGTGCAGATTCCAAGGTATCCAGTTAGGCAGAGGACAGGAATCTCTTCCAGTGGACTCTGTGGATTGCGTGGAGCAAAACACTTGCACTGGGAACAGGGAGATTAACACTTTGAGTGTCAGAGGGGTATGCGGCGCATTGCTGTGCAATACTTTGCTTACCTCTATGGCACTCAAAGGGTTAAAATAACATAAGGTTCTCCAAGGGAGAGAGCTCTTGAAGATCTTCTTATTATGAGAAAATGTCCACTCATTCTATTGGATGAATATGAGGCAAAGGGAGTCAGTGGTGGGGATCTCCAGTGAGAGACAGATAGAGAGTGAGACAGGTCTGTAGTATTCTTCCAAGGGGAGAAACCTATGGAGAAAACAGCACTGTGAATGGAAACTAAATTTATATTGGTTTTCCTGTTGGCTCCTGTTGATAAAAGTTTACATACTGTTTGTTGAAAACTTCTGGTACTCAGTTGAATTTGCTTTGCTGTACACAGTAATCTCAACACAAGGGGCTAGAAAAGCCTTTGGTGCAGTGAGCAGAGTGGTGCCAGTCACCCCATCAAGGAGGCACCCAGAAAACTCCTGTTACTGAACTGAAACGTGGATAAAGGTGTTACATATATACATACAGCCTTTAAGTGGAGGAATAAGTATACTGGCAATTGCAGATACAGAGCAAACAATCTATCTGTGTAGATAAATCAGACTCCTGTATGAAGAATTCGGACCTAGATCAATTATTTGGTTAGACAATTAAGAGCCATTTATCTTATGGGTATAATTTGTCCAGTAAATTCATCTTCCCTCGTTATTGGCACAGATAAGGCACAGATAAGTTTGTTGAAAGGCAACAATGACATGGCTAGAGCCCCATCTGCAGGTCTATATCCCTGGGAAAAGACCTGCCTCTAAAGCAGGTATTGCGTTGTGAGGACCAGCACAACAGCATGGGATTAGAATGGGAGTCTGCAATGGGTGACTCAGTTCTCCCTCGTTGATCACAATAGAAGAGGCTGAACTGAAGTCTCTCAGTTCAGTATAATAGGGCTGTGCAGGTAGTTCCCATAGACCTTAGTAAAAGGCTTTGCAGTCTGACACTGACTCTTTGGAAGCCATATGAGCAGCTCAAAAATTTTATGGCAGCGAACCACAAACTTCCAGGTTGCATTCCACACCACTGCCTGCAGAGGGGGCAATCTTCTGCCCCTCCTCCCCACAAATATTTGACAGGAGACATTCTGGAGCTGCACAAAGCAGCCATGGGCTTTTTACTACATCTGTTCCCATAGGAGCTCCCAATGGAGCAAACCTGGTAAAACATTATAATTGTTTGTTAAAGGGCAACTAGGGGTGGTTGTGAGTTTATAGTACTGTTAGTCCAAGATCTGGCAGACTCCTCATCATTTTAGTTGCCCTTTTACTCTTTGGGCACCAGAGGGGCGACAAATGTATTGTGTAGTGTAACAGATCCTACCCGTTACTGAGCCCTTGTCTGGACCTCAAACTATTTATTCAAAGACTATGGACATTTATTACTGTTTGGACTCTGTGCTGTGCCTTGGCATACAAACTGGCCAGCTATTCCCTAAGAGAAAGACTTAAATTCATAGACTTTGGATCACATAGTATGTTTAATGTATGGCGAACGTTTTAGTTATTGTATGTAGTATGTTGAGGGTTTACTCCAAGGGAATAGGCAGTGAGGGGTTAATTATTTCATTATGTATTGCAGACCCCCAAGCCTTTTGCTTAATTATTCAACCCCTGGCCATTGTTAAGGAAATGAATATTCTGGCCACTCAAGTCCTTGGAGTGAGAACTGTCCTGAGACCCCCCTGCTGTGTGTGTTAATCCATTCACACCCCTCAGTCTGTGAGTCACCTATTGTATAGCCTGAAACTCTGTTGCCAGCCCTTTGTATTATGTTGTGAGTTGATTACCTCTGTGAATGCTCTCATTGTGTCAGCCCTTGCCTTTTGTCTGATGTGTTTGATTTAATCAAGTTCCCTATTGTATCAGGTTTCCCCATGTGATCCAATGTACTGTACTGTATATAAATATCTGAAGTTTGTGTCAATAAAGTGAGTTCTGTTTTGGAGTGAACAAGGAGTCCTGGAGTCTTGTATTGCTTATGGTCTAAAGTATCCACTCTGATACCCATCTGCGGCAAGTATCCTGAATCGCCGACCGCCTGCTGCCAGTTTCCTGCGACCTAACTTCGTGGACTGTCAGGCGGCGACGTGGACTCTTCCCTGCTTCCCTGCTTCCAGCGATCCTGCGGCTGTTTCCAGTGACTGTTCATACTTCAACTGGTGCATTCGATGGCGCTTATCTGGCGTTGAGAAGGAGAGACCCAGGAACGACGGCGGAAGGCGACGCGGTCCCTTCTCAGCTTCCGTTACATTGGTGGCAGCGGTGGGATTTCTCCTTCTTTTATTGGGTGTACCAGCTAAGAGATGGCGGCGAAAGCGCGGCTACCGGAGGCCATAGGAGTGTATGACATGCGGTACCACTACATAGGATGTCAATGGGAGACCTTCCTAGGTGATTTAGCCGAGGAGTTTTACCGGGAGGTCACCACCTGCATCACAGAGGAGCTCCAAGTCCAGGACGGATACTGGGAAATGATCAAGTGCCTTCACAAGGAGTATACAGGAGTTATGGTCAACTTTTTCCCGTTCAACTTGCGCCTGAAACTCCAACAACTGGTATGGATGGCCTTTCAGGAGGATGCTACTTTCGGCCAGAGGAATTACAGCCGCTACTGGGAGATTTGGGAGAAAAGAAAGGCCATGTTTGGAAGTTACTTTCCTCCAGACCTGGAGGGGAACCTAGACCGTTTAGTCGAGCAGGAATGGAACTTGGAGCTAATGTACATGGGCTGGATAGAGGAAGCCCAGGAGATACAAAGAGAGGAAAAAGACTGGGGGGGTTACTCATCTGAGGAAGACTTCAGTGGAGCTGAGGACTTAGATGGAGCTGCCCCTGTTCACTCCACACTGGTGAGTGGGAATGCGTTCCTCACCAGTGCCCCTGTTGCCCTGCCTGATACCCTTTTTCCCCTGGACTATGTTTTCCCTGAGCTGAGGGGTGGGAATTTGTTCCCCCTCAGTGAAGAAGATGCCTCGGCATCAGGGGATGGGACGGACGTCTCCCCTGAGAGGCAAGTTGCCCCTTTCCCTGCTTCCCCAGCTGCGGTGGATAAGACGCAGGTCCCCACCAGCAGCAATTGTATGTCCCAACTGATGGGTAGGAGCGAGCCCATCAGTCCCCATGACCACCCTGCTGTAGTGGGTGTGAGAGAGCCCACCAGCAGCGCCAAGATGTTGCCCCCTGTGGGGTTGGAAGATGCCCTGGGAATGGAGCCGTGCGTGCTCCCCAGGATCATAAGTGATGCCGCCTTGAGGGATGGGACTGCGGTCTCCCTCAAGGCAGAGGAAGGGCCTGTGTGTGATGGCCTACAAGAGGAGGACCCCAGCGGGCTGGGACAGAGCAGTGCCGCTGGCCCTCCTGAAGATATGAACTGTGCACTGATGGGTGGGAATGCGGTCCCCATCAGCCCTTGTGAATCCCCTGCTGTGGTGTGTAGGAGTGAGCACACCACCCCTTGTTTTGCCCTGGACACCAAGGAGATCAGCAGATTGCCCCTTTGCAGCACTGATGCCTTGGATACCCACCTCTCTGTGACCCCTGGCTTGGTGGATGAGAGTGAATCCACCGGGTCCTGTGAACCCCCTGCTGTGGTGTGTAAGAGTGAGCACACCACCCCTTGTTTTGCCCTGGACACCAAGGAGATCAGCAGATTGCCCCTTTGCAGCACTGATGCCTTGGATACCCACCTCTCTGTGACCCCTGGCTTGGTGGATGAGAGTGAATCCACCGGGTCCTGTGAACCCCCTGCTGTGGTGTGTAAGAGTGAGCACACCACCCCTTGTTTTGCCCTGGACACCAAGGAGATCAGCAGATTGCCCCTTTGCAGCACTGATGCCTTGGATACCCACCTCTCTGTGACCCCTGGCTTTGTGGATGGGAGCGGATCCACCAGCCCCTGTGAACCCCCTGCTGTGGTGTGTAGGAGTGAGCACACCACCCCTTGTTTTGCCTTGACGCTGGTGAGTGGGAGCAAGCTCACCAGCAGCCCCAAGGAGGTGACCCCAATGGAGATTGCCCTGGAGCAAGAATGTTTACGCCCCAGGGACACAAATGCTCTTGGCATGGGAAGTGGGTCTGCAAGCTTTCCCAGTGGTCAAGGGAACCCTGAGCTGGTGAGGGAGGAGACAGTCCTCACTAGTAATGATGAGCGAGCACCCCGATGCTCGGGTGCTCTGACCGAGCACCCCCTGAGGCTCGAGTGCTCGGCCGAGCACCCGAGCCCCATTGAAAAGCATGGGAGCACTCGAGCATTAAACCAGGCACCCCCTGCTCTGATGAGCGGAGGGTGCCTGGTCAATGTCCCCCTTCATCTCCGCTATGCCCCTCTTCCACAATGTCCCCCTTCATCTCCTATGCCATAGAGGAGATGAAGGGGGACATTGTGGAAGAGGGGCATAGCGGAGATGAAGGGGGACATTGTGGAAGAGGGGCATAGACTCTATGCCCCTCTTCCACAATGTCCCCCTTCATCTCCGCTATGCCCCTCTTCCACAATGTCCCCCTTCATCTCCTCTATGGCATAGGAGATGAAGGGGGACATTGTGGAAGAGGGGCATAGCGGAGATGAAGGGGGACATTGTGGAAGAGGGGCATAGCGGAGATGAAGGGGGACATTGTGGAAGAGGGGCATAGAGTCTATGCCCCTCTTCCACAATGTCCCCCTTCATCTCCGCAATGCCCCCTTCATCTCCGCAATGCCCCCGTACCTCCAGTCCCTGGTGGTCCAGCAGAGCGTCTTCGGATCTGTGCCTCTTCCGGCACAGATCCCCTTCACCCGAACATGTCGGGCGAGCACATGGCGGTACTCGACGAGTACCGCCATGTGCCGAGCAGAGCGATGCTCGAGCCGATCCGAGCATCGGCCGAGCACGCTCGCTCATCACTACTCACTAGGGATGTTGCTGGGGCCCCTGAATTTCCTGAGCTCTGCCTGGAGGGTGGGAATGTGTCCCAGAACATTGCCCCAGCCCAGGAGAGTGGGACAAACATCCTCTCCTGTTCCTCTGGGGCAGTGGCCCAACTAAATGGGGGAGATATGCCTCTCTCTCCACACTCTGATGCACAGAAGCCAGAGACACAATTGCCCCAGGAAGATCTCCCTTATAGACTGGCTTTGGACCCTGAGCCCCTGGCCCCAGACCCAGGAACATTGAACCCCAGCTCTGCATGGAGCATGGCCCAGGAGAGGCCACCCAATTTGATGATTGCCAGGACAACCAGGCACCAATTTCCCTGGCCCAGGATTAAGAACCGAGACTGTACCCCTGGTCCAGGACAAGAGACCTGCTTTCTATTTCCAGGCGTGGACAAGGGGCTTGCATTTTCTCCTGGCACAGGACACCAGGCTGAGTCATTGTTTCCCTGGCCCAGGACAAGGGGCTCCTCCTTTAAGACTGGCCTAGGACTAAGGCCTCCAGACTAATGAACTGTCCAGACAAGTGGCTCACAACCTCTATGGTCTCCTACAGCTCCAAGTCAGCGTTTACTACTGTCCCCGCTGGCTTGGTACAAAAAGGGGGAGAAATGTAACAGATCCTACCCGTTACTGAGCCCTTGTCTGGACCTCAAACTATTTATTCAAAGACTATGGACATTTATTACTGTTTGGACTCTGTGCTGTGCCTTGGCATACAAACTGGCCAGCTATTCCCTAAGAGAAAGACTTAAATTCATAGACTTTGGATCACATAGTATGTTTAATGTATGGCGAACGTTTTAGTTATTGTATGTAGTATGTTGAGGGTTTACTCCAAGGGAATAGGCAGTGAGGGGTTAATTATTTCATTATGTATTGCAGACCCCCAAGCCTTTTGCTTAATTATTCAACCCCTGGCCATTGTTAAGGAAATGAATATTCTGGCCACTCAAGTCCTTGGAGTGAGAACTGTCCTGAGACCCCCCTGCTGTGTGTGTTAATCCATTCACACCCCTCAGTCTGTGAGTCACCTATTGTATAGCCTGAAACTCTGTTGCCAGCCCTTTGTATTATGTTGTGAGTTGATTACCTCTGTGAATGCTCTCATTGTGTCAGCCCTTGCCTTTTGTCTGATGTGTTTGATTTAATCAAGTTCCCTATTGTATCAGGTTTCCCCATGTGATCCAATGTACTGTACTGTATATAAATATCTGTAGTTTGTGTCAATAAAGTGAGTTCTGTTTTGGAGTGAACAAGGAGTCCTGGAGTCTTGTATTGCTTATGGTCTAAAGTATCCACTCTGATACCCATCTGCGGCAAGTATCCTGAATCGCCGACCGCCTGCTGCCAGTTTCCTGCGACCTAACTTCGTGGACTGTCAGGCGGCGACGTGGACTCTTCCCTGCTTCCCTGCTTCCAGCGATCCTGCGGCTGTTTCCAGTGACTGTTCATACTTCAACTGGTGCATTCGATGGCGCTTATCTGGCGTTGAGAAGGAGAGACCCAGGAACGACGGCGGAAGGCGACGCGGTCCCTTCCCAGCTTCCGTTACATGTAGCAATACACTGAACAAGCTTCTGGTTGTCAAATGGTTACACAAAGGATGACAGACACTGAATACCGCTGTTGGCTGGCTGAGAATGATTAGAATTGGAGTCCTAAACAGCTGGAGGGCATCAGTTTGCCCATTACTGCATTAGACAGCGCTGTGTCCTTAATGCAGAAATTGCTCAATTCTTCAGAAGTTAATTTGGATCCTACAACGTCAGTTTGTTAATAAAATGCACTCTAACTAATCCAAGCAGAACATTGGTGTTAATGTATGATGTTACATGGATAAACAAGTCCATCGTTTAGATAATATAAGGGTATTAATAACCACCAGATTAGAGTCTTTGACTCCAACGCCTGACTGGTCACTTTCCTAGCTTATGTCACAGAACTAGCCTAGTTCTAGTAGAGCAGATGTTACTATCAATGGAGTGATACTGTTCTTGTGACTCCATTAACTGGCCTTTGGACAGTACAAGGTTACCAATTACTGTTATTCAGTTTCTAATACCCTGGTTTAAGAACTAGTGGGGCAATTCCGAAGCAAATCAGTTGTGCCCGAGAGAACAAGTAAACATTCCCATTTATTTAACCATTTGAGTGCCAGATAGATATCCAACACATTGCTTTTCAATACATTGGATACCTCTCTGGCACTCAACTGGTTAACAGAGCAGTAAAAATGTATGTTATGGGACATTTTATGCTAAGTAAAACATGAATACTCACTGCTGGGAGATTTTTTTCATTTAAACATAATTAGAACGCTGCACCATTTTTTATTTTTATTTTTTGTAACAAATTAGGTTTAGAAAGGTTCTTATTTTTAATAATGCACATTGGAAGAGCATGAATTATATGGCATGGCACTCCATAGTAAATGACAAGAAGAGCACCACCTGGTGACAACAAGAGAAAATGGCAATATATTGTACAAAAAAAATCTGTGCTGCAATAATATTTCAATGATAAATTTCCCAATAGAGGGAATTTATTTCTTTACCAAGCAACTTTATAACATATTTCTTCATAAAAAGTTCACTGCTACTTCATATGGGGATTTTAACTCTTTATTTGCCAAATGAATCCAACACATTGCATTGTGTCTAATAATTTCCATAAATATACAATATAAAAGGAACAAGAAAAGGATACATTCCTAATGTAACATATAATGGTAAAATTCACTTTGCCCAACACCAGCAAGAGGAATCGTACTCATAAAGTCAGTGTCTGAAAGTGACACTTATATACTCTCACTAAACAGAAGTGAATGGGATATTTAGACTGCCCCAAAAACAGTTATCCTTCAGGTCCAGCATTTCCTCTCAAACCATCCCGAAGGAGTGGAACATGTATAGAAAAGAACAAACAGAGGGCACCCAAATAGTGCCTTATTACTACAATAATGAAACTGTGTAAACAATCATAATTTCACTCTCATTTGATGAGATTTAACAGGGGTATATGCCACATGTTAACTTAAACAGCTTTCAGAGAGAAAACCCCGCCTCTTCTCAGGGAAAGTGCAAGGAACATCGGCACTGCTTCTTCCAAAGATGGCATACTCCAAAGGTAGTGATTCAAAAGATAATTTATTGGAATTACTTGTGAATTATAAAAAAATGGATCTTTCCTGTTATCTGACCTCCACTGATGGACATCTATGGAATTGTAGTGCAGGGTCAGATTAACCAATAGGCAAAGAATAGGATGAGGCCTAATTCTGAGCTATGTTGGCCACACCCCTATCCTGAGATATGAACGAAGCTAACATAATCCCAATGCCTCCTGCATCCACAGTTTAGGTTTAATAAACAGTTTTCATATATGACTTAACCCTTTGAGTGCCAGAGTGATTCGCAAAGCAATGCGTTACGTACCCCTCTGGCACTCAAAGGGTTAAATGTCCAATGGGGATTATGCAATAACGTGTGATAGAGAGGTGATAAAGAGGAGCTCACATTACAAGGGTTATAGACCCTCCAATTCATATGTGATTCTATGGAACATATGCACTAAAATATCTCAAGTTAGAGAAATCTTAGTGCCTTGGCTCAATAGAAAACTGCAGGAATTTGATAATTTATCACACTGGAGAAAGCATTACCTTTTTGTCATCTATTTATCACAACTTACTGCATCTCTCCCCAATTCCTATTTTATTCCTGGTATCTTCTCACCCATAGCCCCATCGAGGCCTCTTTGCTTCAACAGACTTGCTATATACCTAGACCACTACATTGAGAAGTACTTATTTCCCATCCACTGATCTGGCTGGAGGCACTTACACATTGTAGCACTTATACCTTCTGTGTCCCAACCTACCTTCCTCTACAGTTTAAAGTCAAATTTGTAATGTCTCCCAACCAGGCCCTCTGATCCTTTTGTATTATATGTCCTGGCTGTACTATTTTACTTCTGTTTGTCTATTACCTAGTGTGCAGAACTGCAGAATTTGTTGGCACCTTATAAATAAAGGAAAATATTACAAATAATAAAATATCTTTACTAGCCAGTTGAAGAAGTATCACCTCATAATAATGATCCTTTTCTTATTTTACTCTGACCATAAAATCCTAATGTCACCTCTGAATTTTTTCCTTGCTCCTTTATTCAAGAGATACATTGTCAATCAGTCCTTGATGTCATGTTCATATAGGTGGACATGACAGTTGCTTGTATGACAACAGGACACATATTCCACCAATTGCACATAGTAATGTGCATGGTTTATGCTCTTCCTATCTTTGAAAGAACCCTGTTAGATAGTGTTATGTAGAAGGTGGGTGAGGATGGGTTGACTCTCCTTCTTTTTATGTAAGATTTGAGTTCAACTCCTGATTCGAAGTTGGATAGAGTTAACTGTAAAAAAAAGTCAGCAGCTGACTTCTTGGGCTGATGTTTGTGGTTTGATGGTGAAAGCATGCCGATGGTAGACAATTTTACTTTTATTCTAGTACATATAGATCCCTATCTATAACTGAGTTTGCACTTGCCTCTTCTGACCTCTCCATTGCAGGTAAACCTTCTCTGGTTTAGGGTATTCTTATCTCTAAGATTGTTGGATGTAAGATGGTAGCTGCTACAAAATTGAGGGATGCAGAGAGTTGAGATGGTGAGCTTGAGGCCAAGTACATTAGAGACCTGAACAAGACAACTTACTTATCACTAGTTATATTATGTTTCATTCCAGGCAAAGCATATTTGAGCAGGGTGCTAGCCTTCTTGGCCAGACTGGAGGCTTCCTCTCTTATAATGCCCTACATCATGAACGGTGCAGGGGTGGTTCATAGTGATCCTGGGGATATTACTTAATTATATCTGTGCTTATTTTCACCTATCTTATTCCATTTTAGACCTTCAGAACTACCTTTTTCAAGTTAGTTTTTCTGTTTTCACGCACACAGAATGGCAATTACTTGATTGCCTCCTAGAGTTTCAGAAAGTATTTGATGCTATGTCATCCTTCACACAGGGGAAGGCTCCTGGGATAGATGGCCTGCCCTCAGAGTGGTATAGGAGTTTTGAGGAAATGAGGCCTCTTCTTTATAAAAAAAAATGTGTCTGTCTTTGAGGGGGAGGTCTCCCAGACTCCTTTAAAGAAGTGTTCATTGTCCTTATTCCTAAACCAGGGCAGGATTTAGGTCTGTGTGATTCATATAGTCCTAGCTACCCTGTTGAATATAGATGCAAATATATTAGCTATAGTCCTGGTCACTAGACTCAGTAGAGTTAATCTTACATAAAACAGAAGTAGAAGGGAAAGGAAAGCTTATTCTGTGTCTTACGATTAAGGACTGGGAGTAGGTGACACCTATTTTGTAACTTATACAAAATATACAAATTCAAGTAAACTTTGTATCAAATGTTGAATTGATCAGGGCACTTTTTTCCATCTCTTGTGGTCCTGTCCACAGATTTCTCCATTCTGAAAACTGATTATTGATGTTCTTTTTATTCATTTTAACTTCCCTCATATATATTCGCCAGAGTTCTGTCTTCTTGGTCTCCTCCAAATCCAATATTAAATTCATACGACAAAACATTTTTTTGCTTTAGTTTATTTTACTTGAGAAAGGCCATTCTCCTTAAAAGGAAGGCTCTGAATCACCTGGTATTACTCTATGACTTTGGCTGGTTAATCAAGATTTACCACTATATAAACTGACCTATAGTAATAGAGGACGATATGAGACGTTTTACATAACTTGGTCTGATTGGTCTTTCCCACTGACTAATAATCCATGCAATGTCTAATGTGTTCTGATTAGTGTAATCACTTTTGATGTTTCATATAATTGGCAGTGTCATGCTGGTATTTATGCTAAGTGAAATGAACAGCTTATCTTTACCTCATTTTCCATCCTTACTTTATTTTATCATTCCTTTTTTCTTGTTTTTTTCCTTTCTCTTACCTCAGTTTTGTTATTTGTTGATTGTTAACTAAAAATATACAAATGCATAAAGTTTTGGTTTTTTTTAGAGGTCCAGAGGGGTGTGCAAAACATTGCTTCACAATGCGTTACACACCGCTTTGGTCATTAAGGGGTTAAGAAAATTCATGCATTTTGCCTGTTTCAGTTTGAAAAAACTGCGAGCAATTGGCATATCCTCCTGCATGGATATGATATCAAAAAATTACTGACTGAAGATCTTATCTGGCCACAGTAAGGTAAGTGGGGGGGAGTAATATTAGGAGGTGCTAGTTTACCTTTTTTAGGCCTTTTTCTATGTCACAGGTCAAGAGTATTTTCTATGCCAGTAGGAAATTGGGCAGGGGAGGGTCATTGAGGGAGTAAGAGTGAAACCTAGGTGACTGAGATAAATCCAGGCCTAAGTACAAGAGCTGGAGTCCTTTTCTAAGAGCTGGAGTCCTGTTCTAAGCTGTTACATAACTAGTCAGGAGGAGGTTGTTTGTACCCACAAGCTAGGGTGACCACGGGTCCCGGAACGTCCGGGACTGTCCCTTATTTCAGGGCTATGTCCCGCGTCCCGGGTCCCCTTCAACCGGGACAATGAAGTGTCCCGGAATGAAGCCAAGCCGCCCTGGATGTCAGCCTGCAAGCGGTGTGTCACATCATGGACGCCGCTCGCGGCGTCCATGATATGACACACCGCTTGCAGGCTGACATCCAGGGCGGCAATGCAGCTTACCTGGAGGCAAGCGCTCTAGTAATACAGAGCGCTGGGAGATGACATCATCTCCCAGCGCTCTGCATTACTGAGCACAGCGCGCGGGAGCTTCAGCTCTGTGCCGGAGGAGGCACAGAGCACTTTCCACGCCGCTAGACCACCAGGGACTTAAGGTATGACGGGGCAACTAGGGTGACCACGTCCCGGAATGGCAGAAGGGAAATGTGGTCACCCTACCACAAGCATACCTGAGACCTCACCGGGGATACATTTTTTAGATTAATTTACTGGGTCTCCAGGGACAGAGACAGATTCTCTGGCTGTTTTGACTTTCCTGGGTAACGCTGCCCATTTCTTCTGCTTCAGGCCTTCTTTCCACCCTGTTCCTCTTACTTCCCTGCCTAATCTTTGTTAAGCCCTGCCCACTTTTATGATGCAATTTGTGACATGTACACATGGCCAGTAGCAACCCATGATCCCTCTCCTGGGTCTCCACAGAAGAGAGTTCCCAGGTATGCCGACAAGTTGCCACTCTGGTCATTGTTTCAACACAATTATTATATTTATTAATTGGCATCAGTAATATAAAAAAGCTGATAACAAAGGAACAGAATGAAACCAATTAATCTTATGCACGAAAGAAAAGTGACAATTATGAGGTAAATCGGCTGCGTCAAAGGGCGAACTAAAAAATGCACATAGGGTTAAATGGTGCTTTTAGCCCCTTGAGTACTAGAGATGCTAAAAGCTCCATTTAAATCAGTGGGCATGTTGGAAGTGTGTATTTCACTCCTATGGTGCAGGTGGTTTGATCCAGAATTCCTCCACTTTTCTTCTGAGCATGAGAAGGCCCATAGAATTTCATGCATACACTTATTAACAAGATGACATTATTAATGTTATCAATCATTAATAAACAGAAATAACCTGACTCAGCCAAGGTCCTTTGACCCGTTGAATGAGAAAGAGGTCTGCAAGGCACTGCTCTGCAATGCTTTATAGACCCTTCCATCCAGAGAGTTAACTGAGACTTACTGAGGCTGATGCACTACAGCATTGTGAGGATTTTTTTTTTCTGAGTGGGAATTTTAACCCTTTGAATGCCAGAGGGTTACACAACGCATAGCAAAGCATTTAACAAAACATTTATGCCTTTTAATATATACTTAGCAGTAAAGGAGATTTGCCATAATTTCACTAACATTGCCTGTTTGTTTCTATAACTTCCAAGCATTGCAACATTGCATGAATTTGTATCAAATCCCAGTGTTAACCCAGTGAGGACCAGAGGGGTCTGCATCACATTGCAAAACAATGTATTGGATATCCTTCTGATTCTCATGAGGTTAAAATTCTCTAATGAAAAAAAGTTGGGAAATTCAGGGTTAATGTTTGGCAGATATGAGCTGCATAATTAATGATGGTAATAGCATTACAAATGAGATGTTCAGTTCAAGGTACATAGGGTCATAGAGTTAATGTTCTCAATCCTTTAGAACTTTGTTTGTTTGAGTGAGAACTTTAAATTTGGTTTGTCTATTGTAAATATGTATACCCAATTTTTATAAACCATGCCTACATTACTAGGTACGTTCATTAACTCTTTGATTGCAGATTGCCAGAGAGGTATCCAATGCAGTACCTCTCTGGCTCTCAAAGGGTTAAACACATTATTTAACTCATTTAAATGGGTTCAGGTCCCCTTTAAGACTCTATTTCCCCACTTATTGCAAGTTGATATCTGTGGCCATTTCCCAGAATTCATCACTTCTACTGTTTATGGTTAGGCTGGCTCCCTATCTTGCATTAATATTCTATACAACAGTCCTTTTGTGGGAAACGTATTATTTTTATCGAGGATCCTGCTGTACGTATATCATCAACAAAAACTTAAATTGCCGTATACAGTTGACCGGATCTGTATTAATTAGAGTACCTCAATACATCAATACTGAGTTTGTGGTTATATGTGCTGCCACATATCCTGATTTGCTTTGCAATGTGTTGGCGACATCTCTAGTAATGAAGTGGTTAAACACTCTATTTAAAGTGATGGGAATGTTTATTTGTCCCCTGTAATTCAGTTGGTTTGCTCCAGAACTGAACTTCTTTCCTCTTTAGTTTATTGAATATAGCCCTTTGAGACTCAGTGATCTTTTGATAACATTTCTTTTGTGTTCAGGTACAATTGGTTGGCTCTGTGGGTTGCTATAGAGCTATTGTAAAATAGCTTAAAGGGATAGTAATACTTAAAATGTAAAAAAAAATATGTTGTAGGGTTTATCCCCCTGAGTAAAACAAGGGTACTCCCACTGCTGAGAGGTGTTTTATTCAAAAGTTATTAATTTTCAAAGTTGAATTTTTTAGGTGCAATATCACAGTGGCCTGAAATTGTACAGTGGTGCTGTTGCTACATGATCCTATGGACAACTCTGGTCAGTTGACCATAAATCTCCATAGGATGGTGTAGCAACAGCGCCACTGTACAATTTCAGGCCACTGTGATATTGCACCTAAAAAATTCAACTTTGAAAATTAATAACTTTTGAATGAAACACCTCTCAGCAGTGGGAGTACTCTTGTTTTACTCAGGGGGATAAACCCTACAACATATTTTTTTTTACATTTTAAGTATTACTATCCCTTTAAACACTGTCATAGCACATGAGCTGCTGCATTGTGAAGAGACAGTGGTAATGTATTCAGAGTGTTCTGCAGATATGACCTGACTGAACACTTCAGATCTCCCTTCTTACCCCAGGGGTGTCCAATCTTGTCCTCAAGGGACTTTTACAGGACAGGATTGTGCACAGGTAGGTTAGTAAGACTGATTAACTCACGTGTGAGATATCCCTAAATCCTTTGAGGACAGGATTGGACACCTCTGCCTTCCAGTATCTCCATATAGACTAGAGACCTGATTCTTGTGATATAAGAAAACATTATTGGCTTGATTCTGTTCCAAGTGATAAGTGATTATGCTGGTTTTATGTCACAAATTCATATTGAAGTCTATAGAAAAATCTGAAAAATAGGATCCAGACCAATATTAGGCAGAAGCTACATTGAGGGAAATGCGCAAATAGGAGTAAGCAGTTTCATAACAATACGGGCTGCAGGGGTCGCACCTTTGACCGGGCCTGTCACTCCAGGGGTCTGGCCGCCCCCTGAGACCCCCTGCCTGGTGCCATGGACATCAATTAGCTTCTGTTGGCACTCTTGTAATACAGAGCGCTGGGAGATGACTTCATCTCCCAGTGTTCTGCATTATTGGAGAGGTCCGTGTGGGAGCACCAGGTCTTCATAGAGGTCTGTGCCTAAGGAGACACAGACCTCTGCTGCCACTTGCTGGACAACCAGGGAGGTAGGAAACGGACTCTGAAGGCAATGTGTAGAGTTGGGGGCAATGTGGAGAGGTGGATATATGCTGCAATGTGGAGAGTTGGGGGCAATGTGGAGAGGAGGACACTGGGGGAAATGTGAAGAGTTGGGGGCAATGTGGAGAAGAGGATACTGCGCGCAATGTGGAGAACTGGGAGCAATGTGGAGAGGTGGATATTGGAGGTCATGTGGAGAGGAGGACATTGGGGGCAATGTGGAGAGTTGGGGGCAGTGTGGAGATACCCAGTGGGGGCAATGTGGTGGTGGGGCCCATGGCAATTTTTGCACCAGGGCCCGGTGACTTCTAGTTACGCCTCTGGGATTAAGTGCAAAAAAAGATGTTGCAATCAGTTTTCAAGCCCTACTCCTGTCTAATGCCAATTTACTAAGCTACTTATATCACAGACTCTCCCCGTAATGCCCCTAGTGCCAGGTGGAGAGTAATGGGGAAGTCTGTGGGTGTTTCATGGAGATCCTTTCATCTAGCTTTGTTTAATGCCATGTATTAAACTCTCTGCATTGCGTATCCCTCTGGCACCTTTGAGTGCCAGAAGGGTATGCAATGCATTGCTCTGCAACAAATTGTGTACCCCTCTGGCACTCAGAGGTTAAGCAAGATGCAGAGGAAATGGTGTAACCTTACACCATTCTCCTCTGTATACTGTGGGGCAGGTGTAAGGGACTTGGGGGATATTTATAAAGTGGACTTAATCGAAAAGAAGCATTAAAATGACTGTAAGATTGTTGCTGGTAGTTATAAAAGTATCAGGGACAGTTTAGGAGGACACAACTCTGTGAAGTACGTTTTTTTATAAAATTTAATAAGGAAGTTTGTAAAAAGTGGCTCAGAGACTTTATAAAAAAAGTCACTATTTGCGACAATTTAGAAACAGAATTTTTGCCAAATATTTAAGGCCATGTCCATACCTCCCAAGTGTCCCTCTTTAGGAGGGACAGTCCCTATTTTTGAACCAAATCCCTCTGTCCCTCTTTCCCACCCTGGTGTCCCTCTTTTTAGGCGATCAGACTGTGTGGTGTGTATGTTAGTGTATTCAATTGCTCCACAGCAATAAAACTCATATATATGTTTTTATATACTTCAGTATATGTCTATTTAAATCATTTATTCAGTTACACAAAGAGCTGTCAATAGGTCACAAAATAACCTAAAAATACTCAGTAATGCCCCGCCTACTAGCCACACATCCCAGCCACACACCCTAAAACACAAGTGTCCCTCTTTGGTCATCTGAAATGTTGGGAGGTATGCATGTCTGACCTGTACTTATTCATTGTACATAGAATACATTATAAATACCAACACTCATACTAAGGAATAAGGATATTTTAAACAAACAAGAACACTTTGTTTTATAAATATCCCCCTCAGGTCCATATTTGTAAAAGCAAATTGAAGTTCTTCTGGAATAAACCAACTAAACCATAGGGTACAAATAAAAATGGGCTTTTATCCCCTTGAATGCTAGGAAGCTTTGGAATGCATTGAAGACTTGTTAATCCTTTAAGTGCCAGAGGGGAATGCAACATATTACCCCTCTGGCATTCAAAGGGTTAAAAAGCTATATTTAAGTACATGGGAATTTGGGGATTTTTGACCACTATAGTGCAGTTGGTTTATCCCAGAATAACTCCAGTTTGCTTTTTTTAAATATGGGTCTTAAAGTCCTAAAGATGCCCAGTGTGGGAGTGTGTGCCAGTATGCACTACAATGATCATATGCTGTAGCACAGTGGTAGCAAATAGACCATGGACCTCAATAACTCAAGGTGCTGGCTATCAGCATATCCCAACTGGAGCACAGATGAACAAGTCTTTGGCTCAGTCACTTTAATTAGTCCACCAGTGCTTCAGCGGGGATATCCTAAAAACATGCTCTTTTGGTAGCTCTTGAGGAGCAGTGTTGGCTACCACTGCTCTTGTGCATACCCTAAAACAAAGCTAATGGAGATGCTCTGGCAAATTCGTAAATTAACCCTACCATCTCTGGGAGAACTAGTTGATCAGACCCATGTTTTGGGCTACCAGTCACTTGCCAGTTTTACCATATGTGAAACAATTCACCAAGAAATGCATTACTATGTCCTGACAAATTAGAGTTAATTAGCAACCCCTGAATAGCAAAGCCCTGAACAGCAGATAAGCCATTCACAGTTCTACTAATTAACACTAATTTGTTTGGACATTGTAGTGAACATCCTGGTGAAGGGAGATCTAAATGCTGATGTTTATCTCAGATGATTAGTAGAACTGATGATTGACTGTTAGCCCAGAACAATTCGGGAGAGTGAATTGGCCTTTATGTGTAAAGTAAGGAGTGAGCAAAATCCTTCTCTGGCATACAAGGGGTTAAAAGCTCCATTAAACTCAGTGGGGGCTTTATTTTCTCCCATAAACTTTAGATGGTTTGCACCAGAATTGCACCTCTTTAAGGTCCTGAATAAGGTACAACCATGTTAAAGCGGAACTACCACCCCTAAAAAACATTGTACCAAATTATCCAACATCTGGCGACTAGCTGCTCAGTAGCGCTAGTCGCCAGAATTCTTACCGCTTTCACTAGAATGAGCCACTACTCCGACACTGACAGGCAGGACGGAGCTGACAGTCTCAGCCGGCTCTTGGAGGCATTGCTAGTAGCCGTTCAACTCCAAAAGGGACTGACATCGCAGGCGCGCGGGCGTCACTATGGAAAGATGTCTGTGCTCCGTCCTGCCTGTCAGTTCCAGAGTAGTGGCTCATTCTCATGAACGCGGTAAGAATTCTGCTACTAGCGCTACTGAGCAGCTAGTCGCCATATGGGGGATTATTTGGTACAATGTTTTTTAAGGGTGGTAGCTCTGCTTTAACTCCTTCAGGGATGGAAGCAATTGGCAAACATTATTCATCATGAATCTTCTTGTGATCTACTGGTAGATTACGATTTGTCTATTGGGCTCCTAAATGGTACAATTCTGGGCATGCCAACTGCGCCTTAGGGGAAAAATAAAAATCCATATTGATTTAAATTGGGCTTTTAACAAAGATATGGACAAAATCTAAAGAGCTTTGGAGACAGTTGGGAGATTTAATAGCCTGTGAAGGGGAATATATATATATCCTATATAATAATTTGCTAAATAGTTTGTAACGGCGCAGTCATGCATAGTAGAGACTGCTGTGCGTGCTGCAGTCATACACAGTAGAGACTGTGCATGGCAAGGCTAATACAGAGTGGGGCGCTCCGAAGTCAGACCTCCAGCTGTTTCAGCCCCGGCGCTGGTAGTCTCTACTGGGCATGACTGCACCGCGACCGGCAGGCACTGTATATATATATATATATATATATATATATATATATATATATAATATATATATATATATAAACAAAATCACAAAATCCGTGTGCACTCTCCTGAGTTGAAATTGTCAATAACATGGGTGTCAGAGCCATAAAAATACATACAGTTTTGAAGCTGAAGAACCACACTCAAGGATTTTCAAATGATGAATTAAGCGCAATCTTTATTGTATCAACGTTTCGGCCCCACTTAAGGCCTTTCTTGAGAAAGGCCCAAGGTGGGGCCGAAACGTTGATACAATAAATATTGCACTTTATTCATCACTTGAAAATCCTGTGAGTGAAGTTCTTCAGCTTCAATTATATATATATATATATATATATATATATATATATATATATATATATATAAAGGTAGCAGAAAGAAACACACTCGCAGGACTTCTTCAAAGTGAAAGATAGTGCTGTTTATTACATCAACGTTTCAACCTTAACCTAGGTCTTTATCAAGATTACAGCAGATTTGTGGTTTATATCATCATATGTCCATGCAAAAAACTATATGTTGGGCTGACATCATGTACCTTCAAAGAAAGGATGGCAAATCACCGACCAACTATCTGCAAAGCATTAGCCGAAAAAAGATAGATAAACCAGTAGCCAAACATTGGCTGGGCTGCAAACATACAGTATCTATGTTACTTTGCATGATTATTGATCATATTACCAAACATAATCGTGGTGGAGATAGAGTGCGTAAACTACATCAAAAAGAAATCATCTGCAATGAAATATTCCCACTTAAAGGGGAGCGGCCGTAGATGCAGATAACTCTCTCATTTGGATCTTCCTGAATTTAAGGTACATTGGTTCTTTATTGTCAGAGATGCACAGATCCATAGATTATGATTGCAGATTAGAGCCAACTGTCCCATCTAATAGAAACATTCTCCTCCCTAATTAAAAAGGTCAGCCATACTTAATCCTCAGAGCAGCGTTATTGTTATCCCGGGCGTTCATAAATTCTCTAAGTGAGGGCTGGATTCTGTTTCAGGTGATGTGTTATCTCTAGCTTTACCTCACAGATTTCTATTAAATTACAGGGGGTCTGTATGAGCCCATCATACTCCATTATTCTGCACATAAATATATCCCCATCCCCTTGCCTTTAAATGTGATACTCAAAGGTCAGAATCTGAACTCCAATTCACTACCTAATGTGCAATGACACTGAGGCACAAATATGTGTGTGTATATATATATAGAGAGAGATACTAACTGCCATTCTTCCACATAGGCTACTCAGAATAGTATTAAATCTAACGTTTTTATTTTTTTTGCCTGCAGTGCAACAAAACAAGCTTTGATTTAACACCATTTCAGTCAATTATGACAAATTCAGACAAATTCTGGATCTGCAGCCTCGAAGACACCAGGGAGAAGATCAGAGTCCAAAGCAATTATCACCATTTTGTTGCTTGTTAGATGTCTCACTAAATACATATCTCCTGTGCACACGTCTACATGGGACTTGCAAATGAGCACTAACATCTCCTAATAAAAGTCTCCCACTTATCATAACCAGGGCAGGGAGTCATAATGGCCACTATGATCCAATTCTGTGTCTGTTCAACAATCTTAATTTTAATTAGTAATAAATATCATGTCCATGGAGGAAAACATAACTCTTTGTTGCAGGACTCATAAACAAAAAAAGCAGTTTTAGGTAGTGAAATACAACAAAGCTCCAATGTATATAAAAAAGAAAAATATATATATTGCTGTGTGACTAGTACAAATCATTTTTGTTTTTACTCTTATATACTGGATTTCTGTAATGGTTATAACCATTTTTAGAGATTGTGACCCATTTGAGTTGATATTTTTTCATGGTGTTTCTTTGTAAAATAAAAAGATATTATAACAATCTTATTTTTCCTATAAGTAAAAGTATTTTGAAATGTAAGACGTCACTTGGCGACTCTACAGGCCAGAATGTGCTATCATTAACAGAAAATTAGGAATTAATTTTGTATATATTAAAAACTCTGCCTCCACAGTACTCAGTAATCAGATTATTTTATAGACAGGTGAGTGCTCACTCGAAATGCAAACAATCATATGGCTTAAATGGAAGTTCAGCAGTAAGGGTGTTAGTGTGTGTGAGGCCAACTCTGTATATATACACACTGGCAGCTTTGATTCTCATTCACCATTTGATCCATTTATGACACGTGCAAGAATCAAAGTTGGTTGTGTGAGTGCTTGGACCTGAATGTAAGAGCACAGTACTTGAAAGGCAGCAAGTGAGTTGAAAGTCGAAGCAGAAAATCCTAATTGCCAGAGGCAGAGATGTAGTCAACATTTCTGGGTCAGGACTGACTGAGACAGTGCAAAATCGAGTAGATGCAAAATCCAGTAGACATGCTGAGGTTGGGGAAGAGAGCTGCCAGACAGAGAACCAAGAAACAAGCAGAGGTCAGAAATCCAGAGTGAAGGCAAAATTTTGAGAACGATCTGAAATCAAATCCAGAAAGTCAAAAGCTAGGAGAATGCCAAGGAGCTAAGTAACAACAGCAAAGACAACTAAACCTTACAAGAGACTCCATCTGAAATACATTCCAAAGTGATGATGTGGACGCACCTGCCATACAAAATAGAAAAGTGGGTAATCAGAGTCCAGTCAACAATGGCACACAATTAGTGAGTGAGAGAGACTGCACCATTTTTCGATAGTCTGTACTGTTTTTAATTTTACTGATGACCATTCTTGACAAGTCTAACATTATTTATCCCTGCTTAAAGGGATAGTAATACTTCGTTTTAACTTTATTTTATTTTGTAGGCATTAAAAAAACATGAAGAATGATATAAGTCTTATCTCTCAAACCTTTATGGTTTGAGAGATATTCACAAGCAAAATTTCCCCTCCTGCCCCTTTTACATAGTGTAAGCCATCTCTTCTCAGATGTGGAATGCAGTCCATAGACTGGACAGATAACAGAAGGGGACACTCTTATTCCTATGAAAACAATGAAATCCCTGCCCCCCTTGACAAGCTTTTCAGGTTTTTCCCTTATCTTAATTGAAGATTGTCCCTCTCTGCAGTCTACCTGGGCAGCTTCCTTCTGCTCTGGCTGAAAAGTGTTACATCAGTAAAAGGGGCGGGAGGGGGACACTTTGCTTGTGAATATCTCTTAAACCATAAAGGTTTGAGAGATAAGACTTATATCATTCTTCATGTTTTTTTAATGCCTACAAAATAAAATAAAGTTAAAACGAAGTATTACTATCCCTTTAACTGTGAAGGGGAGTGGTGACACAGTAACTAGGGGTTGCTTCCTTTTACTTATTTTTGCTTCACCCTACCTATATTTCCTCCTGCCTCCCCCTACATGGTATAAAGATATTGTTGTAACTTACTAACTAGAGCTATGGGCATTAATAAATAATTATAAATGCCATACTTTGTTATTCAATTAACATGTTGATCGAAAACATTTACAAAAACAACCTGGTGAGCTCTACCTTGTTCAGCATAATTACTTTTGTAACGTTTTCAATTAGGGAAGATATAATTATCACTTTCATTTCCCTGTATAGGGTTTGCTCACAGCAAAGGTAGGACTGCTTTTAATTTAGTTATAATAAATACATGTTCACTTCAGAACTTAAGCAGATAGGGACTTGCCCAATCTACAGTGCCTTGACACTGCAGGGCAAGCTATGCATGCTTGTTCCCATAAACATGATACTAAAACTCTGTTTATTATCTGTAGTAAGTCAAAGGTTATTTATTGGTAATGGTTAGGATTTGATGTACAAATTGTTCTTTTTGTTTGCCTGTGTGTTGATTGTCAGATCTGATGGCTAATTTCCATGTAGACTCTAAGCTTTGTGGTGCTTTGGGTAGGTTGCTAGCTATTTTTCCACCTCTGAGTAATTTTCCCATTTAGTTGTAAGCTTGGTTTGTCATTTTCACTGCTGATTACAGTCTCTGCTGGTCAGTTTCAAACTGACAGGTATATGGTGTGGCATAAGGAGATGTGTGTGTACATGGCTTATGATAAGTGTGCACAGATTCTGTGTGTGTAACACTTTCAGTGCCAGGGGGGTAGACAATGCAACCCTCTGGCACTGAAAGTGGAAAGATGAGAGCATGCATATATTATGCTTCTGCTGCTTGTTTATGTAGTCACACACACATACATATATATATATATATATATATATATATATATATATATATATACACACACTATAAACATGTATGCTGTTTACATATTTATAGCTAGCATATATAATATAAATGGAACATAGAGATACCAAGTCAAAGAAGTGCAAACTAATTATTAATAGTTATAGTAAAATAGTTCAGTTTTGCTACATAGTATGCCAAACACATAAACCTCTATAAAAATATTCAGTAAAAATCCCCAAGTAGGCATCAGACAATAATATATAGCTGACACCTATGTGGGTATACCCATGTAAAACTCCGCCAGGGCAATGCAGGAGACTGGAGATAAGTAACATTCACTAAAACAGGTTCAACATTGCTGTTTAAGTTACCTGAAGTAACAGGGCCTTACACAAAGAAACTACTAATGGAAAATGTTCATTCTACTAATCAAAACTAAATAAATACTACAAAAGTATCATGTTTGCAAACTTTGAACAATTATATAAATATTTATATCAGCTGTTTTTTAGAGAATAGCACCTATTTGATAAATATGCCCCTGTATGCCCCAGAGAGTTGTGTTCCTTATAGGGTTATTGGAACAACTTAATAGTTCATCATAATGTTCATACATTTTGAAATCACAGATGATAATTATTTGTCCATTAAAAGGTAACACCAACTACAGCAAATGTTTTCTCTTCAGGATAGGCTATCAACAATTTTACTTACTTAATAAAAATGAAAAATAATGAGAAACACACTATGAAGGATATTTACCTAAGCAGGTCCTGATAAATCCAATAATAGCCACTTGTTCCTATAGGTATATTTTTGAAGAGCAACACAATTTAACTATTATTAGTCTTTTACATTGTGATGGTTTATTAATGACGGTACATAATCATACCTGGAAACTTTCAGGGTTTGACCCTGGGACTCAGGGTTTTGGCACAAATCTGAGGGTCGCAGGGTGAAGGGTCAAATCAGAGTGAGTAGAGACCCATAGTACCTGAGTAATCTGCATTAAATTGGTTCCAGTTCTACCAGAAAGGCAGAGAGAGAAGTCCTGCTTGTCTAGTTTGTGTACAAGCAATGATATTTCTAAATTAAACATGTTATAGATTAAAGGGATAGTAATGTTTCACAAAAACAGCAGCTCCAATTAATCTTCATAGTATTTGAGCCATAGAGCGTGTTTTTTCAATAATGTCAGAGTTGTAGTTCAAGAGCAAACTGAATGATAAAGTATCCCCCTCACGCCCCTTTCACCTAGTGTAAGCCACCTCCCCTCAGATGTGGAATCTGGTCCACAGACCAGACAGCTCACAACAAAGGACAATCTTCTTACTGTGAGAACAAGGAAACCCCTTCCCCCACTGACAGGATTTTCAGGTGTTTCCCTTATGTTAATTGAAGATTATCCCTCTTTGCAATCCAATTGGACACCACCCTGCTGCTCTGAGGTGAGCAGTGTTACATAAGTAAAACGGTGGGAGGGGGATACTTCATCATTCAACTCATACAACTCTGACAGTATTGAAATAACACTCTCCATGGCCCAAATACTATGAAGATTAATTGGAGCTGCTTTTATTATGAAACATTACTATCCCTTTATTACTATGCTCAGTGTGTTCATGTAGTAACTAATGTAAAAGCCCATGTGCACGGGTCGTGGAGCAGTGAGGTAACGGCAGTACACAGAGCAGGACCAGCCTCTTAACCCTTTGAGTGCCAGAGGGGTACGCAACGCATTGCAAAGGAATGCGTTGCGTACCCTTCTGGCACTCAAAGGGTTAACATTACCCAGACCTGCTCTGCGTACTGCCGTTACCTCAATGCTCCATGCGATTGCACCGCCTCACTCACTCAATGCAATCATGCGCAGTAGAGGCTGGCCGAACGCGGGCAGTCTCTACTGCGCATGACTGCATCGTGACAAACTTTCTGGCCTTTTAGTATATATGATATGTAAGGTACCGTATTAGCCTACCTATGGACTGCATATCGTATCTGATATAAACTCAAATTATTCGCATATTTGTCAGTAATGTCAATGTCTGGCCCTTGATTCACTCTTCTTTTCTCAGTCTGAATATTGAAGAAAAAAGTTTGGATTCTCCTGGTATAGCCAATGGCATAGAAAATATTAAAATGTATTTTCAACAATACACAGAGCTGTATGCACAAATAAATGAGGAGTAAGCCAAGATCAATATAGGGAACAAATGACTTTTCCCATTGTTTTCAATGGAGCTTTTAACCCATCAAATGTTTCACAGGTCTCCAACTCATTGCAAAGTAATACATTATTGACTTCTCTAGCATTCAAGGAGTTAATCAGTTGCAATGTGTTGCGTACCCCTCTGGCAAGCAAATGGTTAATAGGGATGACTAATTTTCTAAAAAGAAAGATAGCAGGTCGCCTTATTCTTGGTGAACAAATGTCCACTGATAAAAGGTACTGGGTCACCAACAAAAGGTACAGGGTCATTGGATTACCAACGAATGGTACAAGGTCCTGATAAAAGGTGTCATTGACAAAAGGTACCGGTCACTGACAAAAAGTATACTGTCACTGACTTGGCATGACCTGGCTCAAAATCAGTCAGGGAACTTAATCCTTTGCATGTGCAACACATTTAAAAGCCCCATTTAATTCAATGGGAAATTGGTTATTATTTTTTTTTTTTCAGTGTAGTTGGTTTGCTTTAGACTGCTCATATTTTCTCATATGACTCTTAATGGATTAAAACTTTGTCTGTAGCGCCACCTAGCAGTGCATAAGATACAGTATATAGTGTAAATCATAGGTCATCAGATCTGGGTAGGTGCATATCTGTAGCTATTAAATTGAGCAGGAATGTTCCAAATAGATTTTATATAAACAATATTCATAACAACTCCTGCAAACCACACACATGCAATGATGCAGACTTCTATGTATAGTATAAGTTCATTTCATCTGTCAGAGAAAATCTAAGCAACCTTCAATGAAATAATAGTCTTTACATTCAGGTGAGCAACCTGCGACCCTTTAGCTACTGTTATACTTTAACTGTTGTAATTGTATGTATCTTTGTATGTATCTTTATTTATATGGCGCCACACAGTGTACGCAGCGCCTTACAATAGACATATGTTACAATAAATAAGAGGGGATGAAATAAGTGTGACATTCATAGAAACAATGGGAGAGAGGTCCCTGCCCCAAGGAGCTTACAGTCTAAATGGATAAAGGGAGACATACAATGGGGTAAGAGGGTGTTAAGTGCTGAGATTACAAGTGCTGAGTTTGGCCAAAGGCAGTGCGTGGTCCTAGTGCTCCAGGAGATAAGACTTCAGGGTAGACTTAAAGACAGAGGGGGATTTTTCTAGGCGTAAGGAGAGGGGTATGGAGTTCCATAGGTATGGAGCAGAAAGCGAGAAAGGTTTGAGACGGGAGAGGGCAGAGGGTGTGGATGGTGCAACAAGAAGTGCATTGTGTGCTGAGCGAAGGAAGCGGCCAGGAACATAATAGGAGATGAGGGAAGAGATGTAAGGAGGGGTAGCAGTGTGGAGAGCGTTAAAGGTGAGAAGAAGGACTTTGTAATTGATGCGCTGCTGAATTGGGAGCCATGACAGATGTCTGAGAATTATGTGGGCAGGTTCAGTTTTTGGGGAGAGTGTGGTGATTCGTGCAGCTGAGTTTAAAACAGATTGCATAGGTGAAAGATGAGTAGCAGGGAGGCCAGTTAGTAGGATATTGCAATAGTCTAAGCGGGACAGAATGAGGGCACGTATAAGAGTTTTAGTAGTTTGTTGGGAGAGGAACGGGCGGATTTTAGCAATGTTACGGAGAAAGAAGCGAGATGATCTAGCCACAGAGTTAATGTGAGGGGAGAAGGAAAGAGAGGAATCAAATATGGCCCCAAGGCAGCGTGCTGAGCTGACCGGATCAATATCAATTCCATCAACTGTAATGGTGAAGCTAGGGGTTCGGCAAGGTCTTGGTGGGAAGATTAGCAGTGATTAATTAAATTCTCCTCATCCTCAGGTTGAACGGGCATGGAATAGTGTATGTCATGGGTGTCTGCAGGCTGATACTACCTATGTAGGACTTAATCAAGTAACACATTGCAGCACCTTCATGAAACTGCTTATGCAATGAGAGGTCAAGCAGATTCACTCCAGGGCCACATATGTGACCCTCAAGTCAACCAAAGGGTTGCACAATATGAGATAAAAATTCTAAATGGGGATTGAAAAAAGTAGATTAACCCCTTAGATGCTAGAATGGTTACCACACATTTTTTCAAAATGCATTGGAAACCTCTCTACCACCCAAGTGTGAGCATAAAGGAACATTCTGAGGCATAAGAAAGTGTGTGTGTGTGTGTGGATTGAATATAGGAAGTCAATTATCCAGTGGATGAAAATGATCTCTTGTTTCCCAGAGAACTGGGAGCTGCAATAAAATCCTCTGAGGGCCACAGGCAGTGCCAGGGGTACTGGCCATTGAGATAATGGGATGTAGTGCAGATGCAAGCTGGGTATAAGGAGACAGGAAGGGGAAGATGTTGCCAGGATCCAGCTGAGTTAGCATTAGGGTGGTCACATTTCTTTTATTTCACTGAGGGACACGTCTGAGATGACAGTATCAGAGCATCTCTCCTTGGTGCTAATATGACTGAGTGAGCAGGATCACCTTCTATCACTGAGCATCAGTGCACAACCTACTTTTCCTCTGAAGAACCACAGAGTTCTAAACACTGGAGGCATGACTGCCCATTGACTGCTGTGACAGAAAATGACTTCTGTGTGGCCGTCAAGCTCCAAGCCTTATCAAGAACTAAAGGGATAGTAATTAGTGTTGAGCGAGCATGCTCGGCCGATGCTCGGATCGGCTCGAGCATCGCTCTGCTCGGCACATGGCGGTACTCGTACGAGTACCGCATGTGCTCGCCCGCCATGTTCGGGTCTCCTCCCCGCACGTTTTGCGGCTGCTGTGCAGCCAATAAACGTGCAGGGAGGCTCTGACATCGGTGTAATGCCAGCAGCCATGTTGGCTGCTGGCATTACACTGATTGGCTGGCCAGAACCCGTGGTCAGGTGCTGTATAGCACCTGACCATCGAGTTCGGCTCAGTCTGAGCCAGGGAGAGCTGAGGATGGGAAGGGAAAGGCAGTGTAGGGAGGAAAAAACAAAAATTGTGACAAAAAAGAACCAAAAGTCCTTTTTAGGACTACTGTGTGTGGGGGCAGCAGGTTATATTGTGTGTGGGGGGAAAAAAAACAAAAAAAAAAAAAAAAAAAATATTCTGTTTAGTGTGAAAAGTTGCAGATTAGAGCACATTCTGTTTAGTGTGCACAGTTGCAGATTAGAGCACATTCTGTTTAGTGTGCAAAGTTGCAGATTAGAGCACATTCTGTTTAGTGTGCAAAGTTGCAGATTAGAGCACATTCTGTTTAGTGTGCAAAGTTGCAGATTAGAGCACATTCTGTTAAGTCTTCAAACTAAAATATCAAAGTCACGTATTCCATTCAGTGTGCGTCGCCGCAGTTTAGCAGCACATTCTGAGTACTGTGCAGAGTTGCAGAATAGGAAGAAATACTGTTAAGTCTTCAAACTAAAATATCAAAGTCACATATTCCATTCAGTGTGCTTCGCCGCAGTTTAGCAGCACATTCTGTGTACTGTGCAGAGTTGCAGAATAGGAAGAAATACTGTTAAGTCTTCAAACTAAAATATCAAAGTCACATATTCCATTCAGTGTGCTTCGCCGCAGTTTAGCAGCCTATTCTGTGTACTGTGCAGAGTTGCAGAATAGGAAGAAATACTGTTAAGTCTTCAAACTAAAATATCAAAGTCACATATTCCATTCAGTGTGCTTCGCCGCAGTTTAGCAGCCTATTCTGTGTACTGTGCAGAGTTGCAGAATAGGAAGAAATACTGTTAAGTCTTCAAACTAAAATATCAAAGTCACATATTCCATTCAGTGTGTTTCACCGCCGTTTAGCAGCCTATTCTGTGTACTGTGCAGAGTTGCAGAATAATAAGAAATACTGTTAAGTTTTCAAACTCAAATATTAAAGTCACATATTCCATTCAGTGTGTTTCACCGCAGTTTAGCAGCCTTTTCTGTGTACTCTGCAGAGTTGCAGAATAATAAGAAATACTGTTAAGTTTTCAAACTCAAATATTAAAGTCACATATTCCATTCAGTGTGTTTCACCGCAGTTTAGCAGCCTATTCTGTGTACTCTGTACAGTTGCAGAATAATAAGAAATACTGTTAAGTTTTCAAACTCAAATATTAAAGTCACATATTCCATTCAGTGTGTTTCACCGCAGTTTAGCAGCCTATTCTGTGTACTCTGTACAGTTGCAGAATAATAAGAAATACTGTTAAGTTTTCAAACTCAAATATTAAAGTCACATATTCCATTCAGTGTGTTTCACCGCAGTTTAGCAGCCTATTCTGTGTACTCTGTACAGTTGCAGAATAATAAGAAATACTGTTAAGTTTTCAAACTCAAATATTAAAGTCACATATTCCATTCAGTGTGTTTCACCGCCGTTTAACAGCCTATTCTGTGTACTCTGTACAGTTGCAGAATAATAAGAAATACTGTTAAGTTTTCAAACTCAAATATTAAAGTCACATATTCCATTCAGTGTGTTTCACCGCCGTTTAACAGCCTATTCTGTGTACTCTGTACAGTTGCAGAATAATAAGAAATACTGTTAAGTTTTCAAACTCAAATATTAAAGTCACATATTCCATTCAGTGTGTTTCACCGCAGTTTAGCAGCCTATTCTGTGTACTCTGTACAGTTGCAGAATAATAAGAAATACTGTTAAGTTTTCAAACTCAAATATTAAAGTCACATATTCCATTCAGTGTGTTTCACCGCCGTTTAACAGCCTATTCTGTGTACTCTGTACAGTTGCAGAATAATAAGAAATACTGTTAAGTTTTCAAACTCAAATATTAAAGTCACATATTCCATTCAGTGTGTTTCACCGCCGTTTAACAGCCTATTCTGTGTACTCTGTACAGTTGCAGAATAATAAGAAATACTGTTAAGTTTTCAAACTCAAATATTAAAGTCACATATTCCATTCAGTGTGTTTCACCACCGTTTAACAGCCTATTCTGTGTACTCTGTACAGTTGCAGAATAATAAGAAATACTGTTAAGTTTTCAAACTCAAATATTAAAGTCACATATTCCATTCAGTGTGTTTCACCGCCGTTTAACAGCCTATTCTGTGTACTCTGTACAGTTGCAGAATAATAAGAAATACTGTTAAGTTTTCAAACTCAAATATTAAAGTCACATATTCCATTCAGTGTGTTTCACCGCAGTTTAGCAGCCTATTCTGTGTACTCTGTACAGTTGCAGAATAATAAGAAATACTGTTAAGTTTTCAAACTCAAATATTAAAGTCACATATTCCATTCAGTGTGTTTCACCGCAGTTTAGCAGCCTATTCTGTGTACTCTGCAGAGTTGCAGAATAATAAGAAATACTGTTAAGTTTTCAAACTCAAATATTAAAGTCACATATTCCATTCAGTGTGTTTCACCGCAGTTTAGCAGCCTATTCTGTGTACTCTGTACAGTTGCAGAATAATAAGAAATACTGTTAAGTTTTCAAACTCAAATATTAAAGTCACATATTCCATTCAGTGTGTTTCACCGCCGTTTAACAGCCTATTCTGTGTACTCTGTACAGTTGCAGAATAATAAGAAATACTGTTAAGTTTTCAAACTCAAATATTAAACTCACATATTCCATTCAGTGTGTTTCACCGCCGTTTAACAGCCTATTCTGTGTACTCTGTACAGTTGCAGAATAATAAGAAATACTGTTAAGTTTTCAAACTCAAATATTAAAGTCACATATTCTGTGTAAGATGAAGAAGGCGGGTAAAAAGGGACGGGGAAGTGGACGTGATCCTGAAAGTTCAGGGCGCGGGTCAGGACGCGGAGAAACTGTGCCTGGTGCCAGAGCACAAGAAAGAAAGACATCCACCATACCTAGCTTCATGTGTAATTTTACAGGGCGTCGCAGGACATCACTCTCGAGGTCCGACCACTGCGAACAGGTGGTCGGTTGGATGACAGCTGATACTGCTTCCAGTCGGTTAAGCACCACCCTGTCTTCCACCAAGTCCACTCTCAGTAGCCAAAAGTCTGGTCAACATAATCCTCACTCTGATCATCCTTCCTCCCACCATACACGGTCTGGTCAAAGAAGTGATCCCACACTGGGATATAGTGAGGAGCTCGTCTCATCACCAATCCTTCATTTGACCCTCTCTCCAAGCACGCTTGCAGAGGAACATGACATCTTGTGCCCTGATTCACAACCTCTAGAGGCTACCCAATCTCAAGAAGATGACAGATGTGAACGGCATTTAAGGTCAAAGGAAGTAGTGGATGATGATGATGATGATGAGACACAGTTGCCATTAAATCAACCACTATTTCCGTCTCAAGACCTTGTTGAGGAGAATGTTATACAGTTGTCAATGACTGAGTATGTGGTGGGATCAAGACTTGAGGAGGATGATCAGAGTGAGGAAGTGGAGGAGGACTTGGTGGACGATGAGGTGACTGACCCCACCTGGGAAGGTGTAGAGCCGAGCGATGACAGCAGTCCTGAGGGTGAGCCATCTGCAGCACCGCAACAGGCTGGAAGAGGCAGTGGTGTGGCTACAGAAAGAAGGCGGACCGCACCAAACCGGCCCGCAAATGTTCCACGGAGCACCCCCTTGCGTAAATCTACCTTGCCAAGGGGTAGGTGTTCCGCGGTATGGCGTTTTTTTAAGGAAAGTGCGGACGACAAAAGAATTGTAGTTTGCAACCTGTGCCACACCAGAATGAGCCGAGGCATGAACACTAGAAACCTCACCACCACCAGCATGATCCGACACATGGCATCCAAGCACCATAGTAAGTGGGAGGAACGCCTGGATCGCCCATCTGTGTCTGCAGGCCACACCACTGCCTCCTCTTCCCCTGTTTTCGGTGCCGGCCAATCGCCTGTCGAAGGCGCAGGCCCGCATACCTCCCGCCCTGCACCTGTAGCATCTGAAGCACCATCAGCGACCACATCCACTTCCCTGTCCCAGCACAGCGTCCAAATGTCGTTACCCCAGGCATTTGAGCGCAAGAGAAAGTACCCAGCCACCCACCCACAGGCCATAGCACTAACCTCACACCTTTCCAAATTACTGGCCATCGAAATGCTGCCATTTAGGCTTGTGGACACTGAGTCCTTCCGCAGCCTGATGGCAGCAGCTGTCCCTCGGTACGCGGTCCCCAGCCGCCACTACTTTTCCCGGTGTGCCATCCCCGCATTACACCACCATGTGTCCCGTAACATCACCCGTGCCCTGACCAACGCAGTTACTGGGAAGGTCCACTTAACGACTGACACATGGACAAGTGCTTGTGGCCAGGGACGCTACATTTCCCTGACGGCACACTGGGTGAATGTCGTGGAGGCTGGGAGCGACTCGGACCCTGGGATGGCACGGGTGCTACCCACGCCGAGGATTGCGGGCCCTACCTCCATCAGGGTTTCCACCAGCACCTACGTTATTGGCTCCTCCTCCTCCGTTTCCACCTCCGAATTCTCTACACACACCGCCACTCCCCCATCAGCCAGTAGCTGGAAGCAGTGTAGCACTGCAGTGGGGAAGCGTCAACAGGCCGTGCTGAAGCTGATCTGCCTTGGGGACAAACAGCACACGGCCTCAGAGCTGTTGCAGGGGATTAGTCACCAGACCGAGCAGTGGCTCTCGCCACTCAACCTGCAACCAGGCATGGTTGTGTGTGATAATGGGCGTAACTTGGTGGCGGCTTTGGAGCTCGGCAAGCTCACAGACGTACCATGCCTAGCGCATGTATTTAATTTAGTGGTGCAGCGATTTCTAAAAACCTACCCCAATGTGCATGATCTCTTGACCAAGGTGCGCCGCGTGTGTGCACATTTCCGTAAGTCATCAACAGCTTCAGCCGGCCTGTTGAAGCTGCAGCAGCGCTTACAATTGCCAGCTCACCGGCTGCTGTGTGACGTGAGCACGCGCTGGAACTCCACCTTCCACATGTTGGCCCGGCTTTGTGAGCAGCAGAGGGCAGTAGTGGAGTACCAGCTGTTACACGGTCGTCGCCTCTCCGTTCAACTTCCTGTAATCAGAAGTGAGGAGTGGGAATGGATGTCAGACCTCTGTGAGGTTTTACGCAATTTTGAGGAATCGACACAGATGGTGAGCGGCGATAACGCTATTATCAGTGTAACCATCCCACTTCTGTGTCTACTGAAACGCTCGCTGCTCACAATTAAAACCGACGCTTTGCATGTGGAAGAGGTGGAAATGGGGGAGGAAGAGCTTACACAAGGTGATAGCCAGAGCACCCTCACTTCGTCTTCTCAGCGACAATTGGAGGAGGCGGAGGAGGAGGAGGAGGAGGAGGAGGAAGACACGGTTGTCTCCGCTACAGAGGGTAGCCATGGAACTTTAGTTCCATCTCTTCAGCGTGGGTGGGCAGAAGAGGAGGAAGAGGATGAGGAGATTGAGAGTCATCCTCCTGGTGAGGACAGCGAAATCTTGCCTGTTGGTACTCTGGCACACATGGCTGACTTTATGTTAGGCTGCCTTTCCCGTGACCCACGCGTTACACGCATTTTAGACAACACGGATTACTGGGTGTTCACCCTTCTGGACCCCCGCTACAAAGAGAATTTCTCATCTCTCATTCCTCCGGTGGAGAGGACAAGCAAAATGGTGCAATACCAGAAGGTTCTTGTTGAAAAATTGCTCCAAAATTTTCCATCTGACAACGCTGGCGGCAGAGTACGTGCTACCTTGGCCAACCGAGAAGGGGAGAAAAGGGGAGCACACAGCAGTTCCGAGAAAGGCAGGGCAACACTCTCCAAGGCGTGGGACACCTTCATGACACCCCGCCAGCACCCTCACCCTGATGCGCAGCCTAGTGTCACAAGGAGGGAAAAGTTTTGGAAGATGGTGAAGGAGTACGTAGCAGACCGTGTCAGCGTCCTCAATGATCCCTCTGTGCCTTACAACTACTGGGTGTCCAAGCTGGACACGTGGTATGAACTGGCACTCTATGCCTTGGAGGTGCTGGCCTGCCCTGCCGCCAGCGTTCTGTCTGAGCGGGTATTTAGTGCTGCTGGTGGCATCATAACAGATAAGCGTATCCGCCTTTCCACCGACAATGCTGATAGGTTGACACTTATAAAAATGAACAAGGCCTGGATTTCCCCTGACTTCTCCACTCCACTGGAGGAAAGCCCCGGGGGAACATAAACTCACTTTATATATGTTATTTACAATGATGGGAATACTCTGTATTCCCATTCACCCCTTCCACCCAAAAAACGGGTATATGGTTGACTCTTAATCTTCTCATCCTCCTCCTCCTCTTCCATATGCCCTGGGATATAATTTTTATATAGGGCCAGCTCACCAGCGGGCCCTGTGATATAATTTTTATATAGGGCCAGCTCACCAGCGGGCCCTGTTTGACAATTTTTATATAGGTCAGCTCACCAGCGGGCCTTCTCATATAATGTTTTATTGGGTCAGCTCTCTAGCGGGCCCTCTCATATAATGTTTTATAGCGTCAGCTCACTAGCGGGCCTTCGCATATAATGTTTAGGATGGTCAGCTCTGCAGCAGACCCTCACCCATAATGTTTTAGATGGTCGGCTCAGCGCACGTTTCCCTCTTAATCATGGCCTCAGTTCAATAAAATCAAGGACATTTTTGGGAGAATTTGCCTCTGTGCACGTTTCCCTCTTAATCATGGCCTCAGTTCTGAAAATCAAGGAAATTTTTGGGAGAATTTGCCTCTGCGCACGTTTCCCTCTTAATCATGGCCTCACTTCCGAAAACCAAGGAAATTTTTGGGAGAATTTGCAGATGATATACAAGTAAATATACAGCAAATATTGTTTGGTAACAATTTTTCGCCTAAAGTCGTTTTTATTTTCCTTTTTGTGTGTTTTATGGTCAGTCTGTAAAAATGGCGTACTACGGGCGAAAGATCGTTCCCAGCAGCGATGTTGGAGTCCAAGATGCATCCAGACATCCTCCCTATGCTGTCCCTGAACCATTTCTGTGGTGTTTCCATCCTTTTCTGCCCTTTTCCTATGGACCAGGCACCCTCCCCTCATCAGAGCAGGGGGTGCCTGGTGTAATGCTCGAGTCCTCCCATTGACTTCAATGGGGCTCGGGTGCTCGGCCGAGCACTCGAGCCTCAGGGGGTGCTCGGTTAGAGCACCCGAACACCCGAGCATTGGGGTGCTCGCTCATCACTAATAGTAATGTTTCACAAAAACAGCAGCTCCAATTAATCTTCACAGTATTTGAGTCATAGAGAGTGTTATTTCAGTACTTTTAGATTTGTAATTCAAGAGTAATTGTATGATAAAATGTCCCCCTCCCACCCCTTTTACCTAGTGTAAGCCACCTCCGCTCAGATGTGGAATCTGGTCCATAGACTAGACAGCTCACAACAACTGACAATCGTCTTACTGTGAGAACAAAGAAAACTCTGCCTTCTTGACAGTTTTTTCAAGTGTTTCCCCTATGCTAATTGAAGATTGTCCCTCTCTGCAAGCCATATGGACACCACCTTGCTGCTCTGAGGTGAGCAGTGTTACATCAGTAAATAGAGCGGGAGGGGGATACTTTTTCATTCAATTACTCTTGAACTACAACTCTGACAGTTTTGAAATAACATTCTCCAAGGCCCAAATACTATGATGAATTGGAGCTGCTTTTACTGTGAAACATTACTGTCTCTTTAAGCTACAACAAATGGAGTTTCAGACCCTGTATGGCACAAATAAGTAGGGCTCTGATATCCTGCTTGTGTTCAGATCTCAGTGAGGAACTCTTAGCACTGGTGTTGCTTTATGTCACAGCAGTCAATGGGCAGTTCTTCTAGAATTTAGAAATGTGTGAGTCTTCATTCCAGGACTTCGTATTGTAAAATTAGGGGGCTACTCAGGCCAGGGGGCACACAGTTAAAATATGGAACAGCCCTGGGCAAACTGGGGCATGTGATCACCATAGTCAGCACATATACAAGGTTTATTGTCTACTATGAAAATGAATTTTCTTTGCTCTCCTTATAGTAGTAATTGTATTGTTTTGGAAGTATTCTGCTAGGATGCTAGTTCATGCCCAGAATGACATGATTCTTACTCCTGCACTTGGATCATTATTGGAAATAAGCCCTATAAATTTATAGGCTGTAATACAGCTCATGTAAAGTGGAGGGATTCTATTTCTGTGCCATCCTATGTGTTCCCCCAACACTCTTGACATGAAATACACTGTATACCGTATTTATTTTGGGGTTGCATTACCTCCTACTTGACCCCCTTAGTTTAACTTTAATGGTAACCTTTAGCAATGGCAAGTACTAAATGGTGAGTATCAAAACAGTGCATTGTAAATGTCATGGGTGCCAAAATGACACATTTAAAATATCTCCTATTAAAATGTTGCATTTTCCAAACGATACCCATTCAGTATCAGTTATGTTAGTATAGGGCAGTTAGGTTAGTGTAGGGTTAAGGTAGGTTAGGTTAGAGTACCTAAAGATAGATTGGAGATACAGGGTACAGTTGTTAGTGTTTGGGGGTAGTTTTGGCTTGCTGTAGTTAGATTAGGATACTAGGTACATTAGGTTATTTGATGACATTTTCAACTGTGTCATTTTAATGCTCCATTTTGATGCAACATTTTAAAAGCTCTCATAAATCTGGGACATTTTCATAATAAAGTTACTTTAATATGTTTGGAGGACAATGTTTTGAGGCTAAATGTGAAATTCAATAAGGTGCAATTCTGGAGCAAACCAACTACATCATATGGGACAAATGAAAATTCCCCTTTATATGAACTGGTCTCCAACATAAAAAGCTCCATTTAAATCCATAAGAGTTTGGGAGATTTGTATTTGTCCTCTATGGTGCAGTTGGTTTGCTCCAGAATTGCATCTCTTATTGATTTCCACAGTTAAAATGCAAGAGGTGCAATTCTGGAGCAAACCAACTGCATCATAAAGGAGAAATTAAAATGTCCAGTAATTCAAATGAAGTTTTTAACCCCTTAAATGCTAGAAAGGGCTCCATCACATAGTGAAGCAATGGGTTTGAGACCCCTCTAGCATTCAAGGGATTAAAAACCCATTTTAAAGCAATGAGCATTAGGGGAATATTGATTTCCCTTCTATAGTACAGTTGGTTTGCTCCTGATTTTCAGCTCTTTAGCTTATTAAATTGCACCTAAAGAGCACAAAATAAAAGTTGAGCAATTCTGGAGCAATCCAACTGCAACATATACAGGAACTGAACATTCCCCATATTCTCTTTGATTTTAATAGAGCTTTTAACTCCTTGGGGGATATGCACTAAGATGTGATAAAGAGGTGATAAAGTGGAGATGACTTTTCCAGTGATATCACTTCTCCAGGTCCTGTGTTATTCTACAGAGCCTATTTCTGACTTGGGAGATCTTAGGGGATAGGCTCCACAGAATTACACAGGACCTGGAGAAGTGATATCACTGGAGAAGTCATCTCCATATCACATCTTAGGGCATAGCCCCCCTTGAATGCCAGACAGAGTTCCAAAGAACTATAAATTGGTATGTTTGGTTTATCCCATATGGTGCAGTTAGTTTGATCCAGAATTGCAGCTCTTTAGCTTACTGAATACAGCCTTAAAGGGATAGTAATTCTTAAATATTACTAATCCCCATATTGTAGCCATGTTAAAAAGAACTTAATTGTCCCCAGTGTCATCTCTCAAACGTTATCATTTGAGAGATAACCGTACGCAAAGTTCCCCCCTCTCCCTTCCCTGAAGTCAGTGTTATAGCTGACTGCAGGGGAAGCCTGACGTACGACAGGCTTGCGGCTCTGCAGCAGAGCCAAGATCTCGTTAGTAAAAAAAGAATTATTTCACTGAAACGGTCTTCTACATGTGCTTGGTTTGCACTAACGCAATCTCGGCTCTGCTGCAGATAAGACCAACACTGACTTCAGGGAAGGGGGAGGGAGGGGGGAACTTTGCATTCGGCAGTTGGTGGTAATAGGGGACTCTATTATTAGGAGGGTAGATAGGGTAATCTGCCGCCAGGAACGTGAATGCCGAACAGTATGCTGTCTCCCGGGTGCTCGGGTTCGGCATGTTGCGGACAGGGCTGACAGATTATTGGGAGGGGCTGGAAGTGATCCAGCTGTCTTGGTACATATTGGAACCAATGACAAAATAGGAGGAAGATGGAGGTCCCTAAAGAATGATTTCAGGGATTTAGGGTGCAAGCTTAAGGCAAGGACCTCTAAGGTAGTATTTTCTGAAATACTACCTGTGCCATGCGCCAGTGCAGGTAGGCAGAGGGAGCTCAGGGAGCTTAATGCATGGCTCAAGCAATGGTGTAGGAAGGAGGGTTTTGGGTTTTTAGAACACTGGGCAGACTTTGCTCTTGGGTACAATCTATATGGAAGAGATGGATTGCACCTAAATGGTAGAGGAGCCTCTGTGTTAGGGGAGAGAATGCTAGGAAGCTTGGAGGAGCTTTTAAACTAGGAAAGGGGGGGGGGTATAGATAGCAAAAATGGGGTAGATAGAGCAGATAGGAACTGGGTCCAAGTAAATGACCAGGGGGGTGGAGAAAGGGTGGGGAGAAATTTAGTCAGTAGGGAGGAACTCCTAGTAAATGAAGGTGAAGAAAAAAGGCATGTAGGGATTAATATATGTAAAGACTTCAAAATCAATTGTATGCTAGCAAATGCAAGAAGTATGGTAGATAAAATAGGAGAACTAGAATTGCTGGCGGTTAATGAGCAATTGGACATAATTGGAATAACAGAAACATGGTGGAACGATGCACATGACTGGACTGTAAATATAGAGGGCTATTCCCTGTTTAGAAGAGACAGAATTAATAGAAAAGGTGGAGGTGTGTGTTTATATTTGAAAACAGAGCTAAATCCAGTTTTGCGAGGTGATATTAGTGAGGAAACTGGCCAAACTGTGGAGTCCATGTGGGTAGAAATCGAGACTAAATGTGGTGTGAAAGGTAAAAAAAAGTTGTTGGTGGGCATATGCTACAAACCACCAAATATCGATGACAATGATGAGGCCCAACTGCTATTGCAAATGAGGAAAGCTGCCCAGTTTGGGCATACTATAATTATGGGAGATTTTAATTATCCAGATATCAACTGGAAAAATGAGACCTGTCAGAGTGCTAAGGGTAGCAGGTTTTTGAACACGCTTCATGAAAGCTACATGTCACAAATGGTGGGAGCGCCGACAAGAAATAACAATGTATTGGACCTAGTGATCACTAATAACACAGAAATGGTATCCAATATTAAGGTAAGAGAACATTTGGGAAACAGTGATCACAACATGGTTACATTTGAGATCTGTCTGGCAAAGCAAAAATGTATAGGTTCAACCAAAACTCTTAATTTTAAAAAAGCAAACTTCAAATTGTTAAGGGCCTCAATGCAACACATAGACTGGGATATGTTATTTAAAGGCAAAAATACTGAGGAAAAATGGTCAGAATTCAAATTTAGGTTGCAGAAATGTACCCAACTGTATATACCAATGGGGAACAAGTGCAAAAGAAGTAAGTCACAGCCAATGTGGTTAACTGCACATGTAAAGAAGGAAATGGCAAGGAAAAAAAAAGTATTCAAATTATTTAAGTCAGAAGGAACTGAACAATCTTTCTTAAAATACAGGGAGAGCAACAAAGATTGCAAAAAGGCAATTAGGGTAGCAAAAATAGATAATGAAACTCGAATTGCAAGGGAAAGCAAGACTAATCCAAATAAGTTTTTTAAATATATAAATAGCAAAAAACTTAAGAGGGAGTGCATTGGACCATTCAAAAATGAGATGGGTGAGTTGGTTAGTGAGGATAAGGAAAAGGCTGATGTTTTAAACACTTTCTTTGCATCAGTATATACAAGGGAGCAAGGAATGGTAGAAGAGCCTCCGCAAGTATCAAATAAAACAATACAATTAATAGATATTGGGTTAACTCAAGGAGATGTCATGGGAAGACTGAACAAAATTAAGACCGACAAAGCACCGGGTCCTGATGGTATACATCCAAGGGTTCTTCAGGAACTCAGTGCAGTGTTAGCAAAACCCCTATATTTACTCTTTAAAGATTCTATTACCACAGGCTCAGTGCCACAGGATTGGCGAAGAGCTAATATAGTGCCTCTATTTAAGAAGGGAACTAAAACAGAACCTGGGAATTATAGACCAGTGAGTTTGACCTCTGTAGTGGGAAAACTATTAGAAGGCATAATAAGGGACTATATTCAGGATTACAACACAAAAAATAAGATCATTAGCACGAATCAACATGGTTTTATGAAGAATAGGTCATGCCAAACTAATCTTTTCAGCTTCTATGAGGAGGTAAGCAGCAATCTTGACAATGGCAAGGCAGTAGATGTAGTATATCTAGACTTTGCAAAGGCATTTGATACAGTACCACACAGAAGGCTGGTGTATAAAATAAGGAAATTGGGGCTAGGAGATAACCTTTGCAATTGGATACAAAACTGGTTGAAGGATAGGGAACAGTGTGTGGTTGTAAATGGAAAATTCTCCAGTATAGTTAAAGTGGAGAGTGGAGTACCTCAGGGTTCAGTATTGGGTCCGCTGCTTTTTAACATGTCTATAAATGACCTGGAAATAGATATAGAAAGCAAAATATCAATATTTGCAGATGATACTAAATTATGCAAAGTCATTAATTCAGAACAGGATATTTTCTCTCTACAGAGGGACTTACATACAATGTCAGATTGGGCAAACATGTGGAATATGAAGTTTAATGTGGGGAAGTGTAAAGTCATGCATTTGGGAGGAAACAATCCCAAGGCTACTTATAAACTTAATGGAATAATTTTAGGTGACTCGTTGCTAGAAAAAGACCTGGGTATCCTTGTTAACTACAAACTTGGAAACAGTGACCAGTGTCAAACAGCAGTAGCAAAGGCAAACAAAGTCCTGTCTTGCATAAAAAGAGGTATTGAAGCAAGAGTGGATAACATTATTTTGCCATTATACAAATCATTGGTAAGACCTCACCTTGAGTATGCAGTGCAATTTTGGGCACCGGTTCTGAAAAAGGATATACTAGAACTAGAGAGGGTACAGCGGAGAGCAACAAAATTAATTAAGGGAATGGAGGACTTGACATATGAGGAACGACTAAACAAACTTGGTTTATTTACTCTAGAGAAAAGACGACTAAGAGGTGACCTTGTCACATTGTACAAGTATATGAGAGGTCAATACAAGGATCTCTGCGGTGAGCTATTTATTCCAAGGCCTGCTCAGGTGACCAGGGGACACCTCTTGAGATTAGAGGAAAGGAGGTTTAAACTTCAGCAGAGGAAGGGTTTTTTTACGGTAAGGTCTGTCAAATTGTGGAATTCATTGCCCAGGGAGGTAGTTATGGCAGATACAATGGACACATTTAAGAGAAGATTAGATACATTTCTTTCAAAAGGGAACATACAGAGTTATACTGTTTATCAGTAGGCAGATCAGGAAGGTCTGATAAAGACTAATTTAATTGGTAGCAGGAAAGCTATAAAATTCTTAGTTACTGAGGTATGAAGCGAAGGTTGAACTTGATGGACTTGTGTCTTTTTTCAACCTAATTTACTATGTTACTATGTTACTATGTTACTATCTCTCAAACCAAAAAGGTTTGAGAGATGAACCTGGGGGCAATTCAATATATTTAAGTATTACTATCCCTTTAAGCTCTGTATGAACAAAAGAAAATAGTAGTAATTCTGGATCAAACCAACTGCACCATAGGGGACAAATATTTTATTTGATTTAAATGGAGCTTATAACTCAGTGAATGCTGGAGATTTCCCAGACATGCCCCTCTAGCATTCAAGAGGTTAAAAGCACCACTTAAATCAACTGGGATTATTACTCTTCCCTATAGCAGGTTGGTTTGTTCCAGAATTGTACCATACTGCTTTAGTACCTCAACCTATCTGTGCTCAGAAACACACTGATATACAATGATACGAATGTCGCTTTGTTTATACACGTGGGGCCCTATGTTCACATGAAAAGTGGAGCAATTCTGGAGCAAACCAACTGCACCATAGGGGATATTTAAACATTTCCATTGACTTCAATGGGGATTTCAGAGATCAAGCTAGCATTGAAGAGGTTAAAAGCACCATCTACATGAATGAGAATTTTAAAATTGTTATTTCTTCATTATGGTGCCGTTGGTTTGCTCAAGATGACTCCTCTTTCATCTTTTCTCTTCTCTCACCTTTCTTTCACGCTTTCTGCCCTTGTCTTTCTCTGACCCTCCCCTCTTTCACGCTTTCTGCCCCTCTTCCTCCTTATTTCTTTCATCTTATCTGCCTCCTCACTCTCTGTTTCATTTATTCATTAACTTCCAGAGCTATAGAAACTGTATCCCTCATTCTGTTTACCAAGAGTCTTCACACTGGCAAAGGATATCATGGCAGACGGAAGGATAGTTTGGTGTTAGTATGGAAAGTGGATAATTCCTAGATAGATCTCTTGGAGAGTAGATGTCTGCTTGGTGATTAATAGTTGTCTCATGTTGAGTGGATGTCTCCTCAAAGGCTAGGTATTAGTGTATGTTTCTAGTATGTTATATGTGCTTAGGGCAGTCCTGATGTCTTGGAGTATATAAGTGTCCATCTTTCACCCTTCACAGTGGTCTATATTAAGTGTCTGGCTTGAGAATATCCATGTCTGTCATTCTCTGCACTCTGTGCCTGTCTCTAATGACAGGGTTGTGTATGTCTGTCTGTATCCATGACTCTGTTCAGAGAAACACCCTGGTGGTATCTGCCCCAGCTATTCCTCCACACACTGCCAGAGTAGCCCGCCGTGCTGCTCCTCTTGCCATCCTCCCTCTCAGGGTCACCCCCTGGTACCTCTCCGGAGAGAGTGCAGTCATCACAACAGAACAGACCACACAACTGAAAACCGCCATGAGTGAAGTAACCAAGATGATTTCCAGAGTGCTGTCAGGTGAGAGATAAACTGAGTTAATTTATAATGTTCATTGCGGGGTCTGAGCTGCAAACTGATTCTTCTAACATAGTGGTTCTCTGATTTTCTGTGATGGTGGAACCTTTTTGCTTCAAATGAAATCCCAATGCAATCCTAACCATCAAACATTTAACCCCTTGGATGCTAAAAAGGTCTTCAATGCATGACTGATCCATGCATTAAAGTCCTCTCCAGCATCCAAAGAATAAACTTAACACTGTATCAATATTAAATGTATTAGGATGCAATTTGTACCAATAATGCAATAATAAACTATAGGCTATATTGTATTTGAGAGAAGATATCAGGTGATTATATCTGATTATATTATTTTACTAGGAGAGACTAGGCCAGTGTTTCTAAGTGATAGTTCTTGGGGCACACTAACAGTTCATGTTTTCATGATATGCCTGATGGGTAATCAGCTGCTTAATTGTTATGACTGATAATACTGCACTTGTGCTTAATTAGGGATCGCCTTAAAATATGATCTGTTGGTGTTCCCTGAGAACCAGAGATGGGAAGCACTACATTAGGTTATAGTGCTTATGGTGCTATAACAATCTAACAAACCACGGTTACAGTGTATGAAAAAATATAATCTTCCACACATCCACTGGTAATCATAGGGCCACACTAGTAGGGATGGGTGAAAGTTTTCGCTTCAATACAGAAATGGGTGACAAATGACACTTCCCTCCTAGAAGGAAATTTCCAGCGATAAGCGCCGTTTTCCTGCTTTTTTCGCCTAGCTCATTGCATTGAAATCAGGGGGAAGACTGAATTTCTCGCCCACCACATGGCAGTTTTCTCTTGTTTTCCTGCAGGCATATAAAAGGCTGTCAGGCTCTCACAGCATTCCATTCTGTGTTTGTGAGAGGAGAAAGCAGCACATTTTTGATCTACAGAAAATAGGCAAATAAAGTGCAGTTGAAGCATAGTTTAGCGAGTCTTTTAGATAGGACATTTATCTGTATTAAGGGAGTCTGCGGGCACTTTGGGGGAGAAGGGTGAAAAGAGGATGAACCTGAATACTTCATTGGTGTGAATGACTGGCAGGACAAAGGCAGTTGTGGTCCAGTTTCCTTGTTGATCTTGCTGTTATTATTATCTCTGTGTTGGACTTGTCTGGGTGGTGTAAGAAGGGAGCCAAGGAGGTTGACCCCAAATACCCCAACATTGTGTCTGATTTATTTGATTTGAAATAGACAGGGAGCTGCAGTCTAATTTCTTTGCTGATCTTGCTGTTATTATTATCTCTGTGTCTGGGGATGTCAGGAGAGAACAAAGGAGTTGACTCCAAATACCCCAACATTCTGTCTGACTGATCTGATTTGAAAGACACAGGCAGCAGCAGTCCTAGAAATTTCCTTGCTGATCTTGCTGTTATTTTCTGTGTTGGATGTGTCTGGGGGTGTGAGAAGGCAGCAAAGGAGGTTGATGCCAAATATCCCAACATTCTGTCTGGCTGATTTGATTTGAAAGGCACAGGCAGCTGTGATCCAAGATTACTGATCTTGTAGTTATTATCTCTGTGTTAGCTGTGTCTGGGGATATGAGAAGGGAGCAAAGGAGGTTGATCCCAAAAACCCCAATGTCCGGTCTGACTAGTTTGATTTGAAAGACACAGGCAGCTGTGGTCCATGTTCCTTGCTGATCCCGCTCTGATCCTGCTGTTATTATCTTGTACTGGGGAAGTCTGGGGAAAGTTGTTGATTTTATTTTTAGTTACATTTATTTTTTGGACAGTGATAAGATAGGGTAGAGAACAGTTTAAAAAATAAAAATTAAGTGACAGACAGCTGACTGGGACCCTGACATGAGCTGTGTGACTGAGACACACTTGATAGATAGCAGACGAGATTGAGTATTTTGTTGAGGGCCCAGGCAAGACAACACACTCCATCAGTTCTGTTGTGCACATAGTAGAGTAATGTCCAGAAAATGATAAGCACGCTACCGGTCTCTACCTCGAGTCAGCATTCTTCTCACCCGCTTGCTGCCACCTTCTTCGTTCCTAATGAAGACATGCAAAGTTGCACTATCTCTGCTTTCACAGTCTCTGACAGAAAACTTTCTGAAAATAAAATTCAGTTTTTTGACTAATGTTGGCAAAAAGAGGCTGACCTCCACTGCCAACAGAAAACTTCATGCATCTTTGAATGGCTGCTTCCCTACTATTGCTGCAGGCTTTTCTCCAGTACTGTAGAGATGTTTACATTTTATGATGTGTAAGATAAACCTGATTGGCTGGTGCCAGTCAACCCATCACTGTCTGTTATGTGTGTATATACATGTAACTTTATTTATATAGCTCCATATATATAAACAGCAGTGCCTTACAGAAAAAGAATTGATAGGTCAATGCAATAATACCCAACAGGTATTTGTGGGAAATAAGTGCAACCAAGTGAATCATATATTGAGAATAAAACCTCACACCAAAGGTAGTACAAATCTAATTGTATTAGTAACAACATGAAAAGACAGGTGACTGTGGGGAGGTGCAGAGTGCTTTTCTTCTTAATGCAACTGTGCTTATAGTTAGTATTTACTAAAAGGCATCAACACTATGTATATGTTAAATAGAGGATGAGTGAGAAACATTCTATATTTTCACCTTCACGGTATATCCCAGGGATAGGCAACCATCGGCTCCCCAGCTATTGCGGACTACAACTTTAATCATTCCCCACCAGTCATTGGCTGGTTGGAGTTGATGCAAATTGTAGTACCCAACAGCTGGAAAACAACGATTGTCTACCTCTGGTATATTATAATAGATACTCAGCACTCAGGAAACACTACAAAGATGAAATAAAATCCCAAAACTTTATTGGAACACACTTAGAAATTCACATCAGAGTGTGCATTTCTCCTCTGATGTAAGCTTTTAAGCGTTTTCCATTAAATATATGAGATTTTATTTCACCTTGGAAGTGTTTCCTGAAATCCAATTATTTATTATATTCTACATTTTGAGAAGTGGATCTGGCTCTGGACCTTTGTGGACATTATTTTACTGGTGAGCATGGCATTTTATCCTTCCCACCCATGTTAGGTGTGAACGGACAGCTTGGGTTTTTTGAGCAAGTCTGTGGTTCCTTTTAAGCACCTTTTTTCTCTATACATTTCATATATGTCATGGGAATTAAGGGCAAAGCCAGAGAGTCTCTTGCACAATTTTTGTACTAGTCAAAATTGCTCTCTGAGTAATCTCAAATTAGACCTTGTAGGAAAAAATTTCTGTGTCCCTGCTTTAACCCTTTGAGTGCCAGAGAGGTACCCCTCTGGAGCTCAGAGGATTAATAGAGGCAATATAATTGATGATTTACTTGTCCCACTGAAGACAGGTTTACCATAATTTAAAATACATTTTCATAAATGAAATATTCCTATGCTGCCAGTGGAATGCATCGGAGACCCCTACAGCATGTAAGTGGTTATTCAGCCTAATTTAAAATAATGGGAATTATTTGTTCCCAGTATCATGGGATTGACATTGCCCCAATATTGCTCCACTAGAGGCATACCAGGGAATTTTCTTCTCTTGAGTCCCTAGAGAGGGCTCATGGGCTGCTACTGGGCATGTGTAAATGTTGTGAATCATGGCATTAAAAGTGGGCAGGGCTTAATCAGGTAGGCAGGACTTAACCAGGATTGAGCAGAGAAGTGGGCAGAATAGGTTGGGAAGAAGACAGAAAGTATAGGAAGTGGGCACAGCTATGCCACACACTCAAGACAGCTGGTAATTAGCCTCAGTCCCCGGAGACCTGGTATCTAACTCTAAAAAGCAGAGTCTGCAGGGCAGAACCAGAGAGTTCCCAGGTATGTCTAGGGCACATAGCAATAGCCTATATTATAATTCACAAAGGATGTTTGTCAGAAGCCGTCATGCCAATAGAGACGGCTGCACACGCTGCAGGCGTGCGTAGTACAGACAGCCCGCACTGAGGATGATACGGAGCGGGACACTCCGAATTCAGACCGGAGTCCTCTCTGCACATCTTCCTGTTGGCCCATGTACAAGGGCTTTAAAACTAGTCAATACATATTAAAGGGAATCTATCATGGCAAGCTCAGATTCTGCCTACATGGTAAAAACACCTGGTGCTGTTCTGTGAAGCTCCAAAACATCTCCTATTTAATGAAACTGTCCTCTTACAACTAGAAGAACTGGGATCCTAATAATAAGCCACCGCTTGTCTTACTATGGCCAGAAAATCCTAATGTCACTGATGGATTTTGCTGTTGTGCCTTTGTTGAAGAGATATCATCACCAATTAGTTCTGCATGTCAAGTGCATGGTGTCAGACACTACAGTTGCTGGTAGTTCTTTTTTCTTTCTTTTCAAACTGAAGCAAGAGGAGTGTACGACTCTAATCAACACTATAAGGAGCAGAGGGTGCACAAGCATTAACCCCTTAACGACTCATAACGTACATGTACGTCACAAGGTGGATGTTCTTAAGGGACCAAGGACGTACGTGTACGTCATGGAATTCAGGGCTCCCCGCACGGCTACACGCTGTTCAGGGAGCCCTGAATCCGATCACTAAAAAAAAAAAAAAAAAATGGTCTATGGTCCTTAAGTGTGCGGCCGGTCTTTAAAGGGTTAAGATTGGACTGTGCAGTGGGCGAGGTTTGTGTACTGCAGTCCTTATAGCAGCAGTCATATCCGCCTCATGGATATGGCATCCAGCACTAACTGAATTTACTTTCTCTTTAAAGGGATAGTAATATTTCACAATAAAAGCAGCTTCAATTAATCTTCATAGTATTTGGGCCATGGAGAGTGTTATGTCAATACTGCAAAGGGTGGTCACACCAAACATTGATTTGATTTAGATTTTTCTTCTGTTCACTCACTATCATTTTGTTAATTGATAAAAATAAACTATTAACATGCCTATTTTTGAAAGCGTTCATACGTTACAGCATTTTTCACAGTGACTAAAACGTATGCGCAGTACTCTGTATTGGAAAAAATTGTCATTGATTGACCCTTTGAGTGACAGAGAGGTATCCAATTCATTGTGTTGCAATGCGTTGATTACCTCTCTGGCAATAAAATGGTTAACCTGGGCTTTTAACCTCTTGAATAACAGAGAGGTCTACAATTCATTTAAAGCATCTGCCATTCAAAAAGTTAAAAGTCCCATTTAATGGAACACTAACACTTCCTAACAATACTCACACACACAATTACTGTGTGTACTGGTTCTACAAAATAAATCTTTAATTAGTACAGGATATAGGGTTGCCACCTTTTGTAAAAAAAAATACCGGCCATGGCATTCCCTCCATAGACTTAACATTGGACAGAAGACATTTTTTTACCGGCCTGCCAGCTGGGTGGCAGCTCTAACAGGATATCCTGTTCATGGAGGTAGACATGATTCCTTGTAGCAGGTTTTCTAAGAAGACTTCAGCAGGAGGAGCTGAATTCTGGAGCCCTGTAAAAACATATCTGCCCCCATGGACATGATATCCAGTAACAGATAAATATTAGATCTAGAGAAAGAAAACAAACATTGTTTCATAGTGGCCATTAGGACTTTCTGCCCACATTAAGGTTAGTGAGGGCTTCCTTTAAATCAGTGGAAAATATATGACATTTAGATGCCCCTATGGTGCAATTGATTTTCTCTACAATTGTTCCTCTATAGCTTCCTGAATACAGTCTCTCATACATCCATGTATCCTGATTTGTTGCTAATTACTCAGCAGTTGCGAGACTGGCAATTAATTTTTCATTTCTGGTGGATGAAACTGCTATATTCTAGAAGTTTTTCTGTCTGATTTATTTCCAGAACAGTGGAGGCAGAGTCATTACCATCTCTAAAGATTTCCAAGTCCAGGAAGTGAATTTGTTGCTGAATGAAAGTCCATTTTACTGGTGTGTCAAGATCAATGAGTTGCTTTATTGTTTTCCTTCCTTTACACCTTGAATTTGCATTGATTTCCCTTTCTTACCATTAGTAGTTGCACTGTAAACAGTCTCCGCATGCATAGCTGGAAACTTTTAAAATGAGCTGACCCTGAGATATTTTCAAACTTAAACTTAAATCTCCCAAGAACATACATTCTAGATGATACCCCCTGCTTGCGCTAACCGAGAGTGGCACCAACCAGTCCTCAAGGAACCTCCAAAATGTTGCAACTTACAGATCTCACAGCTTAAACATGCTTGAGATGGCAGGACTTCTCCCTTTGGAGTTAACTGGTGCAGATCTAGGATGACCACATGTCCCAGATTGCCCAGGACAGTCCCAGATTTTAAATGTGTGTCCCATGTTCTGGACACCCCCCTTCTCAGACAAAACAAGTCCTGGAATGAAGACTCCAGAGCACAGAACTCTAAACACTAGGAGAACTGTCCATTACTTACAGACAAAAACTAATGCCTCTTCTGGGCTACAAGAAAATGGCTTCCAGACAGAGCTGTAAACACTAGGAGAACTGTCCATTGCTTACAGAGAAAAACTAATGCCTCTTCTGGGCTACAAGAAAATGGCTTCCAGACAGAGCTCTAAACACTAGAAGAACTGTCCATTGCCTACTCTGACAGACAATGATGGATCTGCTGGGCTACAAAAATGGCTTTCAGACAGAACTCTGAACACTTGAAAGAGAACTATGCCTTGATCCCAACACATCAAGGGTCTGCAGTGCATAACTGTTGTAGTGTAATGCTAGTCTAAGGCTTTGGGTGTGATGTCTATTTTCTTGTAGCCCACCACAGGCATTGCTTTCAGTCGCAGCAGTCAATAGGCAGTATTCCCCCTAGTGTTTAGGACTCTGTAGTGTGCCGGAAAAAGGGCAGGGTGTGTGTGCGGATGTCCAGTGACTCCTACCACATAGCTGCACTAGATCTGAGGACAAGTACTCTACTGATTTCATCTCCTCAGTGCCCCTGAATGGAAGAATGGAAGTGTTGTCACTTTTGCAGAACAAGTAGTGGGTGACACTGAGCTCACTGACCCTGGGAATTTGGCCCTTCACTCTGAGATTTGGGTCAAAACCCTGAGAGTTCCTCAGATATGCTCATATGGTATTGTTCTTTTCCTTTCTTGTACAGTCTCACCTGCACAGACACACCTGGGTCAAACCAGCTGCCTTAAATGAGACAAATGAGCATTCTCACTGACTGATATGGGGTGCATATTAAAACATTTAGGCCAGTGTGGGCATACAGGGCTTTGTATGAAAGTATTTGGCTTTGTATTTCAGTGCGCAGACTGGAGGGTCCCCTACTCCTTAATCGAGATATTAACAGATTCTGTCGTTATATCTGGCAAAACTCCTCGCTGCTGAATAACAACAGGTGAGAAATTGACTATAAGTGTGCATGTGTGTCCCATATTCCCAGAGACAGTCCATGGTGTTGGCTCTTTGTCCCTGGATCATGCTGTCCCCTTTTTTATTGTTGGTTTTAACCCTTTGAGTGGTTTGCAATGCATTGCCTACCCCTCTGGCACTCAAAGTGTTAAATGGACACTATCACCCAAAACAAGTTTGGTTTTGAAAGCTTTCAAAATCATCAGTATGTTGAAATAACCGTTTTTTATTTAGAAATCTAGGTTTTGCGTTATTTAGATTTATAGTTTATTCTAATTAAGGCATGCAGCGGAGGCATTTCCTGTCTTAGCCCCATACTGCCTCCCCCATTCACCTACATTTAAGCTTTATAGTGCTATGAGAGGTGTGCAATGCACTGCTGAGCAATGTCAGTGAATGGTGGAGGCATACCTCCCAACATTTCAAATTGCCAAAGAGGGACATTTGTATTTTAGGGGGTGGTGCTGGGGGCGTGGCTGGTGGGAGGGGCATTTCAGTGAATTTTTAGGTAATTTCATGACCTATTGACTACTCATTGTGTAACCTAATAAATGACTAATAACAAGACCATAGTATTTTATTTACACAGACTAATGTATAAACACATATACTGAAGTTTAAACAAATATTAATGTGAGTTTTATTGCTGTAGAGCAATATGATGCACTTATATACACACCACACAGACTGATGTCCTAAAAAGAGGGACGTCGGGGTGGGAAAGAGGGACAGAGGGATTTCGGTCTAAAAGAGGGACTGTCCTCTTAAAGAGAGACACTTGGGAGGTATGTGGAGGTAATGTATGGCATGGCCTTAATTAGCAGAATCTTTAAAGATATATAACTCATAAACTATTTTTCTAAATAAGAATAGCTAATAGATCAAATAGCTGATTTTGAAATTGCTTTTAAAATCACCATTGTTTATAGGTGATAGAGTCCCATTAAGAAATAATTTCAACCTCACATCTATCTGCTTGTTATAAAAATGTTATGCATTTTCTCACTTAAGTGTTGCTTACTTACAGGATTTCATATACTATTTTTCATTGGCTAATGTCTGCTATGATGTAGAAGTGCTGGTTTAACTCTTTGAGTGCCAGATGGGTACATAATGCATTGCAGAGTATTGTGTTGCGTAGCCCTCTGGCACTCATAGGGTTTAGTCTGTTGTATGAGGGTTTTCTGTTGGTGTCCCTCTACATAACACTATGGACCAGAAGTAACACTCTGCCATATGACTGGCTGTTGAAAAGTTATCTGGATTTTTTTTTTGACTGTTAGCAAATATATACTGTATGTATATTAAAGACTGTGTTACATTTGCCTCTAACCATGTTGCAGGTGTGGATCTCTGGATATCTCTTACCATGGCGAAACATGCCTGGATGTTTGGGTAAGATAAACTTCTGGAATGTTCAGATCAACTGCACCACAGGGGATAAATAAACATCCCGGTTCATCTCAATGGGACTGTTAACTCCTTGTTAGTTATGCAGTAAGGCATGATAAAGAGGTGATAACATGGAGGTAACTTCTCCACATATATCACTTCTCCAGTTCCTATGTTATTAGAAATCTTAGTGCATAGGCTTCATAGAATAACATAGGAATTGAAGAAGTGATAAACTGGAGAAGTCATCTCTGATCTATCATCTTTTATCACACCTTAGTGCATAACCCCCACTGAATGCTAGAAGGGCTCCAGCTAACAGGGCCGGATTTACATCTCAAGCGCCCCAGACACAACACCCTCCAGCGCCCCCACCTTTGCCGCACCCCTAACCACACCCCTCACCTAACCCTACCCTATTTTGTGGCCAAACCCATTTTTAGATTTATTCTTCACAGTAATGTAATACTTTTCCACAGGCAGATTAAAATGTTATAGATAGGGATGGGGTATATATACAGATAGCAGAAGTGACCTTTATGAGATATGTAGATTGCCCTTTCCCCCATGTGTAAGACCCAAGTAATGGGAAGTACAGGTACCAACCATCAACCCAATACTGAAAAATCAAGCAGTGAGCACTACACTATACAGTGCAGATCACTTACAGCTACTGTATAACTGAGTGCTATGTGCTTTCTGGAATCTATTCTAGCTAAAGCTACAGTAATTCTAAATTAAGCATTATCACTCACTCATTTGCAGCATCAACTACAGTGGCACACACATAAGGAGAGATGCACTAAGGTGTGATAAAGAGGTGATAAAGTGGAGAAGACTTTTCCAGTGGTAGCACTTCTCCAGTTCCGATATTAATCATACAGCCAATGCACTAAGATTTCTCCAGCTTTGGAGATCTTAGTGTATAGGCACTATAGAATAACATAGGAAATGGAGAAGTGATATCACTGGAGAAGTCATCTCCACTTTATCACTTCTTTATTACATCTTAGTGCATAACCACCATAGTGTGAGTTTTATTAGTATGTATGTTTGCTAATTCTGTGTGTTTTCTATCTGTGACTGTCTGTCTGTGTGAAGACAGCTATGTCTATATCTGTTAATGTGATGATGTATGAGTGTCCCGCAACACATTTGGTTGGATCCGGCAGGTCAAGGGAGGCCGGGAGTGAGGAGCTCCAAGTAATATTATGACTGAGTGAGTCAAGGGGGGTGGCCCAAGTGAGGAGGGGCAGGCACCACCAAATTATAAACCAAGCACCCTCTCAGGCACATGCGGACATAATACAACACAGTATGTTTTTACAATAAATTATATTGGGAAGTTGCCAGCTAATTTAGATCTCTGTAGCATTCAAGGGGATAAAAGTCCTACTTAAATCAAAGGATATTTGTGTACTCCATAGTTACTCCAGTTTGCCTTTATGCATAAGGCCATATGTATCTGTCTGCCCCATAGCTACTCCAATTTACCTTTATACATAAGGCAATATGTATCTGTCTGCCCCTAGATACCTCCCTCTCACCTTCGCGGATTTGAAGTTTGGTCAGCCAATGGGACAGAACCAAGTCATGTGACTCCAGATGGTGATGGAGTTCCAGACACCGATTTCTTGCTGTACGTGAAGGTAGCACAGACAGAGAAATGTGCTGCACAGGTAAGGTAAACTGCAGGAACGCCCAGAGCAACTAACCGGGCAGTACATAAAATGCAATGGGCACATTATTCAATACAAATTCTATTTTTACAAGGATATTGGGACATGTATAACGGTAAAAGCAAATCAATTGCGGGACAAAACAACAGCATAATAATTATCAGTTAAACTCTAAGATTATAGAGATTATGCTTCAAAATACATTAGATACCAATTTTGTAACCAAAAAAGCCCTAATTGTATCACTGAAAAAAAGTTCTGTGCTCCAGAATTGCTCCACTTGTGTCTTCTTTGTGACAATGTAGCAAAATCATCTGTGGCTACATGATAAATATCCACTTACCACTATTTAACTCCCTCAGATGGATGATACTGATAGCTATGAGGTATTGGTGCACATCCCCCCAATCAATTATGTACAACTGGTGTAAAAGCCTGTGTACATGGGCCAAGGTCTGGGTGATGCTAACTATTTGAGTGCCAGAGGGGCACCTCTAGCACTCAAAGGGTTAAGAGGCTGGTCCTGCTCTGTGTCCTGCTGCTGATGCAGTCATGCACTGTAGAGACTGCCCAAAAGCACAGAATGCTCCCAGCATTCCTACACCTCCCAGCATTCGGGAGTCTCTACTGCGCATGACGGCTTCTGACAAACATCCTAGTGAATTATTATATAGGATTAGCACCTCAGCGATAGATCAGTCTGTAGCTGAACTTCCAGTCATAAACTGATTTCTTTTTAATCCCTTCAAGACCAGAGGAATGTGCACTTTATATTCTATTTTATGTAGAAAAGGTTTTACCAGGAAGAATACACTGAGATTTCTCTCGTTTTCAAGTATGTCCTGTATAGTTATATACTTCTTCACATAGCACTGTTCACCCCTCTGGTCCTCACGGGGTTAAATTTGGACTACAGATCTCACTCTCTGCCTGTGACGTGCTGAATGTATCATTATCTGTTTGTTCAAGAGTCAAAAAAGGAACCTTGTGATGCCAGCAACTTTTTAATAAATGTCCTGCCTTTGTTTCTGTCTCTAGGTTAACATAGCATCAGTATGAATTGTATTGGAATTGTAGTTGGCATTGAAAATATAAATATTAGGCTACATAAATGTTACCAATAACTTTTATCTGACATATACAGTATATAATGTATGCATGTGTGTAATTGAAATTGAGAATTTTACTGTTTGGAATATGTGCGTTTTCTATGCATTCACTGGTAGGCACCAAACCACACCTCTCCAGCCTCCTGTTTGCCATTACAAAAATGTGTTGAAGCCTTTGTACTTCTTTTAACTCTTTGAGTGCCAGAGAGATAGCCAACGCATTTCATAGGGTTTGAGGACCACTGAGTTAAGAGAGTCAAGACAGCATTGCTGTAAAAAAAAATCCTGTCAAATAAATCTAATATATTTTTATGGTGCAGTTAATAGATTATGTTGGAGCAGTAGATATAGCTTATTTAGATTTTGGCCTTTAACATTGTCACACAGGAATGATTAAGGGGGATATGTACTTGCAATGGCATCCTAAGAAAGAATGATTAATGGGGATGTATCCCCGCAAAGGCAGACTATAAAAAAATGATTCATGAGAATGCATCCCCTCAAAGGCAGTCTACACTCACTGAAGGGATATATATCATCTGGGCATTAATCACGCATAACATTTAACACTTCCATCCCCTCAAATGATTCGTTTAGCTGTTGCATGAGGCTTTGTTTTGCTGTCATCAAGTCCTGAGCAATAATTCCTTCTTTGGAGCAATACAAATTACAGGGAAGACATCTCCATTAGAGGACAACTACCATATGGATTGTGTCCTCTGTTGCATGGATGCATGACTGCCAAGGAAACTGGGGCTTCAATGAAAACCCTGAAAAAACAGCATGGGGAGATGCACTAAGGGGCAATGTTATGGCTATGTGTGTCTGGTGATGTGAGGCGAGCACATCTCCTTGGTGTTTGAGACACACATCACCATATGCACTACAAAATATGGATGCAAGGGGAGGGGGAGAATTAAGTCATTAGGATGTAAGGTTGTCCTACTGTTGGTGATGTGTAAGTGATGCATTCCCTTACACATCTCCAGAATTACAACAACCCTGAATTTGAGTGCATTCTCTCTGATTCCCTACTTGCCCATCTGGGGAACCGAGAGGATCCTCTCCTACGTCAACACCACAAACAGCTCTGTACCCTAACCCTTTCAGGGCCATAGGGATGTGCGCTGTACACCCCATGTGCCAGTGAAAGGGGAATGGCCAGACCACATTTTATTAAACTGATTAAAACAGTCAGCATCTAACATCCTCAACAGAATAAAAAATATAAATATACAAGCAATAAAATATAGTAGAGGAATCACACAGATGGATTGACAGAATGCATCAATATGTGCTGTGTAAACAAAGAATAATCATATATAACCCAAAATTCAAACTGCCAAAATAAGAGACGCAAATGCACATGTAAGACAGCTACAGGGGGAGTAAAAAGGAATCCGCTTTGGCAAAATTACCTAAAAGATATGTGTAATGTCCCATTTTGAATTACAGGCAAGAGGTCTCCTCTAATCATGAGCTGATGAGAGCGGATGTCACTTCGTCAAGCTGCACTGCTGGCATCTGCTTACATCTACTCTCCAGACACTGCAGTCACCTGGCCAAGCTGCACTGCTGGCATCTGCTTACATCTACTCTCCAGACACTGCAGTCACCTGGCCAAGCTGCACTGCTGGCATCTGTTTACATCTACTCTCCAGACACTGCAGTCACTTGGCCAAGCTACACTGCTGGCATCTGCTTACATCTACTCTCCAGACACTGCAGTCACTTGGCCAAGCTGCACTGCTGGCATCTGCTTACATCTACTCTCGAGACACTGCAGTCACTTGGCCAAGCTGCACTGCTGGCATCTGCTTACATCTGCTCTTCAGACACTGCAGTCACTTGGCCAAGCTGCACTGCTGGCATCTGCTTACATCTACTCTCCAGACACTGCAGTCACCTGGCCAAGCTGCACTGCTGGCATCTGCTTACATCTACTCTCCAGACACTGCAGTCACTTGGCCAAGCTGCATTGCTGGCATCTGCTTACATCTGCTCTCCAGACACTGCAGTCACTTGGCCAAGCTGCACTGCTGACATCTACTTACATCTACTCTCAAGACACTGCAGTCACTTGGCTAAGCTGCACTGCTGGCATCTGCTTACATCTACTCTCCAGACACTGCAGTCACCTGGCCAGGCTGCACTGCTGGCATCTGCTTACATCTACTCTCCAGACACTGCAGTCACTTGGCCAAGCTGCACTGCTGGCATCTGCTTACATCTGCTCTCCAGACACTGCAGTCACTTGGCTAAGCTGCACTGCTGGCATCTACTTACATCTGCTCTCAAGACACTGCAGTCACTTGGCTAAGCTGCACTGCTGGCATCTACTTACATCTACTCTCCAGACACTGCAGTCACTTGGCCAAGCTGCACTGCTGGCATCTGCTTACATCTACTCTCCAGACACTGCAGTCACCTGGCCAGGCTGCACTGCTGGCATCTGCTTACATCTACTCTCCAGACACTGCAGTCACTTGGCCAAGCTGCACTGCTGGCATCTGCTTACATCTGCTTTCCAGACACTGCAGTCACTTGGCCAAACTGCACTGCTGGCATCTGCTTACATCTACTCTCCAGACACTGCAGTCACCTGGCCAAGCTGCACTGCTGGCATCTGCTTACATCTACTCTCCAGACACTGCAGTCACTTGGCCAAGCTGCATTGCTGGCATCTGCTTACATCTACTCTCCAGACACTGCAGTCACCTGGCCAAGCTGCACTGCTGGCATCTGTTTACATCTACTCTCCAGACACTGCAGTCACTTGGCCAAGCTGCACTGCTGGCATCTGCTTACATCTACTCTCCAGACACTGCAGTCACTTGGCCAAGCTGCACTGCTGGCATCTGCTTACATCTACTCTCCAGACACTGCAGTCACTTGGCCAAGCTGCACTGCTGGCATCTGCTTACATCTGCTCTCCAGACACTGCAGTCACTTGGCCAAGCTGCACTGCTGGCATCTGCTTACATCTACTCTCCAGACACTGCAGTCACCTGGCCAAGCTGCACTGCTGGCATCTGCTTACATCTACTCTCCAGACACTGCAGTCACTTGGCCAAGCTGCATTGCTGGCATTTGCTTACATCTGCTCTCCAGACACTGCAGTCACTTGGCCAAGCTGCACTGCTGGCATCTGCTTACATCTACTCTCCAGGCACTGCAGTCACCTGGCCAAGCTGCACTGCTGGCATCTGCTTACATCTACTCTCCAGACACTGCAGTCACTTGGCCAAGCTGCATTGCTGGCATCTGCTTACATCTGCTCTCCAGACACTGCAGTCACTTGGCCAAGCTGCACTGCTGGCATCTACTTACATCTACTCTCCAGACACTGCAGTCACTTGGCCAAGCTGCACTGCTGGCATCTGCTTACATCTACTCTCCAGACACTGCAGTCACCTGGCCAAGCTGCACTGCTGGCATCTGCTTACATCTACTCTCCAGACACTGCAGTCACTTGGCCAAGCTGCATTGCTGGCATCTGCTTACATCTACTCTCCAGACACTGCAGTCACCTGGCCAAGCTGCACTGCTGGCATCTGTTTACATCTACTCTCCAGATACTGCAGTCACTTGGCCAAGCTGCACTGCTGGCATCTGCTTACATCTACTCTCCAGACACTGCAGTCACTTGGCCAAGCTGCACTGCTGGCATCTGCTTACATCTACTCTCCAGACACTGCAGTCACTTGGCCAAGCTGCACTGCTGGCATCTGCTTACATCTGCTCTCCAGACACTGCAGTCACTTGGCCAAGCTGCACTGCTGGCATCTGCTTACATCTACTCTCCAGACACTGCAGTCACTTGGCCAAGCTGCATTGCTGGCATCTGCTTACATCTGCTCTCCAGACACTGCAGTCACTTGGCCAAGCTGCACTGCTGGCATCTGCTTACATCTACTCTCCAGACACTGCAGTCACCTGGCCAAGCTGCACTGCTGGCATCTGCTTACATCTGCTCTCCAGACACTGCAGTCACTTGGCCAAGCTGCATTGCTGGCATCTGCTTACATCTGCTCTCCAGACACTGCAGTCACTTGGCCAAGCTGCACTGCTGGCATCTGCTTACATCTACTCTCCAGACACTGCAGTCACCTGGCCAGGCTGCACTGCTGGCATCTGCTTACATCTACTCTCCAGACACTGCAGTCACTTGGCCAAGCTGCACTGCTGGCATCTGCTTACATCTGCTCTCCAGACACTGCAGTCACTTGGCTAAGCTGCACTGCTGGCATCTACTTACATCTACTCTCAAGACACTGCAGTCACTTGGCTAAGCTGCACTGCTGGCATCTACTTACATCTACTCTCCAGACACTGCAGTCACTTGGCCAAGCTGCACTGCTGGCATCTGCTTACATCTACTCTCCAGACACTGCAGTCACCTGGCCAGGCTGCACTGCTGGCATCTGCTTACATCTACTCTCCAGACACTGCAGTCACTTGGCCAAGCTGCACTGCTGGCATCTGCTTACATCTGCTCTCCAGACACTGCAGTCACTTGGCCAAGCTGCACTGCTGGCATCTGCTTACATCTTCTCTCCAGACACTGCAGTCACTTGGCCAAGCTGCATTGCTGGCATCTGCTTACATCTACTCTCCAGACACTGCAGTCACTTGGCCAAGCTGCACCACTGGCATCTACTCAACTCAGCAGACACTGCAGTGTCTGGCAAGGGGTGTGGATGCCAGTGGATTCCAGCGTTGCAGCTTTTTTGTTCCACCCACTTCCCAGCTCAAACCTGATTAAACCCTTCCCACCCAATTAAGCTTGGCCTGTTTTATACTGTAACATTAACATAAGCCTGGTCACAGCCCATGTACCCACTCCTGGGGCCCCACAGAAGGAAGTTCCCAGAAATGAAAATGTAGCAGTCAGTAAGCTATAGTACCAAAAAAGAGAGAAGGTGAATTGTCGATCTATTGATCACTTTTAACTCCTCAGGTTAGAGGGAGTATACAAATCTGCCAGTGCAGGCCATTTTCTGTGCCGGGAAGTTGATTTCCTACTCATATTCCTCCACTTCAGGGCTTATACTAGAAAGTATGATCGTGTTACTAAATACATGTGCACACATTCCACCATCGTTAATACTTTAATTTGAGTAAGCACCAAACACTCCCCTACAGCATGCACAAAGAATTAAGTAACATTACTCCTCTGAGCCTTGTTAGGAAAAAAGCAAGAAACCAAGAGCAGAGGAAAGAAAAGCCCTGAAATGCCCATTCAATTCCTCATTGCCTTCCCCTCTGCACAAGCAGTGTACGGAGGACCATTTTCACTGTAAGTAGGTTAGTACATTAGCATTAGGCAGGCAGCACCTACAGAAGGGCTTCTGGTTATGGTAGATAATCTGTATTACATATTTTTTATTGGGGGAATCTGATCTTTTTCATATCGTGCTTCACAAAAGTGATTCTTTGATTGTTTGTGCAATTTATACACTTAAAAAAGTGATTGTTAAAAAGAGTGTTATTATGTATAATAATTGATTTTATCAGATAACCATGTGACCTTTTAACATAATTTTGTGGAAAGAATCAACACGACTGAAGCTCCTGCCTGTAAATAATATTTACAAGCAAGTCCTAGCTAAGCAATTTCTTCTGCCATTTAATCCTGAATCCTACTTTTATAGAGGCTGATGTACTAGGAAAATTGGAGTCATTCTGCGGCAAATCAACTTCACTATACAGGAAAAAAAGAATAGGGCTTTTAACCCCTGTGCGTGCTTGGAGGTTTCCAACATGTTGTCTAGTTTTCAAGGTGTTAAAAGCCCAATTTAAATCAGTGGGTTGCTTTGGTACAGAATTACTCCAGGGGGGAGATGCACACAGGTTCCTTCCATTGACGAAGTGTATCTGGCTATGTGTGAAGATCGCCTCTCCATGGAGAATACAACAGACTCTGCCATATGTACTAAGAATTACCTATGCAAGGGGAGGGGAAGACATTTTGATAATGGTTGGTAATAGTTGTGATGTGTTGGGGAGGGTAAGTGAGGGGGGCATGAGACTTCACCAGTTCTCCCTTAATGCTCTGAGTGCCATACGGATATGCAACACATTCTAATGTGTTGCACACCCCTGTGACATTCAAGTGGTTTTAAAACACACAGTAACCTTAACAGATGATTCAAATACACTAAGAACAAACTATTGCATGTATCTGCTGGTTATGTTTATACCTGAACCCGCTAATCAGCTGGTTCAAGTCCACAGGGAAATATTCATCGAGTAGATGATTCATGTAAATATAGTTTTGTTTTTTCAATCAGCCAAAAGCATACTGTGGGACAGGCGGTAAGTAAGTGTGGGTGCTTTCTTTGACACAAATTTACATCCATTTTGCAATATGGCATGCAATCCCTTATCCGCTTTTGAGGACTGGAAGATGTTTTTTTAAACTGTGTACAATTTAATGAAACTCCCTACTATGTGGAACGGTTACGTTGCACTCTCACAAACTATCCCACAGGCACAGTTATGATTATGCGACTAGAAGTGTTGCAGTGGGAAAGTTTATGAGGTGCGACATAACTGTTCCACAGACACACATTTGATCAAGCTTGCAGTGAGCTATGGGAATGATTCACTTAAAGAGGCTATCCATCGTGGATGTTGGAGAGAGCAGAGTCCATAGCATAGAGAAAATCAAGAGCTTAACTTTTAGGAACCAAGCTGATTTTGTTCATCATCCTGGATTTCTACACAAATGCCATCTTTCTTTATTCAGCATAAGACTCTGCTACACTACACAAAGGCAAATAGAGTGCCATGCAGAGTGTAGGACAGACTTATGTTTTATATGAGGATAAAGTAAACCAATTTCCTTAAAGGGATAGTAACGTTTCATAATAAAAGCAGCTCTAATTAATCATCATAGTATTTGGAGTTTGGAGAGTGTTATTTCAATTCTGTCAGAGTTGTAGTTCAAGAGTAATTCAATGAGTGTCCCCCTCCCGCCCCTTTTACTGATGTAACATTGCTCAGCCAGATCAGAAGGGAGGTGCCCAGGTAGACTGCAGAGAGGGACAATCTTCAATTAAGATAAGGGAAAAACCTGAAAAGCTTGTCAAGGGGGGCAGGGCTTTCATTGTTCTGATAGGAAAAAGATTGTCCCCTGCTGTTATCTGTCTGGTCTATGGACTGCATTCCACATCTGAGAAGAGGTTGCTTACACTAGGTAAAAGGGGCGGGAGGGGAAACTTTGCTTGTGAATATTTCTTAAACCATAAAGGTTTGAGAGATAAGACTTATATCATTCTTCATGTTTTTTTAATGCCTACAAAATAAAATAAAGTTAAAACAAAGTATTACTATCCCTTTAATAGTAAATGTTTTGTTTTTTTCATTTGGCATCCAGCCACTGATAGGTAACCCCAGCCCACAAGAGCCACTAACAGCGCATGTTTCGAGGATTTCTAAGTTTCATTAGACAGACCAGTTAACCCCTTGAGGACCAAGGACTTACACAATGCATGGCACACACCTCTGCTCCTTATGGGGTTAAATGTTCTGATCCACTCACCGATACACCTGCACTCGAGCAGGGATATCCTGAAGACCTTCACTTTCAATGGCTCTTGAGGACCAGAGTTCCCTATCCATGCACTCAGCAGTAACTTTACTAACTTTTTCTCTCTTTTATTGCCCTTGAAGACCTCTGTCATTGCCTATGCCTCATACTGCCAGCTGGACCCCTTGGGACGTCCTATAGCTGGGGTCATTGTGTTCTGTGCAGAACGTCTCAGAAAAGAAGAGTACAATCACAGGCACATTGTGCAGGTAAGACCTGCCAGGAAACAACAAATTGCTCCATAAGAGGTTGCATTTAATTATTTGAAAGTCACTCATTTACCTCTCACGGTAAACAATATTTCCACATGCTCTCCTGATCTAAGTTTTTCTACTTTCTGTTATTTCACTCCCAGGGGCCATATGCATGAGGACAAATGCAGAAATGTGATTCTTGAGGCAAACAACTGTACCATAGGAAACAAATAAAAATTCCCATTGAGAGAAACTGAGCTTTTAATCCCCTGAATGCTATAGTCCCATACCTGGGAACTTGTACCAAGTCTCAGGAGAAACACTGCAGAGCTGAAGATGGGAGCGTTCAAATTATACATTTTATTCTTACTGTGGGTGGAGCTTAACTGGGTGGGTGTCTGGGTGAAAGATGGATTGTGCCATGAAACGGGTGGGAAAGTAGGCAGAATGGGTGGAGTGGGTGGAATAAACTGGAAAATGGGTTGCATTATAACTGAACTCGCCAAGCCTCTATCCCCAGAGACCTGGTAATTATATCTGAAAATGAGACCATCCCTGTGGCAAATCTGGAGAGTTCCCAGGTATTGAGAGACCTCTAGCATTCAAGGAATTAAAAGCCTCATTTACCTCAGTAGGAATTTGGGGAATGGGTATTTGTCCCCTATGGTACATTTGTTTGCCGCAGAATTGCTCCATTTTGGTCAGTGCATATACATACCAGGGAACATTTTATGCATGTCCCCCGGAGAAACACTCAGGGCTGGGGATAGGAGTGTCCACATAACCACGGGCATCTGCAGAAAATTTTCCAGATGGGGTGGCAGAGCCATAGTATGCCTCCCAGGCTAGTCCACCCCGCACCTATGTTTATCCGGGGGGGAATCAAGTGCCCCCTATTGCCCCCCCACTGGATGCCCATGCACATGACCCTATATGCATCATAATTTAGGTGGGTCTTAATCAGAGTTACAAGTGTAGAAGGGGGACCACACAGGCCTGGGGACAGAAGTGTCCAAATTATACTTTTCGTGTCATAATGTTGGCAGAGCTTAATCAGAGTGAAAAGAGTTGGAGGGTTGAGAAACAGGTTTTGTATTTAAATGGACAGATGTGGGAGGAACTGTGTGGGAGTGACGGAAAGGATGTGACAGTGGGCAATTGTTCTCAAAGCCAGATAATCAGTTTCTGTTCCTGGTGACTTGGTAATTTATTCTGAAATCTAGAGTCTCCTGGGGCAGATCCGGAGAGTTCCCAGGTATGGTGCATATAGCCCTCTATATGGCTTCCTGCCTGCCCTTGCCACTGTTCACGCTTACCCTCTAATCTCTCATGTCTCCCTGCAGGTGTCTCTCCATGAGATACTCCATGCTCTAGGATTCTCCAGCAGTCTGTTTGAGCGTTGGATTGACTGCAGCCTCTCTGAGCCAGGTGAGACAGTGCATTCTTATCTACAGTGTCCTACAGAAATAATTTTATGAATACAGTATAGGTGGTTTGCCCAAGAATTGGCCTGATTTTGTCTTCAGATCTGTGTAAAGGACTTGATTTAATAGAGCACCCCCCCAAAAAAAAGTACAGTCGGCAGTTTTAAGTTACAGTCAGGTATGTAATTACCTCTGCTGTGACAAACTACTAAAGGAAAAAAAAACACATCAGGAAAATTTGTGATTCAATTCCATACTTTGGGTAGTAACGTGCATTAAGGGACTCCACTTTATCGCCAAAAATTTGCACCTATAAAAAGTAGGTATTGAGTCCCTTAACCCATGTTAAAAACCACCAACACTGGAATTGAAGTGTAAAAAGAGGTAAGAAAAAAAGCAAAGTAACCAGTGGATGTATTGATATGGAACGTGTGTGTAGTGTCAAAAAAATTAACCGTTTGAGAACCAGTAGAGTATGCAACGCATTGAACACCCCACTGGCACTCACAGGGTTAAACCCCCTACAGTTAATACCATTGCATGAAAAGAAACACTTACCTGTAAGTCTGATGTCCAACGGGGTCTTCAGCACCCTGGTCATCCACTGTAAGTCTTCATCTGTAATCTTCTATCCTCTTCATCTGTGATCTTGTTTCTTACCATCTTTCTTCTTATCTTCTTTCTTCTTATCTTCCTTCTTCTTACTCTTCCAAAAAGCTTGTGCCTCACTGAAAAAAAATAAAAGTAAAAATCATAGATGCATCAAGAAGTAGCTTGCTCAATAAATGCATGCTGCTGCCGCTGCCACCCCCATATACCTCTTGGGCCACTGGCCAAGCTACACTGCTGAGGGATGACAGTACAACAGTGAAGTCTGATCGATTCTTTCATCATGACAACATGTGGATCTTGCATAGGTTTAACCAGCCTGTATGTTGGAATGCCAGAGGGATACATAATGTGTATATGTGTGATGTATAGTGTGCCCCTCTGGCATCCCAAGAGTCCCCTAAGACTCCTCCACCAGTCACAAGCACATACCTGATGAACTCTAGAACCTAAAGGATGCATACTCATTGCTGAAAGGGATATGTTTGTGTCCTAGGCACTGTGTATTGTGAGAATGGAGTTTGCCTTACTGTGACTTTTGTGCCACATGCCTGACATAATATCATGCTAAGGAGGTGCACCTTTGTGTTGAAGTGCTACTGTCCCTGAGTGTTGACAATTATCCTGTGCGTGAGTTAAATAGTGAACTGTTTCTCACATCATGCCCAGACAACACATTCCAGATTTTTTTCTTTGCTAGGTCTGCTGTGAGGTGACATTGGACAACAGTGGATGTGCTGTGCTTGGTTACCACTGCTCAAACACTTTCCCACCAAGTAAATGCACTGGAGACAACTATGGCTCTGATCTTGTTACATACCTGAATAAAAAAAAGTACATTTTTGTTGTGGGAACACATGAAACACATGGCATAGTTTTTTTTGGTGCGGAGGGGTTGCAGATGTGGATGCCCTCACCGACTGTCTGTGACTCTTGTGTGTCTTCTGGTTGTTGAGGATGTCACACTTGAGGGGAGGTGGTTGCTGTTGACCTCTCAGTTGACTGTTGGGCTCTCTCCACCTGCAGCCTCTGGATGTTATTATGCTCACATATTTCAATGAGCAACTGGTCAAGCATGTCACTGAGTAAAGTCCCTATATGCCATATCTCTGTGGAGGATGGCATGGTGGGATTCCAGACTGCTGACATTGGCTGCAGTTCTCTCCATGGTGCACAGACACCTCATGTTGAAGCATCTGGTCTCCCTCAGTAGCCTCCTCTGGATGGAGATGTACTTCTCATCCATCCTGGTGGTTCTAGTAGCTGTAGCAGATGATGAGGGCATGGATGCTGCACATGGAGGTGTCTGTCCATTGACAAGTGGTTCCCTCATGGTCTGAGTGTGCCTCTGATGCTGTAGTTGCTGGTGAGGCCAATTTATCCACAGGTGAGAGGGGGCCAGCATGTGCTGCATTTGAGGGTGAGCGTTCTGCCCCCACCACATCTATGATCTCCTCACTGACTGCTGAATCCTGTTCCCCTGGTTCTGTCTGTGATGGTGGTGTGTATTGTTTTAGTGGTTGTGGTCTCTGTGGCGCACCTATGCAGCTGAGATGATGGTAATTGAGTGGCCATGGATCATACTGTGGCCACTGTTATGTGTTCCCTTCCCAAATGGGTTGCGGCTGCAGGCTGCTGTGTTGGCATGCATCTGTGTGCCTGTGGAGGTGGTGTGGGCCCAGTGACCCATATTGCTGTGTGGTGGGCATCTGGTTGAGTACCACTGGTGGTGATGGGGGCATCCAGTACTGGCCAGATGTTGGTGGCATCAATAGTTGGTGTGGAATCCACTGCTGGGACTCCTGTGGCATCCGCAGTAGTGCTGCTGTGGGTGGCAGTCCGTGCTGTGACTGTGGTAGTGGTGGTGGCATCCACCTGGTGCCCTCTGCTGTCTCTTGAGTGGCTGTGACGCTGGGGGTCATTATGTACTCCTCCTCCTTTCTTTCTGCTCTGCTGCAGGCATGGATCCTGTGTGGGGATAATTATATTATGTGATTAGTAACCTGGCCAATGACAAGATGGATGCAAGAAGATGACATTCACATCTAACCCCTTTAGTGACAGAATGGTATCCTGTGCATTGTGTTGCAATGCATGGGATACCTTCCTGGCAATCACTGATTCAACAGCTTGACAACCTCCTTACATTGATGGAAGCTACCTACTGTTGTTGACCTTTTGTTATCATATGTATTCGGAACACTGTGGATGGCAAGGAGGGGTGCATACATGTTGAGGACGTATTATGTGACATAGACAACACATATGTTTGAAGCCACGGGTAGTCAACTTTGGCTACACAGATATTGGGACCACCATTTCCATTATCCACAATCATGTATCATCTGCTTCTTAAGACATGTGTGCTGTGGTTCCCTATGGATATGGATCCCCAGTTTGGCTAACCTTAGTTTGAATGTTTGTTCCAGCATCATATTTTGAATGTGTGTTTGGGAGTGTTATCCTGCTGGGCAGGGCCGGTGCAAGGATTTTTATATACACAGGCGAAGGTGCATTTTGATGCCCCCCCCGACACAATCCACCTGCCCCCCCTGACCTTACCACAGTCCCCTGCCCCCGCCCACATATTCACCTCCACAATGCTCCCTTCATCTCCACATTGCACCTTCCACAATGCCCCCTTCATCTCAGCATTGCCCCTTCCACAATGCCCCTTCATCTCCACATTGCTCCTTCCTTTATGCCCCTTCAGCTCCACACTGCCCTTCCATAATGCCCCTTCATCTGCCCCTTCCATAATGCCCCCTCAGCTCCACACTGCTCCTTCCTTTATGCCCCTTCAGCTACACACTGCCCTTCCATAATGCCCCTTCATCTGCCCCTTCCATAATGCCCCCTCAGCTCCACATTGCCCCTTCCTTTATGCCCCTTCAGCTCCACACTGCCCTTCCATAATGCCCCCTCAGCTCCACACTGCTCCTTCCTTTATGCCCCTTCAGCTACACACTGCCCTTCCATAATGCCCCTTCATCTGCCCCTTCCATAATGCCCCCTCAGCTCCACATTGCCCCTTCCTTTATGCCCCTTCAGCTCCACACTGCCCTTCCATAATGCCCCTTCCATAATGCCCCCTCAGCTCCACACTGCTCCTTCCTTTATGCCCCTTCAGCTACACACTGCCCTTCCATAATGCCCCTTCATCTGCCCCTTCCATAATGCCCCCTCAGCTCCACATTGCCCCTTCCTTTATGCCCCTTCAGCTCCACACTGCCCTTCCATAATGCCCCCTCAGCTCCACACTGCTCCTTCCTTTATGCCCCTTCAGCTACACACTGCCCTTCCATAATGCCCCTTCATCTGCCCCTTCCATAATGCCCCCTCAGCTCCACATTGCCCCTTCCTTTATGCCCCTTCAGCTCCACACTGCCCTTCCATAATGCCCCCTCAGCTCCACACTGCTCCTTCCTTTATGCCCCTTCAGCTACACACTGCCCTTCCATAATGCCCCTTCATCTGCCCCTTCCATAATGCCCCCTCAGCTCCACATTGCCCCTTCCTTTATGCCCCTTCAGCTCCACACTGCCCTTCCATAATGCCCCTTCATCTGCCCCTTCCATAATGCCCCCTCAGCTCCACATTGCTCCTTCCTTTATGCCCCTTCATTTCCACAATGCTCCCTACCTTGAGTCCCTGGTGGTCTAGCTCTAAGAGAGCTCTGTGCCTCCTTCGGCACAGAGCTCAGCCTCCCAGCGCTGTTCTCAGTAATGCAGAGCGCTGGGAGATGATGTCATCTCCCAGCGCTCTGTATTACTACAGAGCCTGGGTCGCTCTGCGTTGTGAGCGTCCCATAGACGCCGCGAGGGAGCGCTTGGTCGTGTAAACGAGCGCTCCCTCGTGGCAGATATAGTTAAAAAAAATAAAAAATATTTCTCAGCTTCTCCCTTTCCGGCGCCCCTCCGATGCGGCGCCCTAAGGCAGCTGCCTGTGCTGCCTTAATGGTAGCGCCGGCCCTGCTGCTGGGTGAAACATGTTCTCCAGCTGCTTGGCTTGATGTGTTCTCCTGTCAGTGTATGCTTTTAGAATTGCTTTGCCTGTGTGCAGTACTGCCGTTGTCTCAACTTTGGTTGTGGCACCAGTGTAAATGTGTCATTTCAGGCCATGGGGGTACTGCGCACATGGCACGTGTGTTAGACATGAAATCAGTTTGAGTTTGTTCAGCTATCAGGGGTGTGCTAACCTCTATTGTACTCTGCAACAAGACACTAGTGTACTGTGTTTATCCACTATTAAGTACTGATATTCCTGTGGCAACATGTGTAACATTGTTCAAGAACAAAATAAATGTTTATTACAGTTGGATGGCAATCATTGTTTGTGTGAGGTAAGCATGTTTGAGCAATGCAGCACTGTGGTGGTTAATCTTGTGATTTGAAATGAGTTGACCTGCTTACTGTATCAGATTTCTGTTTGGCTGTACAACATTATCTCCTTGATTTAACCCTATCAGCGCTGTATTGCTCCACTTGCAGGGATAACTCACGGCCATATTTTCAGTTGCCACTGTTCTGTGTGGTACTAGCTAACAGGGTTTGTGTGGTGGACATTTATGTATCGTGTTACTTACCGGGATGCTGAAGAGAGCTGTTATCTCCTGTGTCGCAGCTGCCATGGATCCCTTCAACTGCTGTCATGGACAGGTTTTGGCAGATCATCTCATCCTAGGCATTGAAGGTGATGTTCAGTGGTGGACCACATCCAGTGCCTCTCACATGCAGGGACAGTTCTCCCATCTTGTTCTTGACCTTTCTTTTGCACTCTGCCTAGCACTTCTTGATGGGAGTCTGACTTGTGCTTGCAATTGGACACTGTGTTGACTGCATCCTCCACCTGATGCCAGGCTACCTTCTTCCACACACCAATCCCCCTGTTCTTTTCCATGGAGAAAAGTATGTGCTTCCTGTCCAGGACGCTCCACACAAGGGCCATCTTCTTCTTGTGGGAGTACATTGGGTCACGCAGTCTGTCCTCCTCTCCTGCTGTCTGGGATGTATCTGCAGTGTGTGTGTGTGTGTGTGTGTGTCCATTTGGATGTCAGGCCCTGCCTGCACTGTCCCTATATGTGTGTGCTCCTTTCCCACATCCCCTCCACTTCCCACTGCTATGTCGGTCCCAGGCTGCTGTGGACCTGACTGTTGTTGAGTACCCCTCCACTCACCTGCTCTCACTCTTCCCCTCCTTCCCTGACTGGGGATCTCCTGCTCTCTTTCTTTTTCTCCTGCGCCTCTCCCCATCCTTCCAGCCTCCACTCCTCTCCTTGCCATCTTACTACCACTCTCCTAGCTCCCTCACACACTCATACAATCACTCAATCACACTGTATCAAAAAAATATAAAATGTCTTGTGTGTGCAAAAACAAAAGGTGAGTTTGTGTTTGTGTGTGGATGCGATGTGTGCAATATTTGCCAAAGTGTGTTATGTGTTTATTCTATGACATTCTCTCAGCTCCCTACTCCAAGTCTACCTCTTTCCAATGTGTGCTCCCGTCTCTCAGCCTCTCTCTCTCTTGCTATGTCTGTCCTCTGCTCCTGAGCTCTGTACTGTAGCTCTGTGAACTTCCAAAAATAGGCAGTTTGTGCAGTTATTTTGGGGTATATATACATTTATTTGAATTGACTTGATACTTTGTTGTGTGGTGATTGGTTGTGATTTTGAACTTGTTTTGACAAGAGTCACCTGATAACGTTAAGCGTTAGCTACCGTCTCTTGAACTTGTTGTATCTTGTTATTTAGCTAATTAAATGAACGCGAGGTGAGGAAAAAAGATGTAACTCATGTTATCAGGTTGCATGTGTTTGTGCAGCCTACGCTCTTTCTCCATTCTGGTAGATGGGTTATTGAATTGAAGCAGAACACATGTATGGTTATCGTTTAGTATTGGGTTTTCACTTAACCACTGTTTTACAGTACCTTATTGAATCAAGCCCTAAGGCTGATGTGCCAAGACAAACTGGAGCAATTCTGCAGCAAACCAATAACACCACCATAGCAGACAATGAAACATTCTCATTAACTTAAAGGAGCAGTAAACTTTTTTTATGAAAACACATATTTTATAGATCTTTTCCTGCTGAATAAACCAAGGGTACTCCCAATGTTGTCAGATGTTGTATTCAAAATTTATAATAGTACAGATAATCAAGAAGTCAACAGTAAATTCACTTCCTGATTATTTGTACTATTATAAAATTTGAAGTGACAAGAAGTGACAGGCAGTTTCTATCACATTCTGTGGAGAACTGTATGTCTCTGACTTTCTTGACTTTCCTCTCTAGTAGAATCTAACAGGAAAACTAATTAGACTTTGACCACTAGAGGGCACTGCTAATGTAAAAACGGGTTTAAACTGTAATAACTCTGGAAATATGAATCTCTTGGCAGTGGGAGTACCCTTATTTTACTCAGCAGGAAAATCCTTACAATATATACTTTTTCATAAAAAAGTTTACTGCTCCTTTAAACTGACTTTTTAAACCGTATAATACTAGAAATGTCTCCAAAGCAATCACAATGCTTTGGACTCCTCCTCCTCTCTACCATTCAAAAGGTTAAAAGCACCATTTAAATAAAAAAATTACATTTACACAATCACTTTCTTTATTGCTAAGCTGCAGTTTTCTGCAAATGGACCAGATTCCTAAACTTTTTTTAGTGTAGTAACTTTAGTAACTTTTTTTGTGTGTATCCAATGCATTGGCATATTTATTTATTTGTTTTGCTTGTAGTCTCTAACCCTTCATGTAAAGATGAGAAAATAATCTCATTAGATCTGTAGGCAGAACTTTTAGCAACCATCTTTAGCAAGGAAACATTGTACAGGTAAATTACTTTTTTTTGTTCTGACTTTATTTGCATGCGCTGAGACAGTAGAGCAGTTCAGGCAAAAATAATTGTACCAATAAAAATTCCCAAAACTAATCAAACACAGTTTTTAAAGGGTCAGTAATGTTTCACAATAAAAGCAGCTCCAATTACTCTTCATAGTATTTGGGCCATGGTGAGTGTTACTTCAATACGGTCCGAGTTATAGTCCAAGAGTAATTGAAGGATAAAGTATTCCCCTCCCGCCCCTTTTACTGATGTAACACTGCTCACCTCAGAGCAGCAAGACTGCATGGATGGATCGCAGAGAGGGACAATCATCAGTGAGCATAAGGATAAACATGAAAAACCTTTTAAGGAGGCGGGGTTTTCCTTATGTTCATATTAAGTAGATTGTCCCTTGCTGTGATCTGTCTGGTCCCAGGACCAGATTCCACATATGAGGGGAGGTGGCTTACATGGGTAAAAAGGGCTGGAGGGGGATACTTTATCATCAATTACTCTTGAACTACAACTCTGACAGAATTGAAATAACACTCTCTATGGCTCACATACTATGAAGATTAATTAGAACTGCTGTTTTTGTGAAACATTACTATCCCTTTAACCTCTTGAATACTAAGGATGTATGTAGCGCATTGTGAAGCAAAGCATAGGAGACCTCTCTAGGATTCAATTTGTTAAAAGTCCCATTTATATCAATGGGTATTTTTATTTGCCCTCTATGATGTAGTTGGTTTGCTCCACATTTGCTCCAGATCTACTTAATGCAGTAGCCTTACTGTTGCATTGCAAGCTCAGGAAAGAGAAAGGTCAATCTAAACCAATCAAAATGAAGGAGTTTATCCCCTTTGTATTGCAAAACTACTCAAGCACCCAAGGAGTTAAATTGTCTGTTGTGAAAAATATTTTTTCTTTGTGACTAGGGTTGCCACCAAACTGACAAATTACCAACAGACTGGTAAAAATGTGGATATGAGCCAATTAAAAGTCAATGTCTGTAGAAGGGCTGGTCTGGGGGATAATTGGCCCCCAGGCTGGTAATACATCTGGGCCGGCGGGCCACTGCCTCACTCAATTTCCTGTATTCTGCTGTAAATAGAATACACAGAGTTTATTGAGCTACACTAGTATTATAGCTCAGTTTCAATTGTAAGCTCTGTGGTGTCACCCGTGTAGCACCATTTCAATTGTAATCTCCGTGATATCACTAGTGTGCCACCATTTGAATTATAAGCTCTGTGGTATCCCTTTCCTCCCATCATAACATTCTTGCTAGTTATAAAATTAACAAAAGGGGGTGATCTAGGACATTGGACTGGAATGATAAAAATGGACCACTTCACTTTATTTGCCCCACAGGCCAAAATATGCCAGCACTCCCCTGGTGACATTTTTAAATAAAATGTTGTAAAAGTGTTTTCAGGTCTTTTTTTAAACTGTATACTCTCTTTTTTGTTTGTATAGAGGTCATTATTCTAGGTAATCATGCATGTGATGTGTGCCTGCTTACTAGTGTTCAAAAACCAACAATCTGGTAATGCTTAATGGCAGGGTCAATGAATTTCTATGGAGAAGTTTCCAAAGGGCTTTGTCACAGACCTACTCAATCTATTGTTTACAGCAGCAGTGCACAACACAAGGCCTCAAGGGTGCAACAGACCAGGATTTAGAGTTATCTCTGATTGACCATAGGTGGGTCAGTGACTCATGACTGATCCACTGATTAGTTGCTCGTATCCTGGCCATTTTTGCAGCCCCTGAGCACAGAAGCTATGTTCTTCTGGTTTACAACAATGAAGCAGAATAAACACTGGAGAGGATTTATTTAGCAAGATAGGTAAGAAAATGTTAAGCACAAACAAATCAGTTAAGAATCCAACAATCAAAACATAGGATTATGCGGGGAAATTTAATTGAAAGTGTTACAAATCAGAAGTTAAACTGCATTTTTAAGAGGCAATAGAGTTACAGCATGAAATCTATTAGGCATAAGTGAATAAATAGGCATAAATGTTTACTGTACCTTTAACCCTTTCAGTGTGAGAAAGGTAACCAGCGCAGTGTATTGAGATACAATGCATTGGATACCTCTCTGACACTCGAAGGGTTAAAAATATAAAACTAAGTTAAAAAAAATCCTTGCTTAACCTATTATTGACCTTGTTACCTATGAAATGTGCGTTTTGAGTGGAAAGGTCGTTTTACATTCCTGCCAGTTCGGATCTGTGTAGACCAGGAATACTGCATGTATTTGGGGCCATATTCACAAATTAAAGAGGAGAAATTCTGAGCACCGTAAAATGTGGAGTTTAACTACTTGAATACTAGGGAGGTCTCCAGTGCATTGCTTTGATTTGCATTGAAGACCTCTATAGCATTCAGGAGGTTAAAATACCCATTTTAATCAATAGAAATGTGTATTTTTTTCCTATGTTACGATTGGTTTGCCCCAGAATTGCTCTAGCATTGTATGGATCCTAGCTCCACTTTATTTCAAGCATTACTATCCCTTTAAAGGCGAACTATCACCCCAACTAAAGTCCACCCCACCTAATTAGTCATCTAGCGATAAGCTTAACAATCAAACTGCTATGTAGAATAAAGACACCTTTAGTCAAAAATCCTACCTCACCTGACATTGACAAACAGGCAACAGTGTAGACATCTTTGCTTACAGACTCCTGCGTGCCTGCGCTGTCAGTCCTGGTCTCTAGGAGGCGTTGCATGGCACCTTAAGGTACCGGAGGCCCTCAGTGTCGGCTGAGGAAGGATTTCTGACTAACGTGGTCTTTATTCTGCATAACAGTTTGATTGTTAACGTTATCGCTAGATGCCTAATTAGGTGGGGTGGACTTTAGTTGGGGTGATAGTTTCCCTTTAAGATATGACCCTCAGACACTTTACGCATCAGAGCTACTGACTCTCCCTATATTAACCCTTACATGCTGAATAGAATCAGGTCGGAGACCTCTCTAACATTCAAGGGGATAAAAGCCCAATTTAAATCAATGGAAATGTTTATTTATCACCTATGGTGCAGCTGGTTTGACCCAGAATTGCTCTGCCATTCTTTGTACATATAACCCTTGGTATTAGTGTTCTCACAGGATGTGCGAGATTCAACCCTTTGAGTGCCAGAGAGGTACGCAACGCCATGCAAAGCAATGCGTTGCGTACCCCTCTGGCACTCAAAGGGTTAAAATAAATTATCATTTACAGGTGTAGTAAAGGGTAATGAGAAGGGACCTTCTAGCCATAGGTATATGGATAAAGGGTGGTACTGTGATCGCCATAGAAAAGGCTGGAGACTGGTAGAGTAAAAATGATACCTAATTACAGTGCTGCGGAATTAGTTGGCGCTATATAAATAAAGAATAATAATAATGATAACTGAGTGGTACTAGGATGCAAGCTTTTAAGACAATTTCAGTCGTTTCTTCAGGCATAATAAGAATGAAGGCTGAATACACAATAAAAAACAAGTTACTCACAAATCATTTTAACATTTAAATTCCACTGGTAGAATTGTCTATAATTAATTCCGTAGGCTCCTGTAGAGTCTCTTTGTAGTTGGTTAATGATACAAATGATTTATTACCTTTTTTGATGCTCCAGTGAATTTTAGTCTTTAGCCAGAGATGGCTAAGCCCACAGAATGTATCGATATGTATAGAGGTGTAGATGCAAGGGATGCTAATATTCTCCTACCTCTATATAAATCCTTGGTCATCTAGAATATGGAGTACAATTCTGGGCACCAGTTCTTAAAAAAGACATTGGTGAACTGGAAAAAGTGCAGAGACGTGCAACATCCTATATAATAATCCGCCAGATGTATGTTTGTCTGATGCAGTCATGCATGCAGGCCACACATGCACAGTAGAGACTGCCCAAACGCAGGCCAGAAATGCAGTCAAATATTAGGAGAGGTAGCTACAGACTCTCAATGTAAATTGATACCCTACTGGTATGAACTGACATACTTTAGAACCCCTAAACTGCACTGACCAAAATCTGTCAGATTTCTTGCTTTGTAAATTACATACCTGCACTTAAATATTTCTAACAACTACAGACTAGATGGAAAGGTAGACAGCTCATAACATTTTGGAAAAAAAAAAAAACCCTGAAAGAAAGGAGCGGTCATTTGTCTTTCTACCCTCTAGTCTGGGTTGAACAAATGTTTCCAGAAGATGTAGTTAAAGAATATATATATATATATATATATATATATATAATTTTTTTTTTCATTTCCTTCATAGTTACTTAAATCTTTGAAAACTGTGGAATTTCCTACTGTACTGGTTAGTATATCTTCTCCTGAGGGAAACGATACCCCATTGGCAAGAGCTGACATGCAATATGTGGTAACAAACGCACAAAACTACACTTACCATAATCTGTCAGTTTTCTTCAAATATGACCTTACTGTATTAAATGGGTAAAACAACTACAAATACTAAAAAAGGGTAGACAAGCCAAACCACTTTGAAAAGAAAACAACTCACTGCATCAAATGAGGTTCACTTGCCTTTCAACACCTAGGCTGTTGAGCACAAATGTCTCCAGGAGGTGGCGCTATAGCAAAACCTTTTTAATTTTTTGAAAGTGGAACTTTCAGCTCATACAGTCACCATGCATTCATTAAACGTATGGCGACTAGCTTTGTAATAGATGTTTTACCTTGAAAAAAATAGCCCAGTGGAAAGGAATTGTTCCCGTTTGGGTTAGTGCAGTCCACGTGCCTGCACCTCCAGTCCCTTCCGGTAACCATATGGTGCACTTCAGTGCTACTCAATGGAGACCGGGACTGATAGCGCAAGCGTGCGGACAAGATGTCTGTGCTGTAGCCTGGGATCCGGTCTCCAAACAGGAACGATTCCTTTACACTGGGCTATTTTTTAAAGGTAAGACATCTATTTCAAAGCTAGTCATTTAATGAATGCATGGTGACTAAGTATGAACCGAAAGTTCCGCTTTAACATTTCCACCACTTCAAAGATACTAAAATCATAGAAAACCATGGAGTTCCCTTTTGTAGTCGGTACATACTGCACACCTAATGAAAAATCGTACCACACTGGTATAACTTGACATACTATAGGGGGTTTACATATGTGATTGGTCCTGCAAACTCAGAATTACAGTTAATCCACTCTGATCTCTTTCAGTACAGAACTGGAGGTGTCCTGATTTGATAAGATTAATATAATACAAAGTAGAGAAAATATATTGTGGGCACTCACAAATCTTACTAGTTTATTGATCCCACAGTAGAGTTATAAACTAAAACATAAAATGTATTATACATATATTTAAAATTGGTGAAAAGACAAGGACAGCTATTAAAAATCGCATAATCAGCTCACTGATAAACAGTGTGTTGAAAGCCTATACTGCAAGAATTAGTATTATCCCCTTTTTGTATTATCTATGGTTAGAAATAGCCAAAGATTATTCAAATCTTGGTGCTAAATATTGGAATCTACAGATTACTGTTTCATTTATGTGATTGCTTTTATTTAAGATTTTATCTGAGAATAACTCAAATTGTTAGCTCATATTAGCAAATATCCATTTACTGGTTGTCACAGTGTGAGACAAGACATAACAGGGATAATTCATATACAATTTGGTTAAAGCGGTTAGTTTGAAAGTTGCTTTTCAAACCACAATTCTCAAGAGTTTAGTAGCTGCATCTCTGTTTATCAGCACCCATTGTATTTAAACTCTAACCATGCATATTTAATATGTAGCAATATTTGTATGTTAATTTACCCATCTAACATCAATACCTGAACGATATTCATTGTCATGACCTGCCATCTGCTGCTGGTCATGCTTCTACATTGTATGATTGTTGGCATTTGTGTTTGCCTTACGTAAGGTGCCATGTAGCACATGTTTTTGCGCCTATATCTTCTCATCTTACCATTCCTTCAGTGCTTCAGTAGTCTTTTTTTAAAAAACACTCAGTTACTTGTTTCTATTTTGATGTTTTGGCCTGACCTCGACTTGATTCTGCCCAAACTCTGCCCTCATCAACCTCGGCTTGTCTCCTGTTTCTGCATGAACTCTGTCCACCTCAACCTCAGCTTGTCTCCTGACCTCGCACAATTTCTGCCTGTGTTGACCATGGCTTTTCTCCTGACTCTTGTTTGATCTCTGTGTTACCCTTCTATCCTGCCATTGGGATCCAATTATTTTGGGTATCTGCCTTGTTACACTACTGGGGTATCGCCAGTACTATGAACTTGCAATTTCCTGGTGTTTCCATCCTGCTATCTGGCTTTGTGGCTAGTACCTCTAACTATGGCTTAGACTTCAGCAAGGTTACACCAGTGTCCATGTACCTAAGCTACGGTCTGTTCTCCTTGCTCTTTAGCTACCAGTAGTCTGACACCTCCCAGGAATTTTCTGGCAGAACAACTGAGCCAGGTATGGATCCAGCAAGACTAGCCCACACTTTACACTCTGTTAGATCTTCAGAATGGCATGGATAAACTGTATGTTCAAGTAGTTCAAGATCTGTGTTTTGTGTACAATATCCTACTAACTGGCCTCCCTGCTACTCATCTTTCACCTATGCAATCTGTTTTAAACTCAGCTGCACGAGTCACCACACTCTCCCCAAAAACTGAACCTGCCCACATAATTCTCAGACATCTGTCATGGCTCCCGATTCAGCAGCACATCAATTACAAAGTCCTTCTTCTTACCTTTAATGCTCTCCACACTGCTACCCCTCCATACATCTCTTCCCTTATCTCCTCTTATGTTCCTGGCCACCTCCTTTGCTCAGCACACAACGCACTTCTTGTTGCACCGTCCACACCCTCTGCCCTCTCCCGTCTCAAACCTTTCTCGCTTTCTGCTCCATACCTATGGAACTCTATACCCCTCTCCCTACATATTTAAGTCTACCCTGATATCTTATCTCCTGGAGCACTAGGACATGCACTGGCTTTGGCCAAACTCAGAACTTGTAATCTCAGCACTTAACACCCTCGTACCCCATTGTCTGTCTCCTTTTACCCATTTAGACTGTAAGCTCCTTGGGGCAGTGACCTCTCTCCCATTGTTTCAATGAAGTTAGCACTTATTTCATCCCCTCTTATTTATTGTAACATATGTCTATTGTAAGGCGCTGTGTACACTGTGTGGCGCCATATAAATAAAGATATACATACATACATACTCCAGTTGCTCCCTCTACTGGACCAATTGCCTCTGTGCTGAGCACTATCCCTCCTTTTCCAGAACCTCAGGTTCTCCTTCTCGAGAATTTCTCTGGGGAAAAAACTAAATTCCACAGTTTTTGTAACTCTAGTGACTTACTGTTCTACCTTTAAGCCTCGCACCTACTACTCAGGATAGCCTTTTAAAAGGTTGCACACAAAAGAACACATTAACCAAGTCACCATAATAAAAATGGCGACATGAGAATCTCGCACTGCATGACAGCATAAGATTCTCATGTCGGGTAGGGAAAGGTTGCATCCCAGTCTAGCTGCCTATGGTGGGCACCGGCACTTCCACATTCTTATATAAAGGTACCAGAGAGAGACTGTATAAACAAGTGTAAACTGGCAGGCTCTAGTCTCTAGCTCTCTCTCACCTTCTCTGCTCCACTGAGGTATAAGTCTACAGTGGCAGTTGAACAAAACAAACACGTCTATAATTAACCCCTTGGCTTCTAGCGGGGTCTTTAGGATCGTGCATTGGCATAGCTGTGTCAGTATTGCCAATTCAGTATAAAAATGAGCTGTTGATATGAATCATTCAAATGGGTATGCATTATGTGGGAAAACATCAATTCTAATTTCAAAGACACTGCTAGAAGTCAAGGGGTTAATTACAGACATTGCATTTCTTTTGTTCAACTGCTATCCTCCACTTTAGACTTGTACCTCAACGGAGTGGAGAAGGCGGGAGAGAGTCAGGGCAGCAAGATCCAGATAAGGTTAATTCTTGATTCTTTTTTTTATTATTGTACTATGGGGCGCAGAGAAGGGCAGCTGAGAAGGGATGAGGCGAGTAGAGCCTGCCAGTTTACACTTGTTTACACAGTCTCTCTCTGGTACCTTTATATAAGAATCGGGAAGTGCCAGCGCTCACCATAGGTAGCTAGACTGGGATGCGACCTTTCTCTACCCGACATGAGCATCTTGTGCTGTCACACAGTGCGAGAGTCTCATGTCACCATTTTTATTATGGTGACTTGGTTAATGTTTTATGTGATTGCAAGCTCTTTCACATGCGACCTTTTAAAAGTAAACCACTACTCAGGTTGAAGGAGTGAACAGTGATATTCATCTTGTTTGGAGAACTGGCTTCATGGGTTCATCGCCTTCTTCAGAGTAACAGCGCTTTACTGAAGAGTCTATCATTGTTCTTTAATGCTATGGCTGCTACTTACGATAAGCCTCATAGGACTGGGTCAGCCAAGACTGCCATTCTTTCCCTGAAGCAAGGTAAAAGGCCAGCAGAGGGATATTCTGGTAAATTTCACTAACTGTCCCTATCAATGTTGACAAAAAAAAAACTCCCTGTGCAAATGCTTCTTTTCCTCTGTGATGATGATAGATCTTATGAAATATGCTGATCCCTCTTCATCTGGCTGAAGGACTCAGTGTCAGTCTGTCTATTGAGTGTCAGTCTGCTAAATATTCTGTCAGTTAGTCAGTCAGTGACAGAGGCTCAGCCAGCTGAGGAAGGAACTTGGATCACAAATGTCTGTGTCTTCTCAGTAATACAAAATGTTGAGGTATTTTGGATAAATCTCATTTGCTCCCTTCACATACCCCAAACTCCTATAACATAGAAATAACAGCCAGATAAGGAAGGAACTTGGAACACAGCTCCCTTTCTCAGTCAACCAAGATTTTTGGGTATTTTGGGTAAATCTTCTTTTTCTCTGCTCGCTCCCGGAGAGTGCCACCAGAATACCTAATCACAGAGAACAAATTTCCTGTCTAAAACAACTAACATAATCTAAACTCCAACTTTGCTTTATTTGCTTGTCTTCTCTAGCTGAAAAATATGGAGCTTTCTCTATCAACATGATACGGGAATCTGGCACCCCTTTTATAGTATCCCTGTGGGATTTTAATTCAATGAGCTATGAGCTTGGAGGGAAAAAGCAGAAAACCCACACTTCTTGAGAAAAATGTCCCATTTTTTTTAGTTTTTGAGGCAAAAAATGTCACCCATCCCTAGTAATGAGTGTGTACTAGTCCTTCGGCCCCTCTGAAAAGGTAAGAAGCGTGCACTAGTCCTTCTGCCTCCTTGAGGTGGTAAGAAGTGTGTGCTTTTCCTTTTGTCTCTCTGAAGAGGTAAGGAGAATGTACAAGTCTGTCAGCCTCTACTAAGAAGTAAGAAACATTTGTTATCCCTTCTCCCTCTCTGAAGAGGTAAGGTGCAAGTACTATTCCATCAAACTCCCTGAAAAGGTATGCAGCTTGAGCTAATCCTTCTACCTCTCAGAAAAGGCAAAAAAGCATGTACTAATCCTTTGGCCACCTTGAAGAGGAAAGAAGTATGGTCTATTCTTTTGGCCTCACCAAAAAAGGAGTATAAACTATTCCTTCAGCCTCCTTAAAGAGATAAGGTGCTATCAACCAGGCTTACCACGTCCTTTTACCTCTTCTTGAAGGGTTCCAACCCTTCAAATCTCATAATTCCCCTTCTTTCGTCCTCCCTTTTCCCCTTCTGCTGCACTCTTTTTAACACCCGCTCCATAGTTAACAAGACAACCCTCACTCATGATTGTTTCTGTGAGCAATCACTGCAGTTGTTTGTCTTCACAAAAACATGGTTGTCTGCACATGAAAGAGTAGTGGAAGCTGCACACTTTTATGGAGGGTTATCTTCTCACACACACCTCGCTCCACTAGTCAGGGGGTGGGGGGTAGGTGTCCTTCTCACCTCCTACTGCCGCTTCCAGCCTCTCTCAATCCCACCATCTGTTTACGTTTCTTCTTTTGAAGTACATGCAATCAAACTCCATCACCCTCTGTCTATTCACGTGGGTGTAGTATACAGGCCACCCGCTAACTCCTCTTCTTCAAGCTTTCTTTCAGATTTTGAATCCTGGCTCTCCTTCTTTCTTTCTACTCTCTGACGCAGACAGTCATTCTTGTTAACTCCTACAACTCAATCTTATCATCTGCAATTGATTCCTTTGCCCTTCTGTAACTACAATGGGTTAATCAAATCAAGCCACAATCCTGGCTTAATTCCCATACCTGCTTCCTATGTTCTTGCACTCACTCTGCTGAATGTCTCTGGGGGAAATCTCTCTCACATGCAGATTTCATCCATTTTAAATTTCTTGCCTACATTCTTACTTATCAAAGGCTAAACAGGAATAATACACCACACTAATCCACAACATCAAATCTAGCCCTTGCCATTGCTTTGCAGTCTGTAACTCCTCGCGCCATCCTTCCACATCTTCCTCTCACTCCATACTTACACCAGAAACTTTTGCTGAGAACTTCAAAGACAAGGCGGAATCTATTCAAAAACTGATTCCTATTCTTCCATCAGTCTCTGAACTATCTCTCCCCAACTTCTCCTATCCACCCACCTCACCACCTTCTCCTTGGACCCTATGCCCTCAAACTTACTCAAATCACTTGCACCAGTGCTTACACCTATATTAACACACATTTCAACCCCTATCTATCTTCACTTGTTCATTCAAACAGGCACAAATTAAACCCCTATTCGAGAAGGCTAATCTCGACCCTTCCTGTCTCACTATCGAACAGTCTCCCTTCTACCTCTTACTTCAAAACTCTTAGAATGTCTTGTCTTCTCCCAATTAACAAAATTCATTGTCTGTAACAATCTTTTGGACCCACTGCAGTCTGGAATCTGGTGTGGGCACTCAACCGAGACAGTTCTCTGTAGAGTGGCTATTGATCTCCAGAATGCAAAATTCAAAGCCCAGTTCTCTATACTTATGCTATTCGACTTATCATCTGCCTTTGGTACAGTTAACCATTCTCTTCTTGCTCAGGTTCTCCATAATCCTGGTTTCTGCAATCAAGCTGCTTCATGGCTCTCCTCCTATCTCTCACAGCATTCCTTTTTTGTGTGATATGGCAATGATATCTCTTCTACAGTCTCTCTGTCTGTGGGGGTGCCTCAAGGCTCTGTTCTGGGCCTGCTTCTTTTTTCCCTGTACACTCTTTCATTGTGTAAACTTATTAATTCATCTGGCTTCAAGTATCATCTATATGCTGATGATACCCAAATTTACATGTCCACACCTGATCTTTCACCTCAAATCCAGTTATATATTTCAGATTGCCTCTTAGCCATATGCACCTGTATGGCCTGCCATTAGCTAGAGATAAACATGTCCAAAACCAAACTTCTCATTTCTTCCAAGATCTTGCCCAATACCCAGCTTCACCATTACAGCTGATGGAATTTACATTGATCCAGTCAACTCAGCATGCTGCCTTGGGCCATATTTGACTCCTCTCATTCCTTCTACCCTCATATTAACTCTGTGGCTAGAACATGTCTCTTTCTTTGTCTGTAAAATTGCTAAAATCTGCCTGTTCCTTTAGCAAAAAAACTACTAAAACTATTGTGCATGCTCTCATTCTATCCCAGTTTGAATATTGCAATGTCCTACAAACTGGCCTCTCAGCTTCCCATATTTCTGCTATCCAATCTGTCTTAAGCTCAGCTGCACGCATCACCACACTCACCACCAACTGAACCTACCCATATCATTCTTAGAAATGACATGGCTCCCTATTCATCAACGCATCACTTACAAAATTCTTTTTCTTACCTTAGTGCTGTCCACACTGATGCCCCCTCTTACATCTCTTCCCTTATCCCCTTTTATGTTCCCAGCCACCTCCTTCACTCAGCACGCAATGCCCTTCTTGTTATGCCATCCACACCCTCTGCCCTCTCCAGTCTCAAACCTTTTTTACTTTCCCCTTCCTACTTATGGAACTTCATACTTCTCTCCCTATGTCTAGAAACCCCCCCCCCCCAGTCTTTAAGTCCACCTTGAAATATTATCTTCTGGAGCACTAGGACCATGCACTACCTTTGCCAAACTCAGCACTTGACACCCTCATACCCTGTTGTCTGTGTCCTATTACCCATTTAGACTGTAAGGTCCTTGGGCAGAGACCTCTCTCCTATTGTTTCTATGACTGTGACACTTATATACCTCATTTATTTATTGTAAGCTACTATTGTAATGCACTGCTTAACACTGTGTATAACGCCATATAAATAAAAATATACATACATACATGTGATAGTCCTTTGATCTCTACAAAGAGTGTATGCTAGTCCTTTGGCTTCTACCAAAGGGAAAGGATTGTGTGCTAATCCTTTAGCCCTTATGAAGATGTAAGAAGATGTGTACTAGTCATTTAGCATCTATGAAGATTTAAGGAATATGAACTAGTCCTTCGGCCTCCAACGATGTAAGGTCATTTTACTAGTCCTTCAACCTGTAGACATAAGAAGTGTAAAGAAATAAATGCCTTGCCTGAGAAGGAGAGTAAGTACCAGATACGGGTAAAGGGAAATATGTAGTACTGAAGAGTTAATATACTATAAAAAAAGGAGTGGCATAAAGTCCAAGGGCCTAGACCACACCAAGTACTCTGGGGTGCGGGGGAACATGGAATTAAAGAGAGAGGAAAAATGGGGGCTAAGGGAAAGCAGCTAGGATAGAAACTGCTACAGGGAATGGGGGGGCAGGAATTCATGTATAAAACTCTGAACAGGGAACATAATGAAAAATACAAGGTAATAAAAAGGGGAAGGAGGAAATATGGCAACTTAAAAAAGAGGGGAGGGAATGAAATTAAGGAGAAATAAAGTATAGAAGGGGCAAATACATGACTGACAATCGAAGACCTAGGTAAAAAAGAAGGGGAGGAGTAATGGGGGAAACAAATGGGCTTATGGAATGAATAGGAGGATGGCTGAAGGAGGGGGGTATAGTGGGTGGAAAATACCTGTTTCACCTATTTGAATATTTATTGGCTTGGACTGAGGTATGGTGCCCTGCTGGTCCCATCTGACAACCTGATTCCCAAATGATGTGAAGAGTGTGAAGCTGCTACCTTAAATAGACCTTAGGGTCCCACCACAGAATCAGAAAATGCCTTATACATATCCAGTCTGACATGATATGACTCATGATTATTGCCAGTTTTTCAGAAAAGATTTAATCGTTTAAAGGGGCAAACCAGCATTAAAAAGAGTTGCTTTACTATTTAATTTGTGTGTAAGTTCTTGTGTGTTCCTCTAGAAATACATTACTATAAAGTTACCCTGGCAATCATACCTTTACAAGTGAAAGGAAAAACATTTAAAATGTCTTCAGCCTCCCAAGATGAAAAACTGCACTAAACCCCTGGTATTCAAAGGATTAGCAGCTTAGATCATTGCCTCACATTTTATTTGATGATTTTGACAGAAATGTTAATTTTGAGTTTTTAATATATATATTTATGGACATTATTATGCAACTTTTGTTGTCCTTCTGACTGTGAGACCTTACATCTGGATATTTCACCTTTAATTTTGTGCTTGGCAGAATACCTATAAAATATAAGGAGTGCACTGAAAATCCCAGATGTATATTAGAGTGCCTGGCTTGAGCAATAGAAGACTGAGAACCACTGCCTTATATGCTAGAGAGGTCTCCAATACAAAGTTTCACAATGCATTGGATTCCTCTCTAGCATCTAAAGGTTTAAGGCAAATTGAACTATAACTAATGGTAATTTCCTTTTAAATCCATTATTTGGTTTATTTGAGGCTTAAGTCATTCAGCTCTTTTCCATTTACCATTTTCAGTCTCTCCTCCTTCCTCCACCCACTGTTATGTGAGGTCTCTTTTGCTCCAATATACTCGTTCCTATTACTACTCCTCCCCATTCACAGGTGGTCTATTCCTTCCATACCCTTCAACTTCCACCCCTTCTTCTATGTTCCCCTGACTCTTCTTATATGACTCTATCCAGTCCACTGATAAATTATGTTCCTGTCTCTATTTCACCCACAGAAGACACATGTTTTTCTCGCTCTCGTGTCACAAATACAGATGAGAGGGGTCAATACCGCATTTTTACTCCAACTGTGATGCAGAGAATGGGGGAGCATCTAGGAGGAGCAAGTGTCGGGGCTCCACTTGAGAACAAGGTAAGAACATTTATTCCAATTCCAAGTCAGTGAGTGTACATATGTATGTGTGTTTACTATATATATATATATATATATATATATATATATATATATATATATATATTTATTTTTTATTTTTTTTTTCAGAAGGGGATTTGTTACAGTCCTGTTTTACAAGGGACTGCTCTACATCCTGGCATCTGAGAGAGAGACCTAGAGATTTGAGAGAGCAATAAAATACATAGTGACAGAGAGATACAGAAAGAGCAAAAGAGAGAGATTGGCAGACAGTGAATGGGAGGAAGTGAGCAGGAGAGGAAGTGAGAGCATGATGAAAAGTACAAAGCTATGAAATAAAGAGCGACAGACAGAGGGTGACAATGATAGGGAGTAAGAAAGTGAAAGAGATGGTGAGAAATATACAATAAGACCAATAGTGAGCACTGCTGTACTAAAGAAAAGTGATTTGGTTCCTGAGCAAACCAACTATCCAACATGAAACAAATATTCCCATTGGTATCAATTTGGGTTTCAACCCTTTTAATGCTACAGAGGTCTCAATACACTGCTTTGCAATGCATTGGAGTCCTCTCTAGCATCCAAGGAAACAGTGGACCAAATATTATAAAATATATACATACACACACACATTTTATATGTATATATGTATAGGCCTGAGGCCTTGTGAGTCACAATAGAAGGCATTATAGGGATAGGTTATGTGGAATATAATGAGGAGTTATAGGGAGAGGTTATGTGGAACAACAGGAGTGCTTATAGGGATATGTTAAGTGGAGCAACAGGAGTGCTTATAGGGATAGGTTATGTGGAGCAACAGGAGTGCTTATAGAGAGAGGTTATGTGGAGCAACAGGAGTGCTTATAGGGATAGGTTATGTGGAGCACCAGGAGTCATTATAGAGAGAGGTTATGTGGAGCAACAGGAGGGCTTATAGGGAGAGGTTATGTGGAGCAACAGGAGTCATTATAGAGAGAGTTTATGTGGAGCAACAGGAGGGCTTATAGGGAGAGGTTATGTGGAGCACCAGGAGTCATTATAGAGAGAGTTTATGTGGAGCAACAGGAGGGCTTATAGAGAGAGTTTATGTGGAGCACCAGGAGTCATTATAGAGAGAGGTTATGTGGAGCAACAGGAGTGCTTATAGGGATAGGTTATGTGGAGCACCAGGAGTCATTATAGAGAGAGGTTATGTGGAGCAACAGGAGTGCTTATAGGGAGAGGTTATGTGGAGCACCAGGAGTCATTATAGAGAGAGTTTATGTGGAGCAACAGGAGTGCTTATAGGGAGATGTTATGTGGAGCAACAGAAGTGCTTATAGGGAGAGGTTATGTGGAGCAACGGGAGTGCTTATAGGGAGAGGTTATGTGGCGCACCAGGAGTCATTATAGAGAGAGTTTATGTGGAGCAACAGGAGTGCTTATAGGGAGAGGTTATGTGGAGCACCAGGAGTCATTATAGAGAGAGGTTATGTGGAGCAACAGGAGTGCTTATAGGGAGAGGTTATGTGGAGCACCAGGAGTCATTATAGAGAGAGTTTATGTGGAGCAACAGGAGTGCTTATAGGGAGATGTTATGTGGAGCAACAGAAGTGCTTATAGGGAGAGGTTATGTGGAGCAACGGGAGTGCTTATAGGGAGAGGTTATGTGGCGCACCAGGAGTCATTATAGAGAGAGTTTATGTGGAGCAACAGGAGTGCTTTTAGGGAGATGTTATGTGGAGCAACAGGAGTCATTATAGAGAGAGTTTATGTGGAGCAACAGAAGTGCTTATAGGGAGAGGTTATGTGGAGCAACGGGAGTGCTTATAGGGAGAGGTTATGTGGCGCACCAGGAGTCATTATAGAGAGAGTTTATGTGGAGCAACAGGAGTGCTTTTAGGGAGATGTTATGTGGAGCAACAGGAGTGCTTATAGGGAGAGGTTATGTGGAGCAACGGGCGTGCTTATAGGGAGAGGTTATGTGGAGCAACAGGAGTGCTTATAGGGAGAGGTTATGTGGCGCAACAGGAGTGCTTACAGGAATAGGTTATTTGGAGCAACAGTGGATGTTAGAGGGATCAATATGAAGTGTAACAAGGAGCAATAAGATAAACAATGGGGAGCTACCCTATGGAGAAGTAGGCCATATTTGGGGTCAGTGTTATTTTTTTTTTCGTTTCTTTGAGGTGAGATGGCTGTGTGTAAATATGGGGTACTGTTAACAGCTGAATGGGTTGCAGGTTCCATAGCATTTCAGATTTAGGTGTTGTTGTTACCTGTTATATCCTGCAGGACTTCCCAGCCTCCGCCTCCTCCCATTGGGAATCAAGGCTCTTCCAGGGCTCCATCCTGACAGCCTCACTCAGCCTCCCACATATCACACAACTGGACCCCATCACACTAGCAGCCTTCACAGACATGGGATGGTACAGGGTGAATACCGACTTTAAAGGTCAGCTAGTGTGGGGCAGAGGTGAGTGAACACTAAGGGCTGTATTTACAAAAGAGAAAGTATAACTGGAGGATACCACATATAACTAACTTTATTACAATAAATTCATGACTAGCCAGTCTACCAATAATAAAATATCATAATAATCTGTATTGGCTAGGTGCCTGCCTTATAGAGTCCAGGAAGAGGATTAGTTAAAGTATTTTATTCTTTGTCATATTTACAAAAGGGGAGCAACTCTGCATTAAACCGACTAGACCATAGGGCACAAATGAAAATCTTATTAATTTAAATGGGCCTTTTAACAACTTGAATGCCACAAACATCCCCAAGACACTACATACTAAGATGTAAACTAACTTCTCAGTCAGATAAACATAACAAGTAACCCCCTCCCTGAGAAAGAGATGCAGAAAATAGGATTTTTGTGAATCTACCGTTAACTCCCTTTCTCTTTGTCCATATGGAACAAAGGAACCATGGGGGTTAAGTGCTCTCCTCCTGGAGGGCAGGGCACTTCAAAAATAGACAGGGTCCTTGGGGTGGAGACATACTTTTCTTCTTCCAGTATAACCCCCCGCCTTATCTAAATTTACGTACAGCAAAATGGAACACAAAAACACCAAAACTGGGAAGAAAAATCCCTGAACAAAGACCCCAAGAGGACTCCTCTGACCGGGGAAGGAAACACAGGGCTTTTTCTCCGGGCGGGACTCTTGTGTTTCATCTGCACTAAGAATTCTAATAGATACAACTGGTTGCTCAAATTGCTGACAATATGTCATATAATATCATAATGACTCACCCGGGCAAAATGCTGGCAGCTGGTCCGGTACAGCCTCCCACAATCGTAGCAAGATTTCAACAGACGTGATGACACAGGAGAAAGACGCTCAACAGACTAAGCCAAAGGAACAGCATATCAGCCAGTACAAAAGATAAAATGTTATTGTAACATCTTTAAAACCACATCTGGACTAAGAGAAGGGCATTTAACATTAAGTTCACTAAAATCCTATTTTTTCTTAGGTACAATATGGAACACAGAAACCATGAGGATATACCAAAGCACCCATAAGATTCCTTGGAGGGAAAAGAGAGAAATCTCTCCCCACAGAAGACCAGTATTCCACAGGACTAAACTGGCATCATGTAATCTCAGGTGCCAACAGACACTGAACTGACACAGCAAATTAAACAGGCTGTAGAAATAAGAAAAAGAGTCCCTAAACAGGCACGACCACCTGAAGGACCTTCTGGCCTTCTGGCATCAACTGAGGCCAGGACAGTGACACGCTAGTGTTTGGTGAATGTGTGCAAAGATGACCATGTTGCTGCCTTACACAGCTGTTCAGCAAAGGTCCCATTCTTGTATGCCCATGAGGCACCCACAGACATGGTGGAGTGTGCCACGACTCTGAAAGGAACAGGTTTCTTACTGATCACATAAGCTTGTCATATAGTAGCCTTGTATCACAGTGCCTGTGATCCTCCTCTGTCACTCTCTCTTGTGGTAGGCTCTGATTTGCTGAGTTGGTTTGGCCCGCCCCTGGTGACCTTTTTATGCCTGGCCGTGACACCTGTCAGGTGCCCTTTCGTGGTGTTTCAGAGCCAGTGTTGCTGTTGCTGAGTTCCTGTGTTCCAGATTCCTATGTACCGATTTGGCCTGTTCTGACTACGCTCCTGTGTTCCTGCTCGTGATTGACCCGGCTTGTCTGAGAACCACCTCCGTGATTTGACCCGGCTTGGCTGACGTTGCTGTTCGTGATTGACCTGGCTTGTCTGAGTACCACCTCCGTGATCCGACCCGGCCTGGCTGACTTCCTGCTCCGTGACCCGCAACCGGCCTGTTCCAGTGACCTGCTTGTTCCTGCTTCCCGCTCCGGTTGTCGCCGTAGCGACATTCTGACTTCCGCTGCTGCTGTCTGCCAGGCTGGCAGTGTGACCTACTTCACCCTTGCTGTGCATTGTTCCCAGTGCTGAGTCTCCGTGCTCACTCGCAGAGCTGTGCTTCCGTCATTGAGCCTCCGTGATACTTGCAGAGCTATTCCACTATACTGAGCCTTTGATCCGTAAAGCTGCATATTAACCCTTGCTGTGCTGCCTCATCTTTAGCTGAGCCTTCTTTCTCCGGTACAGAGCCTAAGCTATATCGCACTACGTCTGCTGAGTCGGCCGCTTATATGTTCTGGTTGGTCGGCGGCTCATCCTGTCAAACCGCAGAGTAGTCACTTTTGGTAACAATCCCGGTAGGGCACCACTGGCTCTTGCTCATACGTTTGTTCTCTGGCATACACCCGTTGGGGCTAAAGGCTCTGGCTAGTGCAGCAAAGGGTAGGCTTCAGTGGGAGGTCATTGGCTTCTCCACTTGCAGCATAGTGTGGTCTCCGTTGTTACGCCTGTGGGGGCTATTGGCTCAAAACTCTGGCAGGTAGTCTTTGGTATACGCTCGTGGGGTCTATTGGCTCAAACTATCTCTGTTCCGTTGGTCTCCGTTAGTACGCCCTTGGGGGCTATTAGCCAGCTCTTGCAGTGCAAGCTGTACCGTTGTTACTCCCGTGGAGGCTACCGACTCACGCACTTGCAGACTCAGTTGTATCCGTGGCTACGCCCACGGGGGCTATTCTGGGCAACTGTTCTGCTCATTGTACCTCTGGTCACATATTGCCTAGCAGCATTCCTGTCTTAAGAACTCTAAGTGTTGCACCATCTACACTTTTACTTCCTATCACCCCCTTGGGCGTGCCAAACTCAACAACAGAGATGGACTGCTTAGTGCATTTAACCCTTTAATGTATTACACTACTATGTGCCTGTCCTGAGACAGTATATGTGATACTCTGGTTCTGTATACTGGGCCTGTGGGGGCATATCTGTCCACATTTTGCTATTATTTTGTGTTGCCTGTAGAGGGCGATCGTTTACCTTACTTTTCATTTAATAAAACTGTGTTTTATTTTACCAACTGGTCTGAGTGTCTTAAAAAACCGTTACACCTTGATCCAAGAAGCAATAGTGACTTTGAATGCCACCTGACCTGTTATAAGATCCTCTGAAATGAGGGAATCTGCCTTTCTAAAAGGCTGCATGTGATGCACATAAACCTTAAGGCATCTAACCACATCCAAAAGGTGAAGATCCTGTTGATGTTTGGTGAAAGGATCAAGACAAAATGAACAAAGGACAATTTTCTGGTAATTGTAAAAATCTGAAACAACTTTAGGTAGGAAAATCTTTAGAAGTACGAAGTACCGCCTTGTACCTGGGAAAAACCAGCAAAGGAGGCTTACAAGACAAGGCTTGTAATGCAGCAACTCTCTGTACACAAACAATGGCTATTAAAAAATCCATTTTAAGTGTCAAAAAATACAACGAACCGATGAAAAAGGTTTGGGAGGGGGTGCTGAAGAATGTCCAAAACCAAGTTCAGGTCCCACTGAGGAGTGCACTTCCTAAAGGAGGGGAAGGCATGAGCTACCACCTAAACAAAGGTCTTAACATCTGGCAAGAGAGTAATAAGCTTCTTGAAGAGAACTGAAAGAGCTGAGATCTGTACCTTGATATAACTGAGGCTGAGACCCATGTTCAAACCATCTTGTAAGAAATCCAAAATAATAGAAAGACTTAAGGAATAAGAAGACACATTCTTATCAGCGCACCACTGGTAAAAATGGACTAGATCCTATGATACGCTATGGAAGAAATGGGTTTCCTCATTTAGATCATGGTGGAGATGATTGCATTTGAGAAACCCTTTCTCGTCAAGATGTTTGCTTCAAGAGCCATGCCATCAGGGCCAGCCTTTCCACCCATTGGTAACAGAGGGGGCCAGGTGTCAGACGGTCAGATCTCAAAGGAAGGCAAAATTGTTCCTCGATTGGATAACTAGAGCATTCTCAATCTTGAACTTCCTGGAAATCAGTGGCCATGGAGGATACACTTAGGCCAGATGAAAGTTCCATGGAATGGACACTGAGCCATCTCAAAGGCCAAAGAATCTTTTGCGTTGATGAAGAACAAGGGGACCTTCCTGCTCTTGCATGAGGCTTTCAGGTCCACTGATGGAAGTCCCCAGAGGTGAACTATCTGTTCAAATAACTCCTGCTTGACCTCCCAGTTTTCTGGATCCAGATCTTGACAGCTGAGAAACTCTACAAACATGTTTTCCACTCCTGTGATGTGGACTGTGAGATGGCTGGTAGATGAGCTTCCACCTATTGAAGGCGATCCGAAACTCCATCCAGTATGATTCACAAGTTCCTCCTTGGCGACTGATGTATGCAAACACCATTGAATTGTTGGACTGTACCCACAATGGGGTTCCCATCAGTACCTGGGACTAGTGAAGAAGAACTAGGCAAACAGCCTGAATCTTCAGCATGTTGATTGATAGTCCAGAGGCCGTAATCTTCAGGGAACCCAAGGTCGCTCCCCAGCCTCTCAGACTCGCACTATGGGTGGGGACGGCCAGGCCCCCAGTAAGTCATGCTGAGGTGGGCTTGTCAGCCTTAGGGTTCTGAGCAGATTTTTTGATCTGCCAAGCCAGCTTGGGATTTTGGGGAGGGCCTAGGAGACCTGAGGGAGATGAGCAATCTGTACACTGAACTGGCAAGGGGGGGACAAAATCCACGCATCTTCCCAGAAAAAAGCAACTTTTAAAAGAAATCTGAGGCAGAAGAGTGCTCTTGTCTCCAGTGGCATAATTAATGACCTTACTCAGGCCAGGCCCAAAGAGGCTCTTGCCCACAAAAGGGAGGGGAACTAGGTACGACACACGGCAACACATATTGCTGAGGACTTACTTAAGAATCTGGCGGCATCAAAAGCCACTTTAGAAAGACAGACATCAGCTTCCAATATGTTGGCAAGTATAACCAACAGTTCCTCTTTAGGAACAGCACATTTGTCTGCCTAGTCCTTGAGGACTGCAGCGTCCATCAATGGAAGAGCTGTTTTTTTGTCCAGATGCAAAATAGGGGGATCAGCAGCAGGAGGGGAAACCACTGTGCTAAAGCCTCAGCAGAAAAAAGGTTACATTTGGAAATGCGCTTGTTACAGAAAAGTCTCTTATCTGGTGTCTTCCATTCCTCCAATAAAATCTGATCTAAGGTGCTGTTGGGAGGAAAGATTGGGGAATTTTTCATGCTTCTCGTCTCTGGAAGATATCCAGTGAGGGAGACCCTCCATCAGGAGCCTCAGAGTCATGAAGAGTCTCCAAAACCACTCCGATGAGATCCTTCGTTGCAGGGTAAGGGTCACCCTCATAGGGATCCCCAAAGGACAAGTAATTATCCATATCTTTTCCTCTGTATCTATGTCCTCAACATAGGAGAAGTCAGCAAGCTGCAAGTGGCCCCTGAAGACAGGATCAATGTGTCCGATGAGGGGCATGGGAAACCATAAATGGAGAACACCTTTGATGGATGAAGGAATGGATGCAAGAGAAGACATCAGGGTTTTAACCCAAGCTAGCTCTTGATCAGTGATGAAGGGCCCTGGACGGTTAGTAGGGGCTACAGTGCAGGAGAGAGGTAGGGTGCTAAAATATATTCTTGGTATATCCTTGGTATGAGTTAATCCTTTAAGTGCCAGGGGGTACACAATGCACTGCTCTGCAATGCGTTAAGTACAGTGAGTTAAGAACTCCTCTGGCATTCAAAGGTTAAAGAGCTTAAGGGAGCCCTTGAATCTTTTGGTTTGAGTTTCTCCACGTGTCCCTTGGGGTCAAACATGTCCAGAAAAACAACCTTATACTAGGACAAGTAGTCAAAAGTGGTAATAAAGATTGAATAAAACCACAGAAAAGTACTTATCTGACTGCAAGAGCTTAAACTGGAAAAGAGAAAAGGAAAGTTGGCCTCTGCGTAGTATAAGAAATGAAGAGTAAGAGGTTAGCCAAATTGCCTCCCAACCAATCAGAAAAAAAAGCCTGGGAAACAGAGGATTCTGGGAAGTGTAGTTTACCGATGCATTTCCAATACCAAGCAAATGATGGCTCCCCAGCCACGATATTCTCTTTACTTGATCCATGCTGACAGTGCAATAGATCATGGTCAGTGGTGAAGATATAGCCCACTCTGACCATTTTGCCATATGTGTGTGCAGATATATGTCCCACACAAGCACTCCCATGTTCCCCATGTAACATAGATGGCCGCTGCTTTCATTCTTACAGGGGCTGTATCCTTAAAATAAAGTAAAATATTCCCAAAAACAGTTGAAACACATAGCCAAAGCCTAAAAAACTTAGCAATACAGATTATTAGTCTAGAAGGAAGGTAATAACACAAGTAAGCCTTCAATGGGAAAAATGTACCCTGAGGGATTAAAGTACATAAAAAAAGGCAGAAGCCACTGTTATAACATAGGATAATATGGAAAAATATTATGAAAAAGAATGGAGTGCAATTTAGGCAAGAGTTCCACTGAAAGTGGGTGCCACTCAAATGGTTAACTTACTAGTATTCTTTCTTCAGACTCCCATTTTAAATTGCAAAACTTCATGGAAGTTCAGCTATGAGGAATAGACTTGAAATAAAGTCAGCCTTCACAGGGAAATGGTAGAGAAATACTCATGTGAACTGGGCAATCCAACTCTAGGAAAGCTAGTTCATGGAATCCCACCTAATGGTAGATTATGCAGCCCCATGTCTAAGGTAAAAATAAAAAGTAGACCTAAAATCTAAGAGCAGTGCCTGATTGCTCCTCTTGCTTAAGCTGGAGGAAGAGGAGGGAGTCTCCTCCACAAAGACCCGAGGGAAGAGGCATTAAGGGGTGATAAAGAGGTGGTAAAGTGGAGAAAACTTCTCCAGTAATATCACTTTTCCAGTTACTATGTTATTCTATGGAGTCAATGCACTAAGATCTCTACCACTTAAGAAATATTAGTGCATACGTTCCATAGAATAACATAGGAACTGGAGAAGTGGTATCACTGGAGAAGTCATCTCCACTTTATCACCTCTTTATCACAACTTAGTGCATAGCCCCTCCCCTGTCTTTTTTTAAGTGTCCTGCTCTCTGGAGGAGGGGGTCTTAACTACATGATCCCTATGTTCCATATTGGAAGTAAGAGAAAAGCAATTAAAGAAAACTTCATTATAATAATCACCCACTTACCTTTCTATGGCCTAAAAACCATACTGACGCTATAAATTAGTGCCTCTTTAAGAGATAACATCTTCAGTCAGTCCTGGATTTCATGTCCATGGAAGCAGAAGTGATAGTTCCTGGCAGGACCAAAAACTATGCTCAGTTAGGGTGACCACATTTCCACTGTGCCAGTCAGTGACACTGGTGAGACAGGAGCTTCAGAGTACTTGTTCTCAGCTCTAGGAGGGATCACTGTGCATCACTGGACATGAGTGCACAATCTGCTCTATTTTTGGCACACCACAGAGTTCTAGGTACTAGAGGGAGAACTGCCTAGTGATTGCTGTGACAAAAAGTGTACATCACACTCAAAACCTTAGACTATCATTACACTACAACAAAATTGAACTGCAGCTCCTGTATGATGTCAGGATCAAGACTCCAATCTTTCCAGTGTTTAGAGCTCTGTCTGGAATCCATTTTTTATAGCCCAGCAGAGGCATCACTTTTTTGTTACAGTAGGCAATGGGCAGTTCTTTTTCAGTGTTTAGAACTCTGTACACTTCATTCCAGAAGGAGGCTGCACCGAACATGAGACACACATTTAAAATCCGGGACTGTCATGGGCGATCTGGGACAAAAAACACAAGGGTGAAATTCATAAGGGCCATAAGGATTTTCTGGTCATTGTAAGTGGAGAGTAAAGTGACCATGCCCCTTTAATTCAGGGATGCTTATCAAAAGTCATTCTGCAGGACTTCACAGATATCAGTGCAGCCCTGAAATGTGTGTTTTTTTTATAAGATCTGGTCACCTCAGTGGGGAGTTATTATTAGGAGGTGTTGATTCTCCTTTAATCCCTCCTTTCCGCTGGCTGTTTGGGGATGATGAGTGTTGTAATCTCCAAAAACAGGAGGTCCAAAGGTCAACTATCCCTGTGTTAATCAAAAATAAGTTTTTTTCTGTAGAAAAGCAAACAACCCTTTTCCTGTTAGACAGATGTGATTAACAACTCGTAAAGCAAAGATTAACCCCTTCGCTTCTCTTGTCTACTTCTCTGACAAAGTTGCAGAGCAATAATAAACTATTGCATATAAGACTCACACAGAAGTAACTGTCTTCTTCCTGCCAGGCAGACAAACAGAGCAATATTAACCCATTCCCTGCAAGCGAGGAACTTATAAGGCAATGATGAAAACTTTCCTTTACCTACAGGTGCTGGACTTTCTTTTGGCCTCCCCTCTACTTGTCATGACTCCTCCTCTGAATTCTTCTGCACAGGAAGGTGAGTTCTGGGCTGGCATTACCTCATACTCCTGTGCTAAGCTCTGCATAGTAGCTATAATAAAATCCATTTACTATTGCAGTGGTTTAGGTTGCCATCATCTGCACTTGGACAAGGGAATCTGTGCTACTGACACCTACCTAGAGGGTTGCCGCATCTACAAACCAATCTCACCCGGGGTAAGTGTTGAGTGTAAGTGTAGAATATCCCATCGTCATGCCCTGCCACACTTTACAAAGTGTTTCTCCCCATTGTGCAGGGTGAGTGCTGGCTGCAGCAGGAACATGGAGAACCAGAGGAAATTTTTCACACTGACAGTCGTTGCTTTTTCTCCAATCTCACAAAGGGGGTGAGTGTGACAATGTGTATTAATAGGTAAAACAAGTAATAGACTAATACTTATTTTGGAGGCAGGAAAGTTTATATAATTAAAGTTTGTCTGTGTTATGATGGAGTTTTGATGTTTTCCATACTCATTTTACTATGTTACTAATAAAAGCACAATGACAAACAGGAAAATCTCAAAAGAATCCCAAAGAATCCAAATTACAAAGAGTATGCTAATCAGAAAAAGGATAATGCAACAATATAAGACAATCTACTTGACTCATTTTACAGACCCCGTTGCACTCAGAGATCAGAGGTCACTGTTATTTACATCGCTGCCTTGCGCCAAACCAGTTTCAGGTCAAAGTTCAAGGGTCAAACTGGACAGACTGCCCAGCAGGAGCCTGGATTCAGGTGAGCCACATGGTATAGGTAAAATATATATGAACTTGTGATCTATAAAAAGCTGTCCTAATTATATTAACTATGGTTGATTTGTTGACCTCTGTGCCTGTAGGTTGCAGGATTTGATGGGCTCCTGCAGTGCCCACTTAGCCGACTCTGTATGGGATTCCACTCCATTCTTCTACCAACCCTCCCCCCCATTTCCAACATAGACAACATCGGGACTGTTAAGGAAGACAGTGTGCCTCCAACCAAGCCAGGTCTTCATGTCATAGTGCAGGTGACAATTTCCCAAATTGTGGAATGGAGCCCAGAAAAGAAACATCTTCTGCTGGATGAAGTTCTAGGGGTTATCGCACAGACTGCAGGCGTTCAGAGGTGAAACAGGGATGAGACAAAAACCTGGGTGTTCTAGTTAGATAAAGAGTTAAAAGATAAATCATGTGAGATAGATATGCTGAGAATTCTTATGTGTGAATTTCTTTTTCTCTGCATATCCTATAGCAGTAAACAACTCGGTAACCCCACTTCCCTTGCTCAAGACAGGAAACACTGGGTAAAATATAAAGGAGCCCCTTGCCCATCCCATCAGGTTTTTATTGACATCCTCTTCTCATCCTATTTTTTCTTCCCGGGATGTTACACACTTGAGTAGCCATGAATAGTAGCATTTGTTCTGAATATTTAGGTTAATCTAGGTAGCAGCCCTGCAGATTACGTCAAGAGGTGGGTTATATCAAACAAATGACAAGGCTCTGTATTGGCCATTTTTTTTCAGCATCTTCAAGACCATTTAGAGGCTTTATGTCTTTTGTGGGACCCAGAGAAGGTAATCAGAGGGTTGTATGATCTGCATCAACAGGTCAGTAAAAAAGAGGCAACAGGGAATATGCATAAAAATCCTGCCAAGGCTCCTTGGCTTTTGACATCATCTGTGACATGTTCCATCCTCAAGACATGCTCCGGGGTGTAGACAATATTCCCCATCATCAGAGGAGAAGCTGTATTGCAAGGGAAACAGCTCCACACTATGAGCTTAATGAAACACAAATAAGAGACAAAACCTAGTTAGCCAGGAAAATACTGGCTCACTGATGGGATGAGGGTGTTTCCTTTTTTGAAGGTTTCTTGTACTGTGTAATGGGAGTGGGGTTTAATCATTATGTGCTGCCATGGATAGCAGGCAAAGAAAAAAGATGGAACAAGAAAAAAAACTAGATATAAGAGGAGAAGGCAGAGTTTGCAAGAAAAGAGATATGTGGAAAGATGAACCAGTGAAAATGAGGTTGGAGAGTGGGTGTTGTAATGAGTTAAACGTGTTGCATACTGATAATTTATATTACTTAAACAGTGACAGGGATTTACATTGGATGACATATCTTGAAAGTTGTGCTAATATAAATGTAATAGGAAGGTATTAAAGGGATAGCAATACTTCGTTTTATCTTTATTTTATTTTGTAGGCATTAAAAAACATGAAGAATGATATAAGTCTTATCTCTCAAACCTTTATGTTTTGAGATATATTCACAAGCAAAGTTTCCCCTCCCGCCCCTTTTACCTAGTGTAAGCTATCTCTTCTCAGATGTGGAATGCAGTCCATAGACCAGACAGATAATCGCAGGGGACAATCTTCTTCCTATGAAAACAATGAAAGCCCTGCCCCCTTGACAAGTTTTTCCCTTATCTTAATTGAAGATTGTCCCTCTCTGCAATCTATCTGGGCACCTCCCTTCTGCTCTGGCTGAGCAGTGTTACAGCAGTAAAAGGGGCGGGAGGGAGATACTTTATCATTGAATTACTCTTGAACTACATCTCTGACAGAATTGAAATAACACTCTCCAAAGTCCAAATACTATGATGATTAATTAGAGCTGCTTTTATTATGAAACATTACTATCCCTTTAAGATGAGCGTAGTTAGAAGAATGGGTGTAGAACAGCAGTTCTCAGATCCACTCCTTGGGACACACCAAGAAGCTAAGCTTTAAAGATACCCCTGACAGAATGATCAAAACTGAATTGCTACTAATTACCCCACCTATGATCAAGCAGGGATAGCCTAAAAACCTGACCTGTTGATGTCCCCAAACACTACCGCTGAGAATGACTGGTGTGGAATGTACAATGGGGTATGTAGGTAAAGCTTGTACTGCAAATTGCAATGCACTGTATACCTCCCTGGAAATAAAAGGGTTAAACTAACAATAACAATGCCTAAAACAGCCCCCATGTTGTCTACACCTCGGGCACTCAAAGGGTTAAAGGATACAATTAAAAAATCCTAATGGCCACTGTAAATCTATTATGTGGACTAGTCTCCAAAAATAGGATTTAAAGTTCTTACCTGTTAAATATTTTTCTCTTTAGTCCATATGGGACACAATTACCATGGGTTTGAGTCCCTCCTCCTGGAGACATATCTCAAAGACAGAGTCTTTTTGGGGGAGACCCCCTTCTCCTCCTCAAGCTCAACCCTCCCCCACCTGTTATTACCCAGCATTCATGTGACTGAAGCCACACAAATAAAGCAAGCGGGAAAGAGAAAAAGATAATATCCAACAAGAAAAAGACTCTAAAAGGACTCCGCTGCCCACAAAAGGGGTGGGAGACTTATGTTCCATATGGACTAAAGAGAAAAGGATTTAGCAGGTAATAACCTAAAATCCTATTTTCTCTTTTATACAGTATAGAACACAGGTACCATGGGGATATACCAACACTAATCTCCCAGAGGTGGGAAAAGGAGAAAGGACCACACGCCCATCCCCATAGTACCAGAGTTCCCTAGGACTATCCAGTATCTGAATAACCCAAGCAGTAAGTGTTAACGGACACTGAAGTTACACAGCACACAAGAACAAGAGCCAGCAGGGCTCAACAACAGCATGGCAAACCAAGTGTGCAGGTGCCTATACAGGGAGGACCACCTGTAGAACCTTCCAGCCAAAGCTGGCCCCAGCGAAGGCAAGAACATCGACACTGTAGTGTTTAGCAAAGGTAAGCAAGGAGAACCAGGTCACTGTTTTGCACAACTGCTCAGCCTAGGCCTGATTCTTATAGGCCCAAGAGGCCCCCACAGACCTAGTGGAATGCGCTGTGATCTTAAAGGGAACAAGTTTCTTCCTGACCTCATAAACCTGGCACATGGTAGCTTTGATCCAAGATGCCACAGTGACCTTGGAAGCAGCCTGATTTGCTCTAGGACCCTTAGGGATGACAAACAGAGAGCCAGCCTTGCAAAGAGGCTCAGTATATGCAAATAAAATTTAAGGTAATGCACAAGTCCAACAAATGGAGATGTTTCTCCTTGTCAGGCTTAGGTCAGGACAAAAAGAAAGCACAACAGTCTCCTGATTGATGTGGAACTCAGAACAATTTAGGAAGAAACTCCTGAGAAGTATGAAGTACCGCCTTCTTCTTATGAAAAACCAGGAAAGGTGGTTTGCAGAACAAAGCCTGCAATTCAATGACACTCTAATCGCGTCAGTTGATGCAGAGGGATAGAAGTAGATCCATGTGGATGAGGAATTGTCTGAAGGGGAAGAGGAGGATTGTGATGTGATGGACACAGTGCTTCAAGCAAAGTACCAAATCCAAAAGGTGAAGTTCCTGCTCCTGTCAATTTTATGAAACTGGCCATAGAGAAGGAAGAACAAGTTTCTGATTTACATGAAATTCAGAAACAACTTCAGGGAGAAACACTTTGAGTTAGGATGAAAGACCAAGAAGCGAAGTTTACAAGACAAAGCATATAGTTCGGCCACCAGTCAAATAAAGACAACTGCCAGCAGAAAGACAGTCTTGAGCATCAGAAGATGCAGGGGAGCCGAAGACAAAGAATCAAAAAGGAGCATTTTGAAGAACTCCTAGAACCAGGTTCAGATCCCACGGAGGAGTGGTATACCAAAAGACCAGGTGGGCATGAGCCACCCTTTGGATTAAAGTTTGCATGTCAGTCAATGAGGCAATATGCCTCTGGCAAAAGAAAGAGACAAAATGTGAACTTGAGAACTAAGTGCAAGCCCTTTCTGAAGATCATCTTGAAGAAAGGCCAAAGAATCTAAAAGACAAAAAAGGTTGTGGTAGCTACCCCGATCCTTACAACATTTGTAGAACAGGGACCAAACCCTGTGCTATATCTTGGAGGAAACTGGCTTCCAAGCCTGTAGCATGGTAGCAGTGACATGATTAGAAAATCCTTCTTTCTGAAGATGCTGGCTTCAAGATCCAAGCTGTCAAATGGTAAAGTGGACCCCGAGACAGGAGGTCCCCGCACAGAGGGAGCCTAATTGGCTCTTCCACAATCAGATTGAGAAGATCCTAAAATCAGGCCTGACTGTGCCAGAACAGAGCAATCAGAATGACATGGATGCATTATATTCTGATCTTCCTCAAAACCCTGGGAATCAGGGGAACCAGAGAGAGAACAAATACACCAGAGGGAAGTATCAGTGAATGACCTTCATGTCTACTGCAAGAGCTAGTGGATCCCGTGACTTGGCACAGAACTGAGGAACCTTGTGTTTCAGCTGGGAAGCTGAGAAACCCTTGGAATGTTAGTGGTGGAGAGAACCAGCATGTAAACCACCACCCACATGAGAATCACTGAAACTTCTGTCCATGTGGCCACACTTTTGCTCCCTCCCTTGCAGTTGATGTATGCAACCTCTGTCACACTGTCCGACTAGATTCACACCAGGGATTCCAGGATGAACTGAGACCAGTGCCTCAGGGCTAGGCGAATCTCTCAAATCTCCATAATATTGATTGACAGTGCACTCTCCACCACAGTCCACAAGCCCTGCATGGTCACATGATCCAGTGTCCCATCCCCATCAGGTTAGCTTCCATCATGTCTTTGACCCAAGTTGGGATGACCAGGTGCCACCCCAAAGTCAAGTGGGGGTGTTGATGCCAGCAACAAAGGTCCACTTTTGTCTTTGTGCACAGAGACATGACACGCGAAAGGTGACTCAAGTTGGGATGACCAGTTGCCACCCCAAAGTCAAGTGGGGGTGGTTATGCCAGCAACAAAGGTCCACTTTTTTCTTGGTGCACAGAGACATGACACGCTAAAGGTGATACTATTGTCTCTACCAATTCCAGAGAATTTCGAGCTGCAGCTCCTGATTATGAAACTGAGCAAACAGTAGTGCCTCCAGAGAGAGACTAGAAAGCCCTGTACCTTCATGTATTCCTGCACCGTCACTCACGGATGGGAAGCTGTCTGAGACACCTGAAGGGAAAATTACATTGTCGTCAGGTAGGAAGATCTTCCCCTGAGAATGTCGAATCTCATACTGAGAAAGTGAAGGACCTATGATGGAACCAGAGACAATTTCTTAAGATTAAGCGCCCAACATTTTTGTTCCAGAATGGGCATGCAGGAATGAATCTGTGTGTGTAACCACTTTGCTGACTTCGTATAGATTGGGAGAGCACAGATGTGAGCCACCATGGTTGACATGACCTTTTTGAACACCCATGGAGAGGATGCCAATCCAAAGGGATGTGTGGTAAATTTAAAATGATGGTCTTAGAAAGCAAACGTCAGGAAACACTGAAATCTGCATAGACCTAAGACAGGTGTCTTTTATGTCTAAGGAAGCCAGAAACTCCCCCGAAGAATGACAGAGAGCAAAGACTCTTGAAAAGCAGAGCTTGAACGAAACTGTTGAGACATTTCAAGTCCAGAATGGATAACATTCTCTGTCCTTCTTTGGAACTATGAAGAGATTGGAGTAGAACCCTGCGAATCTTTCCAGTCAAGGAACTGGTACTAGCACCTGCATGTCTTGCAAGGAATTCACGACTTTCAAAAACATATGACACAAGGAAAAAAAATGTGGAATAAGGGACTATGCGGTATCTTTTCCGAGATTACCCACAAACCCTACTGGTTCACCAGGGAAAAGGCCCATGCACCGTGGAAGACAGATACAACCTCCTATCGCCTGAGATGGACCAGGCTCATATGGAAGTTGGTTATGGGCTTTTGCACATGCCTCTTGCCTGCCCAAACCTGCCTGGGTTGGGATGTGCATGGGTTATGGAGTGGAGCTCTGGGATTATACCCATAAGAGTGGGGGAAACAAAAGCCACATATTGTTTGAGAAAAAAAGGAACACTTAGGAGTAACCTGAGATAACAAGGTACTATTGTTTCCAATGGCATGACTGATAACTTTGTCCAATTCCTGACAATACAACTGTTTGCCTACATAGGAAGAGAAACCAAAGATATCTTGGAGGAATGGTCAGCAGGCCAAATCTTAAGCCACAATACCAAGGTATTTCTGATAAGCTTAGCAACATCAAAGGCTGGTCCTGTAAATAAGCATTAGTTTCAAGGATTTTAGATATAAGGACCAACAGGTCCTCCTTGGGTGCGTCCACATAGACAGTATCCAAACGCTAATCATCCAGACAGCCATTGTGCTAGTGACAAGTGTAAGCAGTCCCCAGATGTTGCAAAATTCACTTTTAGAAAGGAGTCCAGGCACTTGTCTGCCTGATCCTTGAGTTTCACAGAATCAAAGCAGCATTCTTAATAAGGCGAGAAACTGGGATGGGGTGGAGGGGTAAACATAGGTCGTGTGTCCTACTGAGCAAGAGCCTAAGCAGAAAAGGGACACAAAAGGCAAATATGCAGGTTAAAGAAAAAACATCCTGCCGGTTGTCTTCCATTGCCCTATCAGCAATTGATCCAAAAAATTGTTGGGAGGAAAACCTGCAACATCCTTCTTGAATCTTTTTAAAATTTCCAGGAAAGAGGTCTCTGTGATAGTGCAAATAAGTCCCTCAGTGGAAGGATAGGGGTCCTCCTTATAATACTCCCCAAGCGGTAAGGACACATTTAATTAATCTAAAACAAAAAGAAAAGACAAGAAACACAAACAGCACCAGAACCTTCCTCTTCAATGACAGTAATGGACTATTGCTGCAGATTAGCATATAAGATAACCCACAAACATATAGTGGGGTTACAAAAATAAAATAAAATCTAACTTTTATTATATACATTTAAAAACAAATATTAAAATAAAAAAATCTGCAAATTTGTTGTTGTAGTATTTCTTATTGGATAGAACTGTATCAGAAATGTCTAATATCAGACATTATAATGAGGTATAAGTACATACAAATATGTGATCAAAACACTTCTCTTAAAAACTACTTTTAGGTCAGATATTTTTGGTAAACCTTTATTGTCTATAAGCCCAGATTATGAGTATCTTACGTGTCTGTATATTTAAGACATAGTTCTTAGGTTCTCAACCATTACTATTTCTTGGGACACTAGTCACTACCAATGATAATATCGATCTGATGGTACCCGACCTTACGCTCGTCAGGTCAGATATTTGTGACACTAATGTTTAAGTATCTAATACATTAAGAACCATATTTACTCTATAAAGGCTTAAATGCATTATATGATGAAAATTCATCCACACCCTGGAATTGGAGCTAATCACATTTCAGCTCTCTATATCATTCCAGGTTCACTAATTCCTCAATTTATCACTTGTTGAGGTTATATTAACCCTTCAATGAGCTAAGACATGTGAAATGTTAAGGTTCCCAAAATGGTTTAATTATCCAACTATTGGTGGTATTGATTTAAAATAGTGTATTCTGTATTAGCTATGCATCAGTAAGCCGTAATATGTCACATTGACTTCTTATGGTACAAAGCCCTATTCTATAAATAGTCAGTGTTGACTTAAAGTTCGGGGATAGCACCTATTAATTTCAGTCCTTATTCCTTAACGCCTTATATGATGATCAAATAGGTCCCCACTTAGTGTGTATGGATCTTCACCTGGGTTAAGATTTCTTATGCACAATTGCATTACATTAACCCTATCACTGTAATGAGGTGGCGCGTAGTGTGGGTCTGAATACAATTATCGGACACATTGCCATTAGAAGACTGAGTATGCTAATGTAATATTTATCTTCATTGTTCTCCTGTCCACAATTGTGTCACTCTTAATTAATCACCCTAGTTGTTCATTATGTTTGAGGCATACCATCTGCCATTGTACACATGTATTTGAGAGTTCTTATGGTGATATGGCAGCCAAAACCATTCTGTTGTCATGGAATAAAAGTGCTCATATGTAGCTACAGCACTTCCATTCAAAGATGTAACCACATTATGTTACACAGTAACACGATGACTCATGTAAATAAGTTAATCAAAATGAGATACTAATTGTATATATACTCTCTTATATTTGCTCCATATTAGAGTTATCATAAACTCTCCCAAAGCTCTAAAGTTATTAAATCCAGTGGCAAGAGTATTCCCGACTGACATCAAAAATTATTGGAGAGCAGTATGAACTGGGAGCTCTTGCCAAAAATCAACCAGACAGGTAGAGCAATTAAAAAAAAACATAAAACGGTGAATTAGTATATTAGGTGGAACCCCATCCCGATCCTTCTAACATAGTAATTTGTGATCTGAATACATTCTATCCTATGCACTAGTTTGCTATCTAATATCCTGACATACGTTTCGCATACTGATTTGCTTTGTCAAAGGACACCAGCCTCCTTGACTCTGCTGGTTTTATACATAAAACTCCACCCATAGGGAGGGTATAAGCCCCAACCTCAAGCCTGATTTTTGCAATCATTAGTTTTGTAGTCCAATTGTAATGGAGGATTCCTGTAGAGAACAATATATTGAAATTATAGGAATGGTACTGGCACATAATAACAATAAGGAGGATCTTAGTGAGAAGACACATTTCTCAAAATCACAGAATGTACATTATCTTTTCTGATGACGTGATCAGACTTTTATTACTGTATCACAGATTTAGTCACAAGTTTTAAATATGGGCAGAGAGTCAGATCCCCTCATTTAACCCACTGGGGAACAGATAATTCAGTAGGAAAATCAATCTGTTCTCAGACTGTAGTAAGTGACACTCATAACCACCTTTCCTGATTCCTAATGATACCTTAGTTAGTACAAAGGCACACATGCCATCGACTGCAATTGTGTATTGATAAAAAATGTCTGTTCACACTGGTGAGGTTTTTATTTAGCTACACATCCCGACCCGCTCTCTTTATATTGTAGACACGTTCCTTTATTCTCTCTTTCAACTTACAAGTAGTCATGCCTACATCATATTTGTTGCAGGTACATTTAAGGACATACACAACATTGGAGGTGTCATAATTTGCATAATGGTCAAATCTGTGTATTTTACCAAACCTGTCTGTTATGTTGCACTGATTATGGATGTAGGACAGATGGTACAATTTCCACATCTCAGTGTCCCAGTGACAAGTGGTGTCCTTGGTTTTTTACTTAAAAAGTGACTTTGGGTCAATTTTTCCCCCAAATTTGGGGATCTTCTGCTGGTCATCTGTATTGTATCTCCAAGGTTTATCTAAGGTCCTGATCTACTCTCAATACCTCACCGTATTTATAATTGACCTCAGGTCTTGCCAATGATTGGTGTAAGTGCCAATAAATCTGATATCACTGTCTCTCTTCCTAGGGGGTCTGTCAATCAGAAGGGTTTGTCTGGGAGTACTCCAGGCATGTTTTTCTGTTTTTTTTAAGCATGCTATGACTATAGCCACGCTTTAGAAATCTAGATGTTCGTTCCTGTGCTCAGATCTGGAATTGAGCATTATCAGAGCAGTTTCTCTGTAACCGCAGGAATTCTCCTGTCAGTACAGAGTCGGATACTGAGTCAGGATGGAAACTAGACCTGGATAAGATACTGTTTGTGGCTGTTGGTTTCCTGTATAAGTCAGTGTCTAGGAGTCTTTTTATTATTTTTGGATATTGTGATGTCCAGGAAACTAATTAGACTAGAATGTGTTTCTAATATCAATTTCAGATTATTCGTATTATGATTCAGACATGAAACATATTGTTCAATAGTCTCTCCATGCAAAAGTATCACAGGTCATCGATATATCTGTACCAAATCAGTACATGTGAGTTGAAAATTGAGAATTGGTCACTAAACACTATCTCATGTTCCCAATAGTCTAGATATAGATTAGCATATGTCGGGGCACATGCCACCCCCATACCTGTGCCCCAAATCTGCAAATAAAAGCGGTTATGGAACACAAAATAATTATGTGTTAGTATAAATCTCAGTAATCTCAACACAAAATTCCTAAATTCCTGCCCCAAAGTGTCATCTCTGTGTAAGAAAAACTCAACAGCCTTCAGGCCCTGATCATGTCCTATAGAGGTATAGAGTGACTCCACATCACAAGTAAGTCATCTTGGAATCATCTATAGGAAAATTAACCAGTTTTGGAAGAATATCCCGTGTCTTTAATTTAGGATGGGAGTTCTGTGACATATTTTCTAAGCTTGATATCCAAAAACCTAGAGGCTTTTTCACAGAGACTACCCAATCCAGACACAACTGGCTGACCCAGTGGATTACTGGTGTTCTTGTGCACCTTGAGCAGCATATAGAAAGTTGAGGATACTGGATTTTCAACTGTTAGAAATTGTTTTTCATTCTCAGATATGACCCCTGTGGCCACTGCCTCCATCACAATTTTTAGATACATCTGCAGATAGTCATGTGCAGGGTCAGTGAAAAGTTTTTTTGTAGCAGCTTGGGTTCGACAGCTGTCTGAAGGCTTTGGATATGTAAAGAATTTTTGGCCATAACACCACATTACCACCCTTGTCTGATGGTTTGACAGTGGTGTCCTCCCAACCTTGTAATTTTTTTTATAGCACGCTGCTGTTCATTGGTCAGGTTAAAGGGACCATTTTTGTTTGGTAAATCTATTACCTCCTTCATGACCATTTCTGCAAATATTCTAACAGGTTGGCATATACTAACCTATGGGATAAATAGTGACTTTGCTTTAAAGGAATAGTAATGTTTCAAAATAAAAGCAGCTCCAATTAATCTTCATAGTATTTGGGCCATGAGGAGTGTTATTTCATTTCTGTCAGAGTTATAGTTCAAGAGTAATTGAATGATAACGTATCCCCCTCCCTCCCATTTTACCTAGTGTAAGCCACCTCCCCTAAGACCAGACAGCTCACAGCAAGGGACAATCTTCTTACTGTGAGAACAATGAAAACCCTTCCCCCCTTGACAGGTTCTTCCCTTATGCTAATTGAAGATTGTCCCCCTCTGTAAGCCATATGGGCACCACCTTTCTGTTCTGAGTTGAGCAGTGTTACATCAGTAAAATGGACGGGAGGGTGGATACTTTATCATTCAATTACTCTTGAATTACAACTCTGACAGTACTGAAATAACACTCTCCATAGCCCAAATCCGATGACAATTAATTGGAGCTGTTTTTATTTTGAATCATTACTGTCCCTTTAAGATGTTTAGTCTCTGCTGTCACATTCTCTCTCATTAGGTCTAACAATTCCTCAAATAGTATTTGATCCTCTACGTTAACATCTGTTGGTAGAGTGTTACTTAATATGCCATGAGGACTGTCAAATACACATCTACTATCCATACAGCCTATCTGAGATTGGCTTTGTTGATCAGTGTTATTAAAGTGTTTATAAAGTAACAACTTCATAAAAAAGAGAAATAAGTCCTTGTAGAAGTCAAACTTATCTAGATGGCATGTAGGGGGAAAAGACAGTCCTTTATTGAGTACTTTCAAATGTGTAGTAGTGAGTGTGTATTCTGTAAGACTGATTACGGTTAATGCCTCCTCCATGATTGCTGGAACCTCCTGCTCCTCTGGCGATACCCCCAGACCTCTCTGTCTCTTAGACCTATTACGTCCCCCCCTCCTTGTCGGTCTCCTACATTTAGATACCTCCTGAATCCTCGTGCCCTCCTCGGGCGCTGGCCTAAAAAATTAGTGCTATGATGGGTATAGTTACATCTTTCAGAATTAGTGCCTTCTGCAGCTGAGTAATCAGATTCTGTCTGTTCCACATCTGATGTACTGGCCTCAGTCTGTCCTGGTCCATTCCCTGATTTCCACTGGTATATACTGCCCTTATCATAGTCCCTCACATCTCTTTGGAATTTATTTTTCTTTTTATCTAATATTTTCTTTTGTAAGTTATCAATTTCTGTATTAAGTTTGACAATCTTTGATTTGATGTCTGATGAATCGACTGACTGTATTTTTATTCTGTTTCTTTCAATTTCTTAGAATACATTTCCTTATTGGCTATCTCCTGATCCACCAAAATTCCTATAAGTTCTTTAGAGCATTTGTTCAATACCTCCTCCCACCTTTTATTGAGGGAATCATTACTAAAATTTACAGAGGGCATCAATCTAATCGTCGGTCCCCTGGGGATGATGTCTTTAGCCAGATATTGATCATAGGACGATTTGTTACACCAGGAACGCATTCATTTTGTATAGATTTTTTTATATTTTAGGAGAATATCTTTTGAGCTAAGTTTTTGTTCAGTTATCTGTGTGTTCTGTAGAGACCAAATATGTCATCAGCCTGCAAAGCCCATTTTTCCTGCCGATTAGTGAATGTAACTGTATTAGGATTGGACATCCTTAGTATGTGAGTGTGCAGCTACAAAGAAAAGCCCCTACAGACAGGGACAAATGTAAATGTTCAAATGGAGTGGTAGTGCACTCCTTACTGAGTCAGGTTTTGACACCTCTAAATACTAAACTTAAGGAGTGCACTAAAACTCCATTTGTACATTTAATTCATCCACATCAGTTTTTGGTTGTGCAGGGTGTCCCATCGACCATTAATCTAAAATCCCTTTAATGAATGAAGAGGTAGAACTAACAGAGGAAATTAGGGTCTTGACCCAGACAGGCTCCTGTACAACAGGTGAGAGCCCTGCTGAATGAGTGGGGGGTCAGAGCAAGAGGGAAATAGAGTAACAAAAAACTCCCTAGGAAGCCCCACCTGACATGTGGAACAATGGGTTAAACGGACCCTTGAAACCTTGGATTTGCCCATGTCTCTCTTGCAGTCTGACATAATCAGTGGACCACCAAAGAGATCGATAAAAGTAGAATAAAAGTACTTAGAAAGACTTATACAACTATAAGGGTTAAATGTGGCAATCAGGAGGGAATATATAGCCTCAGCATTGCCAGTAGGGTCCCAAAAGGAAGTTCTCCAAGTACCACCTCTGGAAAAGTCAGTAATAAGACTCTGCCTAATTGGGGGTGGGGGGATAATACAGCCCCATATTCTACCAAGGGAAAACAAAGAAGGAAAATCTAGGTATGAATACTTTGTCACGCTTCCATCCTTGCAAGGGCATCAGACTGGGCAGGGTGAAATGGTGCAGGCTGGGAGTCTTCACCTCGGCTCCGTCAACAGAGGAAACATCAATCCATGGTTCCTGTGTTCCACATAGGACAAAAGAGAAAAATGTTTATTGGGAGAGTTCATATTTTTAGCCTTTTGAGTGCCAGAGGTATGTGCAATTAATTGCTTGGAAACTCTTTGCGTACCACTCTGACATTCAAAGGGTTATATATTATCTATACATAATTAGGTGCTATATATTTAAATGTGGCCCCAAAAGAAAGATCATTCTATACCGGAAACAAAAAAAAAAAAAAAAAAAATAATATATATATATATATACATATATATATATAATATGGGTGTGCTTTGTGAAAGTGTTTAAAGGGATAGTAATGTTTCAAAATAAAAACAGCTCCATTTCATCTTCATAGTATGTGGGCCATGGAGAGTATTATTTCAATAATAGGCAATGTTGTAGTTCAACAGTAATTGAATGATAAAGTATCCCCCTCCCTCCCCTTTTATTGATGTAACACTGCTCACCTCAGAGCAGCAAGACTGTCCGGATGGATTGAAGAGAGGAACAATCTACAGTAAGCAAAAGGAAAAACCTGTCAAGGGGGGCAGGGTTTTCATTGTTCTCACAGTAAGAAGATTGTCCCATGCTGTGAGCTGTCTGGTCCCAGGACTAGATTCCACATCTGAGGGGAGATGGCTTACACTAGGTAAAAGGGGAGGGAGGGGGATACTTTATCATTCAATTACTCTTGAACTACAACTCTGACAGTATTGAAATAACACTCTCCATGGCACAAATACTATGAAGATTAATTGGAGCTGCCTTTATATTGAAACATTACTATCCCTTTAATTAAAAACATACTACAAACCTGGCATTTGACATGGTCAAAAAGGTAAAAATAACCTAGTCCTTATAGAGTTAACAGATATTTTTGTATTTACACATATGTTTAAAAACAACGACTGAAATGGGATGGTGTAGAAATATATATAGATGACAAAATGACATTATATTTCTTTCTGTAGGTGTTTCCTCCATGCTTCTTCACAGGCAGACCTGACCTCAACATTCACCCTAACTTTAGGATGGTCCAGTAATTGTTCTCCACCAGCTGCTGCTGAGATATCACCTCATTTGTCACTGACAAAGCTGGTCCATTCTGGAATTCCACACATCACATACAACTCTTCCCTATTTTCCATTGTCCACATCAGGTGAGGTCAACAGAAATAAATACAACGTTAAATGATCTATGCAAGAGTTTCTCAGACACGGTCCTCAAAAAAACAATAACCTGTCCTCAAAAACCAACATCCGTGTTCAGGCAGCAACATCTTAGTAATGAACACTGTTAAACGTATGCGAGGACTGTAATTGAGAAATCCCTGCTCTATGCCATGCTTGCCATTGCATAATACAGCTTTCAGACTTTTTTTCGCATAAGAGGTCAGGGAAGTTAACCCCTTGGCGTCCACGGACCTGGGAAGTAACCTTCCCTTAAGGTCCTCTTTGTAGATTCCGACGTACCGGCACGCATCACTGGGGACTGAGAGAGACCGCTCCAGTCTTGAAGCGGTCAATCTCAATCCCCGGTTTTACTTACAGAACTCCTGGAGGAGCGCTGTAAGTAAAATGTACGTGACGTTCTATTACCGTCACCGGTCCTTAACGCAAAAAACGTGTGACGTCATAGCACAGCACGTGGTTGTTAAGGGGTTAAAGAGATTTTTTTTAATTCCCTATATATTGTTTCCCTTAGTCCATTAAAGGAATAGTAATGCTTGCTTTTAATAAAGTTTAATATTGTAGATATTAAAAATATAAATGCAATGATGTACGTCCCGTCTCTCTAACATGTATAGTTTGCAGGTAGATTGTTCCAATGAAGTATTTATTTCCAGACAACGCTATTACCGTCTGGTCCCGGGACCAGAATCCCATTCTGTCAGCTACAGCGCTGACATCTATGAAAGGGGCAGGACGAGGGAACTATAGAAGCTTATATCTCTCAAACTATACATGTTTGAGAGACGGGACGTACATCATTGCATTTATATTTTTAATATCTACAATATTAAACATTATTAAAAGCAAGCGTTATCACTTTAAGGGATGCAGGGAGGCAGGGCATTGCAAATGCAAGCTGTTCCCCCTCCCTTTCCTATATAGGCCTCCACCCACTATTTACTGATTAGTTTACATCTAGCTAGGCAAGGAAAGTTATAGACACCAGGACAGAGAAGCTCAATAACGGCAGTGTATCGTGACCCATACTAGTTTTCTCATGGTGGAATGCCCTGCATCCCTCAATACTAAGGTGTAATCCTTGTGACTGCTCTACTTAGTAAGTAACTCTGATAGAGCAGCGTTTTAGCCATAAAAGGCATAAATGGGCCATTTAAATAAATCTTACATTGCAACATTAAGCTTTGGAGAGCAAAATCTGAGTTCAGCCCCATGGCATCCATGAGCAGAGATGGGTGATTGCTCCACATGTGACTTTGTCAGTAGTCCGGGAAAAATCACGTCCAGAGCCATCAGACAATATGAGTGCAATATAGGCTGTATTTTATCATTTTTAGTACAGTGTATGAGATATAGCATCAGTGGGCTCCTTCTTGTTTTACTTTTGTTTTTTATACTTTAGCTATTGTGAAAGAACGAGGTCAGCTGAAAATCAGACCTTATGTCATGTTTGAGATCACACATACTACTACTGGAGCAGTTAAATTATCCCAGAGCCTAACTTGCAAAGGATTACATATGTCATTTCTCAGCTATTCTGTTTGTGAGTATTAGACCACTCAGTGGGTATGTTCCACGTAGCACCCTGACTTTCTGCAAAAGGGTTGTCCCCCATTTTCTCATTTGCATTTTACAGGTGCATAAATGCTTTGATTCCCTTCTGTAGGCCAATTTTGTGGTCTCTGCTTGCTGGACTAGGGCCTTGGCTGTTTGGGGGATAATCTGTTAGGAGCTGTCTATTCAGACACACCTAAATAGGACATTGTTCGTTCAGTTTCTAAGATCCTTGAGGCTAATGCATACCTTGCTGAGGTCGCATTCAATTCTGCCAAGTTCATTGATCAGCCCTTAGCACTCTCTGTTGCAGCACAATGTATCCTTTGGTTAAAACTTTAGTTGGGAGACTAGTCCTCCAAGAAGTCTTTTGTCTCATTCTCCCATTCACGGGCAAGCAGCTGTTTGGAAAAACACTAGAGAAGGTTATAAGCCAGGCTACTGGCTCTTTTGCCTTAGGTTAACCCCAAAGCATCTCAATTTATTGTTCATGCTTCCCAGTTCAAGATGGAGTCTTTTTGCTCCATCATCAACACCATATGCCAGGGGAAGATGTAGCCTCCCTGGACATACAAAATGCCTTTATACATATCCCTGTTCATGCAAATCATCAATGCTTCCTTCGATTTGACTTTCAAAACCAGCATTTTCAGATCACCGCCCTTCCGTTTGGGCTGGCAGCCGCTCCTTAGATTTTTACAAAGGTCATTGCAGCATTGGCTGCTACATTCATTCTCTTACTCCCTGTCTGACCTTTTACTACAGGCTCATTCAGAAAAGGCTCTGTGCATTCAGCATCAGCATATAGGTGCATACTGGAACAGCACTGCTGCGTGATCAATTTCAAGAAATCCTCTCTAGTTCTGACCCAGGTATTAGTATAGCGGCATGAGATTAAACACTCTTCAGAGAGATGGGTCTTTATGAGAACAAGATTAATTTGTTGTTTTAGTAGATGTCACAGGCCTTAGTTCTCCCATCAAAGACTGTGTGGGAGTACATGTTAGAGTATCCAGCCTCTGCCTTGGATGCAGTCTCCTTTGCCCAATTCGGGAATCAGGCCGCCTTGAAGCAGCTGTGCAAGACAGCAACATGGCTGTCTCTTTACAAGTTTGGTAAACACTATCAAGTCAATATTCTGGCTTCAGCTGAAGCCAGTTTTAGATGGAAGGTCTTACAGTCTTTATTGTCTGAACAGCAGTCCTTCTTGTTCTTCCACTAACCTTTTTACTATTACTTGATTGGTATTTAGGTGTCTGCTGACACCTGAGTTTTATAAATGTTTCTGGTTCATCTAATTGAAACTAGTTTGTTTGTTGAAGGATCTTTCTCTCCCTCTCTGGAATCTTGGTGGGATAACTATGGTATATTCGCATGGTTCCTGTGTATGATAGAGAAAAGGGGATTTTTGTTTACTTACTGATAAATCATTTTCGCTTAGACCATGTGGGCTACATGACATCCCTCCAGGAGAAAAACAAGTTGTTTGAATTCCGGGCAGGGGGTTCTCTGTTCAGGCTCTACTTCTTTTTTCGTTCTTTGCTATACATTAAAGCTGAACAGGTCTGGTGGGGGTAAAGTGGAGTAGGGAGGGAGTCTCCACCTCCTGAGAGCTCCTTGTATGAAATTGTTCTACCCCGGTGGGAGGATATACTTTGCCCCATGGTTCCTGTATTCCACGTGGACTAAGAGAAAAAAATTGATTCTGTAAGTAAAAAAAAATCCCCTTTTCCCTGAGATCAAAGTATCCAGTCAAGTGTCAGCTATCCCGCCAAGATTCCAAAGATGCCATTTACCATAATCATTCAATGCTGCTTTTCATATTTCTCCGTATACAAGCTGCTCCTGACAAAGTACAGATTTAATTCTCAGAGAAGGCATGCTAGGTCTCCTTAGTCCCTCCTATAAGCCTGCACCCTTCACTGGTTTATTAAGAGAAGTATGTATATTCATAGGACATAAACAAACACGCATATACAAAGCTCTTAACCCCATGGGTTCTGAAGAGGTCTGCAACGCATGGCTTTGTCATGTCTTGTACACCTTTTTAGCCTTCAAAAGCTTAAACAAAAGGTGGCATATAAACTGACTAGGGAACAAGTCGCTGGCACAGTGACTGTGGCCTGGTCCATTTCATGCCTTACACAAGGGATGCTAAAGAGGAGGTTCCCTTGAAGGTAGAGGGACAGTCCTGTTGGTCAGCCAGACTGCTTTTCTCTGCACCCACCGATTCCTATGATTGATAACACCAGCCATAAACCTTTGTGGTGATGCAATTACATAATTTGGTTGCACCAATGGGTGTGAAGCTGGTGATGCAGAAGCATTGGATATGGGCAAAATATAATAGAGGGGTTTTTCCATAATTAAAGTTTATAAAGGGAGGGATTACTTGGGTTCAGGGTCCCTGAATCAGTCACTCTGTGTGTGAGATGATGTTGTGAACTAGGGAAGGATTTTTCTGCTGCTGACATCATTCCACCTCTGTAGCCTTGTTAGTGTCCCCGGTACCCTTTGGTGTATCCCCTTTTCCCACCTCTATTCTGTTTTAGTTTTTTCTTCTGATCTTTTTGTTTTTGGCTTACTTTTGGGTGACACTTTTCTTGCAGTCACCTCATCATGATGGATCCTGATGCCACACTCAAGTTACCACATCTAAGGCTATTAAGCATCTGGCAGATAACTGCCTTAAGTGAGAGATTGCTTAAGGAATTTGTTATCTTTTCAGTTCTGAGTGCGACTCCCCTGCTCTGTCTTGGATCAAGATAGTCTGCCAGACACAAAATCTGCAGAATCCTATACAACAATAGTCTTCAAAGGATAGGATGTTTGTGTCTCATAAGAGGAAAGAAGTGCCTTCTCCATTCCATCATGGAAATGTTTCTGACCAAATGAAAAAAGTAAAAGAAAATTAAGACCTTTGGCTAGAGTTTTTAAGATTTACCTCTTTGTTCCCATATGCTGAGATATGGGATATCCTTCACCCTCCATTTGGTGCAGCCATTGTTCACCTGGCCCAGAAGACCACTTTGCCTTTAGATGCTGCTGCTTCCTTTATGAATCCATTGCTTAAGAAGGATCTCAAGAATATTTTTGTTTTCGTAGGAGCAGGATGTAATGAAGCAGTGGCTCTTATCCGCAGGGCTATAAAAATATGGATAGAGAATGTACAACTCACCAACACTAAAGGAGACATAAAATCCATTGACAAATGATTACGAAACTTAAACTTGCCCTCAAATTCCTTATTAACTCTGCAAAAGATCTGGTCAAGATAAAGACTAAAGCCATGGCCTTGGAATATTTAGAATGCAGAGTGTGCTGGTTAAATCAATGAAGCACAGAATGTTTCCAAGCACAGTCTTTGAACATTGCCCTTTTCGGGAGGACTGCTTTTTTTGGTGACCATCAGGATGAGATTACTAAGAAAGCTTCAGGTGGGTAAAGTACATTTCTGCCTGAGAAGAAGCAAGAAGACAGATTCCTTTCAGCTCAGGCAGAGTCAAAATACAAGCAGTGTGTTTGGGATCCCCCTCTATAGGCCTGGGAGAGATGCTTTTAGGTCACACCCCTGGAACTACGACTAGTCTTGATTCTTCAAAAAAGCAAATGTTTGCATCTCCAGATCTACTAAGATTGGCAGCAGATTCAGATGGTGTGCAAACCCGGGATAGGAGGAAGACTGAGGAACCTCAGGTCAGTTTGTGTTGGCATCACAGACCAATTTCCCTTAGAGATGTGCAAAACACCAGCAGCACAGCGAATGTTAGACTACCGCCCCTGAGGTACATTAATTGCCTTCTGGGATTATGTGTTCAGAACCATTTTGTGATATTCTTGCTGATGTTGTTGCTGCTACTGATAATATAAACTCTTTGCTTACTTCTTTTTCAATATGATTTCCGGACTTACTTTGCTCTCGCTCTCTCTCTCTCACCCGCCACAATAGAACCCTCCGCTCAATCTATACACATATCTTTAGATTTTTTCACAGAAACAGATTACCCAGAGATGCTGCTCATGCCATGGCACAAATTCAGAAATGTAATGTTTAAAGCAGGGGCCCGGCAAAGTAGCAAGAATGTATGCCTCTTTGCTTTTAATGAACATTTTGCACAGTTCCTGCTCAAAAGCATGTACCATGTCCTAGCTGATGCATGTCTGTGTTGTCATTATTGTAGGACTAATCAGACATGATCCTCCATTTTTCCTGCAGTAAATATATCAGTGGAAGAATCTTGCCAGTTCCTGCCCCTACAGGCTAACCAGCAAGGTGGCCTCCTCAAAAGGTTTCAGCACCACACATAGGTCACACATTAGTTGCCATTGCCTAGGTTGCAAATATGTTCCATCCAAAACCTTCCAGTTATGAATTGTATACTCATTAACTGACTTATTCTGCTTGTACAAACCCTCTTGCATGTACAATGTGGAAGTCCTCCTGTAGGGACCTCCATTTTCAGCTGATGATGGGAAAGGTTGTTACTTTCTTGTTTGGAATATTGAGCATGGTGAACACTGTAGGAGTGGCTAAAATGGGCACATATTTTGCGGGCAATATTTATTGGTCACAACTAAAGAACATGGGTAAAGCAGGGTATATGCACCATATCCCCTATTCTCAAGGCAGCTGTTATGTTGGATCCATTATCAGCAGACAGAAAACAAGGCAAGAGTATAGGCCATTCCTTTATCACCTGCTCTAGTTTATTTAACACATCTATGGCTTTGTGGAATTCTCTCTCAAAACTCTGCATGCAAAAAGTGACATGTTGATGGTATGGGCTACCAGGCTGCTGTCCTTTATTAATACTGCCAGCAGTACATAGCAGTTGAACTGTGTAACTTTATTGGTTTATCAGCATGATTTGTGGTGGTGGCAGCGGTGGCATGTGTTGGCACTCTATGGCACTGTTGTTTTCTCCAACAGCAGCAGAGTTATGATCCTCTTTGATTAGCATTTGAACAGCAGCAGCAGGAACCATAGGTGTTGATGCAAATGAAGGAAATCCTGGCCTACTCTTTACCACATCAAGAGCACTTCTACTATGTGCCCCAGAACCTGGGGAACTTTCAGGAGTGATTCTACTGCTGCTAGCTGTGGCACATCTTACACTTTGATGGTGTGTCTCCCACACAGACCTTTGGCTATACTTGAGGAGGGATCTCAATGAGGAGATGCCTAGGTTTGAGCCTGCTTTCCCCCTGCTCACACAGACAACGAAAGGCAACATGTTTAGCTTTTGGAAATTGCGTGAAGTATCTCCGTACTATAGCCTAAGGAGATAATCATTGTTTCTCCCTTCACACTGCTCCAGACTCCCATAACACACAGAACAAATTGCGTAGAAAACTCCCTAAAATGAACTCCAACAAGAGGACAATTGACACTTTTCATGAAACATTTCCATTGAGCCCCTTTTTCAGTTTGTGGAGAAAATTTTCACCCATCACTATTCAGGCAGAGAGTCTCAAGAAGTGGGAGCTGTGGCAACAGGACAAAAAAAAAAAAAAAAAAAAAAAGATCTCAAGAGGACTTCGTCTGGGACACAGAAGAGGGGCTACATGTGAAGACCTAGCAGCTCAAGGTGGACCTTTCATTGCTGAGACGTGCCATCAAATGTGCTATAATAACACAAAAAAAAGTACATCTTCCATTTCTTAGAGTGACTCTAAAGGCAGCACTTAAACATTCAAGAGGATAATGTGTCAGCAGTCTCATATCAGGATGCAATGGCCAGAACAATACTCTTGGAATAAGTTTCTCCTATTCTGAACTGGGTAGTGCTGGACGTTCCAGATTTCAGATTTATTTTTTTCCCCCAGAAGGCACAATAGGCAAGCAGACTTTCTAAATCACTCTCTATTACAGCAAAGTCCTTGAGCCTTCAACTCAGTAATTAGGCAGGTTACCAGCTGTTGGGTTCAGCCCTCTAGAGCAGTGGTTCTCAAGCTTTTTTGCTCAAGGCACACCTAGCATGCAGTGTGGCATTTTCAGGGCACCCTTATTTTATACCATTTGTCAAGGGTGCAATGAAGGTTACAAATACATAAATATAGCATTACTGTTAGACCTCACAGTTGGAAGTCTAAATTTCCATTTTTGCCAAAGCCTTACAGATAAAATGGGGCACTCTAAGTGGTGATGTGCCACGGTGCCTTGGTTGAGAAACACTGCTGTAGAGCTCTTATGGTGGATTACCAGAGCTTCCGGTACTCAGAAACGGAGGGTTGATGGTCTGTTCCCAAGCTGGACTAGGGAATTTGTTTCTAGATCTTTCCTTTGATTCGAAAAGTGTTTCAGAAGATCCACAGAGGAAAAACAGAAGTTGCAGATGTAAGCCCACACTGGCCAAGGAGGCCCTGGTACCCTCTTCTCCAAAGGCTATTCAGTACCTTTAAGATTGTGGGCACACTCTACCAGAGCAGTGTCTATATCTTATGCAGCAGATTCAATGGAGAACATCTGTAAAATCACCATCTTGGACCCCCTTTCCCACCTGTAGACATTAAGGATTGGATAGTTAAAGCTTTTTCAGTTGGGGAGAAAGTACAAAACTCTGTTGCACTTGTCGGAGTCAATAAATGATGTGCCCCTAGATATTTTTGGCTACTTGTTTTCGTGTTCTCTCTCTTCAATGCCAACCTTTGTTGAATGCTGACATATGGCAGGGCAAAAGAAAAATGTCAAATTTACCATTACTTTCTTTTCCCAGCCAGGAGTGTGTAAGTATTCACCAACTCTTTCCCTTCCTCTGGTTAGGTTGGATGGGTTTGCACTATTTATCAAGACATAGTGAATATGAATTCTAGGAAGCATAGCGTTTGGCATTCTTGTCGTTCGATCCCAGTTAACCCCTTTGGCAGATGCTGACCTATTATGCCCAGGAAGAAAATGGTAAGCGGATATACATTTTATTTCAGGAGCAAGCCAAAATGTACCATAAGGATAAAATAAAGGGCACATTTATTTTACTGGGTCTCTTAATGATAGAGATCTCCAATATATTGTAGACCAGTACAACTGCAACCCATCTAGCACGTAAAGTGTTAAATCCCATTAATTTAAGGGGATCTATCACCCCTATACAAGTCTGCCTAAAAAGTTTATATAGGTTTTTTTAAAGTGATAGTAATACATTGATAACATTCCATTGAATACTGTACCTAGTTTAAAAAAAAAAAATTTACTTGTGTGGTGTCCGATCTCTAAAGCCTTTATGGTTTGAGATATATCAGCTTACAAAGTTCCCCATTCCCTCCACTTGCACCGACGTCCGCTTTCTATTTTATAGACGGAGATCCCAGTCCGCCCTGCAGCTCTTCAGCAGAGCCAAAATCATGCTCTTTAGAAAGAAATATTTCATTTGAACAGTCTACAATGTGTGCTAGCAAGTCAGATGCACGTACACCTTTCAAATGATGTATTTCTTTCTAAAGAGCGCAATTTCGGTTCTGCTGAAGAGCCACAGGACAGTCTGTAGATTGGGATCTCCGTCTGTAAGATAGAAAGCAGATGTCAGTGTCAGGGGAGGGAAGAGGGAACTTTGTAAGCAGATCTATATCTCAACCCATATATGGCTTGAGAGATCGGACACGGCGCACTTAATTTATTTATTTATTTTTTTACTAGATACATTAGTAAACAGTAATACATAGATATAATTCTATCCTTTAAAGGGATAGTAATACATCATATATAAAAATCAGCATCTTGTAGCCATTAAAAAAAATATAAATGAAATGCCCCCAATCCCATCTCTCAAACCTTTATGGTTTGAGAGATAACCGTAGTTACTGATACTGAAATCATTTAATCTCTATGGTAGTTTGCTACTTTCCATTCCTAATTTAACAATGACATGAAGTTATAACGAACTACGGGTTATACTTTTTCAGTATAGTGTATACTATAGAGAGCTGTATTGGGAAGCGGTGTAGATTAAAGGCTGGCTAAATTAAACACTGTCATATATAGGCAACTTCAGCTACAATCCAAAATAAGTTTGTATTAAAGTAAAAGCCACTGCTCTGCTTTTAAACTATTCCCCTCTTAAGACATTAAGACACAAAAGAGCAGTTCTGCAACAACCCAACTGCACAACAGAGACAGAATTGCCATTTAAAGGGGATCCATCACCCCTATACAAGTTTGTCTAAAAAGTATGTTTATATAGCTGGTATACTAGTGTCTTTTTTTTTTATAAAAACGAGAGAGAAAAATTCTGCAGGAAGGATACCTACCTAGAAAAGTCTATCAAAGGAAACTATCGCCAGATAATTGCCCTGTCACCAGATCTGCTCCCCTTGGAGTAGACCAATTCAACCAGGGCTACATTGTGAGCCCAGACTCAACAACAGGGGGTTTTGAAAGATCCCCCACTCACCTTTTTTCCTGTCCCGTGTCATGCAGGTGCCCATAGACCCTCTGTTTCAGATATGAAAGGCCTACACACCAGAAGTTTCTGTCTAAAAGCCACAGCCTTCCAGTGGTGTTCCAGGAAGAGGGTGAGGGTGTTGGGAGACTAGTGTTTCAAAGCACACTTAGCAAGATGCATTTATCATCCTTTAATCACGTCATTAGCCCCTAAATCTTGTAGGAAAAGGTGTAGTTCCCTTTCCGCTTCACAATGCGTTGGAGGCCTCGGCAGAATCTAAGGAGTTAAGACACCTAGCACTTTAAAAACTGCTTTTATACAGAGTACCATCATGTAACTGCACACTGCATGCACAACTAATTATGATGAAGAGGTACAGTTCTGGAGAAGCTTATTACACCATATAGGAGAATGTGTTTTAAACCCCATTAACATTTAAGGTGTTAAACCATCTAATCAAACAGATATACAAATTTAGGGAATTTTCTTTTCTCTGCTGTTGCACAGATAGTTTGTTCCAGAATTGCACACTAACTCCTTCAGCTGCTCTACATAATTGAATCCATTCATTTTATCCTTTGTCCTATCTTTCCTCAGAAAGCTTCTCCTGTTGTCTGATGTGGCTATTTTCTATACCTATTATGTCATGTGACAGCTGCTGGTACAAATTTCTATTAATGCCATAAAACCCGCTTCCCAAAGGGAACTTCCTGGTATATGCAGTACATATAACACACATACTCTCCTTCTCCTATCTTTTACAGGCTATTGGACTCAGTCTTCCCTACCTCACATACGAGTCAAGTGACATGTATGTCTCTGTTGAATGTCTGCTCCATCATCTTGATTTTCAGAATTATAACGTTCACCTTTTCTTGAGACAGACACAAGTCACAGTCTTTGCAAGTCAGGAAAAGTTATGACAGAGGAATTTTTGAAGTATCGGAGCCTTACAAGGACTGGGTATAGGCTCTAACAGGACAGAAGAGGCATGTATGGTATATAAATAAAGACAATAAAACAACATTACATTGAAAAAATTGGGAAATTTCATTAGAAAAAAAAAAAACAGTACAAAATCTTTATCATGCTATCCAGAGATTTAAATTGCTTTTAATTCAGTTACTCTCCAAAACTTCCCCGCGCAGTAGAGAAGAGGAAGGTGCAGCTTTTCCGGTAGTCAGAGGAAGAACTGGTAGAAGGCAAACTCATCTCGAAGAATGTAATCAGTCCAGCTGGGCAAGACTGCTCAATACAACAAAATGGATTACTATCTTGTCACCTAGGGGTTGGCAACACAAAGACCTCCAGCTTTTCAGGACTACAATTTCCATTATCACAGACAGCAGCTGGCATTAATGGAAACTGTAGTCCAGAACAGTTTGGGGAAGGGCTGGTTCAGGTTGCCTGCTTAGCCACTGCTGCTTCACTTTCCCTCCCCCACTTTATCAATCTTTTCCTGCAGTGCCTGCAACTTCTTGATAGAACTTTGCCACAAAACCCGAGTCCTGCTCCTCTAGGCGGCGTAAGAATTCATTGCGTTCATCCTCATCCCAGCCCTGGAACCACTGATCCCAGAGCTTCATTTGACACTGAAAGAGGGTTGGAGGGGGAGCAGAAAGCTGCAAGGAGCCCAACCCCTCTAACAGCAAGCACAACTTTCCAGGTACAGCTTTGCACACAAGATCCTGGAGGAATCGACTTCGCTGTGTCTCTGACCAGTCAGAAAACCAGTGCAAAACGCAGCGCATCTCCTGATAGGGCACATACGAGATGAAATTATCTGTCTCAGTCATGACCTAAGAAACCGAGAAAACAGAGTGTAAGAAGATTTTTGAGGACAGAGAAACAAAAGGGGGAGGGGAGGCCAAGAGGCACTCACATGGAAGAAAGGGGTAGGAACATTTTAACATTTCACAAAATAAAACTCTGTTGAAACAGTGTTGTGTAGCATTTTCAAGATAAAGCATTTAATTTTGGTGAAAATTCGTCTTGTCTTGTGAGTCAGACCCTAAAATAACACAAATGCATGCAGTAGAATAGCATGGCATGAGTATTAGAAGTGGACACTGTAGAATACAACAAATGAACAAGTTATATTGAAGCACCTCCCTATCCCCCCCCCCCCCCAAAAAAAAAAAAAAAAAAAAATGGCTTTACACAAGTGACAAATATAAAGTAGAAAGCGTCAAGGAATTACTGACGTTTCCAAACTGAAATGGAGGTTTGTGTGTCTGCATGTCTCTACAGCCTGCATGTATGATACATGCAAATTACTACTGCATAGACTTGTGCATGTCCCATTGGTCACAAGGCAACCCTGGCATGAATTTCATAATGTGCAACATGGTTTGTAACAATCAATGCAGGGCTCAAAATTTCCACTCGCCTCCTCACATTTGGCAAGTGGAAATTGAAGCCCTGTACGTAAGGTTCAGTTTTCTCGCATTTACTATGAAAAAATGGTGACCTGAGAATCTCGCATGGCATGAAAGTGCGAGATTCTCAGGTTCCTCTATGGAACATTGCAATCGATACCCAGATCTGTGATTATTACAGTAGAACTGCAGGTCTGTGGGTTGCCCATGCCTGCTCCGTTGTCAGCCTGACCCTCCGCCTGTCCCAGGGTCTCATGCTTTCTGCTGAGCAACGTCTTCAGTCTCACGTAATTAATCCTATGGCAGCTTTTTATCCAGCCGATGTCCCGAGTTTGTGTAAACAGACATCTTCGCTATCTACATAGCTTTGCTTTCAATCTACAAGTAGTAGAATTCCTCTTCTCTCACGCACACAGACCGGGCTGCCTTTTACTTTTATATCTTGCCTGACAGTTATACAAGCAGATGAACCAATAGCTGTGCACAATAGACAGTGCTCTGCACTTCCTGATACTGTCAGTCAAGAAATAAAAGTGCACAGCATTGAGAATATGCGACTGAAATGAACAGGGGAGAAAGATCTGTTTAAAGGGATAGTAATACTTCATTTTATCTTTATTTTATTTTGTAGGCATTAAAAAAACATGGAAAACTATATAAGTCTTATCTCTCAAACCTTTATGGTTTAAGAGATATTCACATGTGAATATCTGTTCAGACAGATCAGAAGGGAGGTGCCCAGGTAGATAAGGGGAAAAAGCTGAAAAACTTGTGAAGGGGGGGGGGGGGGGGAGGGCTTTCATTCTTTTCATACAAAGAAGATTGTCCCCTGCTGTTATCTGTCTGGTCTTACAACCAGATTCACATCTGAGAAGAGATGGCTTACACTAGGAAAAAGGGGCGGGAGGGGAAACTTTGCTTGTGAATATCTCATAAACCATAAAGGTTTGAGAGATAAGACATATCATTCTTCATGTTTTTTTAATGCCTACAAAATAAAATAAAGTTAAAACAAAGTATTACTATTCCTTTAAAGGGATAGTAATACTTCGTTTTAACTTTATTTTATTTTGTAGGCATTAAAAAAACATGAAGAATGATATAAGTCTTATCTCTCAAACCTTTATGGTTTATGAGATAGTCACAAGCAAAGTTCCCCTCCCCACCCCTTTTACCTAGTGTAAACAATCTCTTCTCAGATGTGAGTCTGGTTGTATGACAGTACAGATAACAGAAGGGGACAATTTTCTTTGTATGAAAACAATGAAAGCCCTTCCCCCCTTGACAAGCTTTTCAGCTTTTTCCATTATCTTAATTGAAGATTGTCCCTCTCTGCAGTCTACCTGGGCATCTCCCTTCTGATCTGGTTGAACAGGGGGGGATACTTTGTTTGTGAATATCTCTTAAACCATAAAGGTTTCAGAGATAAGACTTATATCGTTCTTCATGTTTTTTTAATGCCTACAAAATAAAATAAAGTTAAAATGAAGTATTACTATCCCTTTAAGATACATCTACAGAGGGGTTTAGGTCAGAGCTGTCTATCAGTTAGCATAGAGCTGTCTTATTGCCTCTTCTGTGACTGAGCTCTTCCTGTCCTCACTTCATGCAGTGCAAGGTGGCAGTAGTAGGGATTAACCCTCTGAGTGCCAGAGGGGGACGGAATGCATTGCAAAGCAATGCATTCCGTACCCCTCTGGCACTCAAAAGGTTAAAAATGGAGAGGGAGAGGAGTTCAGACAGACTGTGTGCATATCTATGTATGGTTAGGGTACCCTGTATGTGTAGGAGAGAGACGTGAGTGAGACTGAATACTTGTGTGTGCACTCTGGGGTTTAACCTTTTGAGTGCTGGAAAGGTACCAGTATTAGAAACCTCTCTGGTACTAAAAGGGTTAACTTGTTGCAGGTGTAGGAGGCCAGGTGGGAGGAAGTAATATACATTTTTGTTGGTGGGGGAAGGAAGAGTCTGGTTAGGAGAGAGGTGGGGTGGAGGATAGAAAGCCAGTGGAAGGGAAAATAGACACACTGGAGTTTTTACCTTTGATGGGACACCCTGCCCCCTTATCCTGAATATGTGGCTGTCAGCTATGTGTTACTTTTTTCTTTAATTTATTGTAATGAGGCTTTTGTTCTGCTTTAATGGTAGTGACTAGTCAACTTTAGTTTTAACCCTTTGCGTGCCAGAGGGTTACAAAACTCATTGCTTTGCATACCCTCTGGCATTTAAAGGGTTAAGGCCTCATGTACAAAGAAAATGAGCAGTTGTGGAGAAAAATTGCAACATAAGGTCTAAATAAATTGACCCAAATGTCCACTGTTTTAAATGGGACTTTTTAACCCCCTTTAATGCTACGAGAGGTCACCAGCACACTGCTTCGCAATGCCTTGGAGTCCTCTCTAGCCTTCACGGAATTAAAAGTCCAATTCAAATCAATGAGAATTTTCATTTGTTCTCTATGTTGCTATATCTCCCCAGTGTCCCTCTTTAGGATCTATTAGGGGTCCATACCTCCCAAGTGTCCCTCTTTAGGAGATATTAGGGGTCTTTCCCTCCCAAGTGTTCTTCTTTAGGAGATTTTAGGGGTCCATAAAGGTGGGGATATGGGTGGAGTTAAAGGAGGGGAAATGGGTGGGGCTAGGCATGGAAACTGATGGCAAGTAACTTTTCAGGCCTGACTAGTAGCTCAGGACTTGAAATTTTGAGCCCTGATCAATGGATAAAATATCCTGTATAATAATTCGCTAAGGATGCTTGTCAGAGGCTATCATGCTCAGTAGAGACTGCTCGAACACTCAGAATGCTGGGATTTCTGTACTGGGAGCATTCTGTACTTTCAGGCAGTTTCTACAGCGCATCGCATGAGTGACGCAGTAAGCAGAGCAGGACTGGCCTTTTAACCCTTTGAGTGCCGGAGTGGTACGCAACGCATAGTAAAGCAATGCATTGCATACCCCTTCGGTGCTCAAAGGGTTTCATCTCATAGACCTTGGCCCGAGTACATGGGCTTTTACACTAGTGTATATATAAATCTCATACACTAACTATATTTTGTCTAATATCTCACAAACATCCTGGTTTAAACCAACTACACCATAGGTAACAAAACACCCTTTGATTTAAATTTGGCTAACCCCTTGAATGCTAGAAGCTCTAAAACCCATTGCAAAGCAACATGGGAAACCCCACCAACATTCAAGGGGTTAAAAGCCAATTTAAATCAGTTATTTCCTCTGTCCCCTTCCATGGCAGAAAAAAAAGCAATGTGGTTATGAGCTCTGCCTTCCAGCCACTTGTGTCTGATAATGAGCTCTCCAGCCTGCGCTATGGTCAGCTGCTGCTAGCGTAGATTGCATTCCTTGAATGTCTTTCCTGAACGCAATCCTGCTTTTCACCTTGACTCATTGAGTGTCTGGTGTAGTTGATTAGTTGTACACTGATGTTTAATGTGAATTAGTTCTTCTAATGCGCTTTAATTCTGTAACTGGCGTTTTCTCTGTATAATCTGATGTACATTATATATGCCTTCTGTGCATTTAGTACTGTGGACCCTCTTCTCTGCAGGGTCTAGATATACACTGTTCCTGTAATACTTTGCAGTGTGTTTGGCTAGGCACCTTTTATTTCAGTGCAGCTTGGCTAGACACAACTACTGTATATCACCAATGCACCTGCACCTTTTTAGCTTGTGCAAGTGGATTACATAACGTTGCTTGTGTGTCATTCAGGTGACTTTTGTTCACAAAAAGAATGGTTGCATCCTGCTTGGGCACTTCTAGACAGCTTTGTCTTGGCCTCTTATCTGGTACATCTTGTTAATGTACATTTTTTCCTGTGCATCTTGGCCATTTGCATCTGCTACACTCCCCCCCACCACCCCATTTACTGTGTCATTGCACAGAACATATTCCATGGCCTGCTAATTCTTCAAGACTGGACTGGAATAGAAACTACCCCATATCTTCAGGAAAACAGCCTGCTATTTTGATTTGCTAAAAGTTAAAAATTACAGGCCTTGTCATTGAATACCACTATCATAGCAGAGGCCCCAGTAGAGAAAAGGGTCCTATATCAAAAGAGGCAATTCATAGCATACATTGGTGCTTGCTGGTGGGCCCTTCCTCCATTCCAACTAGTGGAGAGCCATTGGTTCCACACTTCATGCTGTAGTACTTCCACGTGTCTTGAGGTCATCTCAATCTAACATTTTTTCTACAGATAAATCCTTTCTGGAAAGGACTTTTCTCAATGCCATTTGAAGATGATGGACCATGTTGAAGCCTCCCTCCCCTGAATGATTGTGTTAACTGCTTCCGAGACTCCCTTTATTTTGTAAAGAGTGCCGTTCAGCATCCATGCCATCAGCCTTCATGAAGCAGAGATCGAAATATAGAATTGGACCCTGAGACAGTAGGTCTGTCTTGATTGGTAGCATCAAGGGAGGATGGATGGACAGCCATTCTTTCCAAGTCTTCCTTGGCCAGTCGGAGGCTACCAACATCACTCTCTCTTTATCTTCATTACTTCCAGCAGCAGCGGAATCATAGGTTAGGTGAAAATCTCATTTGCATCTTAACGCATCCTGCCTCAGAGAGGTGTTGTTCTTCTACCTTGACAGAAACAGGGGGCACTCATCTTCTGAGGCCATGAGATTTATCACTGGCTCCCTGAATTGATGTTTTATGGCAAGGAATACTTTTTCCAGGGGCTATTCCCCCGGATCAAACTTCTTCCTGCTTAAAAAAAAGTCTGCCTGGGTATTCATTATCACTGAGATGTGGGTCGATGCTGATAATGCTTTCAGGTTTTCTGCCCACAGAACGATTCTTAGGGACAGACTGTTGAGAGCTAGACTCAGAGTGCCACCCTGATTAAGCAGAAATAGGACCATGGACACATTGTACGATCTGATCAATACTGCTCTTCCTGCTAGATCTGCCTTTAGCTGATTCAGACAGCACCATATTGCTTTTAGCTTGAGCAGGTTGATGTGGAGTTTTGATTTGCGGTAATAAAAGAAGGACTTTGATGCTTGCCCTTCAGGAGATTGGTCTCTCTTTACCACCAAGCTAGTTTTTTCCTGGTTGAGGCAAACACTGGAATTTGCCTGGAGAAGTCCAGTGGATGGTTCCTCCAGTACCGAAGAAAATTGTCCTGGACTCTTCTTAGATGGGAATGAGCTCAAGGAACAATCAATATGGCAAGGAGAGATTGCCCATGAGCTTAGAAAATGCCAATGCAGTATGTACTTTTTTCTGCAAAAAAAAAAAAAAAAAAAAAAAATGTATTCTTTGGATTAGTCTGACACTCCTGTCCCTTGATAGGGTTGCCATTTCGTGCAGAATATCGAACTGTATCCCCAGAAAAATTAACTTCAGGACTGGTTCTATTTGACTTTTGCTTATTATGCATTTCAGCCTGGATAAGCACTCCATACACCATCTTGCGTTTTATCTGGACTTGCTCTCCGATTCCTCTGCTATCAGCACAACTCTTACGCCTTGCTGTCTCAAAGGAAAGACCTTGGGGCAGACGCCTGACCGAAAGGCAGAACCCTGTAATGAAAAGGATTGCTGAAAATGTAGAATATGAATTCTGTGGTTTGTTCTGACCAGGATATGAGGATGTGCTTTCTGGAGATCTATTGAAGTTAGAAACTCTTTGGGAGGGGCCGACGATGACAGAAGATACCGTCTCCATCCTGATATTCCTAGTTCTGATGAAGGAATTCAACCACTTTAGGTCTTCTGGAGCCCTCTCGATCACTCCGTTCCTGATTAGATTCTGTATTACTGACCAAGCCTTGTGTCATGGGAACCACATTGACCATTGACATCCTGGACTATTGCCTGGGTGAGCACTACACGGCCAACCACGGAGGATCCGGATGCAGGCAGAAAAGCCCTGAAACTTCCCCCCAAAAGGCTGTCATTCACTGGGCTGTCATTTACCACTAACAGGAGCACCGGGATTTTGAATGTCAGCCGGCCACTGATTGGTTGGTCGGAGTTAAAGGGCTTACATTGACTTAACATGGGGAGAAGTAGGCCCTTCTCCCATTGGCCGCTGACTTGGAGATCGGTTTAAAGGGACCCCATTGACTTAAAATGGGGAAATGTAGGCAGCCACCTGCTTGGCCAGTCTGCTTCAGTCACTCGCACTCTCATTGGCTAAGGCTTAGAAGCGGCAGCTCCATCAAGTCTACCAGCTCTTTGTTTCCCTGATTACCCTGGTCCATTGTCCCACACATGAAGCCCAGCCCTGGCCCTTCGTTTTACTGTGCATCCCCAAACAGTCCCATTGTTCTGTAATTTCATCATGTCTGACCCTTTTGTCCACTGGCCCCAGCCCACCATTGTATCACCTCTCACCATTGTTTGCCTTTTGTTCCATAATGTATAAAAGTGTGTTCTGGTTACCCTGACACTAGTTCTGCCTGGTGATTTGGGGTAAATTGCTGTATGCGGCGGGACTCGTTTCTGACTGATTCTTGGAAGAAGTACTCCTTGACGGTGACACCAATGCTAGGTGTCTGCTGGTACTGTCACATCTGGGGGCAAGCGGTGGGATTTTGCTTCTTTCAATGAACTGAGACCAGCATCTAGTGGGAAATATAGCCGCTGGCTTGACCTCGGTCTCAGCAGCACAGCCAGCAGTGGATCGCTGAACTGATGGAGGGCGACCGAGCCAGCAATACGTCCTCTGACATGTCTGAGTTGCAGCGGGAGGTACAGTGGCGCCTGGCCCTCTATGGCTCCACTCTTCCCCAGGAGACCATCATGCAGATTCTGAGTGAGGCTACCAACCTCCGGCTGGCAGAGCTGCAGCAGCACAGAAAGGAACCGGCGAGCTCCAGACCTAACTGAGTTCATAAAAAGTAATTGCCATTTGCTGCATTCAAAGCATTCAACGACACAGAGGATGAGATTGATGGCTACCTGCAAGTTTTTGAGAGGCAGTGTGCCCTCCAGGGGCTGGAGGAGGTGGACTGGGTCACTCTGTTGGTGAGCAAGTTGTCGGGTAGAGCAGCAGAGGCCTACCAAGCAGTGCCCGTGGAGGAGTGTATGGACTATGACAGGGTTAAAGAAAGACTCCTTGGTAGGTACGCCATCACCCCGGAGGCACAGAGATTGAAGTTCTGCAACATAAGGAGCAATTTTATGAACACTCTTCTGTGACTGTTCGAGATTTGGTCAATGACCGACGACTCCACACCGTTGAACAAGCAGCTACGTTGGCAGATCAATATATTGGCTCCAGGTGAGCAGGAGCCTCAGAGCCACGACCCCCAGCCTGAGCATTTCCACCCCTTCCCCGGGAAGTAGGGCAGGTGCGCCCATTCCGTCCCCAACCACTTCCATCTCGTCCCCAGGCCAGCAGATGCCCCGGAGACCAGGCATTCGCTGCTATGGGTGGGACCAAGTGGGCCATGTGAAAGCGGATTGCCCAAAAACCCGCTCCAGGATACCTGGGCTCGGCCCACCCCCAGGATGCCGCGGGCAGCCGCCCATTGCCTGGACACAGAATCTCTCCGGACTACCCAAGTATGGGGTGAAAAGGATTTTGGGACCCTTCATGATGTGGATCTTGTTCAAGCCGCTGTGGCAGACAACCAGCTGCACCATCAGCAGGCGGTTTAGGTGAAGGGCTGCCCCACTCAGGGATTACGAGACAGTGGGGCTACTGTCATGTTGTTACAGCCCCAGTTGGTAGCCCCCACAAAAAAAACTGGCCAATCAATCACTCTGCTGAAGAGCCGCCAGCCAGTCAAATGACAAGAATCTCCGTCAGCTAGAAGCCGATGTCTATGAAAGGGGCGGGAAGAGGGAACTTTAGAACCTTATAGCTCTCAAATTATACGTGTTTTAAAGATCGGAGCAGATTCAATTAATATATATTTTTTTTTAATATTTACAATACTACATTTTGTAAAACTTATCCATCACTATCCCTTTAACAGACCAGATATCACCAACAAGCACCATGATCGCTGGTTCGGGCCAGCCCATCTCAATTAGCCTAATATGCTACATATCAAACCCAAACATCCTGTAAACAAAGCCATTTGAATGTTGACATCCTGGAAACAGTTTACCCCACATTAAAAAGTCACAGAATCCCCAGCCACCACCCTCTGTCTAGGTTTGCATGCATCCCAGATCCCACCAGCATTAGCAAGGCTGTCCTCTCCAGTAAGTGTATGCGTTACATATGAGCACATGGGCCCTCCCTAGCCGTCCTCCTCATTACCTCTACTGTAGTCAGTCTATCTACATGCTATCTTCTAGCAGTTCTTCTTTTACTACTTGCATTCTGCTCAGTGAGTAGGAATGGTCTCAAGTTTGCCTGTATCACTCTGTGTTGCAACCAGGTTCTCCATGTGTCAGTTTAGAATTTGGGATTATAAAAAGGCTATTTGCTCATACATATGTATAAACACTAGAACTGTTTCAGGCGTGAACACATATGGCAAACTTCTACACAGACTTAAGTCATACTAGAAATTATCCAAATCACTGCAAGTTAAAAAGGCAGGCTTTGTTTTAATTAATGTAGTATTAGAATTTCTTGTTTATCTTCCCAGCACTCACATAAAAGTAAGTGTGTGAAACAGGGAATTGGCTAGGTTAGGCACTGGTTTACGTTGCATGTTACACCGGTGCAGTGTTTCTAGCCTTGCCAATATCTACATAACAGTACTGCTGCTACAATTACGTATATATTTTTTTAAATAAAATATGCATTCTTTAATTTTCCAATCGGTTTAACACAGCAGCTATTTTGAATAACCATAGTTTTATATTATTCAGAAAGTGGACATCCTGACAGCAAGCTATAGTACTTAAGGGGGAAAACCGACTGCACACCCATTTGAACATCTGAAATATGCGAATATAATTCATAATCTTCTTTGAGTTACTACTTTACCTTTAACCCCTTGATGACCAGATAGAGTGTTCGCCATGTTGCTTTAGAACGTACTGGTAAATCACCTGGTCCTTAAGGGGTTAAAACGTCCACAGTCAGAAAGCCATATCCCTGAGTCGCTTGATACTTTAAATAGTACTCACTACAGTGTAGGCTCCTGAAAAACATTACATACTTCCAACAACGTGTGCTAGGTGTCGCTGCTACTCTAAATTCTCGAGGGACGCGAAGAAGCCCTTTAACTTCCGAAAACACTCGAGCTGACACGAGTGACGTCCTAGTGATGGGTGGTTCTTCTTTGGAAGCCTAGACTAGCGTCACAGGAAAGAAGAGGTACAGATTCTCCGGCTAGACCCGAGCTCGGAGGCGGAAGTGCCCGAGGCTGACGTCACACAGCGGGTTCCTCCGAGCTCGGTCGTATAGTGCCCCGCGGCCGGTGTATCGCTCTCCCCGGTCAGTGGGGCCCCGGTATACGAATCATGGCGGAGCTTGAAGATGTAACGTTGGACGGGAGACCGCTGGACAGTTTACGAGTCACCGACTTAAGGGCTGCGCTAGAAGAACGGGGACTAGCCAAGAGCGGCCAAAAGAGTGCGCTAATGAAACGACTTAAGGGGGTGAGTAAGTCGTAAGCCTTTTTCTTCTGATAACTGCGCTTTAACGATAACGGTCACGGAAACGCGCATCCCCCACAACAATCTTCACGCGCGTTCCCGCCGCCCCCTCCTCTTCCTGTGTATTGGGAGGTACTACGCATGCTCACGTAACTGACTACATCCAGTACGCATGTACGGATATTATGGTATCTTTATTGTGCATGCGCAGAGTGAAAAAGGGGCGGCATCTTTCCCGCCCTTTCCCGATTTATGAGAGCTATATGGACGCGTGCGCGTTCATTCTAAGCATGCTCCACCCCTTAGTTACGTGCGCGAGCAGAAACAAGTGTTTATATATGTATATGTAAATATTTGACCATATGTTGTAGAGTAATATTTATATGGTGCGCGAAGTTTTTGAAATAGAATCACACATCCAAAATTGGCGATTCCCCTTTAAGTATCAAAGCGTGTTGGGGTTTATTTGCATTTGTGGTTCTGTTGTGTATAATAGTGAGAAAATAAATATGTTAGCGAATTAATGTTTCAGCATACCTCGCTTTGTGGTAATGGATCATGAAAGCAGATGTCCTTTAATGTAGCATATGGCTGAGTATGAAGTCCGTGCACAGCTCGTTGTAAATATCCTAAACAATTTTGGGGCCAGAGGGCAAGCAGTACATTTCAGAGCAAAGTCTTACACACGGCTATTGCGCTCAAATTGTGATTTATGGCCGGTTCATTTAATCTATAGTAGTGCTTAGCAGTCTTCTCAGGGACATTTCCTGTTTGTGCATATGCGAGTTGGATGACAGCATCCCATTAACTCATCTGCACTTGCATGGAAATCCTAAACACTTGGCTTGTTAAGGGTCTTTGCGGATAGGATTGGAGCATCCTGAAAATTTGCTCTGTTGGTATGTTTTGGGGCATCCAACAACAAGCAGTAATGTCCGCACCACCAATGACTCAAACAGCTATAAAATCACCAGATTTACCTTTATTTCATCAATTAACAATTCACTTTGTACAAAGGGAAGTGGGCTGTGTGGCAGAACAGCTTCACAACAGGTGCATATGACAAGCGATGTTCCTTAAAATTCAATCAACGCGTTTTGCGTCTGAGAGGCTTAGTCTTGATCCTCCAGGAGAATCAAGACGAAATCTAAGAACGAAATGCGTCCCTTTGGAAAAGTTAATTTTTAATTGAAGAAATAAAGGTATTTCTGTAGATTTTATACGCTGTTTTTGAATGTTTGCTTCATTGGTGATGTGGTCATTACTACCTGTTGTTGGATGTTGCAGTGTGTCAAGAGGGTCCCAGACCAGCACACCTTAGTGACTATCCCCAACAGTATCACGTGCGATATGATTAAAAATATACTTACAGTCCTAGCAAGACTGGAGCCGCTTGTGTTGTTTGTAGGTATGTTTTGGGGAACAGGTTTGGGTACTCCCCCTGTTCCATACCTCCTAACATATCAAATGGCCGAAGAGGGAAACTTTTCTTTTAGAGGGTGTTGGTGGTTGGCGGGGAGTTACTGAGAATGTTTGGCTTATTTCATGACCTATTGACATCTGTATATGTGACTGATAATATATTGTTTAGAGCAAGACCAAAGAATTGTATTTACGCAGACTAAATTGTTAACACATATACCAAAGCATTAATGTGAGAGGGATTTGGGGCTCAGATAGGGACTGTACCTCCTAAAGAGGGACATTTGGGATGTATGCTGATCCAAATGGAACAGAACTCTTAGAGTAGACCACCCTTCTTTCAGATGGCATTGTGAGAGCAGTTCCCAGGTGTGTGTTTTTCATAGACCTGATGCACAAAAGAAACCAAGAACCATTCTGGAGCAAGCAGTAGATTAACAGATCCTATTAATTTAAATGACTGTTAGAGAGATTAACAATGCATTGTTTAACAATTCTTTGGATTTGTCTCAGCATCAGTGAGTTGAGAGCCCATTTAAATTAATGGGGACTTTTTGTATTTGCTTATCTCTCACTGGATCCATATGTTTTACCCTAGAATTGCTACTCTCTTCTTTTCTGCATAAGGGCTACTATGCACTAGGGACCCGAGTGCTGCCTATCTCGCTGTGTGTATGGAACACTGAATACAGCATGTCTGTCTGTCTGTTCCAGGACCCCAAGAGCTGCTTCCCTGTTCATATGTACTGTATAGATAAGACACTGAAACCAACCCCTCCTCTATTTTGCACTTTATGTATAAAGGCAATATGGATCAATTTTGTGGCAAACCAACAGTGTTATAGGGAATAAATACAATTTCCCAAATTCCCACTGATCTAAATGGGCCTTGAATATTAACCCTTTGAGTGCCAGAGGCACTCTGGCATTTAAAGAGTTATAGTAGTCTCCAGTGTATTGCTTCACAATGGGGGGGAGATGCACTAAGCTCTAATAAACCGGTGATAAGTGAGATGACATCTCCAATGTTGTAAACTCTCAAGCCCTATGTTATTCTGTGGAGCCAAGCACTAAGATTTCTTCAGTTTTATAGATCTTAATGCATTGACTACAAATCATAACATTGGAATTGGAGAAATGATCTCACTGGAGATGTAATCTCCACAGCATCACCTATTTTTCACACCTTAGTGCATAACCCCCAATGTGCTGGAAACCTCTCTAGCATTCAAAGGATTGAAAGCCCCATTTAAAGGGAGCTATCATGCAAGTCACATTTCACACCAAATCATTAATACTTTAACAATATACATATAAATACTTGTATTTTGCAGCATAAGTCCGGCATTAGAGAAAAATAGAACTGGATCGGCAGGCAGCAGCAGGGCATCAGTGCAGACATCTTGCAGAAATGGCATCTCTGAGTCGTCGCTGCCCGCCCCCTTCAATTACACGATTGGTGGGTTGAATTCCTTTGTGCCGATAGGCACCGGAAGGGTCTGACAATGCAGGCGCAGAGAGAGCCTACAGCAAAATCCTAGCCGGTGCCTGTCTGCCAAAAAAGTTCTATTTTTTATTTATGTCAGACTTATGCTGCAAAATATATATGTATATTGCTAACGTATTAAGGATTTGCGGCTAAATGTAATTTTGACGATAGTTCCGCTTGAAAGTGTTAGTAATGTTTCATTAGAACAGCAGAAAATATTGTTCTTCATAGTTAATGCTACTGATCTCTGATTTGCCACTGTTCATAAATTTCTAGTTCTGCTGAAATTATATTATGAAGTTTACCCATCCCACTCCTTTTTATGACGTTAGGCTTCTTTGGCTAAGATCTGACGGTGGATCGCAATGAGGGACAATCATAAGTCAGTATCAGCATAAACCTTCCCTCCTTCGTTAGGGAGGGCAGGGTTTTCTTTATACTGACAGAGGGAAGATTGGGTTCACTTTTAAAACGGCTCATGTAAAATATTGCGTGGCTAACAGCCGCATTAACCATGTTGCCGTTTTGAAAATGGCAACATGAGAATCTTGTGCTGCAAAGTGCAAGATTCTCGTGTCACCTCCTGAAACGTCGCTACCTTCATTCACTGCATACAACTCCCATCATCCTTACCATGCCTCTTTCAGCACTGCCCGGCTATCTCTCCAGCTCCGCTCTCCTCCTCATTGTACACCATGAGCCATGTTATTTAACGCCTCTTAAACACTACTTTACTGTTTTTTGGGAAAGCAAAGGAACTCAGAGTCATCCGTTGCACAGCACTGCCCTGCTGTGTCTCCCCACTCCACCCTGTTATTGTGCATGCAAAGAAGGGGAGAGAGAGCCTGGCAGCGCTGAAAGAGGCAAGGTAAGGCTGATGGGAGTTGTATGCAGTGAATGAAGGTAGCGACATGATAACCTCGTGCTTCTATGCAACGTGAGATTCTCATGTCGCCATTTTCAACACGGCAACATGGTTAATGCGGCTGTTAGCTGCACAATATTTTACATGCACTGTTTTAAAAGGATACCGGAAGATTGTCCCTCGTTGTGAACTGTTCAGTGCAATGACTGGTCTTGAGATCTGAGCCGAGGCGGCTTACGCTCAGGAAAAAAAAGGGGTGGGAGGGGTAAACTTCATAATATTTCAGTGTAACTAGAGAGTTATGAACAGTGTTAAACTGGAGATCCATAGTGTTTACTATGGAGAGCAATCTTATCTTCTGTTCTAATGAAACATTACTAACCCTTTAAATCAAGGGGGATTTTTTTAAATGTAAAAAATAAACAGAAAACAAAAAGCAGCTCAAGATATTAAGCCATACATGTAGATCAAAATGTTTATTGCTACATGGTAACCTACAATACACAACACTGTCCCACTACCCACCCCTCAACCCTAGAAATACCTGTATCCCCATCCCATTCACTAAATTAAAAAAATAAAAATCTCGCTATTAAAAATAAACCACTGTCCAGGGTAGAATGTAATGGGGGAGATTCACTAAGAGGTGATAAACTGGAAAAATCATTTCCACTTTATCACTTCTCCAATTCCTATGTTATTCTGTGGAAACCTTAGTGCATAGGCTCTACAGAATAACATAGGAACTGGAGAAGTCATTTCCACTTTATCACTTCTCCAATTCCTATGTTATTCTGTGGAAACCTTAGTGCATAGGCTCTACAGAATAACATAGGAACTGGAGAAGTCATTTCCACTTTATCACTTCTCCAATTCCTATGTTATTCTGTGGACACCTTAGTGCATATGCTCTACAGAATAACATAGGAACTGGAGAAGTAATTTCCACTTTATCACCACCTAGTGAATCTCCCCCAATGTGTTCTAAAACCAATACATGTGCAAAGCTCAGCTGATTCAGTATGATGTAGGAAAGTGCTGTTAGTCAGTCCATGATGCAGGATTCAAATATTTTAATTAGGAGCTGAAGTGGAAATAGTCATATCAAAGTGTCATTGCAGACACTTTAAACAATGCTGTTTTGATAATGTGTAGAGGTAAGTACTTCTATGTGACACCTGCCCTTCAGTGTAGGCTTATTTCTAATACAGTCCTCCCACAAACAAGCATTAGCATGGTGACAAAGCGGGTTACCAGAGCCAACAAAGCATTAGTATCAACTGTTAAAGGCAATGAAGTGTCTCATCATACTCATGGCATTGCTTATTTTCCCCAAAAGCTGGTATAAACTTGGATATCTGGTAAATCTTTCATTTGGGTCTTTTCACAACACTGGGAGCTCACTGAGCTCAACATTTTCCCTCTATAGTATTCCACATGATTCATCTGAGCTATTTAACCCTTTGATTGCCAGAGGGGTATATATACATTGCATACCCCTCATTGCAAAGCAATAGGTTGCATGCCCCTCTGCTACCCAAAAGGTTAATATTCAGGAATCACCTGCTTTAACATCTCACTTAGGTAATCCGTAGTGCAGTCCCCCAGACACCACCAGCCAGTGTGTGGCAGTAGAGTCAACGTGCTTGAAACACTTTTGGTTAAGCCATAGTCCTGTCCCTTCTTCCTCTTTAAAACAACATGACCCTTCGATTTCAGGTTACCACGGTGGCGCTATTCATATAGATTTCTACACATTAATTTAAAATCCTGACAGCACATCCTTACCATATATTAATTACTAACACATTTGCATTTAAATTGCAGTCAACATTTAAAGACAACAATTGTATTACACAGCTTGCCGAGAGGTAGAGTGGGGAAAAAAACAAGCATTTCTCCATCTCTCACACTTTCTCACTGCCTACCCTCTCTTCTGCCTTCCAATTAAACGCCATCATTCCCTCCCTCATAAAAACATTTTCTTACATTTCTTTCCTAATTTCTTAATTACTGCTGTGAGATATGTAGAGAGGCGCTTCTAGAACATTGACTTGGATGAAATGTGGAGGCATGGAGATGCAGAGTTCAGTGAGGGCCCTATGTCGTGAAAGTTCCCAAATTAAAGGGATAGTAATACTTCGTTTTATCTCTATTTTATTTTGTAGGCATTAAAAAAACATGAAGAACGATATAAGTCTTATCTCTCAAACCTTTATGGTGTAAGAGATATTCACAAACAAAGTATCCCCCCCCCCCATTCAGCCAGAGCAGAAGGGAGGTGCCCAGGTAGACTGCAGAGAGGGACAATCTTCAATTAAGATAAGAGAAAAAGCTGAAAAACTTGTCAAGGGGGGAAGGGCTTTCATTGTTTTCATACAAAGAAGATTGTCCCCTGCTGTTATCTGTCTGGTCTTACAACCAGATTCACATCTGAGAAGAGATAGCTTACACTAGGTAAAAGGGGCGGGAGGGGGAAACTTTGTTTGTGAATATCTCTTAAACCATAAAGGTTTGAGAGATAAGACTTATAAAATTCTTCATGTTTTTTTAATGCCTACAAAATAAAATAAAGTTAAAACGAAGTATTACTATCCCTTTAAAGATTTAGTAGATATCTTCACAATCTTTTGAGGAAAAAGTGGGCTTGTGTAATGAGACACACACTTGCCTACTGTTTGTTACTGTTGCTTTTTTTAACATTCCATTGTGGGTGTGTTAGAGAAGTACTTACTCCTGGATATTATCATAACTACATTATTTACTGTGGAACATGTTACTTGCACTGAGTTGTTGATATGCATAAATACATTTCAACATATAAAGATTGAACCCAGCATCATGGAATGGCTAATAGTACTTTCCTACATCATATTGAATTAGTTGAACTTTGCACATGTATTAGTCTTATTACAGTCAGTACAGTATACCCTGGTCAGTGCTTTGTTTTTACCAGCTATGTTGGATTGTAGGGTTGGGGGTGGGTAGTTGGAGTGTGTTTTGTGTCATGGGGTTTAACATGTATCAGTAAATTAACATATTATATATTTGTTTTAAATTGACTTGACTTTGAGTGCTGTTTTTTTTCTGGTTACTGTTTATTTTTTGGGCATTCTTTACAAATACCGCAAGCACCACATATATTTAAAATGTATTGTACACACCTTTGTCACTCAGAGGGTTAATATAGTAATGTTCTATAGCCATTCAGTTATTTATTTTAACTAATCCTTAACATTTCTCATTGTTTCTGGAATATATACTTCCCCTGTGGTACAGTTGGTATACTCCAGAATTGCTCCTCTTTGTTATGGCTAGGGACCCAGAGAGCAGCCTTAGTGTGTATATGGTCTATATGGTTAGGCACCCAGAGCATATTCTTATTGTATATATCAAGGGCGTCCCAAGTTTCTTCAGTTGTGGCCCACATGATCAGAAAGTGTGAGGGCCACATTTGTTTCATTGATAACGATGGTGAATCATAGCCTGTCAGCTATTCAAAAATATAGATTTATTTATTGATCAGGTCATTAACAGTACTGATATTTGTTTTTGAACTGTACAGGACTAGCATGCAGGGAATTAGGTCTTACTGGCAAACTATTTCATGCATGCTAGTTAACTAGGTATTAAAATAGATCTTTAACCCTTTGAGTGCCAGAGGGCTACACAATGCATTGCAAAGCAATGCGTTGCGTACCCCTCTGGCACTCAGAGGGTTAAAGATCTCAGGAGGGCCGCTCCCTGGTGTCAGACGGGCCTCATGTTGGACTCCCGTGGTGTATATTATCAGTATCGTAAGTGATCCCGAAAGCTGAATGATTGTGTATATTACCTGTATAGGAAGGGATCCAGAGAGCAGCAGCATTATTATGTATATCAGGGTAACCAACCCTGCTCCTCTAGCGCTACCAACAGGACATGGTTTCATGATATTATTGAGTAAGCACCGGTAGGCCAGTTAAAGTGACTGAGCCATTAAAGGTATAGTAATACTTAAAATGTAAAAAAAATATGAGTTGTAGAGTTTATCCCCTGAGTAAAGTAAGGATGCTTCCACTGCAGAAAGGTGTTTTATTCAAAAGTTATTACAGCTCAAACTTGATTTTTTTAGGTGCAGTATCGCAGTGGCCTGAAATAATACAGTGGCACTGTTGCTAGATCATCCTATGAAGATTTATGGTCCGCTGACCAGAGCTGTCCATAGGATGGTCTGGCAACAGCTCCACTATACATCTTCAGGCCACTGAGATACTGCACCTAAAAAAAAAAAATCAAGTTTGAACAGCTTTAATAACTTTGGAATAAAACACTTCTCAGCACTAAGGATACCCTTGTTTTACTCAGGAGAATAAACACTACACTATATATATTTTTGCATATTAAGTATTACTATCCCTTTAATTAGTCCACCTGTGATCCAGCTGGGATATCATGCACGGATGGTAGCTCTTGAGGGCCGGGGTTGGGTGTCTCTGGTATATATGGTCTGTAATGTTTATGGACCTAGATAGCAGGTGTATTGTGCATACTTTCTTTATAGGTAAGCACCAAGAAGGCAGCCTTATTATGTATATAATTTGTGGGTAGAAACCCTGATATTAACTGTTTTTTTTTCTATATGTGTAGGGACGTGATTAGTAGCTTTGTGCATATTATTTGTATGGGTAAGGACCCTGAGAGTAGCTTTCTTGTGTATATGTAGTCTCAAGAATAACTCTGTTGTGTATATGGTGTGTAAGGTTAAGGACCCATAGAACAGCTTTATATATATATATATATATACTCCAAGGACAGCCCTTGTATGCAATATATTTATCATCTTAATTTTGTAGAAACTGACATATGTGCAGATGGATACTTTCTTTTGCTAGTTAAAGAGACAGTCATCCTTATTTTTGACATTACATATCCTGCAAGTGCTTAATATGTAACATCAGATACTTAATTATTTTTATTTATTTTTTCACTTTCACCTATTTTTTCACACCTTTCTGTCCCTGTGTTATGGTTCAGTACACTCAGACACGGTAGATGTTGGTAAAAACAATTTTATTTAAGCACACAAGGAATAATGTAACCCTCACGGGTCCAGCATATAGCAGCAAATAACTGACACAGGACAGGTAACATAGCAAGTTAACCCACACGGGTCCATTATGTACTACAGAATACAATACTGACACAGGTCAGGTAAATATGATAGATACAGTGTAATAGAGTCCAGCAATGCCAGTGAAGCCATTGACTCAATTGCCCAGATAAACGGAGGCCCAATGTCGCTTATAGACAGGGGAAGCGACAGTGACAGGATGGCAGCAGAGAACAGGCAAGGCTCACCTGAATGGAAGGTTGCAACGGTGGACGCCCACCGGAGACCACAACTGTGTGAGTCAGAGCTCGTGCCAGGAAAGGACGCCCAACTGAGACTATCCACCACCGTGTGCCTGTGCCACCCCCGAAGGGGTTAATGTACGCTATGGTCTTAAGATGGAAGGCAACCGGGAGCGCCCAACTGAACCTAGAGTGGAAGACCAAGCGCACAAGTATACCGGAGATGAGAGCAAAACCGGTGAAACAAGTAGTGGCACAAGGCACCACCCCCGAAGGGGTTAATGAACACTATGGTCAGGATGCGGAAGACTACCGGACGCACCCAACTGAACCCAAAGTGGAAGACCAAGCGATCAAGTGAACGGTGTGGAGGAGTAATGACACACTGAGACCCAAACCCATGGACTGGACTACAAATGGTAACGGAGTACCGTAGCTCTGGGATGCGCAATAACATGAGAGATGTTCACAGATAGTAGCAGCAGGCACTGATAGATTCTTCGCCCATCTGGGCATGGAGGAAGCAGGAACTACAGCCAAACCGATTCGGTACACAGCACAGGAACGTCAGCCAAGCCGGGTCGGTACACGGAGCAGGGTCGTCGGTCTCGCCAGGCCGGTACACAGAGCAGGGTCGTCGGTCTCGCCGGGTCAGTTCACGGAGCAGGGTCGTCGGTCTCGCCGGGTCGGTACACAGAGCAGGGTCGTCGGTCTCGCCGGGTCGGTACACGGAGCGGGAACGTCAGCCAGGCCTGGTCAGAACAGGAAGCAGCAACGTCAGCCAATCCAAATCAGTACACAGAAGCAGGAACAGTAGCAAAAGCGTAGTCAGGCAGTCCGGGGTCATACACAGGTATCAAACAAACGGAACTAGCGCTAGGCATCAGGTACACCACGAAAGGGCAAACTCTAAGTGACAGCCCAGGGTATATAAAGGCTGTCACTGGGATGTGCTGTACATCGCAGCCAATGAGAAGACACCAGTAAAATAAGCCTGTCAAAATGTTGCATAATCACGGGCCTCGTGATACCCTGGCATTGAGTTCCTTGGATCTCTATTTCAAGAGAGCTTTCTATCAGGGACTGTGAAAGCAGACATTTATACAGTGTTGCAACCTTTCTGCTGTAATGGAAGACTTTTTGTATTTTACGGTCATTTTTACACTGTATTTTTTACATTGTTGTGCTATCACTGCTTTCACAGTCCCCAACAGAAACACAAATTCAGATAGCTGGCTCATTGTCAGGGACATAATAGTGTATAAAGGTGTAGATGAAAAAAAATAAATTGACTGCACATACTCTGAAAGTTTTAATATGTAGACTTGAAGTGTCTCTAGAGTAATAATGTTATGTTGTTGATTTCTTTACATATAATTTACAGAGACCAATAGAATGAGGAGTGAGATATTTTACAGAGGAAGAGATGACATATAAAATATATCAGCTAATAGGCAAACGTTTCAGAGGCAAGTCATGGGAATAACCTACAGAAGGGGCTTACAATTCAAATCTATAAAAATTGTGTTTTTTACAATTACATTTAGTAATGTCACAAGAGTTTATGCTAGAGAACAACAGGTTACCATGCATCGGTTTAAGTGAAAGCTGAAGGCTCAAAAACATTATTATTTATTTAGGAATATTTATTAAGTCACTTGTGGCTGCTTTGGTAAATTAATTCCATTTGCTCCATTAACTATGGGGGTTACTGACACCTTTTAGGTGGTGATACATTTCTCCTTGCTGATCACCTTGGTGCTTCATACCTCCCAAGTGTTCGTCTTTAGGAGGACAGTCCCTCTTTGAGACCCAAATCCCTCTGTTCCTCATTCCTAACCTAGTGTCCCACTTTTTATGAGATCAGACTGTGTGGTGTATATACAGTTGTAATCAACATTATTCAATTCCCATTGTAAATCAGGTTTATTGTCAAAATTTACAGACTTTAAGTTGTTTACAATGAACAAATCAAACAAAAGCAATTGAAATAGTTCAACACAACAAATGCTTCAAATGGTTCACTAAATTCAACTGAAAATCCAACTCATAATGACTTCTCCAGTCTCAAAATGATTCAACTTCTTGTCAAGCATCTTTAGTACTTAGTAGAGCACCCTTTTACTATTATGACCTGCTGCAAACAAGATGCATATCCAGATGCCAGTTTCTGGCAGCGTTCATGAGGAATCTTAGACTCCTCATGAGCAATGGCCTCCAGTTCAGTAATATTCTTGGGTTTGCATGCTGAAACCACCTTCTTAAAATCCCATTTTCTAGGGGGTTCAAGTCAGGTGACTGTGATGGCCACTGTAGAATCTTCCAGGACTACTACTGCAACCAAGCTTTGGTGGAATTTGAGGTATGCTTGGGATCATTGTCCTGTTGAAAAGTCCAGTGGCGCCCAAGCTTCAGCTTCCTCACAGACGGCATGACATTTTCTCCTAGGATTTCCTGATACTTCAATGAATCCATCTTGCCTTCCACATGCTGCAGGTTACCAGTGCCAGAGGATTCAAAGCAGCCCCAGAGCATCACCAAGCCACCACCATGCTTAACTGTAGGCAGAGTGTTCTTTTCAGAGTATGCGTCATTCTTCTTCCTCCAGACATACCTCTGATCCATCAGGCTGAAAAGTTCCAGTTTTGTTTCATCGCTCCACAAAACAGAATCCCCAAACTTCTGTGGCTTATTCATATGATTTTGAGCATATTGGAGTTGACTTTTCTTGTGCTTTTGGGTCAGTAGTGTTGTGCGTGTTGGAGTTCTTGCATGGAAACCTTCTGTGTTCAGTATGCTCCTTGCTGTTCTCACTGAAACCTCAGTGCCTGTTGCCACCAAATGTTGCTGCATGTATTTTGCAGTCACTAGAAGGTTTTTCTCAACCTGCCTTCAAAGAAATTTGGTTTCAGCCATTGATAGCTTTCTTTTTCTACCCCGTCCAGGCAGTGTAACCACTGTTCCTTTGACTTTGAACTTGCGAACTATGCTTCCAACAGTGTCTGTAGGAACATTCGGTGTCTTCGCTATCTTTTTCTATTCCTGTTCTTTATTTGTGAAGGGCGATAATCTCTTTTCTTAACTTTTTGGACCATTCTCTTGACTTAGCCATATTTCTAACATGCAGTCAAATATGACACCCACAAACCCCTAGCCTGTTCAGGTATTTCATGTGTTCCAGCTCAAGCACACCTGGTGCAACTAATGAAGCCCTTGATTAGTTGCATCAGGTCTGCTTGAGACATCTGTTTTGCATATTTGTGCTGTTGTGATGGATTCTGTTCAGGGGGTTAAATAATTTTGAGACCAGAGAAGTCATTATAAGTTGCATTTTCAGTTGAATTTGGAGAAACCACTTGAAGCATTCGTTGTGTTAAGCTATTTCAATTGCTTTAGTTTGATTTGTTCATTGCAAACAGCTGAAAGTCTGTACATTTTGACAATAAACCTGATTTGCAATGGGGGTTAAATAATTTTGATTACGACTGTATGTGCATCACATCTCTCCACAGCAATAAAATGCACATTAATATTTGTTTACAGCGGAACTTTCACTACACTAACGTAGCGCCGCAAATTATTATTACATTAGCGCTATGCGCACACTTATTGTTATTTTCAAGTATAATTGCTGCTTTAATGAAAAATATAACCTGCTATGCGGACAGGCACCGGGGAACAGCGCAGACATCTTGCAGAGCCGGCATCTCTGCATCTTCTCTGTCCGTCCCCTTCAGCTCCACTATTGGTGGGTTGAATTCCTTTGTGCCAAAAGGCACTGGAAGGGACTGACAGCACAGGCGCAGAGAGCACCTACTGCAAGATCCCAGCTGGTGCCTGTCTGCATAGAAGGATATATTTTTCGTTAAAGCAGCAATTATACTTGAAAATAACAAGTGTGTGCATAGTGTTAATGTAATAATCATTTGCGGCGCTATGTTAGTGTAGTGAAAGTTCTGCATTAAATGTCAGTATATGTGTTTAAATTAGTCAATGTAAATAAAATACTATGGTCTTGTGCATACTAGTTTACTCCATTACACAAAGAGGTGTCAAGAGGTCATGAAATACCCAAAACATTCTTGGTAATTCCCTGCCCAATAGCCATGCCCTAAACACCACCACTTAAAACAAAAGTACTCCTCTTTGGCCGTTTGTAATGTTTGGAGATATACAGTGCATTTCCTATGTACATGTTGAACTTGTCTGCAGCAAAAATTCTGGTCAAAGGCTGATTTCTTTTTGGAGTACAACCACCATCCCCCCACCTAGATTCAAAGTTAAACTACTCTCTCAATGTACATTTTATTTATGAAATTCATGCCTTAAAGGAATACTGTTCCTTTAAAGGAATAGTAATATGTAATTTTATGTTTACTTAGTATGGTAGGCATTAAAAAATATTAAGAACTATATAAGTCTTATCTCTCAAACCTTTATGGTTTGAGAGATATTCACAACTAAAGTTCCTTATTCCTGGCTATTTCAGTCAAGTCTGCTATCTAGCTGACAGACTTGGATTCTGGTCTGCAGGCCGTCCGGCGGCTCTTCAGCAGAGCTGAAAAAAACTACTTCATTAGAACGGTCTACAAAGTGTGTTTGCAAATCAGGCACACTTTGTAGACCGTTACGATTAAGTAGTTTTTTTTTTTTTTTTTAAGATCGCTATCTCTGCTCTGCTAAAGAGCTGCCAGCCAGTCAGCTGATCAGAATCAAAGTCTGTCAGCTAGAGCGCTGATGTCAGAAAGGGGGGATCTTTTGTAGTGAATATCTCAAACCATAAAGGTTTGAGAGATAAGACATATCATTCTTAATATTTTTTTTAATGCCTACAATACTAAATAAACATAAAATTAAAGGGATAGTAATACTTCGTTTTAACTTTATTTTATTTTGTAGACATTAAAAAAACATGAAGAATGATATAAGTCTTATCTCTCAAACCTTTATGGTTTAAGAGATATTCACAAGCAAAGTTCCCCTCCTGCCCCTTTTTCCTAGTGTAAGCCATCTCTTCTCAGACGGGGAATCTGGTTGTAAGACCAGACAGATAACAGCAGGGGACAGTCTTCTTACAATGAAAACAATGAAGGCCCTGTCCCCCTTGACAAGCTTTTCAGTTTTTTTCCCTTATCTTAATTGAAGATTGTCCCTCTCTGCAGTCTACCTGGGCACCTCCCTTCTGATCTGGCTGAGCAGTGTTACATCAGTAAAAGGGGCGGAAATAGGACACTGTCATTGAATTATTCTGGAACTACAACTCTGACAGAATTGAAATAACACTCTCCAAAGTCCATATACTATGATGATTAATTAGAGCTGCTTTTATTTTGAAACATTACTATCCCTTTAAGTATTACTATCCCTTTAAAGCAACCTTTGTATATGTGTATGGGTGTATCCCTAAGAGTAGACCCCTATTTAAATCTGCTTTTTTGCCTGTAGACTGTCTACCTTGAGAACATCCTGCGCGTGTATGTGTACAAATCAGTGGGACTGTGGGAGAAAATTCCTTGCTATATTCACCTTCCAGTTTTTGATGTGTTCCTTACTGGACTGGACATGGCTTGGAACACTGCTGCTTAGTTTTAGCTTAGTTTTTGTTTTTCATTAGATATGGGGCTGTCACAATTCCCCCATTAGGTGGTTAACATTACAGGCTTCCCCTGGGGATTGACCATGGTGCAGGTGCTGTGTGGACCCTTTGCAGCCCTGTGGAGATAATTTTGCAACCCAAGTTTTCATTCCCAGCAGCGCCTGTCTGAGACTCTGCTTCTTCACAATGGTAAACTGAAGATAGAAGATGAAGATTGGGGAGTAACCTTTTGAGTGCCTTGGTCCACTTTGTCACTACTTGTGTTCCTTCATACAGGGGTTTTTCTCTGAACCTGTGTACTCATGCACTCATGTTGGGTATGTTATTTCATTTTATTCCCTGGGTTGTAGAGCATGGATGGCTTCATTAGTACTTGTTAACACATTCCCTCCTGGTTTCTCCAGGTTGGGGACTTTTCCTTCAGGATTATGTTTATTTATTACCCCTCATGTTCCCTGGGGTCTTTGGGTGTTTTGGAGTACTTTTAATTTTATCCATTTTTTTGGGTGTCCGTCGCCTTTAAGAAGAGCTTCCTGTGCCACTTCCATGGTTGCCCCATTGACTTCATGGGAGAACTTCTCTGGGGCATACCTCCACAACCATTTGTTATACAGCATTCAGAGTGGGCTCATTCGTTTTGTCTCCTCATGCCCTTTCTTCCGGTTCATGTCCTGAGTGTCTTGTAGGCCTTGCTAGGCAGTAGCAACAGAGAAGACTAAATTTCCCAGAATGCCAGTTTCACTGTCTTTCTTCCGATTGGCTGCCTGTTTTACAGTCACCATTTTACTTCTCCCTTGCTTGTTCAATGCAGAGGCAGACTCTCCTTGCTCTCCTTCTCCCTTTGCCTGCCAGATAAGTACTTTTCTGGGCTTTCCTGGGGTGAATTATTAGAACTGTTACTGGTATTTTATACTGGTTTAGACACTACTCCTGTCAGGATGCTGGATTCTAAGGGACATAGGGCTAGACCTAAGGCTAAGGATTCAGGGACGTCTTTCACCTCCCTTGCCTTACTGTTCCTCTTATCAAATGGGCCTCCCTAGAGAGTATTCTGGATTTCTGTGCCCCTCCTGTGCTGTGGCCCATCCCTTACTCCTCCGCCAAGCCCCTCCAGCACTGACCAAGAGCCAGCTTGAGTCAAAAATGTGTTGTCCACTATGGCCTGATTTCCTCTCTCCATCCAAGGGGTCCTTTAGTCTTGGAAGCACCCTACCACTTTCAAATATGTGGCCACTAGGACCCAGAGTATGCCTGCACCCATAGGCTCCTCTGAGGAGGACTCTTCTGAGGATGACCGAGAGGAAGGTGGCTATGAAGATATTCACTCTTCCTACTCCTATGGGGACTGTTATGAGGTTACCCTCTCCCCTCTGCTGAGTGACTTCTCTGGGCTGTTTTATGGACCCTTCTAGTCTCTGACACCCCTGATGAGGGTATTTCCTCTACAGACGTCTTCTAGAGGTGTAAGAAATACTGTACTGTATTCCTACCTATTACCACTCTGGATCAGATACTTCTGAATGAGTGGAAAATGCCAGATAAAAGGTTGTCCATATCTAAGAGATTTTCTAAGCTATACCCCTTTTCAGAGGCAGCTTTAGCTCAGTGGGCTTCTCCTTCTGTGTATCCCCTAATTTCCAGGCTAGCCAGGTCTGCTGCTCTGCTGTTGGCAGATGCTGCAGGACTTAATGACGTGATCGATAAAAAGCTTGACTGTATCCTCCAGTCCAATTTTACAGCCATTGGAGCTGCACTGAGGCCTATATTCACTTCTGCAACAGAGCTGTTGCGGTCTGGGGTGAGCAGCTGATGGACTATGTCCATGAGGATGCTCCCAAGATAGACCTATTGGCATGTTTAGCCAACATGACAGAGCTTAACACATAGGTTTCAGATGCCCTGTTTGAGGTGTTCAGATTGTCGGCCAAGGCTTCAGCCTTCACTGTTACTGCACAATGCACTTTGTGGCTTAAGATTTGGTCTGTGAACCAATCTTCCAAGAATTCATGGTTTCCTTACCCTTTCAGGGCAAATCCCTTTCTGATCCTGAACTAAAATCAGATCATCAGTGACGATACTGGGGACAAGAGTACCCTGTTACCTCAGATGTCCTCCAAACACCCTACTATTGCGAAGAAACTGCGTCTTTTTCCCCAGTGCCAAACGGAGGCACAAAGGACACAAGCCTCGCAGGCCTTTACCCAGAAATGAAGTAAATTACTATTTTTGTTTACTCTGGGGAAGACTCCTCTAGCTTAGACAATTTTTGTTTTTATGTAATTTCATTATAGAGAATGGAAAACTTGTAAAACAGACTTGGCATGAATGGGTAATCACAATGATAAGCTTCCTTTTGGGCCATTGTGCCAATTTAGTTCAGGTATCTCATTTTCCTGTGTATTAGTAGGATCACAATTCTAGCACAAAGAAAACTCGCTGTAGACAGGAAGAAGAGTTACCTTCAATGCAAACTATTACTTTCAGTTATCCGTAATTCAGCATATCAAGAAACAAAAACTTGGAAGTTTTTGTTTCATTTTATATCTTGAATGAAGGATCACTATGAAATTAATAGTGTACATTGTAAGATAACTCTTTTCTTCCTGTCTACAGGGAGTTTTCTTTGTGCTAACTGATTTTGTTACTGTTGCCAGGGCAGTATTATTGGCATTTCTCAACGTTATTTGGCTGTGTAGTCCAAATATTGAGCTTATTGTTCTGTGCATATTGGTACATAATATAATTTCACATGACAGCTTCTGCTCACTGAACCTCAGTCGGCCACGTGGCTGATTTAGTTGCTTAAAAGAGCAGAAAATCATCTGCCTAATAATAATGTAAAGGGCTTTTTGTCCTGTGTTCCCCTATAACATTTATTTTATGTATGAATTATTTAAATTACTGGCAAACAGTAGCAATAATGTTGGAAAACCATAACAACAGTTAAAGCATATACAGATGTAGATACAGAATACAGAGAACACAGTGCATAACAGATTGTCTGCTCTTACACTGTAATTTGCATTACCATATCTAATAAAGATTAGTGTGCTTTGTACAGGGTGGGGTCCCCCTGTGGTGAGGAGCAGGCAGTTATTGACGTGTCTGACTGTAGGTCTAGGTCAGGTATATCATCCCTGTTGACCTCTGCTGGTGGCTTCATAACCCCCTCCTGACTCAGGGGTTTCCATTTATGATTCCAGATTGGAAGCTTATAATGATGGATACAAAACTAAGAGGATGGGATGTGACCTTGGGTCATTTGGGGGCCTGGGGTGGTGGACAGGGGAGAAGAGGCTCCTGTCCATCAACATTTTAGAAATCCCAGAAGTTCGCTTGGCTCTCTTACACTGGTCCCAGGTACTTATGAGGACTCCGGTGAGAACTCAATCGTACAACTCAGCGGCAGTAACTTACATTAACCGCAGGGAAGAACCCACAGCAAGATTGCTTGGAAAGATATGCAGGATCACCTTCTGTGGGCAAAGGCCCACCTACCATCTATCTTATTGGTCCACATTTCAGAAGCGTAAAATGTGGTTGCAGACTTCGTCAGCCATTAAGACGTGGATCTAGGAAACTGGGAGCTACATCTGGAGGTGTTCTACCAGATAGTTCAATGCTGGGATATCCCAGTAATAGAACTGATGGTGTACCGGGAGAACAGGAACATTCCTTTTGTTCTGCTTGTGGACCAGGGATCCCCTGGCCTTTGTGATGGATGTGATGTCCATCCCTTAGAACTTCCCACATGTCCTATGTGTTTTCACTGATTCATCTCATCCCCAAGGTGATCCTGAAGAGCAGATCAGAGAAAGCTCTAGTCATCCTAATTGCTCTGTTCTGGCCCCGGCTGGCCTGGTTCAGGGACATTATCCATGAGTTCATTCAGGAGCCTTCTGCCTACAACCAAGACTGGACCTCCTTCTCCAGGACCCCATATGATATAAGGATGTGGAGAGCTTTGGTTTGATGGTGTGGCTCTTGAGGCCAGCATTCTGAGAAGAAAGATATTCTCGAATGAAGTAATCACCACCATAATCCAAGCTAGGAAGCTTGTCTCCTCTAATACATATCATAGGGACTGGCCCATCTTCCACCAGTGGTGCCCTGCCAAGAATGTATCTGCTCAGAACTTTGATCTTCCCATGGTTCTGGCCTTCCTTCAAAATGATGCGAACAGACTGAGTCTGAGCTCATTAAAGGGATAGTAATACTTAAAAATGACTATCCTGCATCTTGTAGCCAGTAAAAAAATGAGTTAAATGAGCCCAGCGGCATCTCTCAAACCTTTATGGTTTGAGAGATATCCGCTTTCAAAGTCCCCTCTCCCCTGACATCAGCATTGTAGCTGAAAGAAGGGGAATCTGGTCCCGGGACCAACGGAGGCTCTTCAGCAGAGCTGAGATCACGTTATGGAAGAAGAAATCCTTCACTGAAATGGTCTTCTACGTGTGCTTGCATCCTTAGCATCCTAAGAAGGCAGGGAGAAGTGAGTCATCAATTATTCTGCTTTATCGGATCATGTTAGAGAACAAAGCTCTGCTGAGAATAGATTCCTCAGCTACTAACTCAGATATCTCTAAAACTAGTAACCGGTTTGTAAAACAAAAATGCACAATATATAGGCTTTTAACTAGATATATTTAATGGTATT